>JAMPIN010000002.1:3947500-4675000 GCA_024699845.1 Aphelenchoides bicaudatus | reverse complement strand
GATCGAGTTTTTTGTACAGCAAAGTAAAAGTGTTCTAACTTGAACACATCTGCTAATAAAAAGCTTCCGGATTAGACGCGGCAAAGAAGTTTGAACGGAGGAGATAATGGAATCTCCATTCGAGCGTGTTAATCCGCAAGTGCGCACATTTAGGTTGTTCTGAGAGGTAAGTTCAAATACAAAAAGAAACTATTGCTTTCTGGCCATAAAATTATTCGGAAAGCCGCTAATTGTTTTCGAGACAAAAAGCAATGCCGCCCAATATCCACAAATCGTTAGTAGATTCGGTACTTTTGTTGGCGTGTACACACTGGCAATTTTACGGCCGGAACCGAATGCCATTTGATCCGACCGAATGCAAAGTAATCATCAATTTGTTGCTAAATGCCCTTTACTGTATTTAGATGTTGTTGCCAAATTGCCCGTCATTAACATGTTGTTTGTCCGTTTTTTGGATGTGTTACGCACTCCGCTCCCAATTACAATCCATTAGGCGCGGCGGGATAAGCACCCACAATAATGCAATATGTTCAATGCTGCTGATTGAACATGCTTGCCACTTGAATATGCTAATTTTGGGTGTTCGCTCTCGATTGGACACATCGAGTTTTTTGCGCGCCATGAAGACAAGTGTTGATGATGGGAGGAACAGATTGCGCAACGCCACAAGAAAAGAGCAGCTTTTTGTCCAAAGCTACAATTTAAATCACAACTTGATTTTAATTAAACAACTGCTCCTGTTCAATCAAAAGCCAAGCGTTGCCAAAACAAACTTTACACTTTGTGAAGTGATCGCCGGGGATTGTAAATCATCTGGCGGTTGATCGAGAGTAATTTCAATGAGCGAAGCCGATAATGGTTTGTTTATGCGAAATTCCTTGCAGTTTGCTGGTTTGTGTCAAAAAAGCACCCGGATTGCCGACAAAAAATTGGCAGTAATTATTCTGGCAACAAATTGCCCTTTTTGGAGTAATTGGCCGTCACACTCGTCAGGTGAAGAGATTAGCTTGCGCAGAAAGCCATCCGGTTGCTTTAAAAAAGCAGAAAGCGGCTGTTTTTTTAAATCAACTAATTTGTACTGCTTCCAGAGTGGCTTAGAACTTTTGTCAAGAGTGACCACATTAGTGACACCAACAACAAGTAGTCCAAGATCGAACAATTGTTTTGGCGCCGACAAACGACCAAACTTTGAGCGGCGCCAATTGTTTTTGGAAGGGTCAAGTATGCATCATTGATGGGACGCGCAAACTCCATAAACAATGCACTGTGCTGGCCAAAATTTACATCCACTAAGTGTGTTAATGAAATTAGAAAAACCGCCAACCACTTACTAATCCAAGCAAAAAGTATCAAATTCTCAAAAGTCTTTCCGCGCAAACAGCTGGCCAACACACACTTTTGACACTTGCCAACTTGACAATTCAAATCTGATTGCTTCTTAACGCTATTTGATGTTTGATAATTATGTAAATTTGAAAACGTCAAGATTTTGTCTGTTTTGTCGTTGTTTTACAATTTCCTATGTTCATTTCTAGTTTCACAGCTGGATACCTTTCATTCTCTTGGGAACAATCAACAAACCGACTTTCTTTTAGTTGGAATCAAATTACCGTTTAAGTGTGTGGAAAGGTGAATAGAGACAGCGTTTAAACTGGGAAAGTTTAACGCAATTAACATTAAATGTGTCAAAACTTTCAACAGATTAACAATTACTTACAGTAGTTTCTAACAAAATGCCGCTAATTCCTTAACAAACATAAGATTGCGGCATCTCCACAAAACTACATTTAATTGGTGTTTAACATTCGCCAATAAGCAACTAATTGGAAGCGGCTTACCAAAAAAGATTCACCTGCCCCCGTTTAGTTGATCTGGCCGCAAGGCATTTAGAGATAATTATCATTTAAGAAACCTTTTGATATTGTTTAACTTGATTAAGTTAGTTAAATTGCTCTAACACACAGTTTAAACATATCAATGACCTTATGCCGTTTCTTGATCATTGTGTGAGCAACAAAAGACCTACCGCCGAGTTTCGTCTTTGACCCGACGCATGAGAACTAACTGTTTGCAAGCGACTCGGGGAGTTGCGCAACTGGCCGAATGCCGATGCGGCTCCTCTTTTACATAAATTTACAATAATTTATTAAGTCCAATGCCGCTGAATGAACAAACACAAACACGCGTTGTCGGCACCTTTAATATTAGGCAAACAGAGGTTCATGAAAAGTGATCGGATGCGCGGGTTTTGTGTGAAGAGTATTGTTATCAATTAGAGCCAAACTACTTTCTTGTTTAGAATGTTTTTACTGCTATGTCTTGACAAAAAACTTAGACACATTTCCGTCCTCGACAATGGCCATTTGCAATTTACGGTTGAACGGTTCAGTTTCTTCTTTGATGTTTTGTCAAGACGTTTCTTTTGCGCAGCTGAGTTAAAAAGAGTTGATTAATTGAGAATGTTGTAAAAGTTTTGTGTCTCAAAGTTTTCAACAAACAGCGCCGGAAACAACATGCAAATTCTGGCAAGCGGTTTATTTGCGCAGGACCGAGATTAAAGTGTTGGCCTTGGGAGAATCGAGGTTGTATGCAAGAAATTGGCATTTTTTGGGCGAGCAAACAAGCTTTGTGTCAACGATGTGCATCAACACTAATCTTCCAAACATTACAGTACGTGCCAATAAATGTCTGCAATTCAGTCTTTATAAACATGTGCAAAATCAAGTCGGCGTCTTTTTGTCCTATTGTTTCTCTCGGCATTTCCGACACTCAATTGCAGTCCAATTATTCGCACAAAATGCGTAAAACACAAAGCAAACACAAATTGATCGGGAATAATTGGATGTGCAATTATTTGCGTCTAAATTGGAGTTCTATTCAACACTCAAGTTGTTTTAAACTTCTATGTTCAAAATGCATTTTCAACATTCAAAGAACTTAAAGTTTCGCGCATGTAAAGTTTTCGGCGTTTCCGTGAACCCGATCGCCGACACGCTTATTCATACTTGCATATTTTCGCGTTCCGCTTCTTGCTTTATGATCAATCAATTGGTCGCGCCAAGGCCGAATTTAATCAATGCAGGTGTTCAAAAACTCATTAAAGAAATTAGTTGTTTAAAGCTTTTTAAAGTAGAAAGGAGTTCAAGACTCGTTTTTCTTTGAATGTTTATGAGCAGCCAAAAACTTTTGCCTATGCACAAACAAATCCAATGCCGCGATTTGCGTAACCCCCTTCATTTACAATCGACCTGCGTTCGCTTGGTTGCTCCGTGAACGAAGCCGAAATCGGGATTGTAAACGAATGGATGTGTCGGAAATATGCATTTAATGCGACGAGCAGATGACACGCCGATGATGTGCTAAAAGGTTATGCAAATTTGAATGGAATTTGGATAGAAAATTCCGCCAAATCAAAAGTATTTGTACCTAGCCGGGCATCCTGATGCGACTCAATTGCATTTTCCCGTGCGCATCAATCAAAAAAACACAGAAAATTAGTCAGCAGCGACGGAACACAACTTTAAAAACGCCGTCAACAGACTCACAGCTATTAGCATATTTTAGACAGCCAAGCATCTGCACTCAAAACGTCTTTATTGATCTGTTTGGTTTACCTTTGAATAAAGAGAAGTAATTTCTGAAAACGACCGCCGTTATTGTTCTCAACTCAAATTGACTCAATCAACGGCCTTGACATCCACTTGGATTCGGGAAGGTAACGATGGGAAGCCGCACAGTTAATAAACACATAAACCCGTTGATTGGCATAAAATTGCCGTAAAGATGCGCGCAAGACAGCTGAGGAGGCAGAATTTGACCCATGTTGTTCCCACAAATCAACAACATTTTTATTGATTTACAGCCAATATCTCCAATCCAATAAGCTGAATTGTCCGGTTGCGGCCAGTACATAAAATTTGATTTGCTCAATAAAGTGGTTTTATTCGGTTATGCGTGTAGGAATCGAGCAGAGAAAGTTTTGACTAATTTACTGAAATTGTTAAAAGATGATTCAAGCTTTCCTGCTCACAGAAATTCCCATGCAATAAGCGGCAAATTGGATCGTAAAGTTTTTGACCGATGGCTGCTAATCAGCTCATAATGCGTTTATGATTGTTTTGTGCAGAAAGGAATGGCGCAATTATTAATGACAATAAAGGTAAAGCAATTTACACATTAATGCTTTCGCATCTAATGAAAACAAGTTTTAGGCGTATTTTTGAGGCTATTTAATTTTTGGCACTTAATTGTCTGCACAATAACAAAAAGCCGACCCACTTTTCCGACAATCAGCTGGAAGCCGTGCATTATCGTCCATTTAGCGGGCGAAACAAATTGAATAACCAACACAATTGAGTGGTTAATTAATGGATGGGAACGGAGCGTTTATATTGTTGAAAGGTCGAAATAGTTTTGTGCTGTTTAAATTGAAAAGTACTGATTGGAATGGAAAACACACTTATTCATCGGATTAAAGCGCGAAAATAAGCATGGGAACGTAATTGATTGATTGCGTTTTTTGCCTTTAGGCGTCTATGCAATTTTGTGAATGGAGGTCACGGAGTTTTAAATTAGAAAAGTTGTTGGAAAAGATTGAAAGCATTTGAACAAATGAAATCATTTTAAAACCCACCTTTACTCGTAATTCCAATTCTCTCAAACATTTAGCCTGACAACGCGCACTAATAAGCTCGTCCAGTGCAGATCGTGCACCAAGAATAAACAAGAACAATAATGTAGTGATCGTTGCACACGAACCGTACTTGAATCTCATTGTTGGTTAAAGAATTAGTAGAAGTTGAACATATAAAACGTGGCAAATATTCTCGAATTGTCCATGTAAGTGGAGTTTAACTGAAATCAAATAAGTTAATAAATGAACGAAAAACATCGAAAGCACTGAAAGAGCTTCTTGAGCAGTTCAAATCCAAAACCCTGTTCTTTATGGATTCTCGCAACTCTTCCGCTCAAGCACGACAGAACAACTAGGAGGGCCTTAAGCATTGTCCACACGCCGAAGAACTCAAAAATCCACTCTTATTATCGCGCGCTCCCAAAAACAATAGGAACTTTGTGGACTCCGCTCATGCAAACAAAGCAATACGTAACTATAACCATCTTCGACTTGCAGGTATTGGAAATTTGTTCTCAAAAGACTGTGAAGAAAAGAGTTAGAAAGCATTTGGTTATCCAAATTGTTAAAACTTAAAACCATAAACAGTTTGTAAGTGTTCCGCCAACTCAAACCATAAGCAAAACACTGTGGTTGCAAACGCCAACAGAGAGCGCGGAATGACCGCAAACAAGGGGCGGAGTCTTTTTTGCTGAGGAGTGGCGGCGATCCATTTCTGTTCACACTCCGGACTTTGAGAGTTGTTGGCCAAGACACTGATTTGAGCTTTAAAATTCAATTGAATACAACTTGCAGTCACAACTTCTATTTTAATAACACATTGTTTAAAAATAGACATTCAGCTAAACTGCAACCAATAAACTGCAACCAGTAAAATGCAACAAGTTTAAACCACTTCTTTCACAAAAACTAACCAAGCAAACCGTTTCCAAAAGCTTGCCGGCCATTTGCGCACTTCATTTAGCTTGGTTTTCGGTTGGATGCGCTCAGGATTCCTTTAAAGTTTCCAAGTGCCGAGGACTAGGAGGCGAGCGCAAGGTGCCTCAATGGTCAAGTGCTTATTATTCCAAAACACTTATAACTTTTTGTTTGGCGGTATGGAGACATTTAAAAGCACAAATAATTGAAAAGATGCGTCCAAACACTATAAAATCCGAATCAAAAAGCTGATCAATTTGTCTCGACCGCAAAACAAATAACCATTCGCTCGATTCTACTTCTTTTCGGATGGGGCAAGTCTAATGATCTCGCTTGAGGTGTCAATAATCTCCCCAGGAAGCCAGTTGGTAGCCGCCGCATTAACTTATTTTTAATTCCCTATTTAATAGTCGTTTTTGAGTGGAAGCGGTGGAATTCAAGTGATTTCGCAGTGGACGCAAGTTTTATTGAGCAAAGAAAACGAGCAGCGTTTTTCATGACTCGAAAATAAAAGTAGCATTAAAACACTTTTAATACTTGCTAATAGCAAATTGCAATAAGATGGAAATGTACTAATTTTCACGGATTATCTTCAGCACACGTGGTTTAAATCTTGGCGCGCCAAACCGATTTGCTTAAAATGCCTTTGCAGAAGTTGAAAACATAAAAACGTACAGTGCAAAAATGTAACTGTCGAAAACATATGCCATTATAATCCAGCCTGTACCGTATCGCTATTTATTCAAAAGACAGATCAGCGAACAGATAATATTCAAGTGGCTATTTACTCCAAGCAACCCGCGTATATTATGCGAAAGTAGCGGACTTTTGTTTATGAATGGACAGCGCTAACCAATCACTTTTATACAATACAGCTGCCGATGAAAGTTGATCCGGATGACTGTAGGGCAAAAAATGTTATGGGAATAAAAATGTTTTAAACAACTTAAAAGATCCAAAAAGGCTTTAAAAGCTCTATTTTGAAAGCGAACAGGCAAATTTAAGCGCGCAAACAAAAGCTTTGAAAAGCCGGCGTGAGAACGCGAATCTTCAAAATAAATAGCCTTTGGTCATTTTAAGAAAAGCGAACACTTGCCAGTCGAGTGCTGCTCACTTGCGTTCCCAAACTTCACTAATGGGCCTAATGGGCATAATTGCTCGGGACGCAAGCGTTTACCGTGCGCCTTAAAATTGAATGTGGCAAATTTATAAAATAGTAATAGATTGCTAACAATTAAACAAGTCAGCAAAAGTCAAAAACTATCAACTCCGAATGAAATCAATCAAAATTATGATACTCGTGTTTGGACAACAAACATGAATTGTTGAGAACATCAATCATTTTGAGTCTTCAACACAAAAGTTTTGACAATTCAAATTATGAGTGACTTTAAATTTGCTATACAAAACTTTTAAACAATACTTTTTAAATTAAGTGTAAGATCACAACAAAGAGTCAAGTTAACATCACCATAAAACACAGAACTGAATGAATAAAGATTTCGAAGTCCCCAAAATCATTCAACATAACAAAGAAAAACAACAAATGCGCCTAAAGAACTTCCGATTGAAATTGCCAGTAGCAACAAAAAAGCAAATAAAACAAAAACGTCGCAATTTGTTCATTTTCCGGTCGCGACAAATTGGCCAATAAATCATTTAAATCCGCCGTATGATGATAGAAGCCAAAAGCTAATTAATCACCAACTTGTTTTTCTTGATAACCTATTATTGAGTGGTCGGGAATGATGATAGACTTTTTTGGCTGGAATTGATAAATTGAAAAGCTTTTCGAGTCAAAAGTTAAATGAAATTGCACAACTGATTTTTTGAAACAGTCGGCTCAAACTATTGTTGAAAACCCAGGTTGCAAACAACTTTAATCAAAGCGCCTAAGTTGTGTAATTAAACTTCCAGTCTGAATTACAGCGATCAAAGTTGATTGATCAAAGTTAGTAGTGTATCTTTAATCACTTATTGGCATTCAGTTTCGGACGTTTAGATAAGTTATAAAATAAACATAAATACAGTTTGGAACAGCATCAATGAACTCTAAATTGTTATATCGTTAGATGCGCAATGAATCAGGCTCCAAAACGATATTAAAAACATGCTTATTGGAGAAGTGTGGCGTTGAATGTGTTTGATTGGTTTGTTAAAAACGCCTAATTTTGTCAAGCAAGCAACTTAGACTCGTTTTGTTTCCAAGCTGAGTTTTTGCGCGGCTTTTCGATTTTTAAGTTGTTAGCTGTTTCTTTTATTCGATTTTGCGCTTCATTTCTTTCAACACATTCTAATTACCTCATTTCAGCCTCAA
Source organism: Aphelenchoides bicaudatus (assembly GCA_024699845.1). Lineage (NCBI taxonomy): Eukaryota > Metazoa > Nematoda > Chromadorea > Rhabditida > Aphelenchoididae > Aphelenchoides > Aphelenchoides bicaudatus. The sequence goes on along the minus strand of JAMPIN010000002.1, from coordinate 4,667,132 downwards.
TATCACTTCATGGCACTCAATTCGAATCAACTCATTCAACAAATCTCGATCAATTCTAAATTGCTTGATTTGGACGGTATCTTTTAAGATTGTTGCTTTTCTAATTATCAGTTTTTAGTGAGAAAATTGGAGCACGGCGGTTTGTCGCAAGAGACACTCAAAGACTTGATCCAAAGCAGCGTGGAAGCGTCAATTCGAATCGGAGATCAGCTCAAAGAACTCATCGACTTGTCCAGCGATCAAGTAAGTTACTTTTTGAGTTATTTGCTTTATTTCCATGTATTTAGCCATGCCCTCGATGTGACAAGCTTTTCAACAAGTACGCAGCAATTAGCGATCGTCTTCTAGCCGTTCAGCGTCGAAACGAGAAGAAAAGCGAGTCACTAGAAAACACGACCAACGAACAAGTTCAAGAGAAAAAGGAGGTGAGTAAACTTTTGGGAGAATTTGAAGATTCGATGCTCAACTTTAAAAATGATCGTTTAAAATTGCAGGCTCCGTGGCAACTTAAAATACCTCCACTGCTGATAATCCTACTGTTCTTGGTTCTTTTCATATGCAGTGGTGTTCCATCTTTTAAAAAATCTTATGATGTTGCGTTGAGGGATCCCATTCCTACCATCACGTTTTTCTCTATTGCATTCTTTATTCTTTTTGGCCTACTATTTATGGGCTATCGAGAAAACAAGCTGGAAAAGAGGTTGGCGAATTAAACTTTAAACAACGAATTTGAGGACTGTTAGATCAAGTACTAATTCGCTCTGTTCAGGCTGCTTATGTCACATTGATCGTGTTTCTTATTGGAATTCTAGCAGTATTGGCCGCATATAAGGATGACAAGATCTCAATTTTTAGGCTATTTGAATTTCACGTTTGCTGGATCAACAACTTTTTGTTCATCGTCACGGGAATTCTAATCTTTGTATACTAAGCGCTTGTGGTAAATAAAGAAAATTTAACTGAATTGTGCGGTCCAGACGTTTGAAATTTCTGATACTTAACAGTTCTTGATCCGCTCACAAAAACATCGAATCCACGCAATCAAACAAAATAAAGTGGCTCTCAACGAGCAAAAAGAACAGACAGAGCCCAAGCGCTTAATCCACGAAGACAAAGTTCAAACACTGGCTTTTGACCACTACAAATTGTAAAACGTTCAGTTCTTTATCACTCCGACTTTATGACCATTACGGTCTCTTCTGCTCACAAAGTATTGAATGGGCGGAAATAATTATAGGCTTTTTGGCTGGAGTTGATAAATCGAAAAACTTTTAAAAAGCATTCAAACAAAATTGCACAACCGATTTTTTGAAACACTCGGCTCAATTAGATGACCAAAGCAGTTGACATATTCGCGGACTATTAATTTGTTCGGTTGACAGATTTTGCGCCCAACAGAAGACAAAGGATCGTTTATTGTAAACGAGGAGCGCAATTTAGAAAAACATGAACATGCGTGGTGTACGGATTTTAAATATTTAAAATTCATTACTTCGCGATATTGTGCACGATAAGTAAAAAACAATTGTTGACCAAGAAATCAAAGCTCCAAAATTGCTCTCAAGTGGCCTCTACTTCCTTCCTTCGAAGATGGCCTCTGGAAATTATTCTTCCACGACGTGAAGCGCCAACATTTTATGGAAATTGGTTTATTGTCGTTGGCCGCCTTCTTAAATAAACAATGCCGCTCCCGAACAAACGCATCGTCGGCATCTTTGACGTAAAATATGCAAGTTCGATAAATAATTATTTCGTATATGCAACTATACTATTAATTCGGAAGCCTACAAACATGCTATTCAATTACTGGAATTAAGTTGTTATTAGAAAGTTTCCACTTAGCATTAAAAAACTGCAAAGCAACTGATGATTCAAACTAATCCCTGATTCAAATTCCAAAAACTAACAAATCCCCAAAATTTCTCCAAACATCTTGACTTCCGAATTTTTTGCCCAACCGCTTCAACTAAACGGATTAAAAGAAAGAATTGTGGGAAAATCCACCTTCCGCTTCCAGTTTTCATTCCGGCGCAAGCCAAAACGACTTGTCACTGGGTACGCTAAATTCGGTCCGTCCACAACGTCTAATGTGACATCTGTATACAAACTAAAATTATTGTCAGCTGTTTTGTGCAAAATGTTTATTTCCTAAGTTGCTTTGAACATTTTGTTTATTGAGAAGTGCGAAAAAATGATTAGACAAACACAACGTTTAGTTGTTTCAAAAAAGTGAAAAATTGAAAAAGGACATTGCAAGTTTGCAAAAACGTCAAACAACTCAATGAGAAACAAGCAAGCGGAAATCAAGTTTTGCGGACAGCTCAAATTAGTTTTCGCATAAAATTGCATTGTCCACTCAAAAAACACGTTGTTTTGATGTTTCACTGTAAGTACTTTGTTTTTAAAATCCACAGCGCATTATCAAATTTCAATAACATACTGCGTAATCAATTCCGGCGTGACCAAACAAACAATTAATTTGTTTTAAGTCTCCACATTAAACTTAATCTCCATGCATAACAAACTTGATGTGTTTCGTGGAGATTAATTTATAAAGATGCATTATAGTTGTAGGCCAAAGGATTACAGACTGCTTGGTCATCGGATCGAAATGCTCCCTCGAGGAATTAAAAGCATAGTTTGTTTCAAATGTTAATTGGCATATATTCATTTCGAGTGGGTTAATTTTGGGCGCGTTCCAACAAATATGATCATTGAGTTCACAGATTTTCGAGTGTTCAAATTGCCTTAACCGTCGATGTCGTAGAATTTACGTATCTAGAATATCAATGATTAAACATAAATCTAAAGCCAAGCGTCTCCATTTAAGCCTATCCAAAACACACACGCCTTTTTTGTGTGAACCAATTAATTTAAAAAGCGTCTACTCTTCTGGCCAAAAAACATTGGCTTCTTTGATCTTGCAGATTTTGAGGTTTCGTTTGTTTTTGATTCATTTGTAATTGGGACTTCATTAGTCGACCGTGTTTTACTTATCTGTGTGGTTTCATTTGTTATTCACGCTTTACATCACTTTTTTTGAAAACTTGTGCTTCTTCATTTGATCATTGAACTTGCTCGAGTAACATTTGTGCCAATCACGAGCACTTTTACGGGATAAGTTTTATAAAATTTAATCCTCGCGTTCCAGCTTCCTTCTTAAAATGATAAATTGCAAATCTTTTGCACACGGAAGCTATTTTCGGTCAATTTCTTACAAAAATTGTTAAGCGGGTCGCTCAAATGTTACTTAGAGCCATTAGCGCGGGCATATTTAAAGGACAAGAAATGCGGATTTTCTTCACAACAGGAAGATTTAATCCACGACCCGATGCCCAGTGAATTTCAGCCGATTTTTATTTGACTACTTGTGTAGGCATGAGCCACATTGACACACTGGTTAATTGTTTTTGCGTGGGTCCTTGAATCTTTCTGATCAGTGCAAGCTTTCATTTAAAAGTTACGTGTTTTTAACTTCATAGTGTTCACAGACAATTTTAAGAGTGCTTTTTTGTTGTTTTGACGAACGGTGTGAAAATTAAGTTGTGGCATGAGATCAACACTCGACCAACCGTTCACTCATATCAAGTTACATAGGTGGCGGCAATGCCAAAAGACGTGTGACAAATTTTGATGGGCAGCACGCGTTTTCGAAACCACAGATCTTTCAATTTGACGTCTTTCTTTAAAAACAACCAATTAATTTCAAACAAAGGATCATTTGATCCGCACATTAGTTTCGAACAAACAACTTGCTTTTTAAAGTTCTTTGACACCATTCAACCCCCACTGGCCACTAAAAACATCAAATCTGGCAAGTTTGTTTTGCTCGCAACAGTCGATCATCTTCGTTTGCCTCCGCTTTTTAAAAGACGTCACACGTTGTGCTCAGGTTTGATGTTTTGGCGGAAGGTTTCCAGAACTTTTTGTCCCGACAGCTCTCCGCTGCGTTTGCACACGAACTAGTGCCATTCGGTTTGATTTTCAATTTTTGGCCCATGATCGTTGCAGATTCGTATTCGGCAGACTATTTTTGGCCGCACAACTCTTTTGCGGCTTTTGCACACTTTTGAGGCAATCATTTTTATGAACACTTTGACGAGCCTCTCGCCTCTACGATCATTTATTTCATGTGATCAACTTTATAGACGCCGTTTTTGACGACTAAAGTGTGATGTTTGTTGCAAAGCGGTTCAAAACAATTACGTCCGCTCCCAATTATGCACAAAAATCCGGAACCCACTCGTGGACATGAATCGTCACACCACTTGTGGCCGTTTGGAAGCGAATCGCCGAACTTCCCATTCGATGGCTCGAAGCTCGAAGACAACAAAGTTCTAAGTTGACGCTCTTTGTTAGCCGACGAAACCGCTTCCTTAAAGCAACACTCCACTGCCAAACTTAGAGCCTACTTGAATTGCACACCGTCGCCGACTTTTCACGCTCTTTAAACCAACTTTGTGTTCGTCTAAAGACCGTGTTTTGAGTTGGAAAGGCACAGCTGTTCGTTGAGTTGGCCTCCGACTCGGACCGCTTCTCGAAGCCCCCGCCAAAACAACAACTGACTTTTTTCCCTCCTTCGATTTTACGTTTTTAATGGGGTTTTTCATAAGAGATTGAACGGTTAAATGCCCCGAGGCTTTGTTGATGTTCAAATTTGCATAAGCGAGTTTGTACGTAAAAATCGCGTGGTTGTGTGAGTTTGTAGAATTAGTGCAGAAGTTTTTGATTCTTCTTTGTGTGATCATTGCTTCCAAGCAAACAGCTTTTAAATATAGTTTGAAACTCCTTTAAACTTTGAAACTCCGAACGGTCGTCTTAAACGTTCCAAGTTAAGGCCATTTTTGGCTCTTCCTTACAAACATCACTTTGGTAGCCATTTTTTGCTGCATTTAATAGCCCGCGGGATCTAAACTCAATGTTGATGTGATGAGGCCGAAAATTGAATTTGTGTGTGGGATGCGTTTAGAAACACGCGCTTTCGTACTTCAACCTTGTTTTTGTTTTTTCGGCAACTCACAACGCTTCCTCTCGACACTTTGAAGACTAAAACTGTTTATTGCAGAAATCCACTCTACAATTTATGCTTTCAATTCAAACATGACAATGAAGAACGGTAGTGTTGTTGGTGCTGCCAAGCCAGACAAAGCCAATGGTGTCAAAGCGAATGGTGTCGCTAAAGCCAATGGATTAGCTCCACCGCCGTTTGGAAACAGCCTGCAAGTGCCTTCGACATCTAACGGAATGGCAACGACGGCTATTAACATGGAAGCTTTTGTACAGCCCTTACCCATTCAAATTAAAAGGCCGCCTTTTGCTTTCCGGATCCTTGTAAGTTCTTTAATTAGTACATGCACTCAATACACATCAATTTCTTTTCTAGAATCAACTAAATGCACTTATGGGCCGGAAGAATGAGCATTTTGATCTGGCTTACACATCGGCATCGACAGACACAACCGCTATTGACCCAATGAAGTGAGTTAAATATTATTTTTAAAATGATTTATAATATTTTTAAGATTTCAACAATCGGTCACGAGAAATCTTGCATTTCCGTCAACATCTTCTTTTGCAAGTGTCAAAGAGAAGAAGCAAAAGAATCTCGGCGAATTCTACAACAATTCAACACTGACTTTAGTCGCCAAGCTTTTTTCAATTTGTGTTATAATGCTTGCGATTTGCATGATTATACGGGAACTGTTTTATGGCAAAAGCAAATAACTTCATACGAGTATACTTACTATTTATTGGGGTTTGTTCTCTTAAGGCAATCGGCATTTTAGCGAACAAGTGTATCAAATTTGCTTAGTGAATTTGTTTGGTCAAGTTGGTGACTCATTTTCGGATGCCAAAGCAAAACATTCTGTTGATCCGCTTTTGACGTAAACAGAGCTTATGGTCACATCCCACACAAAATCTCGCCCATCCAGTCACTAAACCTCGAATCCGCTTTAATCAAATTAACTTTACACATTGCTCACCTAAAAAGCCGGTCGCAAATCTTTCATTTAAAAACTTACAACATCTGTGTTATGTTATCGTACTCGACTGTCTTTTATTATTTATATCATGCTGTTTTAATTGGCTACATTCGACAAATCTCTTATAATATCTATTGATTCTTGTTAGGTATTGAAAGTGCCTCTTTTGTTATTGTTTGTGTGATAATGAAGATTATTAATGAGTTTGTTTCGCAGTCTTTATTGAAGTCATGTTGTGAGAACAAAGCGATTCTAATTGGAATTCAAGAACTCTTCCATGTAGTTGTTGACTTGTTGTGGCTCGTCTTCTTGAACGAAATGTGATGCGTTCGGCAATATCTTTAATTCTGCTTGCTCGCAGTACTTAAGAGAATTGTGAGCGCCTTCAACCTAAACAACAATTTTACATTACTTTAAAGTTGATAGCAACTTACAATCAAGGCGACATCAAGTGCTCCCCAGATAATCAAAGTTTTCGGCTTAACTAATGCAGTAGCCTGTTGGGGTGAATCCAAAATTGTTGTTGCGGCTCTGTAATAGTTGATAGGTGCAGTCATTCCATCTAAAACAACATTTAAGTCAAAATAGAGTTGTTTTTTTAACTCACTAGGTCCAGAAAAGGCAAACTTGTAACATTCAGCGTCCTCATCAGTGAAGTTTTCTGGATCTTTGACTGATTTGCGGAGAAGGAAGATAAGCATTCGATAGTCTTCAGCAGAAAAGACAGCTTCAGCCAATCCGGGAGTTTGAAACATGAACCTGCAAACAAAGTTTTTATTGCAAGTTGTTTTAATTCATTTAGAACTTACATGTACCACGAAGAAAGCAATTGTTTGTAGTTGCCTTTGATAGTTTCTCGAAAAGCACGCGGCTCAGGAACATTGCAGATAATCAGTTTGTGGATTAGCTCCGGTTTTTGCAATGCGACGTTCCAAGCAATCACTGCGCCCCAGTCATGCGCTACCAAATTAACTTCTTTGCCAAAATGTTCGATGAATTGAATCAAATCGGAGCTCAACTTTTGGACAGTATAATTCTTGTATCCTTTCGGTTTGTCCGATTCTCCATATCCTCTCATATCAAGAGCAACCACACTAAATTAAACATGTATTTCAATGTAGTTTAAAGCACTTACTGATAGTCTTTCTGGAAATATCTAAGTTGAAAACGCCAACACCACCAGAAACTTGGAAATCCGTGAACAAACACCTAAATCAACAGTAATTACATCAGCAAAAGCCTAAACAACTAACCATCAACGGCTTGTTTCTATCTCCGGCCTCGACATAGTGCAATTTGACTTCGGAGACTTGAACATAACCATCTTTAAATTCGCTCAAAGCTTTCGGCTTTGGATGGTCATTTACGTAGAAGAAGTTGCCTCTCTTCTTAAACCACGAGTAGAGAAGCTTCAACGCCGTAACGGTCGAGAAGAAAATGATCAAAGTGTAGAAAATTAAGCGCCGAAGCAGGACTCCAAACGACATTGCAACTTTCACGCAATAAAAACACGAACAACGTGCTCAACCGTGTAAGCACTTGCCTTTAAATGGGCGAAATTCTCGGAAGAATTAGGAAAACAAGCTTCTTACTTTGTTCGCAAGCCAATCTTATCGTTTCTTCTGACAAAACAAAGTGCACAGAAAAGGCGAAAATAAACAAACTGTTCTCACTTTCTGCTTGCAGCATAAATTTTGTAGTTTGCTCGTCACTGCAAGTTCAAATTACTCCAAAATCGTTTAAGGCAGAACTTGTGCATATCAACTTGAAAGTATTTATGAATATTACTTATACAACAAGAACACTCACTATCCCGTTTATTGTTTATTGCAACAACCATTTAAGTTAACAAGTAAATGCATAAATTAAAGACTTTCACTGTCCTTCTTCCGCATGTAAATACCTTCGGCCGTTTTCCATTGAGTGTTGTATGAAGAGCCGGAATCTAAGCCGACAATTTCTTTCTGGCCCGCAATTGGCCTTCCATACTGGTTTCCAGAGACGCCGAGGAACTTGCGCGTATCTTTGTGCTTCAACTGTATTGTTTCGTCGTCCGTCCAGTAATCGCCGTTGCACATAACTTCCCAATAGTCTCCAGTATCGCTTGCCTCATCGTCTTTGCCAAAACAAGAGACTTCCTAAACATTTCTGTCTTCAACAACTTTACTTCTAAACAAACCTGATAGCTTCTTGACAGTGGAGCCGCAAAATCGTGAGAGTGTAGGAAGCAACGAGTAGTTAAATGTAGTAACCGAACAATGTCTCCACATTTGATGAGATCTCCGCGTTGACAAGGCTTTTCGATTGCTAAAAAGCATTAATTAAAATGAACATTGCAAACAAAGCAGTTCTCAAGAAGCAGCTTTACTTACTTCCCAAAATTTGCCAGTGCGAGTTGACATCGTCGAAGTTGTTGGTGCCCGTTACAGATTGCTGCTGGCTGCCGGATCCGTATTTAACGTCGTGTGAGTGCAGACGACTCTTGTCCTGCACATTAGATAATTTGAGAACACTGGTGCATGTAATTGACGGGTCTTCCGAGCAATTGCCAAGGTAGGCAAATAAATAGATGAAACCGAGTAGAAGCAACATTGAAAGACTGAAAGACGTAGAAGATTCACACAAACATGATAAGTCGCTAAAATGAGGTTGCACAAATAAAACGCCAAAAGCGTGCTTTCTTTTCGAGACCTGTTTGGAGATTTTTGAGGGTTTCTCCAAATTTATTCTCTTTTTAAGTCGTCCGCTTAATTTATTGGATTAAAACTGGAGTAGACGCCAAAATGTCTTCAGAACTTGTACGAATCTCCGAATGCAAAGTGGATCATGTCCAAATTGACAGCTTGGTAGGTTATTCCATGTTTATTCTTGTAATTTGTTTGCATCATTTAGGTAATCATGAAGCTAGTCAAACATGTAGATTCCGAATTCTACGCTGGAATGTCAGATGTGGCCGGAGAAGCTTGCCAAGGAATTCTCACAGGATTGGTTTTGCCTTCGGAAAAACGGCTGGAAATTACAAACTGCTTCCCAACTCCTCGCTCCGAACTTGTTGGTATGTTTTTGAATTGAACACATTTGAATATTCGGAATATGTGGTTTTAAGGTCCGGATACTGACGATGCAGCTCAAGCCCGTGAACAGTCATACGACGAGAAACAAAGCGAAACGATTGAGATGCTGCGTCGTTTTCGGTGAGTATAATGTGCTAAAAATAGTTTTTACCTTTGTGAATCTTTCAGTCAAATGAACATTGACTACGAATTGGTTGGATTTTATCAAGCCCACATGTTCGGCGCCTGTTTTACACAAGACATGCTCGAGTCGTTGGCGGACTACCAGGCCAGTTTGTCTGAAGCCATCGTTCTAGTCTACGATCCGGTGATTACTCGTCAAGGCACATTAAACATCCGTGCTCTTCGTCTCAGTCCAAAAGCCTTTGATTTGTGCCAACTCGATTGGACGCCAGAAATGTATGTTTTAACTTACAAACGCTTATTCTTTTGTTTTAGTGTCAAAAACTCCGGAATCAACTTCTCGTCAGTGTTGCAAGAGTTGCCTGTTACAATCAAAAACAGTAACTTGATGAACGTGATGTTGGCAGAATTGCGCTTGTTGAAGCCAAAACGATCTGGCGCTCATCTGGAATTGGGCACTCGCAACAACTTGGAGAAGTCTCTTAGAGCCATGACAGTTGAGATGGAGAATGTTTCAAAGGTTAGAAATCAGTTGAGTTTTTCACATAACACTCTTTTTAGTCGATCACTTCCTATAACAAATACACTTTGGAGAAGCAACGCTACGACGCCATTCTTAACACTGCCATCCAAAAACGCCAAATCGAGAACGAACAACGAGCAGCACGTGGAGAGCCTGCTCAGTCAATTGAAGAATTGAAGCGCCTGCACAAACCTCCTCAAATGCAGTCCAAGAACGGAATGCTGGACTTGTTCTTGAGTTCTGCAGACACGAATTCTTACGCCGAATACGCGTCTAAGGTATGTTTTAAACCTTATTCAATCGAATGCATATTGTTGTTACAGGTGACAGCAGGCAATATCGCCAAATTGTTTTTGTCCGAAGCTGCTGGACAGTCGGCGATTGCTCAGACCGAGCGAGAGACTCCGTTGTAATTTACATATGTGTATTTGTCTTTATTGTTGATTAAGTTATGCATTGTTAGTGCATTGTTTTGTGAGTTGTTTATTTAAGTTTTTGGCTTATTTGACGAATGCAAAATAAAAGAATCTATCAAATTCGGTCAAGCACTTTATTAATCTAATCTACTGTTCGATACATTTAAGAATGGTTATGCTAATTGCGGCTGCTGCGCGAGTCACGGGAATTACGTGCATCTCCGGCGTCACGAGAACCGCGCCAAGTATCGTGCTGGTACGGATGAAAGACGGGAGGCTCGGAGTTGCTGTTTGCGCGCTTCATGTACTCGTCGTCTTTTGAAGTGTATCTAAAAGTTGATCAGTTGATTTGAATAAGTGAAACAGACCTGTCTTTGAACTTCTCGTCGTAGTCGTTTTGAGAAGGCATTGCTCGACTTTAGTTGTTTTGATAGAGAAACTAAATCAACAAAAAAGCTTAATTGAATCAAAATGACACGCTTCACACAGTTTATTTCAACTAATAAATTAACAAAGAGATCACAACAACTTTAAAAATCTGAACAGCCAAATGAAATGATGCTGGGAAAATTTGAAAGAATTTATAAACATCGAAATCTAGCGCCGCTGTTCCCATCCGCCGCCCCTTCTGTGTTGTCCGTTGTAATCTCTATGGCCTCCTCCTCTTTGACCGCCGAATCTTCGACCATCGTCCCTTCGATTTTGCCACGGTTGTTGTTGCTGCTGATCACGTCCACCAAACGGATGAATAATCAACGGCTGGAGTTTGGATTCCACACGTTCCACGTATGCAGGATCGGTTGTTGTGTATCTGAAATCCATTTTAAATGAGAGCTTGGAAATGAAAACTCAAATTACAAACCTGTTTTTAAACAACTCTTCGTACTCCGCAAGTCTTGAAACAAATTCGTTTTTGGAGGACTTTTCTTCTTTTGTCTTCTGTTCGTCGGTGTCAATTTGCATGACTTCCAGTGGCTTTTCTTCGGACGTCATTGCACAAGCTTCACTATTCTCAATAATGCAAGATTCTTCTTGGTCGGACATTTTTCGAAACATATTTTTCATGCGAACGCAGAAATAACATGTCAAAGGTCTCGGAGCGCTCACATGCGGATTATCCGCAATGCCAAAGGTACAATTTTTTATCAAAATTAAATTCGGCTTCTTGAATCGCAAGCCGTTCGGTATTGAAGCTCCAATGCTGGCAACAAATTAGCCACTCATCCAGCTCCAATCAGCACATCGAAGTCGGCCCTGTTGATTCGGTAATTATTGCTGTCAAGTTGGGCATCTTCGATTTCTGTTTCAGGCATTTGGAATGTTAAACGGAGCAAGTGGCTCATCTTTTACTACAAGTGGCGGAATTGAACCCTCGACCAGCTCAAACCAGAAAGAAAGTCTAAAAACACAGTTCATAACGTGAGTCAGAAACGCTAAAACTTGATTAACTTAAACAACAATAATCTTTTATCGTTTTCATTAATTCGCCTTCCTTGTAGGCGTGAAGGTGAGTCACAATAAGCATTTAATTAAATTTAACCTCTTTCATCTCAGGTCTGTACAAGCAAATGACAATCTCGGATCAACTCTCAAGGCCTCATCGACTAACGAGCACGCAGGTTGTGTAAAAGCAATTGATTCTTCTAAAAGTGTTTTAACCTTTAAGGCAGGAGGTCCGAATAATTCAAACTATAATGCTCCGGTCAGGGTGACATTTGCAAAAATCCCCAGCACGTCAGGCGATACATCTTCCACGCATTTGGACGAAAATGGAGAAATTCAGCCAAACGTGATCGAGAGGATATGCTTTAACATCGGTCGAGAGCTGTTTGTCTACGATTTCAAGTAACTTTTAAGAACTTTCGAAGACTCTTATGTCCAAATTTCAGTGGAGCAAAAGGCTCGTTTGATTGGACGAAACCGGTCGACAAGCGAATATACAAAGGCACATTTCCAACATGTCACGACTTCAACACAGTCACGATGACTCCACAAAGTTGCATGCTTCTTGTTGGCTTCTCAGCTGGTCAAATTCAACTCATCGATCCCTTCCAAAAAGAGTTTCAAAATAGTCGACTCTTCAATGAAGACCGATTGGTAGACAAAAGTCCTGTGACGTGTTTGAAATGGATTCCAAGTAAATTGCTTTTAACATTTTCTTTTTCAATTGCCTAACTTTTAGATCAAGCACAGTTGTTTATTGCTTCGCATTCTTCGGGTAATTTGTACATATACAATGAGGAATTCAGTTGTGCACCCAATCCTCCGACTTATTCAGTTTTAAAACAGGCAAGAGTTTTTGTTTTCATTGGCACTTTAACACATTTAACATGTTTAGGGCGAAAGCTTTACTATTTCAAATGTCAAATCACGATCTCAACAGAAAAATCCAATTCAAAAATGGTCTATAGGCAAAGGGGGAATCAATCAGTTCGAGTTTGGTGGTGCAAATATGGAATTCTTAGCAACAGTTAGTCAGGTAATTTGCTTATGTTTTCCAATGACTGATTTTAAATGTTTAGGACGGATTTTTGAGAATTTTCAAGTATTCAACAATGGAATTGTACTCAGTGATGCGTTCCTATTTTGGAGGTCTCCTTTGTTTGGCGTGGAGTCCGGATCACAAGCTGATTGCAACAGGCGGAGAAGACGATTTGTTAACAGTGTATTCAGTGCAGGAAAAACGGGTAATTTGCAGAGGAAGGTGCGTTATTTAAACTTGTTTAATCTATTTAACTTTACTTGTTTAGTGGGCACAGATCATTTGTTACGCAAGTTGCTTTCGATCCGTACACAAGTGGAAATCCGGTGGTTTTGTCGAACTCAAAAACCTACTCAAGTGCAATGAATGTTGGTTCAATATCATCTAGTGAAGAACTGAGGCCTATGGGAAATGGTTTGCTTTTTGTTTGAGTTTTGAATAACAATTTTTGCATTTAGGTCCAACAGCATCCAACACGTTAAGATACACAAACGGTGTAACAGAAAACCGGCCTACATTCAATGGGAAACCTGGAAGTTTGGCAGACCGATGGCAAAGTGTAAGTTGAAGCAAATGTTTTACTTCAATTTTTAATATTCTTTATGTTTAGAGCATTTTTGATGACAGCCGAAGTCGACTCAATTCTTTTGAACAAAACTCAATTGTGTATCGAATCGGGACTGTGAGTGCAGACACTCAACTATGCTTGTGGGATGTAGAGATTTTGGGACTTGCTACAGCAAATGGCGTCGCGGGAGCTTCAACGTCGTCAACAAGCCAAAATCATAATGCCACTTCTGTAAATGAGGTGAGCTTTTTAAGAATACTCTCGAGTACATTTAAATTTCATTTAAGAACAATTTGATTCCCGAAACAACAACTGCAACAAAAGATGGGACAGTCAAAGAATCAAAAACAAGCAAGTTGAGAAAGTTGCACAAACGCGGACTTTCTTTTGGCAACAGGCATGGAAATCAAGACAGGTAAATCTTTAAAAGTGAGTGTTTATTTCGACTAACCGACTTAGATGGTCACGAGCCAACATTCCACTTAACCGATCCGCACAAAACCAAGCCAATAATTCGTCAAATACGGAAGATGGCAATCCAGACCGTGCAGTTAACTTGTTTGGAACTGCGGTCTGCCCAAAAATGGATCAAATATCATTGATTGAACCACTAGTCTGCAAAAAGATCTCTCACGAGCGTTTGACTGTTCTGTGCTTCCGTGAAGAATGCCTTGTAACTGGATGTCAAGAAGGTTACATCTCTACATGGGGCAGGCCAAGCAACCGAATGAGTCGACTATGATAGAATACGAGTGTTTTTCGAAAGCTAGTTACATTAGAGTAGGACTTGAAATCAAAGGCATGGCGTTTTTAATTGGATTTAGAAACAAAATCTGGCCGGTCCTTTGCATTTCAATTTCAACATGTGGCTTTATTTGTTGCGCACTTATTGCAAAAGTTACTTAATCGGCTTTTCACGAGACTGATCCTCTTTCCTCTCTTTTCGACACTTCAATAGATTTTTATCTTCGGAACCGTTGATACCACAAAAATGTTGAGCTTATTATACCTTTCATACTCGTTGGCAATATGTTCCTTTGTACATAAATTGTGATGTTTCAAAGTCAACGTTTGTTTGAACAAAACATTGTAGTTTGATAGAACTTTGAACAAGCGTTTTCATTTGACACATTTTGGCGCTATTTTCAATTATATAATCACCGAATGCCATGTTATTTAATGTGCGTGTACAGATAGGATGCTCTTGGTTGTTCTATAAAACAAATAAACAATTCGTGGATAATTCAATGCAAGTCAATTTGTTCAGAAATCAAAAATGAGTTTGCACGATTGAGACGATTGGCACTTTTGTTGAATTGTGTTTGCGCTAAAACGCCTCGAAATCTCAACTCATTGACGCAAGTCCATTACCGGATGTATACCCATTTCTGCGACCATAACAGCCAAGATTATCCCAAATATATTACTTGCTGCTTCTCCTTCGGATTACTTGCTGTTGGATGTCTGTTCAAACGGCCGATCCCTGTCGGCTTTTGGCTCGAACAAACGACTCTTTCAAGCACTATTTGTGTATTCGGCAATTCTCAATACCGGCAAGAATGATTTCACTTTTTGCATTCTTGAATGGCTTCAATGAAATGAATGGCATTTAAAATCCGCACTTGTTCACGAGTTAAAAGTCTAGCTGAATAGTTTGAATATAACGTTTACAGTATTTTCTCCGAATTCTATTGTTCTTCGATTAATCTCATTAAAGGCATTCTTTACTTTGAATGAACAGGTGATATCATTATTAAGTTTGAAAGCAATTGTTACAGTAAATTGTGAGAATGCGGATTAAAACGATAGTCAATTTAATTTGCAGTATGTTTATTCAAATTATCAACGAACGCTAATTCTGCGTGTTTACGTTCTGAGCATTTTATCTTTTAAAAACAACGAAAATAGTGCGTTTCTAAAAATTGTTGACAACATTGTGACTCGGCATAAAAAGTCAAACTGATACTGGTGCTTTTAGCGAAAAACACGTATTCGGCGTAATTAGAATATTTAAATTGACTTAAAATAAAGTCAGCAAGTAATTATAATTCTGAATTTTGTTAATCGAAGCTTCACGTGCATATTCGATGACCTCCGCGACCTCCAATTTGAATAGAACCTCGTTCCACTGCCGAGAACTGATAACGCAAATTTGATGTGTTTTGCAGACCTCCATTCTATCATGTTTACACAAACAACAAATAGCATCAGTCTGTGCAGATGGTTGACGGAACGTCGCCAATTAAACGTGGAAAGATATTGCCGGTCATTTTGGTTGGTCAAAATGATGAACTAGCATTTTTGAGTTAAAAGAACAATCTAACTAACTGGAGAGAATTCTGTTGATAAGAAAAAACATGCCAAAGTTAAAACTGAATCTTTGCATTAAAAAGCAGAGCGTGTCAACTTTAAAGGATTTATTGAGATGGTCGTTTTTGTGCGAAATGTTTCGGGTGTACTTATTTAATAATGCGGCCTACTATTTAAATATTTCCCGTCCAGATAAACAAGCGTCTTTTTAAAAGTTTTCGGCCCCGTTCGAAGAGCTTTAATTTCCCAGAAACCGCCATTTAGTCTGTTTGTGCGCAAACAGCGTCTTATCACTATCAATGATAACCTCAACACAAATTGGCAAGTAGAACGCAAAACATCAAAACAATCGGGGTCATTCCCGGGTGATTCCGTGCCAGTCTGCTTACCTAGCACTTGATTTTTCCTAAACACGGAACAACGTCAAAACCTGAACGGCAAGTTTTTTGCACTTTAGCAAGTTACAGTAACATTCGGTTTGCACAAAGTGACTTTTGAAACGAATTGTGAAATTCTAATTTCCGGCTAGGAAATGTGAGTGATGT
Source organism: Aphelenchoides bicaudatus (assembly GCA_024699845.1). NCBI lineage: Eukaryota > Metazoa > Nematoda > Chromadorea > Rhabditida > Aphelenchoididae > Aphelenchoides > Aphelenchoides bicaudatus. The sequence continues at coordinate 4,651,107 of JAMPIN010000002.1, read as the reverse complement.
TGCTTTAACAACGGAATTAAGTGCTTAGTGGGTTTCAAAACTAGTCAAAAACTTTTGATCAATCAAAACAATTAAACAAAAACAAACAAGCGCTGCAGTCAAATAAAACAATTGCGTTAAATGTGTGAAATAGTAACAAGCGCAAGAAGATATGCGATTTTTACTAATTAATGTTGAGTTCCGGTCCGCAACTTCTAATTAATGCGCTTAAACGTGCCAAATTTCCATAGTTCTTCGTGTAGTCTGGAGATTTTAGTGTTGGTATACGGTCGGGGATTTTGTACTTGATCCGTTCGTTTCATCTCTCCTGGATAAGCGCTTTAGCAAGTTGATGAAACAAATTCGGCTTTTTTACTGGTTAACGCGTAGTTTAAAGCATGGATTTGTGCATTTTTGCGCTTAAATCGCTATTTCGGTTTTTGTGTTTAAACAGGATTGTTTGATTAATTCCCAGCATAATCGCTGAAATTTGTATAACTTAACTGCCAAAAACCTTACTCCAATTAATAAAAATATAAGATATGGCTACCGTATGCCCACAGTTTCTCAACAACAAAAACAACCTCGTTTTTTCTAAACATTCCGTGTTAGAGTGCGAGACCAAACAACTAAGTGAAACGAGTTTTAAAACAAATTTTTGTTCTAACAACTCAAACAACAGCGAAATCTTAGGAGCGCCATTAATTTAATAAAACACCTTTTACGCAAAAGAGATCAGGTACGCAAAAGATGCTTGAATTTTTTAGAGCATTATCTCTGATTTGTTGATGAATTTTTGTCTAGTGCCGGAGCATGACATTGCAAACAATAAACGTGATTGCTTTTAGAGACGTTGCATTACGTTTGGCTCCTCATACACAAAGTAACTAATGCTAAAATCCAGCACTCAACAGCCTTTCGAACACTACAGCGTGGATACAGTATTCTCGTTGGATTTAATCCCCGACCAATTTAAGAGACAACGTGCGTCAGTTGTGACGATTTGAGAGGGGATAATTCGACGGACTACACATATTCTAAGTTATTATTGCACATGGTCGGATGCTCTTTTTAGCGGCAAAGTAAACATCCGGGTGATCCCACATACCGCCTGGATTCTTTCTGATAGATTATAAAAGTTTTCACCGGTGTTTGCTTTGCTGTTAGAACGAGCTAGACAATTTATTCAACAAGTCGCTGAGTCTTGATTTCCGCTTTAGGCACGTTTTTGACTGGCCTAAACAAAAACAAGTGTACGGTAGTGAATTTGAAAATACTCGTCACACCAAAACAAAGGATAAACACAACCTACAAACAAAACGGCAAACTGTCATGGAATGTGCACAGTTTAGAAATCAAATCCATTTATTTGTTAATAGCGTGCTTTATGCACCCAATGGGTGTGTAAACTCAAGGAATTTGTAAAAATCCAAACTAATTAATGCGATTGGAGTTGGATTTCTTGTCCAATTTCTCTTCTTATCTGGAGCTTTTAAGTACGATTTTTGAAATGCTTGCTTGGTGATGAAAAGATGCAAAGCGGATAGCTCAACAAATACTCGCATGAGAGTAAATAAATACCGGTTATTTTACTTCTGGTGCTTTTAATTAGCTAATAGCTTGGAATTTCTCAACATGCAGATTGTCTATCCTTTTGGAACAGTATTCTTGAATGCTTGTTTCTGGAATGCTTTTTAATTTTAGGTTCCCAAACTAAGTGTACTTTTGGGAATAGACTATTGATTTACAAACTGAACTCTCGCTCAACCAGAATTGTAGACAACAAATCAGGGTGCCAATGCTGTTACATTTCAAAATGCATGTTTTTTTGTCTCACAGCTTGCAACAGTTGTTTAATTGTAGGAGGCGAGAAATTGTATTCTTGATTGCCGCTCGAAACAATCATTGTCCGTGGGAGCAACGTACCCGATTTTTGAGTTGAATTTTGTTGTGAAGTGAGTAGGAGTCTGGGTACTTTAAGAACAGCGTGAATGTTGAATTAAATTGCGTTCTATGAGTTAATGAGTTTGATGAAATGTGTGCTTTGTGAGCGGAAAAGGTGCAATTTTGTAGCAAACAAAAACCGCCTTTTTGCGTAATGCTGATTAAATTGTTCGAGTTGTTTATTTAAACACTTGAATTAAATAACAACTGAAGTCCATGTGATATCATTGTGCACTGGTTTTTTCGCATCAAATACCCCCAATTTACGTCAGGATGACCTTTTATTCAAATTAACATTTCAAAACAGACAAGTGTATCAATTTGTGTCCTCTAAACGACCCGCCATCCAAAGATCTAAACAATGTTGTTTCCGCATTCAACATACAAACGCGTAAAATGAACAAAATTGTACTGATGAATTAATGAATGTTTTCATGCCTACAATTTGTGAGTGTGTTCAATATGAATATATTGTTCTTGAAATTGAAATTGGCGTTTTAAAACAATTAAGCGTTTCGCTTACTGTAACTGATCTTTGGAAACACCGACTTGCTTTAAATTGTTTAAACATGAGTTTAAATATTATTTTAAATATTTGTTGTTCAAAGCACTACTGGGTGGGCCAAAAAAACGTTAACACAAAAAGTCAATCAAAAAGTTTCAACACAAACAATTTTTTGTGTTAACGTTTTTTGGTCCACTCTGTACATTAAGTCTATCAAATTTAATCTGTTAAGTTGAATGGCTACAGCTACATTAAACGCTCAAAGATCCATCGTTGAACCAATGCTCAAAAATTAGACGCAACAGTCCAAATACAAGCATTCTAAAGATATTCACAAATCGATGTAAACAAAGAATTGTAAGCAACACATTAAAGACAATTCTCTACAAAAAATTCAATCTTTCGACCAAATTTGCAAGCATTCTTTAGGGAGCATTTGTTTTCAAAACAAGTGCCAGATTTAGAAGCCACCAAAATTAGCGTCATTTGAAGTACTGTAGCTACAAAAAAAGAAGGTGCAGACATGCGTGCAAAGTTCGGGCTTAAATCAGAAGACGCTCCAGGCCAAGTGTCCTGTTTTAAATGCCACGCTTCGTTCGAAATTGTACGAAACGGTGTTTTTTGAATTTTGAGCGTATTTACGGAAATTTCAATTTGTTTGTTGATGTTGAGGACGGATTTTGATGACAACCCGAAAGGTTGAAATTTGTACGGGTATTTCCGAGTCGGCTACGGTCGTTTTTGAAGGAATTTGAGCTCTGTTGAAAACTTTTGAAAGATCACGTAGTCCAACTTGGCTTTTTGGTCCCATTTTACTTTGAAGCTTTTAAATAGTAAACTTTTAAAGAACGCGTTTCACATTTAACAAACTACTGTAGATTTCTGAAATCCGCACACTTCTTCCACCTGCGTGATTACCCAACAACAAAAGGATAAGCAACCAAATTGCGTCACAGCTGTCGGCTTAACATTTGGGTTTTCGGTTAGTTCATTAAGTGATTATGCAAATTGGCGCATCCCTTCCGAGTCAGACTTTTAAAGTTCTCAGAACTACACGATTACGCAAGCAATTGCTGACTAATTATACTTTTTGCTCATGAAACTTTTGCAATTTGATCTCAGAGCTTTAATTAATAGCTAATTAAAATGAACAAGCTTGACGGAGTCTGTGTTACTCGGGGCCGGTTGCCAATTTTCAACTTGTACTTTTACACGTAAGCAAGCGCGGATTAAAGTGCTCGGATGTAGACATAACTTTTAATAGCCGACGTGCCTTAAAGTGTACCGTCAAATGCCACAACAAAAGACCAGAAATAAAAACAAACGTTGCGTGGGTGATTCATAATAAGGGATCGTACTTCTTGTCTGTTAAAAGTTAATCTCTTCAATTGTTTGTGGTGCGTCAAATTGAGGAATTACGCACTGTTTTTCGAAACAACTGCAATCTTGTGGCCCATTTTTGGATTACCTACGGCTTTGCTTCCGTCTCCACAAGTTTGCTGGCCTGTTTTGTAGGAAAATGCCGATTGTGCTTTTCGGGATAGTTGCAAAGGCTTAAACTTAAATCTCCCAAATCCTTGTTTGCATTATTTACAAACACGTCAAATTAATTTTAATCATCGCGTGTTTCGTAATTTCAGTGTTTAAAAGAAACGCTTTGTTTCAAAACATATCAAAGACCAAAGCTCTCCTCCTATTTAATTTGAAAATTACTGTTACACGCGTATTTGACTAGCCAAGTTGCACTTGTGGACCACAAAAACGTCAAAATTAGGTTCAAGTTTGGGGAATCGACACTCCGAACTCCTGGTTTAAAGGCCGAAACAAGTAGGCCGAGATTTCAAATAGCCGTTGATTGGTCTTTCAACATAAAGCATTTACTCGCTTTTTGCAGAGTTTGAGCTCCAAATTGCAGTAACCGAAGATCATTCACGTTCCTGGAACCGTTGGAATGCCATTTTTATACGTTTAGTTCGTCCTATACGGTAACTACGATTTTTATACCTACTTTTCGGATTTTTAAATAAAACTGGCGCCGAATTATTGTTTTTTGACCCCTGCTCTTTATACCTTTCCGTTTTTGGAACAGTTGATTTTTTGTCAACGTTGCTTTGGAACAATAATTTTTCATTTCAACTGATAAGCTCCATTTTGCCCCCTCTTCCTGGAACGCCGTTCATTGCTTCAAAAAGCTGTTTTTTTGCAGGGATGATTAATTAAATTCCTCTTGGACGGGGGAAGGTCATAACGTTATCAGCAAGTCAGTGGTTGAGTGTTCGCGAAGCCGTAAATGAGTGGAGTTTCAATGAAAATTAGAAAGTTGAAGGGATAAAAATAATGAATGGCAGTTGATAAGTTAAATAGAGTTGAAAAGTTGTTTTAAAACGAGTAAACATTTAAATAAGTGTTCACCAATATGCAATTGACTAATTTGTTGTTTGAGTTTGCATTCTTAATTACAGTACTCAAAGAACAGTAGATTAGTCAATTGCATATTTAAAACTTGTTCAAGTTCAAGATTACCAAAACATCCAACGCATTCAAAGTCACCTTGTGCATTTGAGTTTTGGCGAACCTGACAATCAATTGCACGCTATCAATTGTTATTTTTGAGCAGCGCATTCACGTGCCATTCCCTCAATCATATGACTTCCTCAAATGGACACTTGCAATTAAATCAATGTAATCGGGTCAAAGTTGCAAATGCTTTGCTTGCAACTAGAAATCAATTTGACGGTGTTTTTGACTGTTTCATAATTGAAATCCACACGTACACACCCATTTGCAGTTTGCAACGTTGATTTCTGCGAGCTTGGAGATCGAGCCTCGTGCTCACTTCGCAAACAACCGTTGGCCTCCAGAGCACGGTGCTAGTTGGCGACGAACGGCCGCTAAAAATAGGGCCCGCCGTTCCTCCGATTGTCCAGCGATCATTTGTTTGCTTATCAGAACAAAAGCAAGGCCGATGGAGAATCACGGCGAGTGAAGTGGACTCGTACCAGGTGTTGTGTCAGCAACGACGGAATTGGTTCCAGGCAGTGTATGGCTGCTGATTTGTGCAAACATCAAAATTTCATAACATCTTATTGAAATCTCAAAAGAAACTCAAAAGAAACTTGCAAGCTACCGTAACAAGCAATAAAATAAGAATAACTTCCAACAAAGAAAGCTGATTGGCATGTGAACTCACAGATGATTGACACACACCATCTCCAAAACAACCGAAACATTAAGCAAACAATGCGAGTTTCTAATTATTAATGACAAACGTGATAAAAGCAAAAAACTTTGAAACTCATTTTCGAACAGTTTTGCTTGAATTTCGACAAACTCTTTTTGAGTGACCATTGTAGTTATTTTTGGCATTAGCATTTATGGCAAGTATGCGCGTTGTGTTTATGAGATGCGCGAATTTACATGCACCTTTGACCCTTTTGTATTGTTTATTTGCTTAGTTGAGATGCGCATGAAACCGCTGAAATCAGTGAGACAATTTGTTTGCACATGCGTTAAGAACGCATGCTTAATTTCAGGACATCTTTGCATTAAACTTATAGTTTTTAAGATGTAAGATCACAGTTTTTGAGTCAAAACTCACAGACTCATTTAAGCGATCATTATGTTTCAAATCAATTTAACACTTGAAAATTTGTGGATGACCTCGCTTGGACGCATCCTTCAGCGCTTCAATGTTTACCTACTCGTCCTGCATTGTTTGTGATCTGAAGGCGCGTGGACATCGTTGTTGGTTCCGGTCGCGCACTGGCACGTACGATTTGAAAAAACTTGACCAATAAAAATGCTGCGTGGTTTTTTCGCTTGTGGCTCTTGGACACTCGCGCACCTGATCTTGGTCTGACGGCCGGACGTTTAGTCATAGGCGCTGAGGGTCAAGCGACGTGGAGGAGCCAAGCAGGAAGTGCAATACGCGCATTTTTTGTGAGTTTCCGTGCAATGCAACTGTTTGAACAAGCTCGTGTCGAAGAATTTGAAATGTTTGAAGTGCCAGATAGTGTTATGAACCAAACAATTTGCAAAATCAACAGTTTTTGTCTGGGATTTCACATTAGTCACTTGGTCTGCCAAACAGCCATTTTTTCACAGGTCAATCGTTTTGCAAATGAACACCTTGCGTTGTGCGTGAACCAAGAGACGCGCTGTTTCCGTAGTTTTTGAGAAAAAAGACTGGAAATTTTCAAAAAAACTGGTGCAGATTGATACGAAATATCAGGAAATTGACCGCATTCGAGTTATGAAATAGCAGACCTGTTGCATTTGAATTTGTTTTGATTTACAGAACGGATAAGCGAGTGAGCGTGGATTTGTTTGAAATGAGTAGTCTTGAGAGCATTTGATTTTAAAGTTCCTAAACTTTATTGCTTTTGGCCCTTGAACAAATTCGTTTTAAACTGCTGTTCAAATAACTTGCAAATTCCCGGACTGTCCACACCTATAATCGCGCGCTTGTTATTTCACGTCGGGCCAAAGCGTCCAGCCAGTTAGAAGGAAGAGGAGCAGGAAGTGACCAACAAAATGGTCCAAGCTGGTACGCCAGATTTTTTGAGCAAAATTTGTAAAGGTTGCGCGCCTCAAAAAACTTACAAAGCGGCGGAAGCCAGCACGCTGCAAAATCTGAGCAAACAATCGCGGTTTTGCCAACGGTCATTCAAAGATTATGAGTTTAGTGGTGTTGTGTGGTCAAGCGATCTGACTTTTAAATTGAAAATACTTTTTGTTATTTGAATTGAAAAGACTTTTGTTATTTGAGAGTTTTCGTTTAAATGGCGCTTTTCTCAAATTACAGTAGTTCATTTAATTTGGGTCTCCACAGATCTCCTAAATAGTTCAAGTATCTTTCCTGAACTAATTGTTGCGGTACTCAACCGAGTAACCTAGTTGCATAACTGTTGGTCCTCAGGCATCCCGGAAGCGAAGATTTCACGCAGCCAACGCGGTTTTTTGATCAAACAAACATCATTGCGCGAGCTGGTACGCGCTTTCAAATCTCCGAAAAATCACTTGTACGCAGGCGCTCCCTCCTTACCTCTATTCTTTACCCTGAGGCCATCATGTTTGTTTTGAGTTGAATGCCGGGATTTGTGTCGACCAGCGGTCACGGGGTCACTCCGTGCAAGTTTGTTTGATTGAAATACTTGCGGCTAGGTAGTTTTTGAAGCAACTACTTGGATTACTGCGAGTTTAAAGAGTTTTAAAGAGTATTCAAGTCTTTCGCTAAGTTTGTTTCTAACTGTGTTGTTATTTGTAATGTTTGTTAATTGCAATCGAAACTTACACAAAACTCACTTCCAATCAAGTTGCAGTGAGTTTTGCTCCGACACGCCCCTTTCCGCCCCGTAAGCGCTCGTCACGCTTGCACCAATAACAACAAGTGGACGACCCCTCTTCCTTCAACTCCAAACAATAGAAGCCGCAGATCACCGCAACCTGTGCTGGTCGGCGACTGATGGCAACGTTTGGGGCGGGACTAAACCGACGAGACAAGCGTGCAATTGCCGACAATGGAGTTTAATTGTTTTGTATGGAATCAGCGGTGGTCAGTCGGGGTTTTCCAGATTACTGTAGTGTCTTCGAAGTTACTCACTAATTCATTTAACTGTTGCGCGGTTAACTTGCTGCTTTCTGTTCGATGATAGTTACTACTTATCCTAAATTAGTCTAGCTATTCCATCACTTTCTAAGCCGATGCTGCTGTCACAAAATACATTTGTTTAATAGAAACTAAGAAAACAGATACAGTAATCTCATATTCTTTCATCATTAAGGAGTCCGATTAACGTATTTTATGCCGAAAGATCGGCTTTTGCGCGATTTGGAACCGACTGCTGACACGTATTATCTAACTAGTTTCCCATATTTCGTTGGAAGTGGGGATTTTACACCTGAACTCACTGGAATTTGAAGAGTTTGTGGCTATCCTGCCAATTAACAACTTTATAGTTTGCACCGAGTGTTTGTTGTTTCGACCGGATATTATCAGTTCCTTCTTTAAGTTCCAAATAGTTCATTTCTGTGAGCTCGTAGACGCATTTGGATTATAAGTTGCTGGATGCTCACTACACAATTCGGCTACGACTAAACTAATCCGGGACGTCAACTTTCCTTAAAACCTTCTGGCAAAAAGTTATTCTTGTTACTAATTTGTTTATTTGATTAAAGTAGTTACAAGAGTTGTAAGTTATTCGTTTTGTTATTTTGACACAGCTTTTAAAGAACTTAAACGCGAAGAACGCAAAGAACACGCAACAAGTCTAAAAAGCTCACACGAAATGGTTCCAAGAGGATACCGTAAACTGAGCAAAAACTTCCAAGCTCAAATGCCCGCCGATGACGTTCAAATGACCTGAAGAAATAATCCAAAAATGGCTTCCGTCCCGCCGTAAGCCTTCCAGTGCACGCAAAACAAAACATTTAAAGACGTTGCGGTAATTTTAAATGTAAATCCCCTTGAGTGAAATGACCTGAAAATGAGCTAAAGATGACGAAAAGAATACGTCGACCCGTTTTCTATGTCATTTAATATCATCATTCTCTAAGGAACAAACAAACTCAAACTATTTTAATTAGCACAAAAAGTCTTTGTTGTCAATGCTTTTTGAAAACAAATTACAAAATTGTTTGTGTTGCAAAATTTTTAGTTTTTCTCGATCATTCTTGAGTGTGTTCTGCAAATCTTTTTAGGACTGCCACAAAATTGATGCTACAGTATTCCCGACCAACTTGCTTACCTCAACGGCTTCCGTGTGCTTCGACATTAATCGGATGCTTGAATTAGATAATGAAATTTTTGACTTTCGATAACTGCTTGGCGGATTTGTTGTATGGATAAACTACGACTTTTCTAAATTAAGCAGCTTTTTGTAGGTGAGTTTTGGCTGTGTAAGTTGAAGTTAGGTGTTCTCAATTGTTTTATTGCCGAATTGATTGCAGTTCAACTAATGTTTTTAATTAAACGAAAGCTTTTAACTGCGTAAGCAGCGGTATCTTTAATTTTTCTCCGTTAACAAATCCTGTTAAAGATGCCAAACCTACATCTACTTACACGACTCTCCTCCCAAAAACCCATTTAGTGGGCCCGATGGCTGGAGACCTATATCTCGGCTTAGCTGTTCGTTGCTGCGAATTCTTTATTCCGATTACGTACCTTATTTGGACACTAGCTACAGAATACCCTATGAAATGCGAGAAGGGCCGCCTCCTTTTTGGGGCCTGGAATCGGCACTGCTCATTCTCTTAATTGGCCATTTGTCGTTTTTCTTGTTTGTTTGCGAGACAAAATCTAGATACTGTATTTGCGTCTTGGTTCTTTTAATTGTAGCATAATTTGTTCTTCAATTCATTAATCGTGACTAATGTTTCAGAGCGTGCATGTTGTTGTGAATTCTAAGCAGTTATTTGATTTTAGACCTCGAACCAATACAAAAGGTGCAATCCTGCCCAGTGAAATGCGTGAAATTAACGAACACGTTGTGCAAAATGCACAAACTGCGCAGGAGACTGTCAAACTTCCAGTAGCCTCGTCGACGGCAGCCAACTGTCCCAGTGGCGGATCTTCAAATTCTACAACTCCGGCAGTATCTCCCTTGTTTGAAGGCACTTTTGTGCCCGGACTTCATTTTGATTTGGACACTTCGTCTGCAAGTGCTCCATCGGAACATGTAAGTTATTCGAAGAGCAGTTCTAAACACTAAACTTACCAATTTTAGTTACACATTCATCAAGAACGCAAGAGACGACGCATTATTGGCAACTTAGACAACACCCTTGATGGACTTGTTGCAAAACGCTCTGACCTTGAACCGAACACAAAGCGCTATCAAACCGAAACAGAAGCTATTGAATTGCCGGACGACGAAATCGAAGCAAAGGTAACTAGCATTTTTGAGTTTACTCAACCGTAAATAATTTAGCGCCTGGAGACTGATCCGGACGTTTCAACAAGAATGTGCTCAATTTGCGGATATCAAGGAAAATGGGTCTCCGGTGAGCAATTTGATTTGGAGGAGTCATTTATATCGTTTACATTACAGAAATGATCAGACACAAACGAGTGCACACATCTGAACGTCCATTCAAGTGTAAATACTGTAACCGAACCAGCAAATGGAAGGCGGATCTCATTAGACATGTTGCAAGTAAGCATTTGAATTGTTACGATTTCATTTCATAGGCATTCAACTAATTTCCGTTTTCCAGAAACCCACGGCATTCGCGTCGTATCCAAGTACAGTCGCTCAAAGGCCTTTGACTCACAAAGCGGTCGCTGCGACGACATAATCATCGAAGAGGAGCCGAAGACACCAAAGAAGCGCGATTTGAACAACAACAAGGTAATAACAAAGAAAAGTTATTTTCGATTAGTAAGTGTACAGTAATCAGCCGTTTCATTCCTTCTTGAAACATGGCATGCGGTCCGGAGTAGGAAACCTTTACGCTTTGTTAATGAAATCCCTCAAATCGAGTGCACTCACAAGAAACCCGTACTGACTACAAGCTTTCGACAAAAATTAAGGAAGCGTTTTCGCTGGAAAGTTTCCTCACACCACTAATGCAAGTAGAATAAAGAAACCTTTCCGATTGGGGTACATGTATTAATCGGTGACGTCCGACGCCAAAAATACTTCCAATTATGCGGAATTTGTGTAATTCCTTAGAAGTGAGTGTGGTCAATTTAGAAACCCCCTAAATTCGAGTTTTACAATTAAACGAAATAAAGAAAGGGCAAATTACTCAAACTTATCACACTTATTTAGCAATCAAACTTCTTCCACTCCGGCTCGGTCATTCAGAAGCCATTAGTCAATCACTCAATTTTCAAACCGTTACAACCAATGTCTCCGTTCATATACAAATGCCAATCATGCCTTTTCGAGCAGGATTCAATGGAAGTTTTGGTTCAACACTTGCGACTTGTCCACGAATTGGCTCCATTTGAGTGCCGCAAATGCAACTTGCAATTTGGCAATGTTCAACAAATGTCCGCGCATTGTGCTAACTCAGAAACTGGATGTACTCCACTTCACGTCAAAATTAACTTCCAAGTAAGTATTTGAGACAGCAAAGCAATTCTTTAATTCAACAAACCTTTAGATCTCAAATCAAAATGCCGAGCCTCGCTCCGAAGGTCTTTTGACTGTTGCAACCAATCCACTAGTTAATACAAACAACTTGTCTATCCCAGCAACTATCGATTCTGACACTGCCTCTTCGGCTCCGTCCAGCTGCGGATCATCAATTGACGTCGACTCAAACAGTCAGCATTCTTTGAACATTCACTCTTGCAATGAGTGTCCATACCGAACTCCGAGTCTCCAAAAACTGGATGCTCATCGAGTTGGACATCAAGCTCCACGCGGTTTGTTCAACTATAAGTGTGTCTTCTGCAATTGGTTTGCCAAAAAGAAGTCTGCTATTGAGAAACACATGCAAATTCATACTTCAAAGCCTTCACAGTTCATGCAACAAGTTGAACGCAATCTCATTACTCCATTGACTACGGCGCCCATTAACTTGGGAGGCGCTTCAGCTCCTGTTCAGCAACCAAACTTTTTGGCTCCGATCACCCCGGCTCCAAACTCTGCTGCTACAGCTTTCGGTCTTCTGTCCGCACTTTACTCAGCCAATGGCAACAACTTGCTGGCTATGGGTGGGTCTTCACCAGTTAACACATCGCCCGATGTTGGTGCTTTCAAAGAGGTAAGTGTTTAACAACTGAAGCAATGTTAATTTCAAATCTTTTCAGTTGACCACAAATCCGTTGCTTGCGTTCAGTCTTTGCTCGTTGCTTCGTGACAATTTGGCCAATCAAGCACAACAAACTCCGTTGCCATTCATCGGTTCTACTCCGCCTGGACTTTTACAAGCTGCATCGACTCGTTTGAGCGCTTTTGACTTCCCGGCCACAAATTTGAACTAATTGAATTAATTGAATTGGTTGAATTCATTTGTCCATAAACACTCATTCTTCAATCCTCTAATAACCATTCATAATAACTTTCTATTAACACAAGTCCGTTCGATTGCTTTCAACTTAAGTTATTACATTCGTTTCTGTTGTAAATAAAGACTTAATTCCCACCATATTTGTGTGCTTTCTTTGTTAGTCGTAGCAGTTCTTCTTAGTCAATCGTTCTATTCGTTCAATTCATTAACTCGTACATGTTTTTGCTCCAAACTTTGTATACACTTTTCCGTCCAATCTCATATTCCGATCCGCAAACTTCATTGCATCTCCACTAATCATATCCACTTCAACCAATCAAGGACTGTACGATTATTCACTTGACTCTATTCCAAGTTTATCTAACTTTCGTTTGCTCACTCTTGTCGCACTGTATTTTAAAAGTGTTTGTCGACAAAATTGGCTTGTAGTGTGCCCGGTTGAGCCGGTTTAGTTGTTTCAATAAAATGTTTCATACAACTTTTTGTTTATTATGAAAATGTGAAAAGTATTTTGATTAGATTGACTTTTTGCAAAAATTGAAAAAAGTTGTCGATAGAGGAAATCGTTTTTTAAAGTTCTCTTTTTATTGAGGTTGTCGGAAAAGTTTGTCAAGAAAAATATTTAATAGTGTGAAAAGTATTTTGATTAGATTGGCTTTTCGAATAAGATCAATGAAGATCTTTAATAGTGTTTATTGAATAAAGAAAGCCTTCAAATCTAGTAACTTAACAACACTATCATTTTATTCAAAACTAAGTTTTAGGCGAATTTAACAAACTCCGCCCATTTACTTAAAACATTTTGAAACGTAGTTTTGAAATTCACAAATTTGTTTACATTTTGCATTGTCACCTCTTTCAAAGTCATCAAAACAATTTTATTCAACAAAAAGCGTTCCAGAATCAAATTCTTCCAAGCTTTAAAGCAAATATAAAGCCTTCAAATCCGGCACTCGGCGTCATTGACAGATTAAAAATTTCAGTGAAAAGCTTTACAACGAACAAGACGACCAATCAATCATAACCTCTAAAAATGCGTTTTCAAACAACCACCCCCAAAATTTGTCTCAAAGCGAAATCCTTTCGGCCCCTTTCTTGCGGTAGGCTTGTCTGCTCGTTTTTTGTTCTATTTTCGAAATCACTCGTCCCACAGTTGTTTTGATTATGCTCGTCTCCCATTTTAGGCCTACATCTTGCCATCCGCTCCACTCACCTTTCCTTAAGTTGTCCTTAACTTAGATTAGATTCCTTTTGGTTGAGATTTAATTTGAGGTGCTTGCAACAAGGTTCGGCATAATTCGTCAACATTGGCCTACGACCTCCACGCATGCATGCTTTTTGAGTGACCTTTAAAAAACGATTAGCGTTAGTGAGGATTTTAGGTTTAAAGCTTTGTTTAACAGAATGCGGATAGTTTCTGAAGTCGATCTAACAGAATATTCTTTAGATCAAAGAATATTTTAAGTGTAAGTGAGAATATTCCACAAAAGTGACCTATTGACTTAATTAAGAGTTAGAAAACGTTTTAACACTGGAATATTTATTGTCTAACATGTTCTCTTCGAGTTAATTGAACGCGGAGTCAAGATTGTAATTAAACGCATTTCATCTTCAGTGTTTTCTGCCAAGCATTTGAGCGAAGCAAAGCAAAATGGTGAACTTTACGGTTGACGAAATTAGAGCCTTGATGGACAAGAAGAAGAACATCAGAAACATGTCCGTCATTGGTGAGAATATCCTTTCCTTAAGCATATACTAACTGCTCTGCCTTTCAGCTCACGTCGATCACGGAAAATCAACTTTGACCGATTCCTTGGTTTCCAAGGCCGGTATTATTGCAGGCGCTAAGGCCGGAGAGACTCGCTTCACTGATACGCGCAAAGATGAACAGGATCGTTGTATCACCATTAAGTCGACGTACGTCTAAAGAACCTTTAACGAATAAGTATTGTAAACTTTCAGCGCTATCTCCATGTACTTCCAGCTTCAACGAAGCGATTTGGACTTCATCAAGGGCGAAACTCAAGTTGAGCTTGAAGGACCGGACAAGAAGAAACTCGACGGTTTCCTCATCAACTTGATCGACTCTCCAGGGCACGTTGACTTTTCTTCTGAAGTCACAGCTGCTTTGCGTGTTACTGACGGTGCTCTTGTTGTCGTCGATTGCGTCTCCGGTTAGTAAACTTTGTAAACTGAGCACATGTTAATTATTGGGTGTTTAGGAGTGTGTGTCCAGACTGAGACTGTTTTGCGTCAAGCTATTGCTGAGCGTATCAAGCCGGTTTTGTTCATGAACAAGTAAGTCCTAATATCGAATAGACAGTTGTAATCACTTATGCTTTCAGGATGGACCGTGCTTTGTTGGAGTTGCAGTTGGGTCAAGAAGAGTTGTTCCAGACCTTCCAACGTATTGTTGAGAACATCAACGTCATTATCGCCACATACGGTGACGACGATGGACCAATGGGTCCGATTATGGTGGATCCGTCAAACGGAAACGTTGGTTTCGGATCAGGTCTCCACGGATGGGCTTTCACTTTGAAGCAATTTGCCGAGATGTACGCTGAGAAGTTCGGCATTCAAGTCGAGAAGCTCATGAAGAACTTGTGGGGCGATCGTTTCTTCAACTTGAAAACAAAGAAGTGGTCGAACGCTCAAGATGCCGAGTCGAAACGCGGTTTCTGCCAATTCGTCTTGGACCCGATCTTCAAAGTCTTCGACGCTGTCATGAACGTCAAGAAGGACGAGACTGCCAAGTTGATGGAACGTTTGAACATCAAGTTGCAACCTGAAGAGAAGGACTTGGAAGGCAAAGCCTTGATGAAGTCATTCATGCGTCGCTGGTTACCTGCTGGAGACACTATGCTTCAAATGATCTGCATCCACTTGCCATCACCTGTCACCGCTCAAAAGTACCGTATGGAAATGCTTTACGAGGGTCCGCATGACGATGAAGCTGCCCTTGCTATCAAGAACTGCGATGCCAACGGTCCATTGATGATGTACGTCTCGAAGATGGTCCCAACTTCTGACAAAGGACGTTTCTACGCTTTCGGACGTGTCTTCTCCGGCAAAGTCGCCACTGGCATGAAGGCCCGCATTCAAGGCCCCAACTACCAACCAGGCAAGAAAGAAGACTTGTACGAAAAGACCATCCAGCGGTAAGCATCAAGTACCGAAGTCAATCAACTAATCAACTGTCTTTTTAGCACAATCTTGATGATGGGTCGTTACATCGAGCCAATCGAAGACATCCCAGCCGGAAACATCGTCGGTTTGGTCGGTGTTGATCAATACTTGGTCAAAGGTGGAACCATCACCACCTTCAAGGACGCTCACAACTTGCGTGTCATGAAGTTCTCTGTCAGTCCAGTCGTGCGTGTTGCCGTTGAGCCGAAGAACGCCGGTGACTTGCCGAAGTTGGTCGAAGGTCTCAAGCGCTTGGCCAAGTCCGATCCTATGGTCCAATGTATCTTTGAGGAGTCTGGAGAGCACATCGTTGCTGGTGCTGGTGAATTGCACTTGGAAATTTGCTTGAAGGATTTGGAAGAAGACCACGCTTGCATCCCATTGAAGAAGTCCGACCCAGTTGTCTCCTACCGCGAAACTGTTCAATCCGAGTCTTCAATCATGTGCTTGTCCAAATCGCCAAACAAGCACAACCGTATCTTCATGCGCTGCTTGCCAATGCCTGACGGTTTGGCCGACGATATCGAGAAGGGAGATGTTAGCTCTCGTCAAGAAGCCAAAGAACGTGCTCGCATTTTGTCCGAAAAGTAAGCAAACACTAATAGAGTTTACTCAATCTTAATTGTTCAGGTACGAATACGACCCAACTGAAGCCCGTAAGATTTGGTGCTTCGGTCCAGACGGCACTGGCCCGAACATCGTTGTTGACGTTACCAAGGGTGTCCAATACTTGAATGAAATCAAGGATTCAGTCGTTGCTGGCTTCCAATGGGCAACGAAAGAAGGTGTTTTGTGCGATGAGAACATGCGCGGCATCCGCTTCAACATCCACGACGTTACATTGCACGCTGATGCTATCCATCGTGGCGGTGGCCAGGTTTGCACATAATTGCAGCTAAATGTTTAATACTTAATGTTTAGATCATCCCAACTGCTCGTCGTGTTTTGTACGCTTCAGTCCTTACAGCTGAACCTCGTTTGTTGGAGCCTGTCTACTTGGTCGAAATTCAATGTCCGGAGAACGCTGTTGGTGGAATTTACGGTGTTTTGAATCGTCGTCGTGGCCACGTCTTTGAAGAACAACAAATCACTGGCACACCGATGTTCGTTGTTAAAGCTTACTTGCCTGTCAACGAATCCTTCGGTATTTTGATTACTTTCTGAATGCACTTATCATCTCTTGAATTTTCAGGCTTCACTGCTGATTTGCGCTCCAACACTGGCGGTCAAGCTTTCCCGCAGTGCGTGTTCGATCACTGGCAAGTCTTGCCAGGAGATCCATTCGACGGTACCACCAAGCCCGGACAAGTTGTCACTGAGACCCGTAAGCGCAAGGGTTTGAAGGAAGGCATTCCAGCTCTCGACAACTTCCACGAAAAACTCTAAACTGGGCGCATCGTCGACTCTGTCTTGTTGAAATTTATTGTTCTTGTTAACGTAATTATATATCAAATGTGTGTCAATTTTGAATGTTAGAAATGCCGAAACGTTATTTGGCGTTTCGATGATTGTTACACAATATTCTTTTAGAAATCATAAAAATAATTTAACATTGGCTGTGTTTTACTGATATGTACGGAATTCATTTATTAAGCAAATAGAAATGTGAACGATACACGCTTTAAACGCAAGTACTTGTGGACAAAAAAACGTTAACACAAAAAAGTCTTTTCTCAAAAAGTCAATCAAAGAAAGAAAAAAGTTTCAAACACAAACAATTTTTGAGTTAACGCTTTTTTGTCCATACTGTATTAAATGCAAGTGAACGAATGTTTATTGTGCGGATGGAGGATTCTGATTTTGCTGTGGTTTGCTGCGTTGGCGTTTCTTTTGCTCCAATTCTTGGCGCCTTCTCTCCCTGTCGTCGCAGATCTTTTCATTGGCTTCGGTTTCAAGTGATTGAAAAGCTTCAAGAACTTTTTGACAAAGATAATCTGCTTCGTCGTGATTTTCTGTCTAAACTTTGCTTTGTGAGTTTTATAGCATACTTTGCGGTTTAATCTTAAGTAGTTTAAGTACTAGGAAAACTATTGTGTGAGTCGTTATTTTGTTGCTTTAAAACATATAAACAAAGCTCAAAACTTTTAATAGACTCACTTTTTTAAAGAAAGTTTTTTGCTCTTTTTGCGATAAGCACTTAACAAGAAATGTCGTAAAACTCTACCTGCAATAAATGACAAATCAAATTGGAGTCCGTTTTTGTCACAACAATAGCCACATTGCAACTGCCAATTTCGTTCTCGTACGACAAGCATTGAATAATCTTGTGCATTGCCAATCTTTCAACAACACGCTGATCGTCTTCGGCAACGAATCTCACTCCATTAGTTGAAACATCGACAGCAACCGATTTTGTTCCATCTGCAGGTCGGCGTATTAAGTCTCCACAAAGTTGTGCATAGTCCAACTTAAATAGAACAGTTTAAAGTTTGTAAGGAAAAGCAAGTTTGCAAACCTGATCAATAATTCGCTCTTCCACAGAACGGGAAGGCACATCTTCTTGCGTTGACGTTGTCGAAGCACTTGAGGTAGCTGCTTGTTTGTTGTCGAGATGCTCGTCCGGACGTGCCCCACCAATAGCTCCAGGCGCGAACTCAACAACTCCCAAATAATGAAAGAAACTAGCCATTCTGGTCACCAAATAAAATGAGCGCACCGAACAGAAGACAACAGTCAGGTGTGCGCTGCAAAGCAACCAAATTTCAACGGTCCGGAACCGTCTTGCTAACAGACATTTTTGTTTGCCGCTTCTTGCACACGCCACTGATTTCTTCTTCTTCAAGCGAGCGGGACAGGTGCTTGTTGCAAGTGACCGTCCATTGTACGTGTAAATTGCGCCTCCTGTAGAACAAACAGCAGCAGAACCGAGGGCGCACACTGCCTCGAAAATCCATGAAGCGCTTGCAATTTTAATGGCCGTTTATTTTCGAGTTGGCTTCTGCGGCGACTAGATTTTTGAGAATGTCTTTTAAATGGATTCCCATCCAAGTAATTCCCGAACCGAACTACTGGCTAACTTTAAACACTTCCGACCTGTTCTTAGTTCCCGCTCGAATTGCTAAAGCATTCGATTTGAAATTGGCACTTAACGGTGAAGGCTAAACGTGTTTATTCTGTCCGCAGATTGGAATTGCTAATTTCCCAGTCATTTTCGTGTGCGAACACAAAAATGTTTGGGAGTCTCGATTTCAATTCAACTCTTTGCTTCCCCCTTCAACTATTCCGATTTGCTGTTTATTATTTTCTATTTATGTAAGCGACGATTCATTCGTCTTCGTGTGTCTAAAAGGCATGCTGAACGGTAATTTAAACGTTGGGCGTTTTTGGGAGCTTTCTGTTTTGTTTCAAACGCTAACTCCTGCTTTTAGATCTTCAATTCTTGGTTGATGAACTGAACGAATGTCCAACGGTGCCCAACCTATAAGTGATTCGGACAGCGGGTCGGTCAAAAGCAACAGTGATAACAGTGATAATGTATCTCAGAAAAGCACAAGTAACGGTTCGGCCAAGAGCGCAAATCACAAATTGTCTGCCAAAAGCACAAGTGACGAGTTCTCAGCAAAAAACATAAGCGACGACGATGAAAACTCAAAACCTGCAAATGGAAAAGAAGATGGAGAACTGTCAGACGGCGAATTGGAATCAGAAAGTGACCAAAGTGTAAATGAGCCTAAACGTCCGCGCATTGTTGCCCTATCCAATGAAGTCACAACAACATCTCGAATGGTCGGCGTCGAAACAAAAACACCCACTGGAATTTGCAAATTCTTTCAACGTGGTAACTGCACTTGGGGCGACAATTGCAAGTACAAACATGTAAAAGTGAGCTTTCAAACAGAAATCAATTAATTGTTTGCATTTTAGGAATCAAATTGGCAACAAAGAGATAGTCGCTTTTCTAACAACAATAACCGAACAACCGCTCATGTTGTAGAACCTGTTTCTCTGCTCAGTATGAACACTTCACTGCCACAACAGGAATGGGAAAAGGCTATTAAAAAGCGGCAAAAGCCAAAACTATCGGAATCAGACGAAAGATCCAGTCGTTCAAGTCGATCAGAAAATCGTCGTTCACATCGGCATCGGTCTTCATCTTCTTCAAATTCTTCTCGAAGATCAACAGAACAATCGGATAACAAACGCATTCCATCCTTATTGGATTTGACAACAAAAAGGCCAAGAAGGGGTTCGTTTTACTTGTTCCATATTCAACTTACGCAACTGTTTTAATTGTTTTAGACAGTCACAACCGAGATCATCGCCACTCTCCTGACAACTCAACCAAAAGAAAGCATACTTCTGGCTCGACAAGTTCATCAACTCGATGTAGGCTTTTTCGCCTGTTAACTAAACTTTAATGCTCTCGTTTAGACGTTTCGAGTGCTCGAGATTCTTCCAAACGTGATTATCGTCGTGACGAAAAGGTCTCGAGACGTGTTGTTAGATCAAACAGAAGTCCGGAGAGATCAAGAAACTCCAGACATCGATCACCAAGAAGTTCGAAACGTAGAAGAAAATCACCCGGTTCAAGTTCTGAAAGTGCATCGCCGATTGGCTTTAGAACGTGAGTTGTTTAAACAAACTTCAGAATATCAAAAATGCATTCAACTTCAGAAAGAACCCAACAAAAAGACAAATTGACGAATACTTTGCCGAACGCGACAACGATAAACCGGCCGCTTATAGAAAAAGAAATTCCAGTGCATCTTCGTCCAGTTCTTCGTCAAGTACATCAACTCGATCTTCAAGGTTTGTTTTAAATTGGAACAATCGAATAACTTGATTTGTTTTAGCGAATCGTCTGCATCAAGTGCCTCTTCGAATAAAAGATCGAAGAAGAAAGTGCTTTCTCCTCCAAAAGTTCAAGCTATTAGTGATTCGGATTCTCCAACTACATCTCCAAAAGAGAAGCCGAAAACTACTATGGAAGTGCAACCAATCAGCAGTTCAGAAGACGAAGCAAACAAAATAGAAGTACATCGAATAAGCAGTCCCGATGAAGACAAAGTTAAACAAAACAAAATCAAACAAGACAAGAAGTCAATCAAAAATAATGTC
Organism: Aphelenchoides bicaudatus; assembly: GCA_024699845.1. Classification (NCBI taxonomy): domain Eukaryota; kingdom Metazoa; phylum Nematoda; class Chromadorea; order Rhabditida; family Aphelenchoididae; genus Aphelenchoides; species Aphelenchoides bicaudatus. The sequence goes on along the minus strand of JAMPIN010000002.1, from coordinate 4,630,472 downwards.
GAGCCTCAAAAGATCAGCAGTGAATCGGACGGCGACACAAATGCATCAAAGAATCAAAAAAGTAGCAAAAAAAGTTCCAACAAAGAAACGAAAAAAGGTAATTTGTTGAATTTAAACTTCAAGCCTATAACTTCAACTGTTTTCAGAAAGCTTCTTCGCCGCTTGCCAATTCGGACTCCGACAATCAGAACTCAAGCAAACGCAAGAAACGGAAGCGTCGGCAAAAATCAAAATCTCCAATCTCCTCCGATAATGATGCAGAAAAGAAGTCACTCAAAGAAGTGAGTTTGTCTGTTTTCAAATAACAAATCACATTTGACTTTAGCGAGAAGAAGAGATTTTGGGCATGGACATTAGTGATGTGTTAGAACAATATGAAAGCCGAACAACCGAAGCTCATTAACTTCAGCAACTATTTAATTCTCTGGCACCTATTATATCAACTTGACAACTCTTCCTGGTTAATTAAATGAATGTATTTTATTTTATTGTTGCTCTTTTCAATGTTTAGTTTGGTCATAATTGCAAATCTCTGATAAGCCTTCTCGAGACTAGTCAATTGTTTTGAACTTGTGGATTTAAGTCTCCAAATGCCTTTTTGTTTGGTTGTTAGCTCAATGATTTGTTGTGTGATAGGTTTGCGACTAATTTATTGTTTTGCGTGCATGTACATAAATAATTTTACACTACAAAGTTTGTTTGAACTGTTCATTGAATATTCTAAACTTCTCATTCAGATGTTTCAACCTGATCAACAAAAATATTTACGCCGTTTGAGACTATTGATGAGTTGTCGATTGGAAAGAATGTTTTTGACGCACCACGTTTTGAGTAGCGTCCATTTCATCGGCGAACAGCTAAATTTGGCGGCGTACTTGCGCTCTTGAGAACTTTGGTGTTTGTAAGTGATCGGAGTTGCGCTGGCTCTGTTCCTATAATTTGAGTTGTTGCGTGCATTGTTAATTTTTGTGTCTTTGAGTGATGTTTATGATTTGTTTGTCAGATAAACTTTTTGGTCAAGAACAACTAAACACATAATTTTGCAATTAAAGTGGCCTATAAAAAAGTCGCCAGCAAACAGCGTGTCTAAGTGAAAAAGACTATGAGCAAAGTACACTCCGGCAAATGAACTCCGCGTTCTGACGAAAGCACGTTTACTTTGCACATGGGGAAGGTCATAGCGGACTTTCGGCGTGGCTAAAGAACTCCAAACGGCAGTGGTTGGCGGAGACACCAGACGTGCTATTGCTTGGTGGTCCACGCTTTATTCGAGCATCCGTTTTCGGACACTAAAGATCGTTGCAATCAATTTGAGCCGCTAGACTGAATTTACAAGTGCATATTTATTTAATTTTTATCTTCTTTATAGAACAGTTGATTGAGTTGATTAGGAGTTACAACAATTACATCAAATATTTAACAAGTTGTACATAAAAGTTTCAACCGTCTTCAATCTCATGAGATTTCTATTCCACGGGCGCTCTTATTATGTGGCCAAACAATTTTCAAGGCTTTCGGGTGTTCTTTCTTTTCCGACCCACAAGCTTAACCTCTTTTTGTCCTATTGCCACTCCGGCCGCTTTGTGCAAAAAATGCCCCACTGCGTGTTCTCGACCAAGAACTGAAGCGAGCACGTTGTTGTTCGCTTGGTTTTTGTGTTTTAGTTGTTTGGCAGTCGATTAGGAAGAGAGTCAACATGTGCGTTGTCTGAATTGCTGATTTCATTTTTTGTAGTTCTCGTTTTCTTAAATGTTAAATTGGGTGTTTAACAAGGTTTATTGTATTGGGAGAATGTTTTTAGATGAATCATTAGCGCTCTTCTTGTCGAGCAAACATTCAAAGCAACCACTTTTATTGCTCTCATAATTTGTTGAAAAAACTCTAGACAGTTTGAAAATCACACAGTTTGAAAAAATTCACATTGCTTTTAGTCATGTTTGACTTCGAGTCATTTAGACAGACACCGGTTCATCAAAAGAGCTCAAAGAACGTTGATCTTGAGTTTATAAGGCGGCGTTTAGGTCATTTGTCCTTAGCTAAGTTTGTAGACTTAAGTGTTTGAATCCACACTTTATCAAAACATTTATATTCTTGCGATTTATTTGATTCAAAACAACCAAACCCATCTAAAAACAACTGTTACGGGAATTTCTTAGATTTTATCCGACTCGTCGCACGCCAAAAGCCAACGTTCATTGAGCATGTTCTCTTTCTGCATTTAATTTGTTGCTCTTCCGCTTAACTCAAATCTAATTGCTTGTTCAGTTTTAAACGAAGTAAAGTGTTTAAACTGACAGCTTTCTCGGAGAAATCACCTTATTCTTTGTCCTGAATAATTGTGTGATGGCGTCAGACCATTCCATTTGTAGATAAGTTGGAGTCTGCTTAAATTCTTCACCTTCACGTGTCCGTCGATAAGTTCTCAATTGGTTCAGTAGAAAATGCGTTTTGGTCACTATCAGTTTGGGCGCGTTCCTTGCACGCCTTAGTTCTTTGCTCTTTTAGGCTAGTTTTTTGTGTTTCCTAAATAGTCTGTGAAGTTTTTTGCAATAAGGTTGCTAATCTCACCTAAGCAATGGATTTTGGACACTATTAGTCTAATTTGCATACAGAGCAAACACTATTTGCTCTCACCGCGACAAACTGTCTCTAGACAAAAAGCCATTTTTATCGGTAGTTCCTTTGTTAAAAATTAGGGCATTTATTTGAACAATCTATTTAAATGCGTTTAAACGCAATTTAATCAACTAAAAAGTGTTTGTTATATGCTTCTTGAACTTTCAAATCAAACAAAATGTTAATCTGTACAAGAAAGTTTCCATTTCGAGCACCGTTCGTTGTTTTTATTCAATTTAGCACCTTTGCTAATCGGTCTGTTTTAGGCTTTGTTATCTCAGCTCAATTCGATACCTGCAATGGCGCTAAGATCGCTCTTGAGTCGTCAGCACTTCTTGATTTGCAAGGTAAGGCTTTGAATAAAATGGTTGCAAAACACTGTTTTCTTGTCTAGGAAGTTGCTCCAGCCCTCAGTGTGCGACACACGTCTAATGATTACTCAACGAATTTGAAAGAGGTTTTGGCCAAGAAGATCCCCGAGCACAACAAAGACGTTGTGAACTTCCGCAAACAGCACGGTAATGCAGTTATTCAGCAAGTCACAGTAGATATGGTTAGTCATTTTGCGTGTAATTTAAGACAATAACTTTATTTTCTAGGTTTATGGTGGTATGCGATCGATGAAAGGAATGGTTACCGAAACTTCGGTTCTTGGTATGTTAATGTTATCTGCTAAATAATTACTTATTTGCTTTAGATCCGGAGGAAGGTATCCGTTTCCGTGGTTATTCTATTCCCGAGTGCCAAGAAAAGTTGCCGAAAGCTAAGGGTGGAAATGAGCCGTTGCCAGAAGCCATTTGGTGGTTGTTGTGCACTGGAGATATTCCGGATCAGAAGCAGGTGGATGCAATCAGCAAAGAATGGGCGAGTCGCGCAAGTTTGCCACAATACATTGTTCAGCTTTTGGATAACTTCCCTTCTCATCTTCATCCAATGGCTCAGTTTACATCGGTAAGCTTTTAAATGCAATCAAATGTTAGTAAATATTTTTAGGCAATTGCTGCTTTGCAAAGTGAATCTAAGTTTGCCGAGGCATACGCTAAGGGTGTTCACAAGTCGACTTACTGGGAGTATACGTAAGTGGTTTTTAATCTTTTCCACATTTATTTAAGTTTAGTTATGAAGATTCGATGAATTTGCTCGCCAAATTGCCCAGTGTTGCTGCAACGATTTACAAAAATTTGTATCGCGATGGAACTCAAGTCTCGGCTGTTGATCCTAACTCTGATTGGTCAAAGAACTTCTGTCAAATGCTTGGTTACGAGGACCCGGCTTTCATTGAATTGATGCGTCTCTATTTGGTGATTCACAGCGATCACGAAGGTATTTCAATATTTATTTGTTTTTGATTAATATTAGCTTTTAAAGGTGGTAACGTTAGTGCTCACACTTCTCACTTGGTTGGTTCTGCTCTTTCCGATGCTTATTTGTCGTTTGCCGCAGCAATGTGCGGTTTGGCTGGTCCTTTGCATGGTTTGGCTAACCAGGAAGTTTTGATTTTCCTCAAGAAATTGATTGCTGCCGTTGGTGACAACTACACCGAGCAAACGTTGCGCGACTGGATTTGGAATCACTTGAAAAGCGGACAGGTTTGTATTCTCTTGACTGTTTAAAAATGAACGTAAGTGTTCTAGGTGGTACCGGGATATGGCCATGCTGTACTGAGGCACGTTCTCTTAATGTTTTAACAAATTCATGAATATTTTTTCAGAAAGACCGATCCTCGTTATACTTGCCAGCGAGAATTTGCTTTGAAACACTTGCCTAACGACAAGATGTTCAAATTGGTTTCTGATGTCTACAAGGTTACGCCGAACATCTTGCTGGAGCAAGGAAAAGCAAAGAATCCATGGCCCAATGTATTTCAGAATTTCCGATCACCCTGTACTTATAACAACACTTTTAGGTTGATGCTCACAGCGGAGTGCTTTTGCAATACTATGGACTCAAGGAAGATCAATACTACACAGTCTTGTTTGGAGTTTCACGCGCTTTGGGATGCCTTTCTCAGTTGATCTGGGCTCGTGGAATGGGCTTGCCGTTGGAACGACCGAAATCTCACTCTACAGAAGGACTCAAGAAATTGGTCGCCGCTGCCGCTAAATAAAATCGTCTGTATGATCTATGTTTAGAAACATATTTACGAAGAGTTATGTTTAGAGTCAAATAAAGAAATTCGTTATATTTTGTTTAACTGAATTAGTTAGCTTTATTTGGGTTTTTTACTGCTAGTTGATTTGTTAGACGTTTCTATTGTTTATTTAAAATCATAGCAAATCTGCTAGTTTGCACGAAACCCAAAAATGTGCTCTAGCTGCACTAAAAACTCATGTTGCCTTTGTAAATTTGGTTGTGTAGGTATGCATTTTATGTGCAAGATAATCTGAGCCGTCCAATATCAATTCAAAAGAGATGGGTGGATTTGCCGTGGCTCGACAAAGCTATTTCGAAGTTAGCTCAATTGATAAATGAGTTTTAACAAAGCAATTCAAATAAACTCAACACTAAATTGCTCAGTCGAATATTTTGAGCGACAAACATTACAAAAATCTTAAAAGAATCAACTATCCAGAACGAATGTTGACTTAAATATTTATTAACGGAACAAATAACAACAAAAGACCTAAATGAATGCTATTCGATCATTTCATTACTTCATGACCAAACAATTGAGGAAATATTGCATAACACGCGGATTGAGTCCTTGCTTTAGTTCAGAAGTTTTCTCATCTTTGTGCTTGAAAGTTCCACTTGCTGGATCATATTCATCAAACAAATTGTACGGACCCTCAAAAATTACTCGATTCGGCTGGCGTTCAATAAACAAATGCGAATATGACGGATTGCTCGCTTTCATTAGATCCCAATTAATGTTGAACGCAATGTCGCGCAATTGACCAACCGCGAAGAAAAATTCTCGACCATCAGAAAGAACCAACTAAAAAGGCAAGCTATTAATATAACGTAAAACTTATTTACCTGCGAAGTCAAATTGATACTTCCATCATCCGTATATTGAGTCCATCCGGCACAATGAGCTTGAGCATTTAACCAATTGAATAAGCTACTGATTGCAGTTGCACGCAAACATTCAAGACGCGTATCGTAAATTTCTTGCTCATCGTGAATGCCCCAATGTTGAATTCTATCTTTGAGCTCATGAGTATTTTTGACTGCAACTTGTCCATAACAATATTCTTCGCCTAAATTCATTATCACATTAGTTTGCTTGATTAGGCTTAATGCAACTTACCGCTATCCGGTTCAAATCCTGGGCATTGCCAAAGATGGTCTGAATCACGCTCTAACACATAAATCCATGGTGCCAAACAACCCTCAAATTTCTTGTCTTTTTGGTAAAAAGAATCAAATTGGCTGTCCTCCAAATTGAGTTTCTAAAAATCATTTGTTAAAATCAAATTTCTTTTTTAAAACTTGCCTTCATTGACTCGCGTAAACGAACTTGAGATACCAGTTCATCTCTCATAGTAAAAGCAAATTCTCCAAGTTTGTGCCGGTGATCACCAATTAATCGTGGTATAAAATGGCGATCCGTTTTAATTTCACCCGTTACGAGATCCTCAACTTTGTAAAGCTCTTCAAAACCACTACGTATCCAAAACGATTCACAACGAGGATTCAATGACAACTAAAAGCATGATAATCAAAATGAGTTTAAAACCCAAACAAACTCTTTGATCAAACAGCAAACGCGTGTGACCCAATGCAGTGTGACCACCGTCTATAAAATTCGCCAAAAACTTGTTAGCGCTGTCTTTGTCAAATTCAGTCTTGTCGCCCAAAGTGCAAATAAGTAGTTCGGTGATTCGTTTCTAAAAATTCAAATAGTGCACAAAGCTAAACGTTTTCAAGCGAACCTCAAAATTCTCATAAGGCAAATTGAGTGAGCTGTAACACTGCTGCCAAAGCTTCTGACGTTCCTCTCCTGCCAATGGTTTTCCAGCAGAATCAAGCGGTTGTATCGTTCTCGTAATGTGCGAGTAATAGTCTTCAATGTCATAATAACGAGGAATTGGCGACAAACACCAAGCTCTGCGTGGAGCATGCAATGGAGCGTGATTTAGTCTAAAATAAAAGTTGATAGTTTTAAACGAGTTAAAGTAACCTGTGCCATTTCTTTTCAGTTCGTTCCCATGCTCGCTCAAATGGATTTACAAAATCAATACGTTCAGCAGGCGTGTCCAATTTAAGAACAAATTGAGCTGTTTTGTAGTAGTCATAAAGTCGATGAATTGAATAATCATGGTAGCCCTCTGCCTAAGATTAAGAATAAGTAAGTGAAATTCTAAGTTAAAATACCTCGAACTCTTCGTTCTTGATGTTAGGCGTTTGACGAGGACGACGATACATTTTGTGGCCAAGCGGCCTTGGTATCGGAATCTCAGGCAAAGGCACACGCATGGCTAAAAAGAATAAAGAAATAAGCTTCAAATCAAAAAAGTCAAAAAAGTCGCTTTCAAACGCCAAGCAACAAATGTTCGTTTCAGAAGATAGCAGTTTTGTTGAGCGATCAGAGCCAACTTTCGGTAATTTAATTAATTGACAAATGCCTTCTTTAAATGACAAGAATCACTGTAATTATTACAGGTGGAAAAAAGAAGAAGTAGTGGAAGATATTTACGAAGGTTGGTTGTTGATGTGCAGAATCTTCTAAGCATTTTATATTCGTTTACATCTGATATGAAAATGGCTTGCTTGGAATCTACGCTTACGAACAGTTGGATGCATTTTAAGTCTTTTTCCAAGATCCAGTAGGCATTTTACTTTTGATGAGCAATTTTTAATTAAATTTTTAGAATCTTGACGACTTCATACGACCGAATTTTCTCCTTAGTGACATCGATCCATCATCAAGTTGAGCCGAGTTAATAAACAGTCCACGGAACAGTTGTTTTGAAAAGGTCCCAATGAATATGTATCGCTCTTTCTGTCCTTGGAAAATTGATACTTAAGAAGGATTAGTTATTCCTTGAACACGTAATTATGCATTTCAACATTTTGGTATCCTGAATTTGAAGTTTTTGCGGATTTGAAAGTCTGCTGTTTTTATTTAATTTTGGCTGATACAGTTATTTTCCAATATTCACGTTTTAAGAAGTTTTTGGACAAGAATCGTAAAATGTAATTATTGAACATTAACAAGTACCGACAAAAATGTTACTCTTGCTTGTTCGCAGCAAAATGTTTGAGTTTGTTTTTTCTTTTTTTTTTTTTTTTTTTTTTTTTTTTTGTTGGGGGGGGGGGGGAGGAAAAAAAAAAAAAAAAAAAAAGGGGGGGGGGGTTTTTTTTTTTTTTTTTTTTTTTTTTGTGGGGGGGGGGGGGGGGGGGGGGGGAAAAAAAAAAAAAAAAAAAAAAAAAAAAAAAAATTTTTTAATTATTTTTTTTTTTTTTTTTTTTTTTTTTTTTTTTGGGGAAAAAAAAAAAAAAAAAAACCCTTTTGGGGGGGGGGGGGGGGGCGGGAAAAAAAAAAAATTTTTTAAAAAAAAAAAAAAAAAGGGGGGGGGGGTGTTTTGGGGGGGGGGGGGCCCCCCCGGGAAAAAGGGGGGGGGGGGGAAGAGGATTTTTTTATGGGGGGGAAGTAAGTTTTGTTATCCTGTTTGTTCACACTAAATTTATCTTTGATTTTAGCCGGGCGCGGCGGCGTGCCTGACAAGGGATCTCTATCCAGAAAATACTACATTCACTATGAACGTCAAACCTAACTTTGCGAGGTGTACAGATATTTCTTGTTGATTACTGGATAATAAAGATTAATTTCTCAATCCGTCTTATTTGTCATTGAGAGATATTACGTTGAATAGATTAAATTTTTATTCGGGTTACGCAATTGATAGGATTCAAAAGTTAAACATTGAGACTAGATTAAATTTGGGAGGATACGCTTGTTCGTTCGAAATGAACAATTGTGTTGAAATTTAAACAAAGTAAGATTGCGAAGCATTTCGGGCCGCCTAAAATTCAATTTTAAGTAACAATCGAGGAATATTCTTACCCAAGCGGAATTCGGTAGCCTTCAATGTTTGTTTCTGAGAACTTTTCACAAATAAATTCATCTTTATATTGAAAGAAAGTCAAAACTCCGTCGTTAATTGTAAATTCAAAATTGGACGAAAATTTCTCCAAGTATATCGAATTTAGCCGAATTTCAAACCATTTTTGCAGGTTAAATTGGAACAAATAGAAAAAGAATGGAGTTTGAAAAGAAATAGGTTCGCTTGGTAGACGAACAAATGAATAATAACGAAGCAAAACAAACAAACGATCTTCATCCCAATAGCCTAAATTCAGTTACCTAAAAACATTAAATGAACTTCAACTTACCATAAGCAGAAGGCCTCTTCTAAATTTTAAATGAATAAAAGATAAAATTTTATCAACTTACAGTCTGGGCCTCGTATCGAAATGATGCTTTGCTGAGATGAATTCCCGTATTCTCTAGCCTTTTCAATGTACCGTCTTCATCGCGTACCATTATCGCATCCACACGCGTTTCGTCATACAATGGGTCAATAGTTCCGAATAGAGCATAAACTAACTTTCCATTAATCATTGTAAACCATTTTCCGAACTCAGGAGTAACAATACCTCGTTGAAATTCACAACTTGATAGTGTTTTATTAATTTTAAAGAAATGGATGGCCGAATACTCCAAGTTAAAGCCTTGTACAACAACGGAGATTGTGTCTTCAGATAGAAGAAAAGTATCACTACCCCAGAAGCCCGTTCTTTTATGATCAATGTAGTGATTTTTGCCAATTAAAGTGTATGTGCGTTGATCCAAATTGATAGAAACAATAGAAGCCCAAAATCCGTTGTTTATTTGATAAGCCATAAATCCACGATTTTCGGTCAAATGCAAATAACGTCTGACAATTATTGGAGATTTTGCATTCACAGGCAATAAGCATTTAGATTCATTGTGAAACAAATTCCAAACTATGAGTTGGTTTTCAAAAAACTCATAACGGAAATAACTAGAAAATAAGTCGGGAGTATCGTAGATTAAACTACGTCTAAAACAAATTCCTTTATAAAAAAGGTAACCAAGAACTAACCGTTCGGATTTCCATTCTGCGCATTTTAGTCCATCAACATTAACATCAATAAAATTCTTCGGATTTTTTGGATAGTCATAATATACATGCATCGTTAAAAATGACAAACAATTAGACTACAAATATAAAACTAATAGCTTATGACCTATTGAAGTACTCAGTTTAAGACAGAAAATTTGGCGGGTTTCTACAATTTTTAATAAGCAACCATATTTATCATGAAACGTTAGTCCCTAATTTCTGTGATAAAAGTTGACCGACTCAAATGTGCTTCTTTGAATCAAAAAGTTGCTTGATCAAAGTTAATAATGTATCTTTGATTAGTTGTTGTCATTCAGTTTCGGACTTTTTGTTCATTGTTTTTGTCACGTCTCGGACGTTTACATAAGTTATAAGACGAACAAGGAATCAGGCTCCAAAACGATATTAAAGCATAAGTGACTCACATCAAAAAACAAAATGTGCAAGAACTTTTTATGACCTATTACCAAAGTTGCATTTCTTTATTTTCGCCCTCGCAAACTGAACCCGATCTAGTTTGCACCAAGCTCACGTGTTGACCATTTGCCGAATCACCATGGATTCAACTGAAATCGCGGGTAACCATGCACTTTAAATTTGGCCCGGCTTTTAAAATTTTAATGTCCGACCAGTTCTCGAACAATAGACACGGTGACACGGCCCGGTGTAGAAAATGATGAAATTCTAGGGCATTGTTTAAAATGGACGTTTGAGACCAAAGACTTTTGAAACAGTCAACGGTTCAAAGTTTTCACCGAATGTCCGAAAATCATTTTAAATCCATCATTTATTGAACATGTTTGATTTAGAATAACTACGAATAAAGAGATGATTTTGAAGTTGTCATCAGTTTATCTTCTTTTCGCAACATTTCAAGGTAATAAATGAAACTACAAAGCGCATTAATTCAAATACTTTTTAGAAATCTCTGCACTTTATTGCCTCCAATGTTCTGGGTGGTACGGTCGTTATGCGCCAGGATCTGAATCTGTGTCCACTTGCGACAACCCCAACAACGCTTGCACTTCGAGCAACTTTTGTGTACGCATCATCGACCCAATATTCAAAAACAAGCACTATAAAACCTTCAAAGCCGACTGCTAGTAAGTCTTAAAACTGTTTACTATGAATGCAAGCAACCTACACATAAAAACGTGATTTTTTATTGGCATAACATGGAACGAATAGAATCTAACAATTATAACAAATAACTTTAATAATCAACAACAACAATAACGAGCATTAAGTGATCGCTTGTGCATTCACATTAATCGTCAAACTTAATGGAGTTCACTCCGGTAGAGATTTGACCACCAATGTACGAGCCGCGCTTCTTCTTAGTCTTCTCGTGACGGAAATTTTTGCCCTTAACTTTGCTGAGCGAATCGTTTGCTTTTGAGCCCCAAGGATCGGATTGCTAAAAGAATAGAAAGTAATCAAGATCATTGAATCAAAGCAAACCTTGTACGAGTTGTCTCGCAAGTGATGTGGCAAATCTTCTTTTGACGTTTTCACACGACGGAACGGAGAACTCGAACGCTGTGGTTTGATTCCATTATGGTCACCATTCTGAGTAATAGCGGCTTTCTTGACCGGAGGTTCTAAACTGACTAGCTTAACACAACAAAAGCAACCAAGAACAAACCTCCTTCTTCAGGCTGTTCATCACTCTCCTCATCTCCAGTTTCCAAAACTTCAGCCATGTCTTCCAATTGCTTAGCAAGCTGCTTCAATTGTTCGGAAATGCGCTTACGCTTCAAAGTCTGTGGCTTTTTGGCGACTAAACAATCAGACTTGGCCAAATATTCACTCATTATTCATTCATAAAATAAAAGCAACAAAAATGAATGTATTCATTCATTCACACATTCAATGAATACATTTAACAACCAAAGAGTACGGCGAGGATGTGGGTTTTTTAAATTTTGCGAAGACCAAGTTTTAGATATGGCCGAGTTAGATCTTTAATATAAACTCCATTTATGTTAAATAGCAGCAGAGATTCCGGTAGAGCCTCCGGAAGTTTTGCAAAAAAAATAACAAAAGTACTCCTTCCACGTTCGAGCGTTCACACTCCTTCCGGCTGCGCCACCCGACTTACGTGTCGGCCGTTTTAAAATTTAGTTTTTATTTTAACAGTGTGAATGAATGAAATAATGAATGAATATTTGGCCAAGTCTGATAATAAAGTTAACTACATGGGATTCTAAACACGTTTACTTACCGTTACCATTCAAAGTAGTTTCGACTTTTTGAGCTACGGAATTTAAAGCTGTTGCAATTTTCTTGACGGGTGCTAAAAACAAAAGATTGAGATTACTTCCTGCTAAATTCTTATTTACCCTCATCTTCAGAAGAGTCAGAACTACTTGATTCGGCTTTCTTGTTAATCTGCATTGGAGTTTGTTTAACAACAGGTGCTGGTTTTTTGGCCGCAGGAGCTAAAAATAAAAATTGAATAGTGTAAACACAAAAATTAGAAAGTTTGTAGAAATTTGAAAGCACAATTGAATTTTGTTGATTACCTTCATCTTCTGAAGAACTGTCATCCGATTCAGCAGCTTTTTTAACGGAGATGGCTTTAGGAATTGGAGTCGATTTGGCGAGGGGTGCAATGTTATTCAGCTTTTTGGCAATAGGAGCTAAAGCAATGAATTTAATTAATAATTGATTAATTACTTACTATCATCTTCGGAAGAGCTGCTTGACGAATCGGCTTTTTTGGCTGCTGGCTTTTGGTGTTTGTTTAGCAACAACAGCTGGCTTCTTGGCCGGTGGAGCTTCATCGTTCGAGGAACTATCACTCGATTCGGCGGCCTTTTTAGCTGCTGGCTTTGCAGGAGAAGATTTAGCAACAACAGCTGGTTTCTTAGCTGGTGGAGCTTCGTCATCCGAAGAGTCGTCACTCGATTCGGCAGCCTTTTTGGCTGCTGGTTTTGCGGGCAATGCTTTGGGAGTAACAACCGGCTTTTTGGCAGCAGGAGCTAAATGATTGAATGTAAAACGCTTTTAAGTTTAAATTATTGTACCTTCATCATCGGAAGAACTGTCGCTTGACTCGGCGGCTTTCTTTGCAACAGGTTTTGGAATCTGTTTAGCAACAACAGCTTGGCTTCTTGGCCGGTGGAGCTTCATCGTGTCTGACGAAGAGTCATCAGAAGATTCCGCAGCTTTCTTTGCAACAGGTTTTGGCGTTTGTTTGGCAACAACAGCTGGTTTCTTGGCCGGTGGAGCTTCTTCATCTGAAGAATCATCGCTTGATTCGGCAGCTTTTTTGGCTGCTGGCTTAGCAGGAGAAGGCTTAACAGCGACGGCTGGCTTTTTGACTGCCGGAGCTGAAATCACACTATTTAAATAACATTCAAAGATAATTAATAACCGTCGTCTTCGGAAGAACTGCTAGACGAATCGGCTGGTTTTTTTGCGACGGGTTTCGGAGTTTGCTTTACAGCAGGCGTTGGCTTCTTGACCAATGGAGCTAAAAACATTGAACTTTAGCGTGTTTTAACTTAATCGGTTACCTTCGTCTTCGCTATCCTCACTGTCGCTTGATTCAGCAGCTTTCTTGGCTGCTGGCTTTGCTGGTGGAGTTTTAGCAACAACCGGTTTCTTGACTGCTGGAGCTAAAACGATATGTTTAGAATAATAATAGATATAATTCCTGTCACCTTCATCATCTGAAGAATCATCAGAACTGGATTCTGCTTTTTTGGCTACGGGCTTTGCCGGCGACGTTTTGACAACGGTTTGCTTTTTGACTGCTGGAGCTGAAATCAAGACGATGAATATACGTTGGATACAACGGTTGTGAGTTTAAGTGTAAATTTAAATACCCTCATCCGAAGAGGAATCGCTGTCGTCAGAGCTAGGCAACGGTTTCACAGGGCGCTTTCATAACTTCTAGAAATATGAAATGATCTCTATATTACAAATAAACAGCCTTTAAAAGGACGCAATGTGAGCAAAAAGAGGCCCACAAAACGCGAATTCTCACATGCATCAAACAATCTGTGCAGAAAATGGCGCTGAACATTGACAACCCTTGACAGCGGTGCTCATAATGCACTGCGAAATTTTAAATCACTCTTTTCAGCACTTCGAATACATTTGCATCGCTTTCAAATACCAGCACAATTGTGAATGGAAAATGCTATAACTACACTGATGGGGGAAGTCCACCAAAAACCTACCTGTACTGCTTTTGCAATGACAAAGGTGCTGAAAACTTATCATGTTTAAGCATTTAACTGACAAGTTTAGATTACTGCAACGGAACGTCACAAAATCAAATGGTCTTCAGTTTGCTAGCTTCATTTGCAGCTATCTCGATTATGTTCAAACTTGCTTAAATGAATATTGCTTGTCAATCGACATAATTTATGTAATCTTTCATAAATAAAGTTATTTAACAGTTTAGTGTTTGAGAGCTTCACAACTCTAATCAGTTCTTTTTCTTAGCAATTGCAATTTCCTTTTAGTTCTTCGTTGACGATGAACTCAATATCCGACGAACAAACCTTAAAAAAGCTCGTGGATGATTTGGAGGGTTGCGAGGAAACAATGCGAATTCTTCAATGTCAACTGAAAATTTACGAAGGTTTCTTGAGTGTAATGTTCAGTTTGCATGACGATTTATATTTAAAGCTCTTTTAGAAGGTTCAAGCAAACATTGAATCGAAAGTTCCGTTGAAAAGCTTGGAAGAAAAAGTTGCAGAAAACATTGTTGAGTCAAATGGCCAATTGTTGACTTCCGAAAAGTGTGACGTGGAAAGTCTGAGTTCAGAGCTTGGCGATTTCAATCCATTCAAGTCGCAGCCGAACAATGAACAAGATTTGGAAAAGTTGCAACAAATTGATGACGAACGTGCATCGTAAGCCTTTTGAATGCTTATGTGTTGTGTTATTTTTATTTTTAGCACTGCAAGTTCTGTACCTGATGCAACTTTGATTGAGCCCAAGAAGAAGAAGAAGTCGAAGGCCAGAAGAGTTTTCCGAAAGGTTCGATTCTGGAAGAAAAAGAAAGACAAAGCAATTGGCAATGACGTGGAAAAGGCTTCTAGAAAGTTAGTGTAATGCGTTCTACCAGTAATTAATTTGTAATTTATAATAGGATATTTGAATAAATAAATTTAATTAATGTTGTTTTTGGTTGATTGCTAAGTTTGCAAACTTTTTGTACTTTGATCAGCACGATTTGCAGGCGCTATTTTTAAAGATCATTTATGTACTTATGTGCATGTTTGAAGAATCCACATCATTTACGCACAAATCAATTAATAGATAAACTATAAATGAACGTTCTCATCCCATCAAGAAAATGATCCTTTTATGGAGTCTACAAACTTCTACAATCTAAAGTCCACTAAAGATCACATACTCATGTGCATTCCCTGTGATCTTTGACACGCGCGATGTTTACGCGCCAGCCAAAGTCCATCATTCGTGGTTGTCGGCGCTTGTTTTGGTTGAAGAGATAAAGATTGCTGTGTTTTAAAGGTTTCCATTTGTGATTTTTAATGATTGCAATCATCGAATAGACATCGTTTGCATCAATTTTGAGTGGTCTTTCTCGTCGCCGACCAACTGTTGCGCGTTCTTTGTAGCCTCTCATGCAAAACTGTTTGTTTGTTACGGCGAGTATTTATAGCGGCGCCGCGTTCCAAAATCGACTGATCATTTTAGTAGCTGAAATGGAATTTTTTACGTCTGATGTTGATGTCACTAGGGCCTGTGCACGGATGTTTGGAGTTAAGTGTTCCACGCTTGCAAACCGTTCGCTTCCCCATGCGGTCTACATTGAAGTCAACATGTTTTTTAGATAACTGCACCCAAACATTACAATGTTCCCTTTTCTGCAACGGCCCCTGAGCATTCAATTAGACGAGCGCTATTTAGTTTGTGTCCCTTCGGAAAAACCATGCATTTTCAGCCTGAAATGGACTAATAATTCTGCTCGCTTCTTCAAACAAACAATTGTTTTCGTCGGAATTCGAAATGCGCGCTTGTTGAAGTCCTCGAAGTTAGCTGGATATTAGAATTTTGTTAGTGTTCGGTTTTTAAAAAGCGGCGACTGCTTGGCTTTTTGTTTACTTTCTTTTTCAAGCGACAATCTCCACCGCTATTTTCTGGCCGTTCCAGTTCTTTGCTCGGCTCGAATGAGTAGGGATCAAAAAAAGCTGGTCCACTGGCCATTCTTTGCCGCCGTTTCCTGAAGTTAAATGCGATTTTCGTGTTTATTCGCTGCCACTATTAATCGTCGGGCATTGTCTTCATTACTTTATCTTAATTCGCCGAAAGTTCGCCAATTTCATTCCACCTCTATTCCAGATTTCTATTTGAAAGCTACAATGTCTGCGCAAAAGAAGGTTGCTATCGTCGGAAGTGGTAATTGGTAAGGACTTCTTTGAAAGCAAAATATTCCATGCTGATCTTCTAGGGGTTCCGCAATCGCTCGAATTGTTGGCGTCACCACGAAGGAGAACGAGAAAATCTTTGACGCCGATGTCAAGATGTGGGTCTACGAAGAAGAAGTTGAGGGTGGCAAACTGTCTGAAATCATCAACAGCAAGCACGAAAACGTCAAATATCTTCCTGGCAAAAAGCTTCCGGAAAACGTCAGAGCCGTCACGGATTTGGTCGAAACCTGCAAAGATGCCGACATCTTGATTTTCGTTGTTCCACATCAATTTGTCCACCGCATTTGTGACCAGTTGAAAGGAAAGCTTGAAAAGACTCCGATTGCAATTTCGCTCGTAAGTTTCTAACGATTATGTAAATGCAGTTAAACTTTGTAACTTCAGATCAAGGGTGTGGCTGTTGGAGAAGGCGGAGGCATCCACTTGATCTCAGAAATCATCCAAACCGAACTCAGCATCGATGTTGCCGTTCTTATGGGCGCCAATTTGGCTCCCGAGGTTGCAAGCGAAAATTTCTGTGAAGCCACGATCGGTACAAAAGACGTGCAAGGAATGGGAGTTGTTTTGAAGAAGTTGTTCCACACCAACTACTTCCGCATCAATGTTGTAAAAGACGCTCACACTGTCGAGCTTTGCGGAGCTTTGAAGAACGTAGTTGCCTGTGCTGCTGGATTCTCGGATGGGCTTTCGTTTGGTGACAACACAAAGGCGGCTATTATTCGTCTTGGTTTGATGGAAATTATTCGATATGTTGAAAAGTTTTACCCCGGAAGCTCTTTCAAAACGTTCTTCGAATCTTGTGGCATTGCTGACTTGGTGGTAAGTAACTTAAAATAGCTAAGTTCAATACAATATTCATTTCCAGACAACTTGTTACGGAGGACGTAATCGCAAAATCTGCGAAGCTTTCGCTAAAACCGGAAAGGTACACTTTTGCTTAAATGATTTGCAAGCTCATTTTAACTATTCAGACAATCGCTCAGTTGGAGAAAGAGTTGTTGAACGGCCAATCTGCTCAAGGTCCGCCAACTGCCGCCGAGCTGTACGAGACCCTCGTAAAAGACAACGTGACCAACGAGTTCCCACTTTTTGTTGCTGTCCACAAAATCTGCATCGGCGAAATCCCGGCATCAAACCTTATTGACTGCATTAGAGACCATCCAGGTAATTGTTGTTTCAAGATGCTATTTGTTTTAAAATGTGTTTTACACAAAGCGCAAAACTCATTAACATGCCCATAAATTCAAATCACACCATTTCAGAGCATCATCAAGAACCGCACATGTACTAGATGTACCTCCAGATTAGTTTAAACAGATTTCTGCCAAATTGTTATAATTTATCTGCCGCTGGTATTCATTGAACGTGTCTTGTATTTGAATTTATTGTATTTCTTTTAATATTTGGAATAAACTTTTATCCTTTTGATCTCTGGACTTGCCAAATTAAAGCATCGTTTAACTACGTTGACCATTCAAAAGCAGATCGCTCGAAAAAGAGAATCTAATTTGAATTGATAAGATAAGAAGAACTGTTGCTTGGTCAATTTCTCGTTTCACAACCAATGTTCTTTAGATTGTAATCGTTTCGCTTAATTAATATTTATGAACAGTGCACTGAGTTAACATCATTTTTATATTCATTTGATTTTAGTTGGTAGGCAGTAGTTGGAATTAATGGCTTTTTGTTGGTTTGTACAACTGGTGCTCTTGTGCACAATTTTGAGTGCAGGTTGTTTTATTTACAAAGCTTTGAAGAATCATTTGTTTGTTTTACAGTACAATCCGCGAATATTCATGATTATGTGAATCCTGAAAACATCAAAGCAAAATCTTCGTGACTTTACTGAAGAACCGCATGTTGCGGGAACTCCAGCTAACAAAAGAGTTGCTGACAAAATTAAAGCCAAATGGGAAGCCGCTGGATTGGAAGGTATTTTGAATTGACCTGTACATTGTGAGAAGGTTTTGTGTTTAGATGTGCGTCCTTGATTCTTACAAAGTCTTATTGTCCTATCCAAATTACACAAATCCTAATAGAATTCGACTCTGGGCAAAAGACGGAACTTTAATTTACAACAACACCGGAGTTTCTCCAGTCATTATTCCGGACGAGCAAGGCTCCCCAAATGTTGGAGTTCAGTGGCTGGCTTATTCGGCAAACGGCAAATTCAAAGGAGAGCCAATTTATTGCAATTATGGAACATCAGAAGATTTTAAACAACTAGACAAGTGGGGCATCTCGCTCAAAGGAAAGATTGCTTTAATTCGATACGGACGCATTTTCAGGTCTGCAAACAATATCGATTTGGCAAGAAAGCTTACATGTTTTTAGAGGAGACAAAATCAAGCTTGCACAAGAAAGAGGAGCTTCGGCTGCAATTTTGTATTCGGACCCGCAAGATGTCGCTCCGGAAGGAACAGGGAAAGAACATGTTTATCCGGCTACCGATTACATGCCGAGTTATGCTGTTCAGGTAGTACTTAGATGGAGCTTTTATAAATTTACAAAACCACTTTAGCGAGGTTCTTTGAAAGAAATGGAAGGCGATCCACTGACTCCATTCTATCCGGCCAAAAAAGATCTCTACTCTCGAACAACAATTGAAGAAGTAAGTTTTATGGCCTTTTAAAAGCTGACTTCCATTTTCAGATCCGGAAACTCAATCAAATTCCTTCAATTCCCGTTCTGCCTCTAAGTTACGGAGACGCATATCCCGTGTTGACTAGAATGAAAGGTAAAAGCGTACCCGAGGAGTGGCAAGGTGGATTCAATTTTACTTATTCTGTCGGCGACAAAGGCATGGAAAATGGAATTCAGTTGGAAGTAGACGTTCATTCGACACTTGAAAAAAGGTAGAAAGTTGTTTATGCTTGCTAGCAAACATTGGAAACTTCAGACAAATCCAGAACGTAATTGGATATATCCATGGTGAGGTCGAAAAAGATCGCTACGTTTTATTGGGAAATCATTTTGATGCTTGGGTGTATGGAGCGGTAAGTGTTTATTGATAAGCTCTGATAAGATTTGAAATTTAAGCTTGATCCAAACAGTGGAACGGCGATACTCAGTGAAGTTGCACGAGCAATGGTTGAAGCACGGCAGAAAGGTGTGTGGAGACCTAGACGAACAATTGTGTTTTGTAACTGGGATGGAGAGGAGCACGGTCTGGTTGGATCCGCTGAATTTGTAGAAAACTATCAAAATCAATTAACTCAACGCGCAGTAGCGTACTTCAATGTTGACTTAATTTTTGGCAATGGAAGTTTGTGAGTTTATAAAATTGCTTATAATTAACTACATCTAACGTTTCAGCTCCGCCAATGCGGTTCCGACTCTTTACAACGCCGTTGTCGAAACAGCCAAACTCATTCCAAATCCTTTGAAGTCAGAAGTCGCGGCTGGAAGAAAAACTGTTTTTGACACGTGGTATTATGTGAGTCCTGGAAATGTCAAAGAACTTCCTGGTTTTCCAGAACTAACAGCTCCAGGCGGAGGAAGCGATCATGAAAGATTCATGTCGTATTTAGGAGTTCCAGTTGTTGATTTCCGATTTGTGCGATCAGGTAAATGTCACAACTACTGCGAAATACTCTTCTGATTTAGATAAGAATCCACGGACGAACACCACTTATCCGCTATATCACACACTTTACGAAACAAAATTTGTCAACGAACATCTCTTTGATCACGACAATTTTGCAGTCCATGCAGCAACTGCAAGGTATTGGTCTGAACTTGTGAGGCGTTTTGCTGAACCGGCTACTTTGCAATTAAATGTTTCAATGCTTGCACATCGCTTTTTGGATGGATACGCAAGAGACTTGAAAACAGAAGTAGACAGTTTGGCCAAAAGCATCTCCGGAATGGAACAAGCTCAACAACAAGTTGCTTTGTTTATACGCAACATTCAAGAATTTGTTCGACGTGCTGACGCTTTTTATTCCTCTTATGTTCGACATTACAGCACTCAACTTGTGAGTTTTAATCAAATAAATTGACAAACAAACAAATAAGCAACATTCAATTAGGGCTCAGACGGCAAAAGTCGGCCTTCTTTATATGGATGGAATTTAGAAGATGAATTGGAATTGCGCGCAAAGAACGATCGCTTGATGGCTGTAGACCGTTGTTTTGTTTCGCCAACCGGAGTGCCAGGAACTCCACTAAATCGCAACATTCTGTTTTCAACAAGTGAACTCAATAGTTATGCGTCAAAAGTTATGCCGGGAATTTATGACCAAGTAAAATTGTTTAAATGTGAAAGTGTTTATTCTTGTGATTTAGATTAGCTATCTCAAAGCACTTCAATTTGACGAGTCAAACGATGAAACACAAGAAATAATCAACCACTTGACTGAACAAATCTCCATTGTACAGTGGGCAATTCAATGTGCTACCAACACACTCAGCGACTTCCTTTAATCATTTGAACAATTTGAATATGCAATAAACTTTATTCAGTACATCTTTATGTAGCTTCAGTTAACAAAGCTGTCAGACAACTCGAAAAAGTCAACTCAACTTTTCAAAATCGAAAATTTGCGTCAAACAGTTAATCTCAAATGGAAAGCGCTCTCTTAGCAAAATGCCTCTTCCTTTTTACAAATGGACGTGGTGTGCTCGTTGCAAAAAAGTTGGAGGCATTCATACCAGTTACTCCAGTTTATGTGTTTGATTGTTGTTGGTTCAGTTGCGGATTGGCTTTGTTGCATTAGTTTGAATCAAAAAAACTAAAACTACTTCTTTTATCAAAAGCCGCTCGATAATCTAATTTAGTCAACTCGCGCTTTCTTTATTGCTTGTTATTGCCAACTTCTTTGCATTATTAATTCTTCGGTTTCAGGGTTAGCCAGTAGCCAAGTTTTGGTCTTTCCTTTTCGGTGCTGTTCTCTCAGTCAATTTCAAAATGAGCACAAACAACGGAGTTTACGAACGCTTCAATTTGTAAGTTTCAATTTTGAATCACCTTAACGTCATCTTCATTAGGTATTCAACACTTGATGCATTCTATTTGGAGCCGAGAACAAAAGAAGGCACACCAGCTTCCGACGTTTATCTTTACATCGATAAAGTCAACAATGAATTTGGATTAGCAAGTAGGCTTTATTTGTTGCAAAGTTGATTTCAATTCGCTGTTTAGATGCAAATGAACGGCCAATTCCGCAAGCTTCAGTTCGTCCAATCTACGGTTTGTGGGGAATCATCTCACTGGTTGCGGGTAATTATCTGGTTGTGATCACAAAAGCTGAAATCATTGGAACGTTGAATGGAGCCGACATCTATCATATCCGAGAGTCAGACCTCATTCCGTACAAGGAGAATGCAGAGCTTCATCTTACGCCAAAACAGGTTTGCACCGGGATTTGACGTTCTTACCACTTTATTGCTTAGAATTGGTACAACAACAACTTTTTGGACATGTTGCGTACAGTCTTGTCAATTGACGGTTTCTACTATTCACCAACGTTTGATTTGTCTCGTTCTCTACAGTTTCTTGGCGAAAATACGTCTCCCGACTTTGTGAACCGGTCTCTCTATGACAGAGTAAGAATTTTAAGTTCATGCTTGGAAGTATTGATGGCATTTTAGGCAGCGAACTGGCTTTGTTGGAACAGCTATCTAATTTCACCATTGAGTAAGCGTATGGAGGTACTTTTAAAGTTTGCACTATCAAATTGTAAGTAGTTTTCTTTAGTTATCCAAGTTCTGCCTTCCGATTATTCATGGATTTGTGGGTGTGCGCCAATGTTTCTTGCAAGGGTCGATCTTTCAAGTTGATTTTGATCTCAAGACGTCCAGTTGACAGGTTAGTTTTATTGCATTTAGAAATGCTTTAAATATGTGTTTTTAGGCCTGGAGTGCGCTTTATGGTGAATAAAGTCTTAAAAGTTCAACAAAAACTAATATATTTTAGGTGCGTGGATCAGATGAAAAGGGTTCAGTTGCAAACTTTGTTGAAACGGAGCAAATTGTTGAGTTGGACAATGGGACGCCAGAATCACGCAGATGGACTTCATTCTTACAGGTTTGTTTTTAAACTCTGCTTGAAGTGTATTCACTTTGTTTTAGTTCCGAGGTTCAATTCCGTTGTTATGGTCACAAAAGCCAAATTTGAGATGGCAACCACAACCTTATATGCGTCCACACGACGATCAGTTGGATGCTTACATCAGACACATGCGTGAGTTGAAACGACGTTACGGTGGTTCACATGTAATTGTAAATCTGGTTAATCAGAGAGGACGCGAACATCGTGTGGGCAGTGAACTAGCAAGAGTTTCACTTCAGGCTTCTTTGGATTTTGTCAGGTTAGCTTTTTTCTGACTAAACACTTTTAATAAATGAATTTTAGATATGTTCCATTTGATTTTCACGGTGAATGTAAGAACTTGGACTGGAGCGGTTTGACAGTTTTGCGCCGAATGTTAGAGGTATTTATCAGAACTGAGAATAGTTTTAAAATTTACAAATTCTAGCCCGACATCCAACGTTTTGGTTTCTTTGCTTCCTCAATTGCACATCCGGCTGAGGGCCATTCTCAAACTGGTTACTTCCGTACGAATTGCATGGATTGTCTCGATCGTACAAATGTTGGACAAGCAATGATCGCAAAAGAATCATTAAAGTATCAACTTCGTTACTTGGGCATTATCAATGAAACTGCTTTGGATTTGGATGCGTTTGACGAATTTTCTGGTGTCTTCCGTAACTGTAAGTGAATATTATGATTCAAAGAAATCTATCTTAATATGTTTAGTGTGGGCTGATAATGGTGACGAATGCAGCTTGCAATATGCTGGAACTGGCGCTTTAAAGGTAGTTATTGCAGTTTAAGCGTTGTATTTAGTCAAGTTTTAGACTGATTACACTCGTTTCGGAAAACGAACTTTCAATGGTGTTCTCAACGACGGCATAAACGCTTTGACTCGTTACTTCAAGAATAATTTCACTGACGGACACAAGTTGGTATGCTTTGATCGTCTATTTTAAATAATATTTCAACTTTTAGGATGCTATGCACTTATTTTTGGGCTACTACCCGGTTTCACTTCAAAACTTGCCAGAGAGAATGGAAGAGCCGTTCTTGAGTTACGATGCTAAGAGTTTTGCAATTACGGGAGCTATTATTGCTGCTGCGATGGTTCTGTTGTGTCTTCTGGTATCAGGTGATTTTTTGAGATGCATCTTATTGGAATGTTTATTGTTTTAGAAAATTTCTCGTACACCCTCTTCTGGCTCATTATCTTCATCGCGTTCGGTGGATTCATACTAATCAATGGCGAGGAATTTGTACGACAACCGAAGCTCAAAATCGAATAATCTATCTAAGCGAGATTCACTTCTAGCAGCTTTTGTTAGTACATGGATAAACTGTTTAATGCATTTGAATGGCCAAATTTTTATCTACAAAAATTCTATTCGATTTTCACTGCAAATGATAATTTTCAACATACAAACAGTCTAATTTATTATCACGGTGGTTGTTTACTAGCTTTCAAACATGGGTTTATTTATAGTATTAGAGGTGAATAAACGTTTTAATTGTGTCGATATTGTTATGCTAAACAGTTTAATTGACTATGTAATATTTGATTTGTTGATCAGAACGTAAAAGAAGCTTTGCTGATTTCTGCTCAAGAATTCTGTTTTTTAACGTTTTTAGCATTCTTTTTAAAAAAGACTTTGAATTACATATTTTGTTTAGGCAAGCAACAATGATCGAAGTTATTGTGAATGACCGTCTTGGCAAAAAAGTGCGCATCAAGTGCAATCCTACCGACAAAATTGGAGACTTGAAAAAGCTCATTGCGGCTCAGACTGGAACAAAAGCGGAGAAGATCGTTTTGAAGAAGTGGTACAATACATTCAAGTAAGTGAAGTTTTGATTTTTGCGTTAAGAGTTTTGATGATTGGTTTCATGAATTTTAATTAATGTTTTTAGGGATCACATCACTCTCCAGGACTACGAAATCGGCGATGGAATGAGCTTGGAGTTGTATTATCAGTGAACCTCATTCATTCCGAATGTATTTGTTGTGATATAAATTTGTTTTGATCTTTTTCATTTGGTATTTATTGTGTTAATGAACTTGTTGGAATGTGTTGTCGATTTGACTGGACTCAAATTGTCCTTTTAACAGCCGTGAAAACAAATTCCAATCACTGATGTCTGGACGAAACGGCCATGGAGCACTCAATGCTGTTTGATTTAGTCAAGTTAATCAGCGAATTGGTATTTCCCAGAAGCAATTTGCGGTATATTAGCTGTGTTTAGTGCCAAATGTTCAAAGTTAATTGGCATTTGTTAGATCGGAGTAGATTTGTTTAAAAAACGTGAATTTATCGGTAAATGATATATCACAATTTGTTAATAAAGTAGACTAATTTAATCTTCACCAATCACCTTGAAGTGTAAAACTAGAATTTAAATCGAACGAACGACTATGTTCAGATAAATCTAATTAAGCTCGAAAGCAAGCAATGGATAATGGACAATGGCCAGACGTTTTTGCTCTCTAATCAAAGGCTACTTTGTTAAAAATCCTTTTATTTGGCAGCAATAAAGCCACTCGCCTCGCTTTCATGTGATTATCATTTTTCCAGTGCTGTTTATTTGCACGTTTCTTTGTTGATCTCGTGTTTTTGTCGCTCCCAACTGCGTGCCTTTTCGACTAAAAAGGTCAAAACTGGCGTTTCAATGAACAAACGCAAACCATTATTGCAACTCGCGCCACTCTTCGGTCAAAATTGTTCATATTCAATCGAATCCTTATCACTTTAATTGACCAACTTTAATTTTTAGCACATTCTTTTAAATTTGTGCAATGCCTATTTGGCGGAGTTTTCGGCGTCTTGGTCAAAGATTTCGTTGTCTAAAAACACGGACGTTGTGAGTTAATTGGAAAGAAGTGCTTTAAATATTGCACTTTTCAGTTCAAGCTCTACAACAAAACTACACAATGAGCAGTTTTTAGTCAGCGTCGATGAAGTAATGAACTTGAGTTAAAATAACTAATACTTTGAATTTGCAAATTTAGATGCGCTCGTTTGTGATTAGTTGCATGGAGTCAGTTGGCGCGAACAAAGAAAATGGCAGCAAAGTAGCGGACCTTTTAATTGTTGCCGATCAACGTGGTCATTATAGTCACGGATTAAATCGTCTTCGAATTTACATGGAAGATTGTCGTTCGGGAAATTGTGGTATTCATTGCATTTGTGTTTTAAAGTTTATTATTTATTTGTAGTGCCTAACGCTCAACCAACAATAATTAAGCAAAAAGCAGCGACTGCTTGGGTAGATGGAAGCAACGGTCTTGGAGCAGTAGTTGGCCACTATTGTACAGAATTGGCAATTCAATTGGCAAAAGAACATGGCGTCGGTTGGGTTGTTTGCAAAGGCAGCAATCATTACGGAATTGCCGGATATTGGCCGTTGTTGATGAAAGAACGCGGATTTTTGGTAGACTTTTATGTTGCTAGTTTAAATGTTAAAACACTATTGTTTAGGGCATATCTGGTACAAACACCTCACCTTTGGTTTTTCCGACAAGAGCGGCTCAGCATGCTTTGGGCACAAATCCACTTGCTTTCGTTGCTCCCGCATTAAATGACGACAACTTTGCGCTCGATATGGCAACATCCTCCGTAGCGCTGGGCAAAGTAAGTAAATTAAACGCTTAAAATCCGACTAATTTTTCGTTGCAGATCGAATTGGCTGAACGGAAAGGCGAGCACATGAACAATCAGTGGGGTTTAAACAGCCAAGGAAAACTTACATCTGATCCCAAGGACGTTACTCAGCGTGGGGGAGGATTGACTCCACTCGGCGGAAGCGAAGAAACGGGTGGCTACAAAGGCAGCGGGTTGGGAATGATGGTCGAAGTGATGTGCTCAATTTTGGCAGGCGCAACTTATGGCAAAAACGTTAGAACTTGGCGAGAAACCTCAAAAGTTGCAGACTTTGGTAAGTTATCAGCGGCAACCAAGCATGTTCTAATTCACTTCTATCGTAGGGCCAATGTTTTGTGGCCATTGATCCGGAATGCTTTGCTCCCGACTTTTCTGGTCGTCTCCAAACTTATCTAGATGAAACAAGACAATTGAAACCGGTTTGTCCTTAAATCAACTAAATTAATATTTCGGATGCTTAAGGCCGATTCAAACAAGCGCGTAATGGTCGCTGGAGATCCAGAACGCAAAAATATTGCCAGATGTCCGGGAAAATTAATCTATGGACGGAATCAAATAGATCATCTTCTTGACATTGCCCAACAAAACAGTGTTCAGCCATTCCAATATCAGAAATCAGAGACAGTTGTTTAACTGATTGTTTGAATACATATCCACTTAAACAAAAATAAATAGACATTGGTAATGTATATGTACTAAAAAGTGCCCGTTTGAAAGGATGTCAAGCAATGTCAAAAGCTTTATGTAAGGAAATCACTTGCATTTGGCGTTTTGACGAAGTGCGCTAGATTTTTGGTTTTTAATTTTCAATGCTTTGCTTAAAACGATATGTTCACATAAACGATTTTTGAATGTTCTCATGGGAGTTTTAAGAAGTCCACAATGCAGCGTGCGCATTCTTGTGTACTGCCATATCTGTATAAATAAATGTTTTAGTTAAAGAATGCCGCCAAAGAAGCGTGTCCGTACTGTGGAAACAAGTAAGCATTCTTAAAAACATTCTTAACAAACACCTTTAAACATAATCTTTAGCGTCACTTAATGCTGATGAAGTTAGTTCTTACTTAAACGCAGCTTATGCGGCATTCACCACGTTTTACAAGCAAATTCATGTAAACTCGGTTGTTAGCAATCTTGTTGCGCAGTCGTCATCATTTGAATTAGTTGAGAATCCAAGGTAAGTTTAATTCACATCAACAACTATTGATTTGGAGATTTTCAGCGAAGCTTTAGGACGTTGGCGTGGCACTCGTTCGGTCTCATATTGTTTGCCAGTAGCTGAACCGAAAGATCTTGCACACCTGGCAAAAGAAAAGCCTATAAGGCCAAAACCAATGCCTTGTGTCGGAGATGAGCCCAAGAAGACGGAAAACATCAAGTTTTTGAGTTCAAGCCTTTTTC
Source organism: Aphelenchoides bicaudatus (assembly GCA_024699845.1). NCBI lineage: Eukaryota > Metazoa > Nematoda > Chromadorea > Rhabditida > Aphelenchoididae > Aphelenchoides > Aphelenchoides bicaudatus. The sequence continues at coordinate 4,603,249 of JAMPIN010000002.1, read as the reverse complement.
AATATTATTGCGGCATCAAAACAAATGCAGTACTCAAAGGAATGAATGTGCGATCGTATGTTGAGAGCTTAAAAAATGGAGAGTCCGCAACTTTGGAAGAGTCGAAAACTGCTAAAGGCACTGGCATAGCAATGTTTTGCGGAGGTCCTATTTCTTCATTGGCAATTTGTCCTCGTGCTGACAATTCGGGTAATGATACTTTTAAATAACATAACTTTTAAATGTGAAAATTGCAGGCAAAGAGGTTCTTGCCGTCTCAACATTTCCTCATGAAGTCACGTTGTTTTTGCCTGATAGTCCATCTTCTTACGTTCAGCTTTGGTCTTTTGATTCTTCGCTGGAGTTAAATGCAGATTGTGATATTTTATTGGAAATTCCAAACTGCACGGTGCTTTCGATGGCTTGGTGTCCTGTTTTAGTTAATCATCCGGACAAATGCTTCAAAACACGTTTATCTCGCGGCCAAAAAAGCAGTAATGACGGTTTGGGCTTATTGGCTGTAGCAACCGACAAAGGCGTTGTTTTCATTTACAGGTAAGATTGCATAAGTCCTTTTTATTGAATTCACAATTACATTTCAGTATTCCTCGATATTTGTCTGAAATGCGTGACCCTCATGGAAATCCATCTGCTTTTCGAACTTTGCCCGTTGCAACGTTAGTTCAAACTGTTGACAAGGACGTAAAACCATCAGCCATTGCAACTCTAAAGTGGTCTGCTTACAATGGCGGCAACCGTTTAGTTGCTATCTCGGACGAAGGTTACTTTTAAGACGAGAAAACAACACAATTCTTGTTTTAGGCAAAGTTTTGGTCTGGGATTTGGAAAAGGGATCAGAACAGTACAAAGACCCAAAAGGATTACTACCCCATATGCGCGGAATTAAACGTGTTCATTGTCCTGTAACTTCGTTTAATAGCACAAATTGGGACTCTCCTCCTCACGACGTTGCCTGGGTTGACGAAAATGTTTGTAAGTTTTTGTTCAAAATAACCAACAAGCAACATTTAGCTGTTTAGTGGTTGTTTCTCTCCGTTCACGCTCTATTTATTTGTATTCTTGGCCTGACTTGGAGGAAATCCTAAGCGAATCGAAAAACCGATCAATTGGATTGATTTTGTTGCAAACTCCAGAGCTGTACGATGGATTCTTTTGTTTTGACACAGCTTTAACCAATATTGATGCGATTAGTTACACGGGCAGTAACTATTTTGAAGTCGAAGAGAACAACACTGTCGAGTCTATTTCAATTGCCAACAGGTTTCTTTATTCGCTAATGTCGCTTACTTTGTTGTTTAGACATCAAATTCAAATAAGCGACGCAGCAATCAGCGCTCGAAGCGGAATTGTGTCAACTGTTGGGATGGATGGACGTCTCGTTCAAAGTTTAAATGGCCGGATTTTGATTAAAAGTGATGAAGAAACTGAACAAAACTTTGATTATGGACGACCCATTCTTCAATTGGTCCGCTTGCGAAAAGAGTTCGGAAAAGAGAATGAATCGCCAGTTGTACAAAAACACGAAGAATGTTTGCAAAACTCTTGGCTAGAAGTACGCGCAGGTGACGCAGCTCTTTTGGACTTGAACACTGTAAACCTTTAAATGTTTTGTTTAACGACTTATTCGAACTGTTTAGAACCGTAAGCATGTTCATTCTGTGCCGGAATTTATTTTGGACAGAAGACTTGATGCATTAACTCAAATAGCAGCAAGTAAAATTAGTGACGGCTTGGTTGCAACGGGCGGAGAAGCGGGATTTGTCTTTTTGCTGCCTACTCTGCTTTAAGTACTTCTATATTTAAAATGCTTGATCTCTCCTTATTGTTTATTGTGCATAATTTGTTGAAATCTTGATTAATAAAATGTTAATAAGTGTTAATTTGATTTTTGATAAAAGTTTGAATGCTTTTGATGATATCTTTGCCAAGTTTCTCAGTTCGTGTTTAATTGAAAAATTTAGATTAGAATGTGGAAAGTTGACAGCCAAGACTGGGAATGTTTGCAACGCATTGGCGCTAGAAGCACATCAGAGCAGAAAAAACAACTTAAAAAGATTATCGATGTAAGTCTGCTTAATCAACAAAAGCAAATAAAACAAATCTATCCGTTCGTTTCAGAAGGGCGAGATCAACCGTGCTGATATCGACAAGATCTATGATTTGTTGCCCAAAGATGCAAACTTTTATGAATTTGCCCAACAATTACGACTCAAGCCACGCTCCTATGAAGGCCCTATTCCAACTCCAGAGTTTTTGGCCCTTACCCAAAAGTTACGCCAAGAACAAGACAAACAAGAGTATAAACAAATGGTCAGTTCAGTTGACAGCACACAAAATTACGGAAACGTGAACTACATGGCAGACTTCGGAAAGGTAAAAATACACATTACAATGGATCTTAAACTTGAGTTGAATGTTTTTGTGCGTTTTGATCAAATTAAAAAAGCTCTTCACGTGGTCTTATCGCTTTGTTAGTTCACTCTTGTGTTTTTAACGGACGTTTGCTTTTTGAGTAGTCATTTCTTGCAGTTTGATGAGTATAAAAGTTGGCACATAAAGTTTTCAAAGGCAACTTTTCCCTCCAACTTTTTATTTAAAAGACACATTTAGTTGCTTTTCTAGAAGAATTATTGTCGAAAGAATTAACTAAATCTTACCGTTGAATTCATAGTTTATTAATGTTTGGATTTTAGGACATGAAAGAAGCTAATCGACAAACAATAGCCATTGTCAACTCGTTGATTACGGTCGCCGGTGCATTTGTTTTTGGCTTCTATGGAATCAACTTTGCTTATCCGTCATTGAACTTAAATATCGAAACTCGTCTTGCAATTGGAATGACCGCAGCACTTATTGTCTTCTTTGCCGATCTCTACTTTATTGTCAAGTCGATGGATGCGCCTACTCAGCAACAAAAGAATTCGGTAAGTGTATGGAGTGATTTTAAGGATGGTTATTAAGTTGTTTGAAAGATTGCGCGGAATATTTTCTGTTATTGTTTTTATTTGATGTTTTTGATGGCGAAATTGTAAGTTTTTACTTATTATTTTAGATTTACAACTACAAGCCGATGCCAAGAAAGACTGCAATGGAGAAGAAGATGGACTAATCAATGATGTAATCTACTATGTTTCAATTAAGGACTAGAATAAATTAATATGTTTCGTTTTTGTTATTATTTATCCGCGCAACATTTTGAATAGCCATCCTTAAAACAATATTATTTTATTCACAATTAATATTCTAAATTTCAGAACGAGCAGACTTATGCCCTGAACACAAAGGAAATTGCAAAGGCTGCCATTACACCGAAAAAGGACGATGATGTTCAATCTTCACCGAATAAAAAGAAGTCGACTCCAAAGCAGAATAAAAAGTCTGAAGTTTCCAAAAAAGTCGAGTCGCCGAAATCAACTTCATCAAAACAGGAGAAGAAAATCGAGGAGCCGACCAAAGTTGAATCTCCAAAGCCTACCAAGAAGGCAGAGCCAATTATGGAAGAACCTTTAGTTCAAGATGTTAAAGAACCGGAAGTCTTGATCTCGGATGAGCCCTCGACAGTTACTCAACGCCCAAAAGCTCGTCGGCGAGCAATGAAAATTGATTAAATCTATTCGAACACTGTTATTTTATGATCGTGCGTTGTTTTGTTGGATAAACTTTTGTATTGACCTATTTAATCAACTCCGAGTGCTCAAAAGTTAAATTTATTCAAACTATTACACAGTGCACTCAAAAGAGCTATTTGCACAGTCGAAGGTAAACCGTAACTTATTAAATGCCCGCAAGTTCGAGTTAACACAAAACAATAGAATTATAAAGACACGCTAAAAGTACATGAAGTCGGTTTTGTAGATTCTTGAATAAGGCAACAAGTGAAAATCATTTCGGTGGGGAAGGTTGGCCATAATTTGTATAACAAACATTTTACTAATCGATGCGAATAACAGCGGGGGTTGTTTGAAACTCTTCCGTTGAGTTAGTTCTACTCGTTTCCTCAGTTGTTGTGGCACTCAAGCTCCGGCTTTCTGCAGACAAGAGCGATTTTTGAGGTATAATTCCGTCAACAATAGTTTGCAAGTCTTCTGAGTTCTGTTGATCAATTGAAAAGAGGTCGGTTGTAGGCTTTGTGATCACAACTTCGCACACACTGTTCGGCCTAGCTTTGAATTTGCGAGTGGATGACCGTATGGCGGGAGAAAGAATTTGAATAGAGTCGTCGATTTCCATCACACTTTGGGTCAGAGTTGAATCATTAAGCGTAATAACCGATGGTTCGTCGATAACGATACTAAAATTCGGTAATGAAATCCAATTATTCAAAATGAATGCACCTTGGTTCATCTCCAGCTGATTTTCCTTGCCGAAATGTAGGAGTCACAGGATAACGTCTAGGCCGAACTTGTCTGCGAGTAACGTGTGGAGGTGTTCGGAAAGGAATGCTAATTGAACCTGAAAAGCGCGAAATTATAAACACTTAAATTCAAAACAAACCCGATGATGAGAACTGCGTAGTAATTTTACTGAGTGATGGCGACTTGTCCAGCAGTTTTCGTGCAGGTTTTGATGATGAGGGAGTTTTTAATTCAAGCTTTTCAAACGAACTCGTCAATGGAATATTTACTGGTTGAGGTCTTCGACTGTTTGGTAGTGGGAGAGAGGATAGCGACTTCGTTCTTGATAATAATCCCTCCTCTTCTGGCTGACGTCGACTAGCTGATTTAAAGCGTTTTAATGTTTGCCGATAGTGCATTTGAACTTTGTCGAAGTCAAATTCATGCCGTTCGTTGGGATTCTTGCACGTTCCTTTACTGCAAGAGCAAGGAAATGCTGGCTTGTCGACTAAGCACCCGATCCCATCAAGTGAACATTGACAACTTTCAGGCAAACAAACGCCCTTTTCGCACGAACATCCACACAATTCTCGACTCAGTTTAATTCGCACACACTCCTCGTTAATCTCCTAAACACAGAAGTTACAACTAATATTTTCAAAAAAGAATGTTTACTTTGTCAATTTGAATTTCGTTGCTTTTTATGATTGCTTGCTTTCTTTTCTTGTCCATTGGTAACATGATCTTATTTCGTTTGTTGTGCTGAAATCACTTGAATGAAGTTTGTAGCTTTACGGAAACAACCAATTTACCTCAAACTCCTCGTCAGATTTGTCTGAGTTGCGTTTGAAGGCATTGCTACCGCTAGGCACACAAGTTGTGTCTGCAATTGCACGACGACTAGCTCGTAAGTCTTCCATCAAACTATCTTGAGTGCTTCTTACACGTCGGCGTTTGTTTCCAGCCATAGTCATGCTGTCTAATGAATGTTTGTTGGCTGTCTAAAGCGGAATGGTATTAAAAACGTATTCAGCTAACAACTTACATTTTCGACAAAACGCTCACGTTGAAAGTCTCGATAACTCTCGTAGTGTCTAACTTCGTGATGCTTGTCTTCCATTCCAAGCGAAACGCCTTCACTCGGAACAGTGTCATAGCTTTGAGTGAAATTAAAACTGTACACATCAACGCTTCCAAAATCAACCCGAAGTTTTTTATTTGGCTGCAAACTTTGGCCAAACTCAGATGGATTGTCTGTCCCGTCCACGGCTGCTGTTCTCGTATGCTTGAGACGTGGTCTAAATCGAGCTTTTAAAATTGCACAAACTGATCATCCGACAAAATAGTTAAAAATAAATGAATCGCCCACCTTTTCGGCCTTAATTCGGCAACGCTCGGTTGTTTGATTTCTGTTTGCACTGCTGACGTACTGGGCGTCAAATCCATTGAGCACATTGAGGAGAAAGAAATGAGTTTTTTACTGACTGCAACGTTTTGAACTGACGAAATGCTAACTGTTGATTTGGCACGACTTAATTGTGGATTTGACCGGAAGGATGGCGGTGTTTTTGGAGGTGAGATCAAGGCAGGAGGCAATTTATTCGGAACAATAAAAACAGACGTTTCGGGAATCGGAGCTGAAATGTATGAGTTAATCAAATAGACACTATCAACTTGTGATAAGACTATGTAAATAATTGACATTAGTTTCGCAAAGCTCGATAAAAAGTTTCGAAACATTCTTTTTATTAACTTTGAAGAACATCTGAAGAGTGAACTCACAAATTACAGAGTTGTGAAGATTGAAATCAGTTTGGACATGAGCGTCAATAAAAACGGGTTGTTTTATGGTTGAAGCTGCTGAGCGGGTTCTTTGCAGATTTGACGTACATGACGGCAAATCAACGAGCATAAGTTCAGCTGGTGTTGTTGATGTACTTGTGGATAGTGTTGTTGTAGGAGGTCTGTTATTGTTTACGACTCGCGGCCTTTTTGATTCAATAACTTCTGCTATTTGTGTGGAACTGTCTGTAATCAGTTTGTTTGTTGTCGCCACTTCAACTATCGTACTGAAGAGCCGCTAAAACGAAACAATTATGTCTACTTAGGTTTAAAGTTTATGGCACATAAAATATGCACTTTGCATTCAATCTTTTACTATTTTGAGCTTTAATTGCACATTGTGCAGACCCACAATTACCTTGCCAGCTTTGTTGCTTGATGACGGCTGTGAAAACATATTCAAAGACATTTGGTCGCAAACAAAAGCAGGTCTAACCCAAGTTCATATAGAAACAAAAGACCTGCACGCAACGGTTCACACCCAGCGCATATTTAAGCAACGTGCAAACTAAACATATTCAATTATAAACAATGTCTGAGATGTCCACGCAATCAATCAACTCGAGTTGAAAACTAGTGCCGTTCCAGACAAGAAACATCTATGGTAGCTGAAGTCATTCGGGAATTCTTTCAACTCCAAATTTAGTCTCTATTGTATTCAAGGCGCGCACTCAGATCTACGTCACACGACAGGGAAAACGTCAAAAGACCACAAATGAACAGCTCTGTAAAGCAATGATGGCCAGAGAATTTTCCGCCTCACAAAAATAAACATAAATCCGCGCTCTAGCGGCCAATAACCAATGGGAAAGAGGCATAAAAACAAAAGTCCAAGTGACGCAACAAATTAACCGCAATAAGCTGGAGGCAAACGTCGCTACACAAATAGACGAGGAAACAAAAATGCCACAAGGAAACTAGTTCGGCTAGAAAAACTTAAAACTCCACTTGTTCATTGACTAAGCCGCGCTTGCGGAATTGCCGAAAAACACGAAACCGTAAAATCCACTTATAATTAAGCGGATGCAAAAATTCTCCGGAAATCGGCCAGAGCGTCACAAGCGCGGCCACTGTGAATTGAAACAAGGATTTTGTGCTCAACTGTCGTTTTCCTGTCCAACAACACTCCAAATTTGAGTGAGAAAAGATAATTTAGAGCGGTTCCTTATGCTGAGTACAGAATTACTGTACATGACGCTAATAAGGAGAATTCCAAAATTAATTTGAAACGCAACGGTTCGACCACAAAGAATGCATAAACAAGCAAATAGGAATAAACAAACTAAATGTTTCTTTGCTGCCTACAAGAGAGGTCAATTAGTGGTGAGGTTCGCAAAAGTTTCCCCTTACAGACGGCGTTTAATTGCTTTTACGACTCTTTAAACATTTCTTGAGGACATCGCGAGATACTGATATCATTTCATGCACACGAAAAGCATTCCGCCATAGAGACCCTACCCTTCCAGCGCACAATTCATCTTAATAATTAGGTATTCAATTCAGGGCGCAAAGAAAAGTAATCAAGAGAGAGCTTCTGTTCGGAAACCGCTTCGCTGATGAAAAACAATCTGAGGAGTGAGAATTACGAAAATGGCCTCGACACTGGGAATCACTGTTGAAATGTTTCTACCAGAATGTAAATCAATGACGCCGAAACTTCCAAGCAATGACGTTTAGAGGCGGCACGAAATCCCAGTTTGTCTGCTACGCCGAACATTTCTTTTTCTTCTCACGTTCAAATGGAGCTTTTTTGGGGTTAGGGACGGAGGGACGTGAGCGAACAACTGAACAATTGAAAAAGCACTGTTTCCGTCGCAGTTGGATGACGGCCGAGGGCAAAAGTTTGCCTTTGACCGTTGCGCTTCTGTTTCCACAAAACAACCGTGCCGAAGACCAAATGTATGGAAACACTTAAATTGGACGTGTGAACGCCACAAAGAAGAAATAGGGCACTTCTGGTGTGTTAAAAACGCTTCAGCGCATTGTCCTCGCCGGACCGCAAATCACGTCACTTGAGAATTTTGCAAGGCTACACGTCAACCCAGCAAAACAGATTCCATTTCAATGGAGAGGCGGCAGTTCCATGGCCAACAGCGAATTTAATGCCCTTATGGGTGGAAAACGTGGGGGGCGAACATGAAACATATTCATCCAATACTTCTGCTCTGAATACTCTCTTGTTCATTGATCAAACAAACAGCTGTATTCGTGGTGTCACAATTCGGCGAATACCCGGAAATGGCAAAAAACGAAGGTCTCAAAAGTTAATTAGTTCTACTTTGCATCGCTCAGCGCTCAGCAATTTTAATCCCTCGGCGTTGCACTTATAAAACAGGAGCAAATGTCAAAAATTATCCGAACACATTTTGAGACCACAGAACGCTGCGAAGGAACGCAGGATTAAAAAATAAAACTCGTAAGTTTGAGAGCACAAAACTGGTGTTTGCAAAACACCTGCCACTACGCAATCCTATTTTGCGTTTTATATCAATTTATGTAAGCGTGAGCTTTTAGGACCAAGTTCACACCGTATGGGGACGAAAAATTCCCATCGCTTAGACCAAAAAACCGGAAAACGACGAAAGCAAACCGTTCCTCTCCCATGTTGTGTGCAAATTGTGGCTCTCGTCTACTCTTGGACGTCAATCCAGCATGGGACAGCTGGATGCTTTAAGCGACCAGCAAACAAATGCAACAGGCGGTGCAAAAAACGCAAAATTCCGAATTTCGAACACAACAGTAGAGGCATTTAAAAGTGAATGGAGGCTACAGGCCATAACAGGAAACTTAACGACTTAGCCGTTGAGAAAAATGACACTTTGAGTAGGAAGCTAACGCAGTAAATTCTCCCCACTTTCTCCTAACACACAACAAACAACGTAAAGGTTGCATTTGGAGAGCATTGTGGTGCTTGAACAAATTAGTGTCGCGCCTAGTAAAACGACCTAACAAGCCAAATAATTTAAATTGGAAGAACGCGCCGCTCTCAACCAAAGAGCACTGTTTCGTAAGTAATGCACAAAGTGGACATTCGTTTAGGGATCACAAATTGTAATTGTTTTACGTCCTTTAATATATTCGATTACTGCAAATAGCAGGGAAGTTGGCAAAGCGGTTAAACAAACTCTATTTTAATAATTCAACAGTCTGCAAACAAACGACGGCCGAACAGTAGAAACGGCATAATAAAATCTACAAATAAAGACGCCTATCCGTGAACGCATGCTCTACGTCCAACCATGCATAAATTAGCAAAAATCCATTGAACCATAAACAAAAGATGCAGTAAATTAAACGCCCCAACAACGTCCCAGTTCCCTACATTCGTCATTTGCAACACTTGTCAAGTAACAAAAAAGCAGACGGAGACTTGAAACCTGTCCCGAAGGGCCAAAGATCGGAAGGCTCCCAAAATCCAAACTCTTCAGAAATGGATCTTTGTTTCGGTGGGAAAGCACGCGACGCTTCCATTAACCACACCAAGCAATCAACTGATTTTGCTGCCAATCAGCAAAAAGACGCTTTCAAATCTAGACCTTGTCTTTTTGAAGCGTGCTCTTTGGAATTTTTTGCTTGAAGTTGGAAAAAACCGCAACACTTACCTTTTCGAACTCTTTGGTGGAAGAAACATTGCGTTGTGATCGACAACGACGTAAGCCATCGAACATTTCTCTTTTTCGAAGCTGACTCTTAGTGTTCCACAAAAAGAACGCAATAAACGCGTAATCAAAAAAGCTGTGTGCGCGCTCGGTGGCGCGGTTCGGTGACTTATAATTTTTCGGAGATTTTTGAAGGGTCCATTTTATTGGTTGCCCCAATATTTGCTGTGCTTTCAAGATTTTCCACAAAAGCCGACGATTTTTGCTTTGTGCCCGCACACTGAACAGCATCGACTGTGGTGGGTTGAGCAGAAATGGACGAGTAGTCCTGCAGCACTCCAAAGCCGGTCCGAGATCATTGCTTTCAGGTCGGATTTATTGATGTTCGATAGTTTGCTCGTGCTCAAATTTGAAATCGCTTTGTTTAATCAAAACCTCTAAAGTGTTCTTCAACTTTTCGAACAAAGTTCAAAGAAGCAAAAATCATGCTGTCAATCAATTTTTGTTTTGTATCGTGCTTATTCATATTTGTTTTTGATTTCACTTCTTCGTTTTGCAGAACAAACTGTTCGTTCACTGTGCAATTTCACCGACAAAACCATGACTAACAACACATCAGTTGAGCACGAAGCTTCGGAGATCTTGCAACTTCTGAAGGCAAATCCTAAAGTCGGAATTAAAAATCCGGAAGAAGTTCTGCGAAAGTTGAACGTTTTGATTCAAGGTATTATTAGCATGTTGTCTTAAAATTTGTATTTAAAAAGCTTCAAAAGAACGCTTTGTATTTAGTTTATCTATTCATACAAATATTTTGAACAACAACACAAAAACCTTTCTCGTTCTTTCAAAGTTTTGAACTAATATGATGATGTTTATTTGTTGATGGACAGTTTTAACGAAAATTTTTATATCGTTTATCAGTTCATTTTGAATCACCCTTTATTTGTTGTTTTTAGTGTCGGTAATATTCAAAAATGGACGGCAATCAAGCTGGATTCACTCAAAATGATTTGTTGATAGGTTTTGATTATCATTTAAACGTTCTATTTTAATTTTAGGTTATTGTTAATCATGCCAACTTCAGTCGTCGCGATATGCAAGAATGCCTGAATAGTGGAATAGCTCAAAAATCCAAGTTGCTTGTAAAAATTGAAGCCAACATTCGATCAGACAACTGGCGAACTTTTGCTGTCAATATTTTTGAGGTTTTGCATCGAAAGCATCCGCTTGGATTGGACTATGAGCGAACAGCTGAATTTGCAACAAGAATCACCGGGGAATTATATAAAAATGGAATTGAACCGGAATATGACGAGATCAATCAGATGAAAAAACCGCCGGCTAGCGGTTCATTCCTTTTTAAGCAGAAGTTTGCTGAAGCTTGCAACGGCCACATCGGCGATGCGATCAAATCAAATAAAATTGTTGGAAATGCGTGGCAATCAATTGGTTCAGATGATCGGCAAAATTGGAGCTTGGCGCGTGAGGAACTTGTTGAATATTACGAGTCTTATTTGAATGATGAAGGAGGTAAGTATCTTTTCTTGCTTGGTTTAATAATTTTAAAGCTGTTTAGAACCTGCACAAGTTGAGAAGAAGCTTCTTAAATCAGACATCAATACTCCGGCAAAGAAGGCAACATGTCCATACTGCTTTAACAAGACGAGACGGGGAAATTCGTACAAGCATCTTAAGAAAGTTCATTTTCCAACGCACATGTCTGATCACAAAGTTGCCGAAGAGTTGAATAAGGTCATTGATCAAATGAGAAGGTAAGAATTTTAAGCGCTTATTTCTATTACATTTCGTTTTCAGTAATGATGATTATGCAGACAAGTTGCATCAAAAGTTTCTGGCTTTCTGGCGCGCTCTCTGCTCGGACAACAAGACAAAAAAGCAAAAGAGGGTTAGTGTTGTAGGTTGTATGTGCTTACTTTTAAGTTTTTTAGCGAATTAACAAGTTGAAGCCTTTGTTTGAGAAATTGATGCGTGGCAAGAAAGAAGCAACTGCCTATTTGTTGACTCAGCTTATTGATGATCTTGACAACACTCCTGACATTGACATTCCAACACAAATTTTTCGTTACTGTGGAAAGAGTAATTCAACAGTATTTCGTCACTTTCGGTCAACAGGACATGTAAGGGGTTTAAGTTTTTAACTTTAATAATCAATATTTTAGGCGGTCGGCAATGTTGCGCGAGAAATCAAGAAATTGGTCGAAAATTATTTGGCAAGAGACAAATCAGCACAAATTCCGTTAAGTTCGCGTCTATATATTTGGCAAGCTTTAAAAGTCCCGATTTATTCTTTGGAAACAATTGAGCACATTTTGATGATGGCTTTGTGGAGGGTTTTGTTGTTCAATCGATCTATAAATATTTATTTTAGGGCAGTTGAGTGATCGAGGTTCTAGCACTTGGAATCAAAATCTTAGCGTCATTCCAAAAGAAGGCAGTTTGTATGGGCACAATCCGAAAGAACTTGTCTACTTGGGTTTATACGTGTTGCATTCGTTGATTGAACCGTTGCGTAGTCAGATCAAAAATCGGTAAATTATCAACTTTGTTACTTTAATTAGCCGTTTTTAGAAAATTCTTTACATCAGATGAGCTTTTGACAGAATATGAGAAATTTGACAATGTTCAGCGGGCTTCATTCAATATGCGCTACAAGATCGGTGTAGGGTAAGATGCTTTGGAAGACGATTCGATTTATTTAATGTGTTTAGTTCTGATCCGAAAGACGATGAAAACGTTGTGCTCAAAAACTTACTTACCCGTGCTTTAGACTTAGCGAAACAGAGCGCAGGATCAAACGAGACAATTTTGAAGGTTTGTTTTACTTGAATGTTGTTTGTTTTAATTAATATTTATAGGAACATGACAATATTCGCAGCTTAATGAATGATTTGGGCATTGAACCCACCACCGAAGCTTCAAACGAGGAAATAGAAGATTATGTGCAAGATCTTTAATTGGCCTCACATATCAATTCAATTTTGTTGTTAATAGCATGTGAGGTATTGATTGAATAAAGAACGTCTTTATTTAATTTTGTTTGAGCCTGCTTGTGTTTCAAAGAAATAAAACAGGTCAAAATTCAGATGAGTCAGCGTTGTTTCGACGCTCTCGAGATGTGGTTGTTGGGCTCACGAGCTAGTGTTGCCTTGAACGCACTTTTGGTTATTTAAGGGGATTTTTGATCTGTCTTGATTTGCAAACGTGTAGGCAGTGATTCACGATATCGAAATGAAAAATACCGATAGCCTCATATCGATATCAATAGCGATAGCGATATGTAGATACAGTCATAAACATTAAGTGTTTTGCCTCGTTTTGCTTACATTTATCGACACATCATTTCTTTCTTGTCTATTAGTTTAAAAGTGTAATCGATTTTCTATTAACTAGCCGATTATGGAACAGCGAAAAAGTCATCTGTTTAAGGTTATTTGGAAAGATACAAACTGATTTTATTGCTTATTAACTACTTATCTGATCTTTCAAGGCGGATTCGACAAATTGTTGGTTATTTCTGACTTTGACTTCACGTTATCGAGATTTGTCGACAAAAACGGCGAACGTTGCGAATCAATGCACAGTGTTTTCGGAGTCGCAACCGAAATGACCAATCCCGAGTTATGGACAGACATCAAAGCTTTGAAAGACAAATACATTCAAATTGAGTATGATCCACACATGTCGATTGAGGAGAAAATTCCACACATGGAGCGTTGGTGGACAGGTAACTATAAACTTAAACACTAATTTCATGTGACAAATTTGTTCTTTAGAGTCGCATGAGTTTATTGTCAAGCATCGATTTCCAAAAAGCTTGATCGAAGAGGCGCTGCACAAGTCAAAAGTTCAATTGCGAGGTTGGCATTAGTTTAACGTACATTTTTGAGAATTTAATTCAGATGGCGCCGAAGACTTCTTGCGATCTGTGTGCCATCGCGGTGTTCCATTGGTTTTGTTCAGTGCTGGCATTGGCAACCTGATTGAGATTCTTCTTCAACACAAAATGGACACTGTACCTGACAACTTGCATATTATTTCCAACATGATGGAATTTGACGAAGAGGTTAGGAATTAAACTTTGGAATGTCTAAAATAACTTTCAGGGAATCTGCGCCGCATTCAGCGAACCTCTTATTCACACTTTCAACAAAAATGCATCTGTTATCAACAAGGAACGGCCATACTTCCACTCAATTAGTTCCCGCCCATTTGTTCTTTTGTTGGGTGATAGCTTGGGTGACCTTCACATGGATGTAGCCGTGGAAGGCGAACGCGAGATTTTACGTATTGGCTTTCTCAACTTCAAAATGGACGAGCTTTATCAAAAATACTACGGCAAGTTCTCAATGAATAATTGAATGATCAATGCCAGTTTTTAGACAGCTACGACATTGTTCTTGTTCAGGACCAAACAATGGAAGTCCCTCAACAAGTGTTTACCCACATACACGATTCCATTAGCGCTGTTTCGGCCTGCGTGAACAAAGGTACAACGACTGCAACGAATCTCTTTCTAACTTTTAAATTTTAGAGCAAGTGGCCGAGAAAAATGGTGCTTAAACGTCCGTCCAGCATTTAATCTACTCAAGCGTTTAATCGGTCTAACTAGGAATTTGCATTTAATTATTTATTCTGCTCATTGAAACGGATTTTCGAATACTTTAACCAGTGACCTTCTTTCACCAAACTGATACTTAGACATTTGAATATTGCATTTACTTTACCGATCTTGAATAAACGTACAAGCCTTAACTTTCTTCGCGCTATTTTGAAGTTTGACAATTGAGACTAATTTATGTATTTATTAAGTGCAAAAACGTGTGAACATACAACGACGACAAATAAATAGGCATTTAAACATGGAACAACAACAAGAAAGGAGATTCGGACCACCGGCTTAAATATCACATATCAATGGGGAGCACTAATAGAAAGCTGGCCGGATAAAGGATAAATAACAATTTACTTAAACTCGAAAGAAATAGTTGATTGATCATTAAAGAGTTCAAGCTCCCGTATCACATTGCAATGATGCAAGACCCAAAATAGGGGAAAAGCTAGCCAATTTGGAAGTTTCCAATTCAACAAAGCTTACAATACATGTTTTAAAGGAAACCCGCTGTAGAATGATTCTGCGGCAAACAATAACAAACAATCATGTTTTTGAAGGTTCAAACATACAACCAACTCGAAAGTGTCTAAAAACGTTCATTATTCATTTGGCTGTTATACAGCTTTAAATCAAACATTCGAATAAACTAATCTAAGAAGTCTGCCCACAATTTTAACCCAACACAATCAAAAATAGACCAGTTAATATCAATAATGATATTTATTCCATGGCAACCCAAACAATATACTAACCTTGGTAATAACAACTGACCTTTTATGGATCCATAGAAGTTTAGTACACAATATCCGTCATCTAAAAACAAAAGAAATTATCAAATAATCCGAAGTTGGCATTGTACCTGTGTATCAGCAGGATTCTTTGAATACGGACGCGCACGTCTGTCGGTACCGTTGGCCACTTGATGATTCTGGTTATTCGCGCCAGCCCGAACCATGTTGTTGCGATTACGTCCAGCATGAGCACCTCTGCCACTAAACAAATAATGTAAGTTCATTCAAATAATAGAAGTGGTTACCTCGTGAATTCAAAAATGTTCTTCTAAAAGTAATTCAAAATCAATATTCGGATTCAAAAAGTTCAAATTCTTACCGGCATCTTCTCAACCACATGTCGAATGTTCTGGGGTGGCGGCGGATCAATGAAGAAGAAATCTTCGTCAAGGGCTTTGTTCGCTTCAATTCGTTGCGTAGGGTCCAAAGTCAACAATTGGTCAATGAGTTGCAATGCAGCTTTGATGTTCTGAACAAATCAAATTAATTCGAAACTGTCAATTAAGCACATACCTGTTCACGGAGAGCTTCGTTTTCAGGAAGTGGTCTGGACTTCTCAATAATTGCTGTCATTCTGTCGCCCAAAACACGTCTCTTGTCAGGATTCAAAGCCATTTTGTGAAAGAGTGGAAGCTGATCAACAGACGGCCAAACTGCTGTGTTTATCCCACCACACATATTCTGAATCAATTCGAGTTGTTTTTGCTCAGTATCGCCCTGAAATAGTAATGTTTTAAGCTGAAGAGCATCTAAACAATTACCTGCAAAATCGGCGTATGCGTCCACAATTCAGCCATGATGCAACCAACACCCCACAAATCAATAGCAGGCCCGTAACGACGAGATCCAAGGAGCAATTCTGGCGGTCTGTACCAAAGTGTGACGACTCGGTTTGTGTAGTTGATCGGCTTGTTTGATTCTAAATATGAGATCAATGAATACATTAAAAACGATTATTCTTACTCGGCATGTTTCGTGAAAGTCCGAAATCTGCTAATCTAAGTACGCCCTCATTGGTGACCAAAATGTTAGCAGTTTTCATGTCACGATGCAAAATATTCACCGAATGAATGCGGAAAAGCCCGTCCAACAAATGCTTCATCATGCACTTAATATCCTGAATCTTCAGATTCAAATTCGGATGAGAAAGCAAGCCAGCCAAATCAAAGTCACAGTAAGTGAAGACCAAATAGAAAGTCGACTTGTCTTGAGTCTTGGAACCTAAAGTGTCAGTTTAAAACAGCAAAGCAAACTAGAAATGTTACATTTTGTGTTGCAGATCTCAATCAACTCAGTAATGTAATCACTTCGAAGCCGTTGCAACATTTTGATTTCTCTAATAGCTGTGATCGGAAACTTAAAATTCCAAACAGTTAATACCGTTCAGATTCCCTGAGAAACCCTACCCCTTCACGCTCATTCTCCATCAAAATCTTCTTCAACGCAACAAACCGCTGCGTCTTCTTGCACCTTGCCTTGAAGACCTCACTAAAAACGAAACACTTATAAGCAATGCAAAGAAAATGACTTACCCGAACGTTCCTTGACCAATCTTCAACAATTTGTCGTAGTTGACCACATCATGAATGAAAGGATATCGAAAACTCGACTGTTGAGGAGGCATGTCAATTCCCATTCGCTTTTTGATGAAGTTAAGCATGTAGATAGTGTACTTGCTGTGTGGCTCGCTTTCTGAGACAGCTGCAATCAATGAAGACGGATGTTCGGCACGACGCTTTCGGTTGTTGCTGGTCGATGCACCATTGTTCATTGCCATGTTGAAGAAGGACGTTCAACCAAGTTCTGAAAAGGCGAAAAATTAGCGCAAACACAAATTCAAACATCGCTTATTTCGAAATAATTTCGTTTTCGTCGAACTAAGTTTTTGCTTGCGTTCTTTGCTGACGCGTTCTCAAAAAGCCTAATTATTTAATGGAAGTCATGAAAAAGCTGAATGAATATCTGGGGACGATGCCTCAAAAAGCTCTATACATAATAAACAGTTCGGCAGTTCGACAAACGGCTAGTATTGAAAAATCTTTAAAACTGAAACAAACCGCTTGCGGCGTAAGCTGCCTGATCCGCTCGATAATTAGTGCGCAGGATATTAGACCATTTTAAGAACTCTAAAGCGACCTTGAGTTTTGGCAAAAATAGGGTCTATCGGCGTCTGCAGTCCTTTTCTGGGACTTATGCGCAAATATGAGGCCCGCAATGCTTTTCACTGATTTGGCCTCAATCGAGAACACTATCCGCCTTAATCTCGTCGCAGAAACACACCCGAAGTAGCCAATATCAACAAAGAAGAAGCCGGTAACAAGAAAAAACACAAAACTGGGAACACGAGAAGCGAGAGCATAATCACGCAAGACAAGCCAAAATGTCTGTAAACTCTCCATCGTCCGGATGAACTCTCGTGTGCGATTTTTTGGGTGCTCTCAAAAGCACAGCACTATTTCGCATGTAAAACAAAAACTCTCAAAGGCTTCTGTGCGAGACCACATGTTTTTACCATGCTTTTTTGTCAAAAGTCAATTTATCCGGGACAGTCAATTGGATGTACAAAAGGTAGTTTAAAATGGAACAATGTACAAAGTAGTTTAAGAAACAGAAGCAAAACTTTTGGCAAAATCGAATACTTTTGAAACAAAAATGAATTGTTTGTATGAAATGCTTTTTGCATTGAATTCACATTGTTAAAGAATGTAAAAACGTCGTAGAAAGCGTGAAAACTTACAACTTTTGCCAAAAATTCCGCAGCACCTATAAAATAATTGGAGGAAACAGCTGGAAGATCTGGAGAGTACACGTATAGAAAACTCGTAGCAAACGTGATAAAAGGCACCAAAGTTTTGCTTTACAAGGCACAATTTTTGCGATGGAATTTGGGGTTTATAATGCAAGAGATTAACTAGAGTAACTAAATAGAAGTATATAAACTATGTTCACTATGTACACTATGATTGAAGGTCTCCGTTTGCTTGAAGGAATTCGCAGAGCTCGGTCAGAAGGCGTTTTTCATTGTTTGCATTCAGTTGTTGATAGTGTTCTTTTGTCGGCTTTGTAGTGAAACTAAACATGTAGAGGACGGATTTAGTTAGTGCAAAAGTTTCGGTGTTGGTCGGCTCAAAATTTGGCATAAACTGATCAGGCAAAGATCGAATTGCTGTCCATGTCCTGAAATGTATAGAGTATATTGCAAATATGTGTTAAAAGTTACGTTTGTTTTAACTTTTTTGCCGCTCTTGTTTTCAATTCTTCTTGATTCTCAGTCAATGCTTTAAAGCGCCCCATTGCTACTGGAGTTAACCGACTTGCCAACAATTTTCGGTTCTGTACGGCAGCATATAACTTCTCCGCGTCTTTGTCAAAATTTGCTTCATGGAGCATTGTGATTTCTTTTATTCGCAACAAATCCGCATCTAATTGCCAATCTTTCGTTATTTCGTTGATTAGTTCCCAGTTGTCGTGATAAGATTGATCGTTGTTTGGTATGCCGACTGCTGCAACAACATCTTCCATGAAATTTTGTCGTTGAAGTTCCATTTTTTCATCTACATCAGTTATTGGTATCAGCGGATGATCATGAAAGTCGGCAAAGAAAGCGCGTTGAGCAACATCGGAAAATAGCAAATCAAGTGGAACGCGAAGGTTGTGCAACAATTGCAGTTCAATGCAAATTGCCAAATGAATGTGATGAAGAACGAGATGATAGTTGATTGATCGTTGAATGCTTGCAACTTCAGTTAGTGTGTGATGCTTGTTCTTTCTAAATTGAGTGTTTTAGAGACTTTTAAATGTCTTAAAGCTTACTTGACTTTAATTCGTCGATTCTCAAAGAACTGTTCAACAAAGTGTTCGAATTTGTGATCGAAGCTGGGCATCATGTCCAAATCAACCACTGAAGACTGCAAAACACGCAGTAGTTGGCGAATACATTTCATAAAACGTGGCAATTCCATCTCAGTCACAAAAACGTCTTTTCTTAACGCTCGATCTCTGGGCACACGACCTTCGTTGGCGAAAATAAACGAAACGAGGTTTTGAAATGGCAATCTAATAAATGTATCCCAAATCATTAAGGAAATTCCGTGCTGAAGTCTGAAACGAAAAAGGCTTGAAGTGCTTTGAAATTTATGCTTACCTTGCCACAACACTAATGTGAGATAAATAGTCGATAGCCAACTCCAAATGTTCAATTGTTCTTGTTTGAGGGGAGTGATTTGCAGAGTTTTCAGAAGAGCGATACCACCGACTTGCACATTCCCAAGCACAGTCGCACAATAAGAGCTCAATTGCAAAGCTATATGGAAATTGACGGAATATGCTGATTAGGAGTTGTTCATCATATGTGAATTCGGGATCTGTTGGCGTTAAATCTTCTTCTTTCGATGTTTCTTCGCTGTCGTTAGTTGAAACAAAAAATTGTCTTGCTTTTTTAGCCAAAGCAATCAGTTTTTGACCGTTTATTTTTGCCAACGCAATGTTTTGTCCAATCTAAACAAAAACGAGTGCTTATTTAAATGATGAATCACAACAATTACCTGTTCTCTGTAAAATCCATAACCTTTGTCTGCTAATCGAGCCAACCCTAGGGGCGTTTCCAGTTTAAATTCACTAATCAATGACATAATAGACAAATGACGAGCTGCCAACAAAAGCCATGCAGTTTTGTCGTCCAACGTTTCCCACTCCATTTGTTGATCTTCATCCTGATCAGCATCCTCTTGTGATCTCTTATTCTTTTGCCGTTCAATTGCACGTAGCGTGAGGAGAAGAAAGAGCGCGGCTCGTGGATTTTCACTAAAATAAAGCTTTAAATGATTGTTAAGCACGTAGTGTTTGTTACCTTTGGTAGATTGACTGTTCAATCTTGTCAGTTGCCGTAGATAATTCGTCTGATTCAAATCGACTTAAGATTGTTGGCACAAGTTTTAAAGCATTTCCAACCACTACCCACGGCTTTTTATTCCATTCATTTTGCCAAGCGATAAGAAACAAGTCGAGAATTTCGAACTGAAATTGCAAATAGCACCCATAAATCAAAGTTGTTTTAAACGCTTACTGTTGAAACTTGAAGTTGATTGAGAATTCGGACAAATTCTTGGTCTACATCTTCATTAGTTGACAGCAAAAATGGTGGAAACATGTGTAATGCGAGTTTTAAATGATCCGCTTGTTGACTCAAAACAATGCTGCAAAGATTGAATTAATAAAACTAACTAGCTTGAATGACATACTTCTTGCACTCCAAGTCAGAAAATGTGAACTTTTCGCGGAATTCATTTAAATACATGGCGTGTGGAGTATTTGTTTCCAAGTTGGACTTCCTAAAGCATCGAATTTAGAAATCACACAAAGCACAGTAAGACTTACATTAACAAATCCAGATTCAACTCATCAAATTCTTCAACGCTCATCGACAAAACGTCTCGCAATTTGTCATAACCTTCACGCGTGTCTTCAAAAGCACTTGCACGCCCAATTTGGATATAAATTTGAGTGATTTGACGAAGACCGCTTAAATGTGGACGTAGTTCGGGCTTTGCTGCTTCCAAACATGAAGCGAGTATTTCTTCCGCCTGATTTGGGTTTAGTTTTCCTGTCGACGTAGTTGCAATCATTCTTTCCAGTAATCGTTTTTGGCAGTCGACTGTCTTTAAAGCTTGAACTGCACGGATAAACGGTTGATAGTCGAATTGGCTAGACTTTGTGTTTATTAAGTTGTTCAAGTTTGATTCCTTCAACAAATTTTCATCATGAAGACGATTTGCATTTGCAAGAGCGGCAAAATGGAATGGAACATTTATAATCTAAAACGTTAACTTTTAATGTGCAAAAACTCCATAGAACTACTTTAAAAGTCCCGTTTGGCTCCATAAATACAGCAGTTGACGCATTATGATGAGTTGACGTAGTCGTTGCTTGCTGGCCCAATAGAATGCCTTCATGAGACAATGGAATTGTCAATAGACGGCCTTTCGGATCAACGTTAAAAACGGCCACTCGAGGACCTGAGCGTAGTGACCATATCTCAAGTATTCCACGTCGTGGCGCAAAAATAGCCAAAAAGAGAACTTTCTTGCGCTGCTTCCTGGTTGTGTTTTCGGTGGATTCAATAAACGCACATCTGGCATTGCGATAACCTTTCCACACTAAAAACGTTATTTTAGATCAAATTGCTAATTTTTGAATATAAGTTGCTCACCTCGCAAAACGGCGCGTGACTTTGTCTAAAAATAGCCTTCTTTAATTGTTTAAACAATAGGACAAAACTTACATCAATTAAAAGTACTCGAGCTTTTTCATCGCAAACAACCATTAGATTCCACGAACCGAATGCAGTAAAGTTCCGATCACAATGTCTGCCAGGATCCACAAGTCTTGATTGGATGTTAATTCGTATTCTATTTGAATCAACAACTTCCGTTTTCTGAGGACGATCACGTCTGGATTGACCAAGTCCAAAGAATGACCGAAAACCAATTGAAGGAATAGCAGCGGAGATCCTGTTTGCGTAATTATGAATAGTGTCCGTAAGTAGATTTCGGTTGATTTGTTCGGAATCAAAGAGCAGAAAGGTGGCAAAGCTCATTGTGGTCGAACAGTAAATGTGTGAACTTGATTGCGCCAAAGTTCTCAACGGCAATCTTTGTTGACTGGCTGCTGCATATTGATCGAATAGTGGTGGCTTCTCGATTCCAAGCAAATTGAAATCAGAGGCTTTGCGTAGATTAGCAAGTTGAATACAATGCGCAGTAATAGGCAAATCATTACAAATGTCGTCTAAAGCGCGTTCACCGCGAGCTACCTGAACTTTGTTAATTAAGAGCTGATTAAGCAACTTAAACAAGCTGTTTTACCTCATTTCTTGCTGACTTCAGAACTGTGAACAGTGAGAGTCCTTCCATGACATACAGACAATTTGACGAAAGAGCAGTCAGTTCTTGATTCCCGGGGAAAAAAGACTGGCCAAAACGTAGAGCTCTAATTGGTTCGTGTGAAACATGTTCACGAAAAATTAGAACGCCACGTTCTGTATAAAAATTCAGCCATCCACTAGATAAAGCAACAACAATGCAAGTCCAGTCAATTTGTGATGCTTCTGTTTTCCTCGTTGATCCAAGCGGTAAAATATAAATTGCAGTTATGTAATCAGTCTGAAAATATTTCATGTTCGTCAATCATTTCGATTCAAAATGGTCTACCTCGATTTTGATGTTATCTGCCATTTCCATTTGATTTGCATGCTTTGTGGATTTCTCCAAGATGACCAAATGCTGAACTTCTGCCAATGCAACAAACTCCATCGAAGGAGAAACAGCTATCAAGCATTTTTTAAGCCATTTAGCTGAGTCATTTATTTCGTCAATCTTCTGGCTTTCAGCTTCACTTGTCTGGAATTAAAAATATTCTTAATGTTTGTGGAGTTTAAGCATACCGATTCCCATGCTGGCCACTGCTGATTTGCAGTTTCAGGTTCTGAGTCTTCATCGCTTGTCAAAGGATTAGCGTCGGGTTCAAGCAGACCTTCCGAATCAAAAGTCCGACGTTGTTTAGCTTAAAAACATAAGTTGTTAGACGTTTAAAACTAACAAAATGCTCAAAACTCACAAGCAAACTCACAAAAACTTACACTTTACTGGCTCCGCCTCTTCAATCACTTTCTTCTGCTCTTCTGCGTCTCGGCCCAAAAGTCCGTTGATTAAGTGTAGATCTTCCGTCCTGATCTTGGACACGGACCCCAATGTGCAGAACATTCTTGTTGGATGTCAAGTAGATGTTAAGTTGTTTAGATTTCCCGAGTGCATGCCTTTTTGCGTGCACCCCCGAAATACAGTACCCGTTCTCTTAACAGCCAAGGAATGGAAGAAGCAGTGCGAGTGCAACTGCCTGTTGGATCTAAAATTCTCCACTGCTTTTATATGGCAAACACGGGGTAAAAGGAACGCGCAGTGTGTACACCAATTCAAACGCAGAGAGCTTAAAATTCGTAAACAAAGAATAGGCAAACGACCAGAAAGTACTCAATATGAATGAGCACACGCGATAATCTAATGCAAAAAGAATGCACGCACAGCTCTGTTTGTTGTCTGTCCATCTCCACCAAATGCACACTATTTTCACGACATTGCAGAAAAAGGCAGTTTTTAGTCTTTTTTTGGCGGATTAGCTTTAAAATGCCGATTTAAAAGAATTTGAATATTGACTGATCCTGGCAGAGCCCAGATTACAGGACCCCCCAGTGGCTGCCCGAAGAATCGGTCAGCCGACTCTAAACATGCTTTCTTGGTTGTTGTTTTTGATGTGTGAGAATGCCAAAAAACAGGCAGTCGTCGTGGGTGTTTGGTTAGCGGGAATATGCGTTTCAGTTTGAGAACCTTGTTTATCGAGGTGTTCTTCTTTTTGTTGGTCAACAAAGACAAGGGAGTGTCCGTTATTCATTGATGCTCGTTGCTGGTGATCAAGTTGTAAACTGTTTTGACACTTAAGTGCATGTTTGAGATGCGTTTAATCGATGCTTTTTTCCTGTTGATTTGAACTTTTTTGATTTGCTTTCTGCATAATACAGTAGTTTCAAGAACTTCAAATTGCAAGTATTTGATTCAAACGCAGTTGAGTAAGTACTCTTCAAAACAGGCCATTAAATGCAGCGGAGTTAATAATGCCCTTTGACTTGCACTTTCGCGTTAGTTCGCAAAACCAGTCTAATTAAACGTTTAGTTGCGAAGTAAGCAGCGGTCATTGGCTTGTCATTTGGCTTTTGCTTTGACACCGGTTGAAATGTGCAAAAGCGTTGTGGCTCTATAACCACAAGCGGGCGCTCGTCCATTCTCCCGCATTTGCCCTATTAAATTCGGCCGCTCTTTTTGGCCTTCAGTTTTCAGTTCAATTTTACTCTGCTCAAGGGCACTCTCAACGAAAAAACGCGCTCCCCAAGTTTGCTTGTACTTTGTGATCACTTGTGTGATTATTGTCGTTTGCCTCTTGTTCGAATTCGCAGCGAACTGATTCATTTGCTTTGTGTTTTTGGACGTGTTGTAAGGATGCAGTTTTGGAGTTGGAAGTTTGTTTCGGAGCTGTGTTAAATTTTCGAATATTGAGCGAGACTTTCCACGCCTAATAAATTTCGCTAATTGTTTTTCAGTTTAACAAAACCAACAAGTATGCCGATCCCAGCACCCGTTCAAAAGTTCGTTGACGACGTCGACAAGCTCTTGCATCAGCCAAATAAAGTGACTGATTTGTTGGGAACTATCGAGCAGAAGTCCGGCGTCAAACGTCTCCATTTAGTTGGCGGTATATTTGACTTTGTTGAACTAAATTGAATTCATCAAATTTAGGCTTGGTTGCTCTTCATGCTCTCTACCTTTTGTTCGGCCACTTTGCCGCATTGTTGTGCAATTTTATCGGCTTCTTGTACCCAGCATACGTTTCCGTCACTGCAATCGAGAGCATCACAAAAGAAGATGACACTCAATGGTAAGCAGAGAATTCCTATTTTTAATGAATTTAAATGTTTCAGGCTAACTTACTGGTCTGTTTTCGGCTTCTTCTCGGTCGTTGATTTCTTCGCTGGTAGTGTTAATTCAAAAGAGTGTTTAATTCGAAAATGTTTTAGATTGCTTCACCTACTATTTGCCATTCTACTGGCTCTTGAAATGCGCCTTCTTGTTGTGGTTGTATTTGCCAATGACTCTTGGCGCCCACTGGATTTATGTAATTTAATGTCTAATCGAGAAAAACACAGTTTATAATTTAAGGAACGTTTCATTCGTCCATTCCACGCCAAACATCACCAAAGCATTGATGGCTTTCTTGAAAGGAACTGGAGACAGTAAGCTTTCGCCCAATTGGTTTCAAAATATGTTTCTAAATTCCAGGTGCCCACAAACTCTTCCACGAAAACGTGAAAACCAACTAGGCTGCTTATTCCGTATTCCAATGCAAGCCATAATCACAAATGAATAATCTTATAGCTTCTCTCGTGTTGATTAATCTATCAATAAGATATTTTGGTGCAGTTTTAAATGCCCTTTACGTTTCTCGTTGTTGCTCTAATAAACTTATTAAATTATTGAGGTTGGCTGTAAAGAAAATTTGATGTTTGAGTCTAAACGCTTTATTGTTTCTTTTGTTTATGCGCTTGCTTTTTCTCAATTGCGATTCATGAGATGCGTTGAAACAAAGCTTATGTAGTATTTTTAGTTCAGAAATGGTTGCCGAACCAATAGCTAAGCGCAAGAAAAGAAATAACGATGCCGTTCCGTATAAATACACGTGTTCACTTACCGAGTCTCATAAATTGCCAGTTTATGGCGCGGCATTCAATCCATATTCACTTGATTCGGAAGAAGGTTACTTTCTAGCAACATGTGGAAGCAGATTTGTGAGTTGCATTGTGGTTGAATTTTAACTTTTTGAGTTTCAGATAAACATCTACCGAATTCAATCAGACGAAAAGCGTATTGAGCATATTTTGCAATTTCAAGATCCAAACGTAAGTTTTCTATGTGAATATTTGCTAGCTTAAGATTGCTGCATTGATTCTTTACTCACATTTAATCGACAATATTTTAGAAAGTAGAAGGTTTCTATGCAGTCACTTGGGCGTACGACCGAATCAGCAAAAAGCATGTTGTACTTGCAAGTGGCGCCAACGGAATTATTCGAGTAATTGACCCCATTACTAAAATTACAGTTAACGTAAGGATTCTTACGCTTTTATGTTTAATTTTACATTTTTAGACATTGCGTGGACACGGTGAAGCCGTCAATGAACTTCGTACTTCTCC
This sequence comes from Aphelenchoides bicaudatus, assembly GCA_024699845.1. Lineage (NCBI taxonomy): Eukaryota > Metazoa > Nematoda > Chromadorea > Rhabditida > Aphelenchoididae > Aphelenchoides > Aphelenchoides bicaudatus. Next base: position 4,577,254 of record JAMPIN010000002.1, on the reverse strand, counting down.
AAAAGATTCAATGATCGTTGCTTCAGCGTCAAAGGACAGAACTGCTCGTTTATGGAACATCCGTGGATCTGATTGCCTGGCTATTTTTGGTGGAGCAAATGGACATTTGGATGAAGTGATTTCACTGGTAAAGATGTCGTTTGAACTAAAAGTTATTTATTATCGAGTTTTAGGATTTTGATCTCGAGCAACACTTTCTGGTAACTGCGAGTATGGATCACACTGTTCGTGTATGGGACATCAGACCTGAAACCGCGATTGGAAGGCGAATTTCTGAATGCCATAACCAGTCTACAATTAGATCGCTTCCTGCAGAAGAGGTTCATTTTCCGCTTGCAGTTGCTAGAGATGTCCACACAAACTATGTTGATTGTTCTCGTTTTCTTGGAAATTTCATCATATCAAAGGTGCGATTTTTACCACTGTTTATGGCTATTTAATTCATTTTCAGTCATGTGAAAATCGAATTGTTTTATGGAAATTTGGAAGTTTCGACATGGGATGTGCTGGTGACGGAACATTGGACCGAACAGAAACTTATGTCTCACATACAGCTCAAATGAATCTACCAAAAGCAGAAACTTGGTTTATCAAATTTGACTTGCACCCGGAAAACAAGGTAACCATTTCGTTTGTGATGTAAGAACAACTTTTAATCGTTTCAGTATTTGGCTTGCGGCAACGAAGAAGGAGAAATTCACTTATGGACTTTAAATCAGGAAGAAGGGTACCCTGAAGATAGAAGGTAACACTTTTTGATGTTTTATTCTTGATGACTGTTCGGTTTTAGCGATTTTGTAATTGGCTCCTCAGACAAAATGAGCTACGTCCGTCAAATTGTTTTTAGCCCGTGTGGAGACATTTTGATAGCCGTTGGCGAAAATGGACAGGTTACTCGCTTTGATTCTACTCAATGAACTGATCTCTTCAATGCATCGCCGCTTCGTGTAAAAACATTCTTAATCATCTGCTTTTCGATGTTGCGACGTGTACTATTTATTATTTGCCTCGAGAGAATAAAATAATATCTTGTTTGCAATTGGCTTATTTGAACGAGTGTTTTACAACATTTTTATTTGTGGACAAACTTTTAAAGTTGCATCATTTTTATAGTTTCAGAAATGGAAAGGCTTGTAACATTCAATTATTCAGTTTACGGTAAAACAGCATTTTAAACAAGTTTAAAGGCGGAAATTTAGTTCCCGTATCATCTAAACATGAACGTGATCAACAAACTACGATGGTTAATGTGGAATTTGTGACGGAGTCTCAAACTACAAGTCAGCCAAAACGCCAATTCCATCATTTAAAAATGCCCGTTGACGAGTTTTACAAATTTTTAACTAGCTTTAACGACAATATTAACTCTGCACTGGTAAAGATGTAAATTATTGTAGAAATAAATTATTGTTCTTAATGGTGATGCACATTCTTACATATTTTTATTCACATACAACAAAATGGCAGATTACTTATATCAGCAATAAATATAGTTTGTCTTTGTCCGAGTCTGCACATTGATCTTCGGCTTTGTTTCTTAAAAACACTCTAAAACGTGCCAAACAATTGTTCTTTGACTTGTTTGATCATTTATTATTTGATGAGTTTAGACGGAAACGGTTCATTCATTAAACTTACGATATCTAAAATGAACATTTAATCTACTGTCTAAAATGCAAAAGGTTAATCCGTTTTAATAAAGTTATGCAGATGACAAGCACATTGTTTCCTAATTACTTATTAGAAATGTTCTTACACTTTGTAAGTATGATGGCTTTTTAAAAACTTGCCGCACATTTATCGTCATTCCAAATTGTGGTCCGTTGTGCGTTCAATTTTCATACTTGAATCAAACTAAAGATGATTAAATAATCAACCGCTTCCGTCTACAGTCATCAGCTTTAAATGGTACTTAGGTCAATATTTAAAGCTCTTTAACTCACTAGACATGCTTGCAAAAGGGGTATAATAAAAGACATGGAGCAGAAAACTAATATGCCAATAAGAATGCTGCAAGGACAACGCTCGGCAGATGTTTTTTCGCGCCAATCCACTTTGAACAAGAAAAACCGCGCCGACCAGAACATTAAAAATGCCTATTTCCGCTCGATTCAAAGACTTTTTTGTACATATGATTAGTGTCATAATTCCGACTTCAATTCTCGCTGAACATCATTAAAAAATCAAGATATTATTTATCGGCATATACAATTAATAAAGTTAATTTCAATGGGAATGCAACAAAACGATCAAAGTTTCGTGAACAATATGAAGAAAATGAGATCATAAACCTGAGTAATAGAGGAAATGTCTTACGGGCAGTACATTGAAGAAGAGCCTAATCTGCATAAAATCCTGAGTTTCAAGCACAACAACTAAAATGATATGATTTTGAGACAAATTAGGGAATCGTCTTCTTCAAATTCTATCTTTAAAAACGATGTACTACGGCTAATAACAGGGCATGTTGCAAAGAATTGGTGAATAAGTACCGGTATTGGAGTGAATCGGAGGTTATTCGAATTAATATTTGTTTCCGTCCGATAATGATTAAAGATAGACTTTCTTGACACGATAATCACGAGGAAGCGTTGCTCCGCCAGCCGACGAAAGCATTAAATTTCGTTCTGTATGTCTTGGTGTTGCAACTCCCGATCCTCCGTTTGAAATTGAACTCATCATTGGGTGGTGTAGACTGTTGAATACCTAAATAAGAACGTTACTTGATTTGTTCTTTTGTTTTAAAAACTATACCAGTGACACGGTATCCGCTCCTCCTCGACTGACAGGCGCCGATGCATAAGCCGGATGTTCAATATGAGTTGCCCTGGAGAACATTAATGAGTCGTGCCGTGTAAGTCTTGCTCGGCCATAACTGTCACAATCGGAGCCATTTGATGACCCAACTGGAGAGTGTCCAGATTTCAAGCGATTAATTGCACGCCACTTTGAAATCCGATAGCCAATCTAAAAATGAGTTCGTTTAACGAGTCTATTTAAAAATGGACTCACCAAAAATCCAACCAACAAAGCACAAGATAGAGTGACAATAATACAAATCAAGGTTGTTGTAGATGCACTGCTAGTTTGTTCTCCGCTGTCCGCAGCTTCCAAATGGCCAAGAATGATTGTTCCAGCTTCGTTGTCAGTGTCTCGAAATCCTTCCTCTACTTGATAGTTATTGCCAGAAGGATTCGTGCGCAAAATAGTAGTCGGGCATTGTTCAGAAACTCCAGTCAAAATGTTTTGGATAAAGCTGCCCGTTGACCAATCACTAAACACAAAGTAAATTAAGTTGCTTGGTTGTTAAATGCTCACTGTTTGAAAACACAGCGTTTTCTTTCAACGTCCCACGCGCACTGTGGATCACGTAGTCGTACACAGGCAGAACAACTGGTTTGCTGAGCACAATGTTGTTGTGGAATTCTAACAATTCGGTCGTTTGTAGCAACCAACAAATCGTCACCGTGAGAGCGAATGGCTCGAATTGGTTGGTTGAAGACTCGAATGTTTGTGACAAGAACACTAGTTTGATTGAGTTGTGTATCTACTAACTTTCCAACAGTGCCATCCGCTCTTCCAATAAACATCACAGCATGTCCTTGGCCTCGAACCGATTTGACTTGTTTCTGAAGATGCAAATGTTTAAAGGTTCCTTTTTGTTTAATCAACTTACATTTAAAACATTTATTGAAGTCATTTCTGCATGACTTGGACCTTCAACAATAAGTGGCTGATCAATGGCAGCCGAGACCAAGTCGTACATCAACGGGTTCTTTACAATGAAAGAGATGTCACTGAGACGTCGGCTGTCTGGGACACATTTTCCAGGTCGTTCAGATGGTGTAAATCTTTGAGATGCCCAAACAGAGCTGGGTGTCTTTTGGGTCTTAAGTTTAAAGCCTATTAATTAAGTTGTTAAGCAAAACTTACTTTGAAACGACCATGATCAAAAACTGACATAACTTGACTCATTTTAAACGAACACACTGCTGACATCAAAACAGAGGATCTCGAGGTGTGAAAAACTCCAAAAACAACTGCATCGCCTTGACCGTCGTCAATTGGTCCGGAAATCGATTCTAAACGAACTTGATTGGCTGGACACTAAAGTTTAAAACTTACGAAGTTCATTGAAGTAAAACGGAGATTCGGCCGGGATAGAGCAATTCAAACGAGCTTTCAAAAACGATGACCACCTATCGTGTGTCGGAGATGGACCTAAATTGATAATAGATTACAATTAAAACTCCTTTTAAATCAATACCTCCATGATCATTTTGACAAACACGCGCAACTCTCGAATAAGTTTGTCTTTCTTGATTGTTGTCTACACTTTCTGCAGCTTTTTCGCGATACCAAAAATAGACATGTTCTTTGTAAGTAAATGATCCAATGAAATCTGGAGACTCGATCACCCGCAAATCGTCTTTTTGAGTTCGTAGGCTTTCACCACGTGGCAGCTTTTTCCGGTAAATTAGGGGATCGTTGCCACCGAAGTCACTAACTGTTCCAACAAAGATTTCGTTTGAATCAGGCAAATAAATATAGGTTGAGTTGTGATGAGGATCATAAGGAGCAATGCCTTGTCCTCCAAACTCTTGTCTCTCCGCATACCTATCTTCGCTTGGCAAATACTCAAATTCTCGACACAAAGGGGAAAAAGCCTAAACATTCTTGTTTGCTTATTAATAATTATTTAAAGCAACTTACATGTGTTCCGCAAACTAGCAAACGTCCATTTCTTAAAGGATTGACCACTCTGATATAGTTGTGGCATTCGCTCTCGCTTTTCCCTTTCATGCTACATTCTTCGATTGTTTGAGCAAGTGCTTTCCACGGTATTGTCTAGAATTAATGTTATTTACTGCTCAACACTATTCAAAAGACTTACAAACTTTGGATCAAGCGTTGTTGCTGACAAGTTGTAAACAGCGTCTCTAAAACAAAAAAGATATACAGTTATTTTTACTCTTTCTCCAGTTTTACCTTGCGCCCAACAAAATAGAGTCTCCGTGAATTTGAAGAACGCTGAAGAGCTCTTGACTGCCATCTGGACCTTCGAATCGAATTGGCGATGTTACTGAAAATGTTTTGTTTGTTAAAAAGCTTTGGAGTTTTTAAACGAGTTTGAATGTCTCGATTTTCATTTTTGTCAAAACAATAATGTCAATTGTCTTTTCAGTCCATTAGATTTTATGCAATCCATTTGAATGCGCGCACATCAAATCATTTCAATTTAATTCATCGGTTTGCGCTCTCAGTCTCGATGTCCACTAATTTCGTTTGGCAGTGGCCGCGCAAATCGAGAAAGAATTTGCGCACATTTAATTTGATTGGTTTTTGAGTCAACGCGCATTCAGATGCGGTTTAATTTCAACATGATTTAATGGATTTCGGCCAAATGAACACTGTTTGATTGAATGCTCGGCGTTTGCGACAAACAAAACTAATGTTTTGATTTTCAACAATTTCCTCGTTCATTCGAAAAATTTCTCCACTCAGAAAAGTCTTGGACAAAGCGTTGTAGTTTGGATTTCTCATGAGATTTGAAAGCTGTCTTCTCAATTCAACAGGGACGTTTAGCGATTATTGCTTGTAATCGGGCACTCCATTCCCGCAAGTCATTTTTCACTTTTGTCTCGATTTCCATGCAAAAAGAGGTTTTCGCTGTACGGCAACAAGTTGTTTGAGTAGGAATAAATAATCTTTAGCTCTGTAGCAAATTAATCTTTCCAAACTAATTTAGAATTTTCAAAACCTGGCTGACCAAATTCAAATTCCTATGCTGCGCAGCCGGATGTTCCACTTTGAGTTTCCGTCTTGCGCTCCACTCACTGCCAACTTCAACCAAATATTCATTCGAGCATGCGCATAAAATTTGGCCCACGAAGCGCTGATTGCATTGAGTACAAGTAATGAAAAGGATTGAAAAGAGTTTAAATTTCTTACTGGAGTTAATTTGTTTAGCTAATAGGCAAGTTCAAAAAGTTAAAGAATTGTGCCGACGCTTAAAAAGAGTTCTCAATTTTTGGCAATTTATACACTGCGCGCACATCCGTTGTTTAGCCGGTCATTTGAAAAATCACTGCGCCGATCTCAATAGAGATTGCTTTGATTCTTTGGCAATCGATGCGCCGACACAGTGAAATCAAAAAAGCAAAGTTGCAACTGTTTTAGAAAGTGTTGTTAGTTTAAATCAACGTTTCAAAACAAATGAGGTGCTTTAAAATGTTGTCGGCATTTCTTTTCCGCCAAAAAACATATGCAAATTGCCGGCGAGCAATCACTTGTTCTTGTTTAATTGTTCGGATTGGCGGGACACAGGATTTCCGGCTCTATTGTTTTCTGAGTCGGTACCGTTTTTTGAACAAAAATGCCGCTCAATTGTTTAATGAGTTAGGCGAGAAACAACTTTAAAGTAACTTACTTTCATTGACGACAGCTTTCGGCTTCGGATTCAAGTTCTCTACGGCTTCATTGAATTGCGTTAGAGTGAAAAGTAGTAAAAACAGAAGAAGGTTCCAGCAAATCCTGATGATCATTTTTGACAAATTAGGTGTCAAGGCACAAACTTGCAAAATAAAAGGTCAAGAAAGTGTTAGCAGTTAATTTAGAGCAATCATCGAGGTGGCGAGTGAAATGAACTGAAAATATTTAAATAGATTGAGTTTTTGAAGTTTACGCGCAATACACAATAGGTACAATAGACACGCAAGATCTTCCTCGAATCCAAGAGTTCAAAAGGCAAATTAACAAGAAACTTCAAAGTTGACTTGAAGAACAGAAACTCAAAAAGCACGCATCACTGAGCCAAAACAACACGGTTTCCAGCCTCAAACGAGAAAAACGCTCTCGTGCGAGTCCACAAATGGGCGTGTTCAGTGCAGCAAATTCTAGGACAAGAGACAAACATCTAACGAACAAAGAACATTAAACGACTTAAAATCATCGAAAATATTGTAATTATTGTAATTGTTCTGAATCGGATTTAAAGACATGCAATTACTACTCGAAGACCAACGGCATTAAATTGAAAGTCAACCAATTCAAAAAAACTCGCAAATGACCAGTTGAAGGTCGTTTGGCAGCCGTGTGGCGATTTAAAGATAATATTATGGGTTGTCGCCAACAACACAATAGCCGATTATTGCAAAAAAACGCGAAGAAGGCGAGCGCGAAATTCAATAAGTTTTTTGTAGGGCACGCTCCAAATTGGCTGAAATTGCAAACGTAAAGTATACAAGAAGCAGAGTGGACACTATAAGAAGAATACCGCACAAAGCGTCTATTTTGTTTTTTGAACAAGAATAACAAACATCCATTACCATTAACAATATTCAAAATGTTTAACAACTCAAAAAACGGTCACTCAAAGTCCACTTTTGGACTTGCGCCGCTCAATATTCGGCAGTTGCGCCGATGGCCACTCAAATTTATAGCCGGCTCCAAAATGGGATTAGGTAGCATGGGAAATTGTAGTGTGCGCGCTTTCCGTCTTACCTCCGGCCAGTCAATCCTATTTGAAAGGTAGCGGTTAATTAGTCGTCGGGGAATCAAATTTGAGTAAAATTCTAAACGTCCGTATTTATGCAAAACTAAATGCACAAAAACATGTTTTAACTTCTAACTAGCCGGCAACTAATCATAAGCACAAATTTGATCAACTCTGCAAAACTCCACCGATCATCAAACTGCTTGTCCTTACGAAGAGGCCGCATTGCGCTCAAACGCCGTCGAATTATTACAGCACAAAATGAAATTTGCTCACGTCTCGATGCACTGATTGACCCTTAACTGTATTGATTGTGTTGTCTGTGTTGAATGCGTTAAATGCGGAGATAAACACGAGTCAAAGTGACTGAGTTGCACAGAACTGTTATTGTTTTAAAGGTTCGATGAAAACGATTGCAAAAAACAATTCCAAAAGATGGCCCGATTCGTGTTCTCGGCTGCAATTCCCATGGCCATATCATTAAAATTATAATTCGATTAACGTAGTTAAAAACAGCCTGTTTATCACAACAAGTTGACATTGTCGGAAAGCATGAATTTTTGAAATTGATTGGATTTTGCAGTCAAAAAATCAATTGCGGTTGCCGAATTTTGCGCGCTAAGAAAAAATCTTCGTTGTGGTTTTTACTGCCGATGGCATCTATTTCGGACGCGCAAAATCACATAAAACTCCGAGACCCGAAAACCTTGACAAGATGCAAATGACTTTGCGAACAATCGGTTGCCAAAGTTTGTGCGGTCAAATTTGACTCAAACCTTAAAAGTCCAGCTTTACAAGACAGAACGATTATAACTTTACAAACTTTGTATTTTGCGCGCTGTACAACAAAATGCCGCTTGTAAGTTATCTTTACGGCCATCTTTTGCCGTTGACTTATTCAACCACAATGTTTGCATTCCCTTTCTCTAATTTGCCAACAAGAAATTTGATGCGCTCCCATTTAGTACACTCTAATGAATTGAAGAGTATTTTGTTGAGTATCAAATTCGGCTTTGTGGACAAAGAAATAAATCTACCGTGCAATAAAGTTAGACGAAACAGAAGATCTCCTCCGACAATCAAATTGAAAAAACAAAAACGGTTTCATGGTTTAAAAGGCGTGCAAATTGCGTGAGCTTAACAATGATTGTTCAAGCGTAAAAATGCAAATTTCCCCAGTTTGGCGGTCTTCTTCTGTTGCAAATTGCGCGCCATATCATTTCTTCTTCAAAGTGATGCGTCGCAAAATTTGAAATGTCGTAGAAATTGTGAATTTTTGACGAATGAAAACTGTTGCGCAGCTTAATTTTAACAGAATGAAGTTTAAAGCGTTTTGAAGAGTGTGTAAAGTGCACGCGCAAAATTATCATTGTAAATGTCAATTAGACAAATTCATAATTTTTAAAGACACGCACGAAACCTAGTTTTGTTGACTAATAAACCATACCAGCTAAATTGAAAGATGATTGACGACCAAAAAACACGGAATGTCACGTCTCGATGAGTGAGCAAACGCCCAAATGATGGATAGAAATTGGAATAGCTCAGAGTTGAGCATCGTTCTGGGTCCAACTTTGAATGAATTTTGCGCACAACATAAAAAACGTCTGAAACTTGTGTTTGCATTGTCCGCAAAATTAACAAAAAACGACGAGTGTGTTTGCCGAAGAATAATCAAAAACTTGGACCATAAACGGAAGTGACCACTTAAACATCCCATTAAAGACAAACAAAACAGTGACCATTCCGTCGGGACAAACAATCAGCTCGCCGAAAATGCAAATAATTTGAATGCCTTCCGCGACAAAACAATAAATGCCACAACTTTTACAGCACTTGGCCTCCAAATCTGCAAACTAATTAGAAGGTCCTTGAGTTGCAATATTGTACAGAGTAAAACGAATGCAAATTTCGACAAACTCCACAAAGTGCAAAATGACCGCCAAACTTCGACCACATTACCTATCCATAAACACTCAATCAATTGCAGGTGAACATGCTCGAAACAAGTGCCATGCACTTTGCGCAAGGAAAGGCATAGCCACTTATGTTCGCAATGTTCATAGACAAGGTGTGGGTTACGCAATTAGACGTTCACCGAGTGGACAATTGGCTTGGGAATCATAACTGCTGGACATTTAACAGGAATAGCAATCTTAGCGCACAAATTCTAATAAGCGCAAAAACTCTAATAACAAAGCGCCAACAAAAAAGACAAACAGCGTTCATCAAATTTCAGCATAAAACATTAATTCCGTTGTTGGCAATTAGGCGCATTGTGCGCGAACGCCAAAACAAGTATAATTAGCATGAACAATTAGCCGAATGGCCTCCATGACTAATGATCGGCTGCTAGCGCGCACGGATTAAATGTTTATGCGAGTTGAATTGTCAGGTTGTAAGTTTTTTAGATGGTCGAAAATTCTTTTTTAAAAGAGCCCTGAAAACAAATCAAACTCAACGTTTGTGACTCAAGTTGGCCGAACAGCAATCGAAACCAAACAAATCCGCCGCCGATGGCACTTGAAGATCGAGTTGATCTCGGCTCAACGCACTGCATAAGCTTATTAGGCGGCAGAACTTGAATTGGAACACCAGGGATGGGCGCCATAAGCCCAGCTCGGTCTTTGTTTATTTGAGCGACAGTCAACTTCTGGTCAATCGGTGGTTGTTGACCATTTTGATTGGGTTTCTTAAACACATCCTTTTTAAAAACACAACCACTTTTGGGTAGAATCGGAAATTTGCAAGTGAATCAATTTGATACCGGGCGGAAATTCATCCGTTTAAACATGAATAACCAAATGGAATTGGCGTCTCAACTCAATTCGGTTCAATGTTTTTGTGATTGAGTCACATTGAATGGGCGTTTAGGAGTTTTAACAATAAGCAGAATGATTTTGATCTAACAAAAACTGTTTTAACATAATCAACTTTGCAAACAAATTGCAAATCACACAAAGATCAAATGATCAAATGCCGGCTCCCGACTACTCAAACCAATTTCCATGTTCCACGAATTTGATTCATTGAGAAGGAACACAAGAAAACACTTTGAGTAGACCAACGGAGCCTGAGTCATTGGGACTTCAACACACGTTGTTGAAGATGCGTCAAAGGGGACGACGCAGTTGCTTTGGCTACATGTTCTGCTTTGATCAAAAAAGTGGACGGCGCGCGAGCTCAAAAACAAAATCGATGTGAATTCGGAGGATGGGAGTCGGTAGTTTGAAAAGTTAGCAAATGTGTTCAGTGTTCAAGGTGCTTTGAAGATAAATTGCTCAACAGTGAGGCGGCACTTTGAAGTGATTTGTAATTGATAAAAACAAAACAAGAACTGAGATTACTTGAGGCTAAAAGTGTCGGCAAACGGCTGAATAATGATAATTGCTTACAATCACGAGTCACAAAAACGTGTAAAAAGCTCAGTAGAACGTTCTCAAAAACAGCCTCTAAACAATCCAAAGAAGTTTTATTCAAATTTCCCATTTGTTCGATCGCGGCAACAGAACAGGGAACAAAGTGGGCAGCTAAAAGAACGAACGCGATGGACAAGGCTGGCGCAACAAAAAATGGCTTTGTTCGCAAACCAATGCCTACAAATCGGCCGCTATTGCGCGAGCAAGCAATGGAATGAACGCGAGTCGTGGACAGCAACGATCAAGAAAGAGTTTACATAGTTGTAATTTAAAAAATCCACATGTCAACACAAATCATATCAGCTAAAAAGTCATTCAACTCCAAGCCAAAAGCAAAATAGCCACACAAACCATTTAATGGCCACTCAAAGCGGCGGTGATCCCACCCAAAGTCCCATAAATTCCTGGCCAGGTCATTGACCGCTCTATCTAAAAGCAGCTGACCTTGCGCGTTAAATGCAAAAAGTTTAATCCGGCTGCAAGTTTTTGGCAACCTCTAAACAAATGTTTCACATCTGAATTGAAATGATCAACGAATCCAAACAAAAATTATCAATTTACATGCATGGGCAGTAAAGGTATCTGAAGGTAAATCACAAGTCGTTCGAAAACAAGGAATCATTCACGCATCATCAGCTCCATCAATTAAACGGGTATACGTCGCCTTCAATTATGTCCACTGAGAAGAAAAGCGGCGCCTCTAGCTCTGTTGACGAAACAAATCAAGCACAACAAATATGAACACTGATAATCTCTTTGAAAAAGAAGTTCGTGCAACAAATCTGTGGATATAAAAGGAAGAAAACGCGGAACCTCTTTGTTTCGTCTACTGTTTAAAGATGTATCACATGTTTTAGCACGGTCTATAAATTCAACAAATTATGCTAAGAGTTGTTGAGTATACCGTAGAGTTAGCATCTCCATACGCGAGAATAAATTTATGACGCGCCCAAAGTTTTTGTTTGGGTTGTGGTTTCCGGTTAGTGACAACAGTGCTTCTTTTTGTGCACCTCCAATGATAGATAGCTTCCGTTTTGTTAAAGAAGCAACTCAAAGACCAAATTAAGCTAATTCTAGTTAAATAGACAAGGAAATGAAGTCTTGATCTACTATATTGTTTTGCTGAATGCAAATTGAGTCTACCGTAGAGAAACACCGAGTAAACAGTAGCACGAATGGAGACGAATCAATCTTCTGTGGTGTGTCAATTTAACACAAAGGTGTGCCAGAAATCGCAAAAAGTTGCAAGCGAAAAATCAAATGGCCAAACTCAGCGGCGAGCAATGCTCATCAATTTGAAAACAAACAATTGGCTATTTCAGCAAAAGCAATTAAATGCCCATTGTTTTGTCTTCAGATTGGTTGTGAATGACCGCCGAAATGCTTGTCACTGAAGCCGCAAAAACGAGCGGCACTTTTTTATAAACAGAATCAAGACTTTGTTTAAACGCCTTTTGATTCAAAGAATATGAACAACTCAATCAGTTGAGGTAATTAAGAAGAATTACCGTCCAGTTCATGACTCAAAAATGAGAGCAGCTGGGATTTTTATCCAAACCACTTCAACATAATTAATGAATGTTTCAGCTAATGTGATTAATGAATTTGAAGCGAGGGTGCGAAAAGAGACGGCTTGTTAAATTGGGCGCCAAAAAGTGACAAAGAATGGCTGTTTTGAGGAATTAAAAAGAGTAAATAAATGGAGTTAAGTCTGGAATGTGTTGTATACTGGAATTGATGGCCAACATCCTTTTTCAAAACATTTATTGATTACACAACCATTTGACGCCTCCAATCAATAAATAGAACTCAGCAAAAAAGAATGAGATATTAAAGAATGGAAGAAATCTGCACGCTCGATTAAAACCGTATGTGAAAGTTAACAGAATACCTGGTGCTTTTCAACACAATAAGACCATAACAATCGAATGACACAAAAGAAATGTGTAGGAATGCTAACGAAAACTACAAATAAAACACGTATGCCGAGAATTTGCCGGATAAAGAGAGCTTAGATTACGGAATTTCAAACAAGAAGTGAGTTATGTACAAAACAAATGAATGCGCATAAACAATCTAATCAACAAGTCAAATCACTCAAATGCACAAAAAACTAAAAATTCTGTGAGATCAATTGTTTTTTGCACAAAGAACGAGTTGCATTGTTGATTGAATTGTTTGAATGAAGTTTGATTGACTTATTCGAAGACTTGATAAGCGATGCCTCGGACTGCTTGCCGTTTCATGTACAAAAGATAGATTCCTACTGTTCCTCCAGCACCGAAGATGAACATGAAGATAGCCAAAATGAACCTGGAATTTTGAACAAACAAGATTTAAATTGATCTTATAGCGACTTACATTGAGCCTCCAGAATATCCATAGTACGGAATAGGCTGAACATGTTCTTTGGTTGAAACCATTCCAAGTGCAGTTACAGACAGTTTCTAGACGTTCGATTTTAGCGATGTAATGTTTACATTAACTTACAACAGTTTTTGCGTCTTCAGTTGGCACAGTAACGACTATTTTTTGAGTCTTTAATGTTTCGTTGAGTTGCTGTCGAACTTCTTGGATGGTCTTCTCGTTGATCAAAGATTTGGTTTTTGCTGGGGTTGCATTGTTTTTCTCGCCCAACAAGAAGCATGCAAGTAGTTCTCCCTCGACAGTTTTGAACTAAAAATAAAGTGTTAAAACATGTTTGAAATGAAGTTGCTAGTCAAAAACGCACCAAGAATTGAGAAACTCGCAAAACAGAAATGTTTGTTGTGTTTGCCAAAGCCTCGCTTAAAGCATTGTCTACGTTTTCATAGCCGTAAGTCTGAATGTCTGCCATCTTTACATCGGCTAGTTTGAGGAAAAAGAAGTTGTCAATTGGTGGACCATCGAGCATGCAAGTCTGAACACCGTGTTCAGCCCACGAGATTCCAGTTGTTGTTTTGTCTTGCAACGAGTTGAAACGGATAACAGTTTTCTTGACGAGAGTGTTGTTAGCGTTCTTGTGGTATTGAACAATCGAATGAATGTTCTGGTCTTTCTGCCCGTTTTCGTTGGTCCAGTCGGTGGAAGTAAAGAGCATTTCAACAACAATGTAGTCTTTAGCTGTGGAGTCAACAAACTTCTTGGAAACATAAGAATCGTAAGTGACGCCTTCTTCAACTACTTGACCGGCAAAATAAACCTGACGTTGGCTGATGTTGAAAAACACTGTGGTTGGATCACGCAAAATCAATGTGCCGTTTAAGTCAGTAACATCTGCCCACGTGCTTTGAATAGAACCTACTTTGTTGCAAACTCGTCCATCTCGGCTCAAAGAATACTCGAATCCTAAAAAGCAAATCCTATTACGTCAATCAAAGCATTATTTAAACTAACCTGATTTGAAGTCTTGAATAATGCGCGCTTTGCCTTTGACTTTCGTGCTGTCCTTGTTCTGCACATATGGAATGTCTGCATCGTTGTCGAAGTCCAAAGCAAATGAAACAATTCGGTTTTGTTCGTCATAAGTCAAGTCGACCGTGTCTGTTGAGCGCTTCTCCGTATCCACGTATTCAATATTAGCTTGAAAACGTTTGGGCAACTTCAATTTGGCTGGCAATTTTGATTTGGTCATGTTTTGACAGTAGACTCCGCGTGGAACCTGCAATTGAATTGTATTTACACTTTAAGAGGCAAATTTGTTACCGTTGTTGCTTTTTGCTTGTTTTCCGAACGAGTGTGTTCAAGTTCAACAATGCTGAGAGACGTATACTCTTCAACGTGCTCGATCCTGGTTGGATTAGTCCAATTATCAACCTTGAAGACAATCATTTTGATTGAAGCAACGCGAGGATTGTTGTAGTCGCTGTATGACGGTTGAGACTTCTCTGGCACGTAGTTGACAACAAATTCAACAGCGTAGTCATCTTTTGTTTGGTTGATGCATCCTGTCCATTCTACGGTTTTGCTTCCGTCAATGTTAGTGAAATTAGGACTCAACTTCTGCGTGTTGAATTTGGTGTTGCCAAGTCCGTACAGGAAATCAGCCATGTTTGCAGCTGGGTTCTTGAACAAGTTGCGGATTCTTTCCGTAGCATTGTAAACAGAGTTGATTTCCTTTTGCTCAACTACCGAACAGCTGCCGTCACTTTTGTAGTGGACTGTGTTGTTTTTGACGAAGAAAGTTTCGTCCACACCTTTCTGCTCTTTTCGGACAACCAATGCATCTGTGAAGTTGGATTCAACGATCTTGGCCGTGTTGTCAGTAAGAAGATCAGTGTAGCGAACGACCATCTTGTATGCAGTTTCCAACTTCAGCGCTTTTGTAGGCCCCGGATCATCAAATTTGAGTTGCAACGACTTGCCCAAACATCCGAAATCAGTCAAGTTGAACGTCTCACTCGCACTTGCAAATCCAGCAACAAGAACAGCCACAAAAAGTAGCTTCAAGTTGAGCATGATTGCCACCTACAATTTTCAAAATTAATCTTTAATTAAATGAGTAATGTTTCTCGTTCAACTAAACGATTTTTCAAGAATGCAAACAACGATTTGATTTCCTAATCAGGAACGCGGACTCGAAAGCAATAAATCAACTTGATGGCAACAGTGTAGACGGAAAAAGACACACTATTTTTACCCAAATATGAGCAATCAATAAACAGTCCAGTCTAAATAACACGAAAACAAAAATTTCAGCTGCATGACGATTTCGTCAGTTGCGCCCTGTTTTTTGCTGCAAGCTCAGTTTTTATTAAAAGTGTGATTAGAAGTCATCCGCTTTAATGCGTTTTGTTTTTATAAGTAACTTAAGTTATTATTTTAAACACGACGTTTTAGATGCTTTGTGGCGATGTTCAAATTGTTACAACTCCGTCCATTTGTTCGGCACGTTTGCGCAGGAGGAACTAACAGCAGTGTGGCGACAGCAGAGAAAGCCGAGCAATTATTGAGTTTGTGTCCGAGACACCCGTTTCCTGAAGCTCCAAAGCCTGAATTATGTTGCGGTTCGGGCTGCTACAATTGTGTCTGGATCCAATACGCCGATGAAGTTGCAAAGTATTTTGACGACCATCCAGCAATTGAAAGAACTCCCGACAAATGGGACAAGATTAAACAGCTATTAGACGCAAATGTTCCGGATCCCAATCTTAAGACCTATTTGGCAATGGAAATGGAACACAAATTCTTTTCATAGATTCTTTTCATAAGTATTCTTGAATAGGCAAATAGGACTTTATTGCATTGTGCATTAAGCTTTCATACTTATGGTTGTGCCAAATAAACGGGATATGCATTTATTACGGTGAATAAAGAGATTTACTCCTGCTTGTTGTTTACCTCTCGAATTGCGTGTTGGTCATTTTCTCGAACACAAAATGTTAACGCACCTTTGGAAAACTGGTCTATTTATTCCTTTGTTATGCAATAAGGTGAAATACCAGTTTTGGAACGGGAAGACTCTTTTTACGTGCGCAACGACGTTCAAGTGCTTTTTTGAAATATCATGATGCTTTTGATATTTTTAAATTAATCATTCCGTTTAAGAACATTTAAAAACACATATTCAAAGCACATCTAATTGCTTCGAGAATTCTTTTAAACTAAAACGACAGGTAAATTCCGCGTAAAAGATGGAAAGCAAAATTGCTGTAACAGTGTTGGAAGCGCAAAAAGACCACACCAAAACAAAGCAGATTCGGGTGTAGACCGCCAAAAATTCCGTGCTTGATTTAGCGGTTTTGCTGTTTTTATGGACAAAATGTCTGTTTCGTTGGACTCTTTTTAGGGGTGCAATACAAAAAGTGGTTTGTCATCCGCAACATTCTGACTGCCCTTTAAACATTTGCTTGCGTGCTTGCGTTTTGCACCGGTTTAATTCGTGATTAATTTGACTTTTTAATGCATTGTCTAACAAGCTCCACTAATAGCTATGTTTAGTTCGGCTCAAACCATTATCAGCTGCCAAATGTAGAACAAATGATGCGATTTTGAACAGAAGCGGCAACCAATTTGAAACGAACTTGTTTGTTACCGTGGTGAGTCTTCATTGTGGGCCCTTTTTAAAGATTTGAAAACTGCCTGCGGAGTGTTTGCTCTAATTTTGTGCCCAAGTTGCAATATTTGTATTCAAACGTCTGTTTCCTTTGGCTATATTGAACGTGAATAAGTGCTAAAATTCGGTTTTGTGAATGAGCACTTTCTCAGCCGAAGTAAACTTTTGGATTTTTAAAAGTTTCTTGTGAAAATCCTTCCATAAAATCCTCATAGAAACCCGATAGTTTAACGTTACTTTTCTGCCGACTATAAACTATAGAACGGATTGGGAGTGTGTTTAGTCATACGAGGCATTCCAAAAGGAGGTTGTAGTTTATTGCCGCCCAAACGGATGATTTTGAAGGACTTGCGGATTTGCAAGAAATGCGTATTACTTTTTCTTCAAGTTAATATGTTAAAATATCATCATTTCCGATCCTCCAAGCAAAGTTTTCAAGTACGGTACTTTAAGCTCTTTTCTAGGTCACTTACTTACCCAATTGTTTACTCATCCGATATTCGCGCAGACTCTAAAATGAAATCATTTTGATCAATCTTTACGTCACTCTTCCTTGCAAACCTTTCAAAACGACCACTCAATTTGAGGACCAAACACTTACAGACTTCCGATTAGATGCAAAAAGAAAGCGAACTACGAAGATTGATTATTGTTTATGAAAACAATTTGTTTATTCGAAAGCATGTGAAATTGTTTTTTCTGCGCCACTCTGTAGATCTGTAATCGTTTTATAGAGACTTTGCACTTTTCTCACCAAAAGATCTCCGAAGCAAATAATCAGGTTTGCTAAGTTGAGTCGCGCATCTTTAGATTGCTAATCCCTTTTTAACCTCTTTGGAAAACTTCAGGTTTTTCTCGACTTACTCGCGCACAAATATTATTGAGTTGAAATCCTCCACAAACAATATGAGTTTTGGGAGTATTTAAGCGTTGGCTTCATCCTTGCTTAAAACTTAGTCTCCGTGATTATATTAAGCGTGCTTGTTTGTTATTGCACAACACAATATTTTTAAGTTGTTGATCCACACATTTATTAATGACTGAACGCCACATTTTGATACAGTTTTAAAATTTCTCTTTGTTTCCGCTTTTGCTTCCTCTTTGTCTAAATGGACGTGATCATTGAAAATTATCGGAGACCGGCGCTCACACCGAGATTCTTTCGGGGAATTTCCCATCCCGAGCAACATTTCTTAATTTGTTGTGCATTCAAGTGGACACTACCCGATGTTAGCACTATCTGAATACAAGATTACACGCTTGGTTGTGTGGGACGCTCTTTATTGATAAGAGTAATCGAATTGATTCGGCGGAGATCCCAAATCAGTTGATTTGTTTTGGAACGATTTTGTACCGATGTGATGAGCAATGTTTGATGTGTGTTTGTCATCTTTTGTCATATTTGTTAGTGCTTTTGTGAGTTCTTGTACTTTTGTTGGGCGACTTGATTAAACATCATGTTGTGTTTTGTTCATAGCGTTGAGCGCATCTCCAGAAATAGCTTTTATTGGGCTTTTGTCGACAAACGAGTTGAATTCTTTACGACAAATAAGTTTAAGTCTGCGCAACAGATGATGTGGATTTTTGCACAAAACTTTAGATCACCTTTGACCACTTTAACCGCCTCTTATTTGACTGCCGCCTTTGTGTCTAAAACGTCAATATTTGCCCGGTTTTTGTTGAGCTCAACCGAATGTGCCCGGCTTTGTGTTTAAAAATTTGTAGTGTTTGTTTAGAGTGGGTTTGAATTAGTGTACTTTGGTAAGGGAACCGAAGTTTTAAGGAAATTTAACTTGATTAACATCTGTTTAAGTAATTAATGTTTACAGCAATACTCAATTGACCTTTTTGCAAATTGAAACTTTTCTCTTTAACGTTTATTTGCATTTTAAAGATCTTTTCTATTCACATCAGCAACAACTTTAGTGTCTGACTGAATTTCAATTTGAACACAAAAATGATGTGGCTGTTTGTTCTTTTGATTTGTCTTTGTCTAAATCGTTTCTAGACACTGATTTAAAACGTTTTATTGTTTGATTTAGGTGGGTTCTGTAGTGTGATTTAATTCTTTTGATGATTTGAACCCGAAAGGTTCGGTTCTTTGAAATATAACATAAAACATCCGCGCACTTAAAAACGCTGTGCACTTTTATTGCATTCAAACAATTTGTGTGAACTCATTGTTTTCTGCTTATACAGACTTCTTGGAAATCAGATGCGGAACAGTGCATAAATTAGGGCATTTTCGACGAAAGAGTCAGTAAATCCGATTAAAGTTTCAAACTTTTGGGAAAGGCCTCGTTTTTGACGCAAAGGTACGCCATTTTCGCAACATATAAATAAACTTACGGATCGCTTTCGGGATCAAAATTGCTAATTGAGTGTAAATCTTCTCGTAACAATTAAAACTGTCAGGATGTTGTGAGTTTTTTAAATTGCTGTTTATTTCTAAAAATAGATTGCAAGTCCGTATCCAAAAGTTCAGGTGTCCTCAAAATCGGTGCACAGCCATCTACACAAACACATTACAAAAACAATTGCAGACACCTCCTGATCACAGCGAAAACAACAAAAAGCGTTTACGTGAAGACACATTTGCTAAGTCAACGTACGATTTTGCGCCAATTCCGCCAATTTTTATACAGATAAACAGACGGCCTGGTTATCTGTGGACGCGCCGAAAAACAACTAGACGGAAGGCTCTTTGTGTCAAAGAACAGATTTTTGGAATTTTTCCTGCTTGTTTGCGTAAAATATAGTCGCTTTTCGGTTTACAAACAAAACTGACAATTCTTATCAACAAATGCCTGGAAACTAAAATCACTGTTAATTAAAGCCTTAATCACTCCATTTTTAAAAAATTTTCCACGTCGGTTTCATTGTACAACTATTTCTTTATCATTTCGGTGACTTGTCCAATCTTTGCTTATCTTCGAAATTTGCAATCTACGCGGATTTTTCCTTATGCAAATTTTCCCGCCAATCTGTATAAATTTTTGGCGATCAAATCTGATGCAACAGTTGGTCGAGATTGCAAAAACGTTTTATTCAGCTAATTGATTCCATTGAGTTTATTTTAAACGTTGCAGGATGACGACAAATCCGAGCGACGACGAACTTCCAAGCGACACAACAAGCATGGAATCTAATAACGACTCTCCTGATCATGTCTTGAACAAATTTAGTAAGTTTTTGAACTGTGAAGGTAATTTTAACAAAGTCGTTTTCAGAGCCGACAAATCCGTACATTCTGGGCGTATTCATATCAGCATCGACTGTATGGCTCTTTTCGGGAATGACTATGATGTTTTCCGCGTTCAGTGTTGCCGATGTATGTCATAAAGGACAAAACTGCACGATCAACCCGAATACAATCAATGCTGATGTGAGTGCTTTAAATGAAGTTTTCAAACAAATGTGTTTTGTCTTTCTGTCATTTTTACTATTGAAATTCTAACACAAGCCTTTAAAGCGCAACTTTGACAAAAATAACTAACAAACAAACTTAAAAAATTAATGAACACGAATCGACGTTTCTCTTTTTAGTTCAATCTAGGCCAAGATAAAAGTTACCTTGCAGGTTGGGAATTTCTATTGATAGTTGTTTGTATTCTCCAAGTAAATAAAAATAAGATTGCCAAGTACGGTACGGCAAATTTTAAAGTCGGCTAAACTGCACTTGATAACTATGTTTTTATCTATTTCGAAGAATGCAAATGATTATTAATACTTTTTCCGATTGGACAACGTCAATGTATTTATTTGGTAATATGGTGGGAGCGAGTACAATTTCACACATTACAGACGCGTCAGTTGATAAGATTTAAAACCTGCAACACACTGAATCAGCAATCCAATTCAAGAACTTGTTCTTCGGTCTATTAAATCAACAAAAGCACTTCTTGAATTCGGTTGCGATTCATTAAAAATATTAACAAATATGTTTTCAAAGCTCCAAAAAGACTTGAAGTCTTTGATACATTTGAATCTAAATTCCTAACACACTTTCTCAGTGCATTAAAATTAACTTTTTGTCTAGAAACTCCAGTTGTTTAATGACGATAAAAACGTTGAGTTTTCAGGAAAGGACGTCGACTTGCAATGACTATTAGTTTGTTTCTGATGGGAGCTGTTGGTTGCGTCGCAGCATTGGTGCATAACATCTACCTGTTTATGATTTTGCGTTTCGTCCAAGGCATTTTCTTCCCTGGATGCGGAATTCCTGGCTGGAACATAGCTTACGAATCGAGCCCGAAACGTCTCCGCATCTACACAACTTTTGTTTTCGGAACAATGTGGGTTCTTGGCTACTGCTTAGTTGCTCCAATTGCTTACTTTTTGCCATATTGGAGATCAATGTTGGTTGCTTGCTCATTCCCGGCGGCTGTTTTCGGCGTTGTCTTCTTTTTCACGATTCCCGAGTCATTCCACTTCATGATTTCTGATGGACAAGAAAAAGAACTTAATGCTTGGTTGAAACGCGCGAATCAGTTTGGATCGAAAGTTGATGTCAACGTCAAAGGCTTGATTGCTGCACATGTTCGAAAAGTCAAAATGGACGAATCTCTGGACAAAAACATTATTATTCAAATGTTTAAACACAAGCGTCTTCTCGCTTACATGGGAATTATGGCAAGTTATAAGTTTCAACTGGTTTTAACAAAAATGCTTCTTTTTAGGCGTTTCTCTGGATCTCCGACACGATAATCTATTACGGCTTGAGTCTGTTCTCCACCCAATTGGCAGGCAACAAATATGTCAACTATGTTTTGAGCGGTTTAGTCGAAGCCCCGTCAAACTTTGCAAGTCCTTATTTGTTGAACAAGTTGGGACGTCGTTGGTTTATTAGCGGAACTCACATTATAGCTGCTGTTGCGTTCTTGTTGTCAATCTTCATAAGTGAGTGTTCATTCTGCTGTCAAAACTTAGACATTTCGTTGTAGCTCATCCGACAGGCGCTTTGATTCTTTGGCTTGTTGGCAAGTTCGGAATTATTTGTTCATTCAACTGCCTCTATGTTTATTCGTCAGAACGTAAGTCAAACTTATTTTAATACTTGCTTAATTGCCGCTTTTCAGTTTTCCCAACAAATGTTCGATCAGGATGTACGGGAGCGTGCGAGGCTGTTGGAAGACTTGCTGGAACGTTTGCTCCAGCATTGCATTCACTGTCTGCTTTGTACGTCAAACTGCCTCAGATTTTCTTCACTATCTTTGCATTCACTTGTGGCGGCATTACCTTAATATTGCCTGAGACGTCAAATTCCGATTTGCCATCAACTGCGGCGGACCTTTAGCATCCTAATAGTTTTAAATCATTAAGTTTTTCAAGTATCATATTCCTAGCAATATTTCTTATTAAATAGCGGCATTTTTGTAATTAGTTGTCATCTACTTGATACCTTAACTTTTTCAGTGCCTAAATTTATTTATTGCTCTCACAATTATGTGCCGGTTTTTTAAAAGTGACAAACATTTTGTGCATAGTTAAAACTTGGAGTTTTCTTAATCACAGATCTCTTCTCAAGTTTGGGAATTTGTTGATCTGTTTGATTGCCGTATTTGAACTTAAAATGCTGATTACAAGTTTTTGTTCGAGGAAACTCAACAGATGAAACAAATCAATAAAGTTTCGCATCAAATACGCATTTTCATATTGATTTGAACAAAAAGAATAAATCCATTTTCAAACCACACTCTCGGTTATTGTTGTCGGTCCAAAGTGCAAATGTGCTCAATAATGTTTGGAGAGCGGTATGCACTTGATTTAATTGATATGATAATATCTGTGATTTGGAAACAGTTTGGAGTCAGAATGACATTGTGTACAATTTGAAACTAAAAGTTTGATTCTTTTTATTCGCCAAAGCGCTGTCCAAAAAATCTAACAAACAATTTCAAAACTGTTTGATGTTTAAGCACAAGCTTTTTGTACACTAACACAACAAATGCTTCGCCTTGACTAATCGAAACTATTTCCACCGAAACTATTTACATAAAGCCTTTCGAGCGCGTGCTACTTTTTAATCGACCTGTTTGGTGCTTGATTTTTTGCGTGCTTGCAATAGTTTGCTTTACTGAATGTCCGCATTTTAACCGCTTCTTTTTGCATTAATAAATAACAAACAAAATTTCTGCTTCAAAACAGTTCCACACGCTTGTTCTTTGCTGCACTTTGTCTGGGAAAAACACTCAAATTGATAAATCGATTAGATTGGTTCATGCGATGATTCCATTCGAGCGCCTTTATTTACACTCCACTGCATTTATTCGAGTGGTTTTTCGTGATTTAGAGTGACCGTTCGAGTAATTAACTGAGGAAGTGTTTCTAGATCAATTAAATGAACTGACTTTAAACTACCATTTTTAAAATGCCGTCCAACACAGATCAAATAAGTGAACAGCTGGATGACGTTCTAGATAAATTTAGTAAGTAGAAAAAGGAGACATTTTAAATGTGATTGTTTAAGGTTGGAGGAATGCGTACTTTGTTTTTGTATTTCTGGCCACCGGTTCTGTTTGGTTGTTTGCGGCAATGTCAATAATGGTCTCGTCATTCACCGTTGGCACGCCATGTTACAACACAAACACAACAAAATGCACCTCAATAAACGGAACAATTGCATGGGAATTTGATTTGAACGGCCAAAGAGCTCGATTGGCAGATATTTCAACATCAGTTTATGCAATTGGCTCGGTGATCGGCGCATTAACATTGACTCGACTTGCCGACTTAAAAGGTCGTCGACCTGTTGTTCTAATATCGTTGTTTTTGAGTGGTCTATTTGGATGCCTGGCTTCCTTGACTCCAAATATCTATTTATTTATGGTGGCGAGATTTGTGCAAGGAATTTGCTTTGTAGGTTGTGCAATTGATTCGTGGGTCCTGGCGTATGAAACCGTTCCGAAGAGATTGCGAGACTTGTCAACAATGGTCTTTGGATGCATGTGGGTGCTTGGATATTTACTGGTCTCACCAATTGCGTATTTCATTCAAAGTTGGAGGATACTTCTATTTGTTTGCAGTGTGCCGTGTGTTTTGGCATCAATCGGCTTCTATTTTCTAGTTCCAGAATCTTTTCGTTACATGGTCTTGAACGGACAGAAAAGTGGATTGAAACGGTTTATTCAACGTGCCAATCAATTTAGTGATCAAAAGGTCGACATTGATGTAGATTCTTGGGTTCAAACTTACAATATTAGACATCCTGATCATTTAACTCCACCAAGCGCTGTGCAATTTTTACATGAATTGTTTGCTCGTCGAAGACTTCTTCTCTACACTGTCGTCCTTTCATATCTATGGTTGTATAACACTTTTGTGTACTACGGACTCTCTTTATTCAGCACCGATTTGGGTGGCAATACTTATCTGAATTATGTGTACTTGGGAATCGTCGAGATTCCTGCAAACGTTGGATCGCCTTATTTGCTTTCATTACTCGGACGTAAATTCTTTATTCTTGGAGCACACTTGGTTGCGGCGTCTGCATTTTTAATGTCTATATTTACCGAGCATCCAACACTTGCTCTAATTCTCTGGCTAATTGGCAAGTCTGCAACGGTTTGTTCTTTCAATTCGTTGTTTGTCTGCGCTTCCGAGCTTTTCCCGACAACAATCCGTTCTGGCTGTATTGGAATTTGTGAGATCATGGCTCGTGTTGGCGGCGCACTAGCTCCTATGTTTCATTCGGTTGTAAGTGTTTTAAACACTCAAAAGTCTCTAAAAGATTTGTTTTAGGAAGGCGGAAACCCTGTAACTATTAAAATTGTCTACACCGTAACAGGATTTATTGCCACTCTTTCAACTTTGGTTATTCCCGAAACAAGCAAAATCAAATTGCCCGACACAACAAGTGAATTGAATGAAGAAACGCGGTGACCAAAGAGCATAATTTATTTCTGTTATTTTAATTTATTTGAAAGTATAAAATAAAAGAATACAAATTGCATCGTTGTTTGTTGAAGGTTTAAAATGCACTCAAGGTAATTGTTACTACATTCAATTACACTTTAATAGCGTTTTATAGGCTCGTTCAATAATGGGAATTGGACAGTGCTTCCAACAAACAGCACATGCTTGCCAAAATTTAATTGGTGCAAAAAAGAGCGTCATTACGAATCTTCAAGTAGTGTTGACACAATTGATTAGTAAGTCTTTAAACACGGAAAGCTAAATTTATAATGTTTTTAGTACTTGTGCAACTGACTCCGATTGTGTAAATGCTATTAGATCGGATAAAAGCATTTCTGGATTCTTTGAAAACCCAAAGCCATTGTCTGCAGTCTCCGTCAACTATGAATATTGCTGTAAGACGGATTTGTGCAACTCAAATCCAAATAACGACGCGTTGTCAAAAACTCTTACAGGATATTTGATACTTTTTGTTACTCTTTTAACAATCTCAACACTTTAAATTGTTTTATTCGAATCAATAAAGGAACATCGGCAATATTAATGGCCAAATCTATGCGTCAACAAGCTGCATCGAGTGAATACCGCGCCCATTGCCAATGACTAAAACTCCCTTGTCTTGAATACCTTTTACTTCGACGTGTTTGTCCAAGACATGAAGTGTATCCAGTTTGTGCTAAAACGTTTTAAATTAAAAATCTAATACTTAATGTTTAAAGAACAAACCGGAGGCTCGTGTTTTATCAAAGGTTTGCCACCTGTCATCGGAATTGGAGCCTCGATAGCTCTTACAATGCTCGAGTATTTTATAGTGTTGTCGTTAATTGCCTACAAAGCTTGTTTCCTTATTTAAAAAGAATCTTTTGGTTACAGTTATTCCACGAGCGTGTGTGATCGTTAATTTACTGTCTTCAATGTGCGCGTTGTGAACTAGCATGTAATCTTGATCGGTAGTAACTTCTGCCCTCCAAAACCTAATGTTCAACCGGCCAAGTTCCCACTGTGCATGAAGCGTGTATGCAAATCCAGACGTTAAATCAGTTTCTTTCACCCGTGCATTTGTCCCATCTGGTGCTGTGATGATGTGTCGAATTTGGAGGCACGTAGCTAAAACACAGCCTAAAAGATTTGAATTAAAATCAATAAACAACTCAAAAAACTTGCCAAAAAGGCTCGTTTGGAATGAGATTAATTTGAACTTGAAAGCCTTGATCGGGTTTCGGAGTTAAACGATTGATTAGCATTTGAAAGGTCAGTTGTGGAAGACATAAAAGAAATATGAACAGCAATTGATTTGCCATTTTACCGAATGATTTAACAAGTAAGTTCAGCCACTTTCTGCGTGTCCACAACACCCGTAGGAATGGTTTGTAGGTCAAAACACCGCTGTTTATGGTTTTCGTAACCGGGAGACAAACATCAAACGATTGTCCACAAGTTGTTGCCCGTCCGTCAACAAGGTTGGTGAAGTTTGCGCAACGCGAAAGTCCATGTTTGCGCACAAAATACACGAGATGTTTTCCGGAAGAGTCAAAGTTCATTAACACTGTTAACATAATCATTTTAAACGTTCAACAAATTTATTACTCGCTTTAATAACCTAACAAACAATAAAGTTTACTCAAAACACTATTTTCACTGACTAGTTTGCACAAAGTCGGGAATATCTACACAACATATACACGTAAAGATGTCAAAGATACAAGTGGTCGGAGGAACTGAGTTCAAATGTTGAATACAACCGGATAAGCAAGTTAAACAAGTAGACTTAAAACTAGGATAATTAACTGACTGTGTAAGTAGAAATTGCTTCTTGTAAAGGATCGAATTCCAAGGACATTTCTTCCAATAAGTGCAAAGTGGACGCTGATCTTCGTTTCTTTGCAATCGCCACAGCATCGCGGATTGTTGGATAGAAGTTGGACTTTGGCACGTATTCGTAGAAGCCACATCTGTAGAACAAGTCGCGTACCGGAGTCTTTGCTGCAGCAAAGTAGACTAGAATCATGTGCGATCTCAGTTCGCTAAAGATCTCTTTCAAGGCGTTAACACCCATTGTGTCCACAAAAGTCATTCCAGAGCAGTCGATAATGAAGTGACGATACATCAAGCCAGATGTTGGACGTCTGAATGGAACCGGTTGAACAGTTGGAGTTTTTGTAACAATGTCGTTTAAGTGTTCAACGGTCTTCTCAATTTCAGGCACTTTGATTGCAACGATATCTTGCGGAGTAAGTACTTTAGGTCGGGCTGATTTCCATCGTAAGGCAGCTGAATGGATGTTACGCTTAAACCGTTCCACGTTTGTGAACAATAAAGGAGCATCAAAGCGAAATATGCAAATTCCATTGACGTCAATGATGTTGTGATATCTTTCCGCATCTCTGAAGTCGTTGGTTCCTTTCAAATTAGCTAGATAATGCCATCGTGGAAACTGCGTCCGAAACACCGTTGTTAACAAGGCAAAAACAATAGCAACTCCCAACCCTTCGGTAACGTCCTAAAATTTTGTTTTTGAACTTAATAAAATCAAATAAACTTGCCCAGATTACGGTAGCAAGAAAACTGACAAGCCAGATCGCAAAGTCAAATTTAGACAATGGCCACAACTTCTTCAATTCTTGAACTTTAGACAGCATTCCAGTCAAAGCGACCATGATGACAGCACTCAAGACACACATGGGCAAAGTTCTCAACATTTGACCGAAGTAGACTATTACTGCTGCTATTATTGTGCTTGAAAACACGGTAGAAAGTTGAGTCTTTGTGCCGGCGTCCACATTTACAACTGTTCTTCCAAGTGAACAAGAAGGCGGGTAAATTGGAAAGAACGACGAGAACATTGACGTAAATCCAAGAGCGTAGAGTTCTTGTCCCGAATCAATTGAGTAGTGAAGCTTCTTGCCGAACATTTTGGCTAGAGAAATGTGGACAGCAGCAACTACCACACAGATAGACAAAGCATGTGGCAGTAAATGAGGAATTAATTCAAACGCGGGTAATCGAGGTGCCGGCATTCCCGTCGGCAGCTTTCCAACAATAATGACTCCGTAGTTGCTTCTAATATGGAACAAGTAGGCCAGCAATGTTGACGCAATAATTAAAACCAATTCAAATGGAATTGGCATTGAAAGTCGAAGACGCTTCTTCAAAAACGGGTTCACAAAGTGCTTGCCGACAATTAAAAACAGAAACGACGTCAATGCAATAATTAACGTAATAAGATTAGTTGACTGCGGAATTTGTACGACGATATTGACCAGTTTGTAGAACAGATTGAAGGCACCGGTGTGTTGCTTTATGTTTTGTAATCCAAAGAAGTCTTTTAGTTGAGTAACAAAAACGTGACAAGCAGCTGCTGTTGAAAAGCCTCCAACGACGGCATCTGAGAAGTAAGTAGTTATAATCTCGAGTCGAAGAACGCCCATCAGAAAGTGACAAATTCCAATCGTAAATGCAAGTGTTGAAGCAACAACCTCCGGATAATAGGGAATATTGTCTTGAATGTCTTCCGGAAAAGTGTTCACTCGTGTGCCATTGTGTCTTGGCTCCAGTGTAAATTCGTCTACAGCCATTCTGGTCATTAAGGCAACAACGGCGAAGGAGCCAATCGAGTTGTGCCTAAACACAGTGATTACGTTCAATCTTTATACAAAATGGCTAAAGAAAAGATTCCCTACCTTGCAGTTCCAAAAAGCATGTAAAATAGCGGTGGAAAGAAGGAGATATAAAGACCAACAATTGGAGGAACTCCAGCAAGGACCGAATAAGCAATGCCTTGTGGAATATGCACAATTGCTAGCGTAAGTCCACCGATGGCATCTGCTGCCAAGCTGTCTTTCCAGTCATATTTGCCAAGCCAACTGAATATAGGAAAGAAGTTAACTATTGAACACAGTAGATCCTTCGGCGATCTACACGGCTTTGTGCATGAATAAGAAAACTTAGCGGCTCTCCTCACAAATTCAGAAGTTCTGACTTCTGGAGGCTCGTATTTAAACAGCATGTCAAATTCTTCCTGAAATTATCGATTGGTTGATTAGAGACTGTCAATAAACAAACCTGATTCATTGGCGGCCGAGTTTTGTTGAGTCCATTGAAATCCGGACCATCTTCAGCGTCTTGCGACATGCTTGTTGGAGAGTTTGATTCGTCCCTGGAATTTAAATCGATTGAACAGGTTGCAGAATCGCTAATCAGCGAGTGAACGTCGATTGGATGGATTCTTGACATTTTAGGTAGGAGGAATAAATAAATTAGAACGCAGACTTAACAAGGCTGCCCAATAATCGAAGGAATGTGCAAAGAACAATAGACTACACTTGTCTGAACGTTTTTGGGGATAACTGCGAGGCAATGCCAGATTTTCTAGTTGTTTCTATCAGATAAGGCAGGTTGCGTGAAGAGTTTGTTTTTAAAAGCCAATCAATTCGTCCAGATTGATCGTAATTAGACTGTAATATTGTTTGCTTGGAGTGCTCAATTGTGAGAATATTTAAAAGAAGCTCTCGCATTTTGATCGATTATTTGCCCGGGGACCGCCTTGTTTTTGTCTCACCGCAAATGGCGTTTCCAGTTAACTTTGGTTTGGTTGAAAGATCAAGGCGCTGGAGTTTAAAGACAAACTGCGCATGCATTTAGACTAATTTATGTGCGTGATCTTTACAAGGTTTTGTGTGCATTTCGTTTGAAATTTTTCGAACTGCTCGCAAATTGGATTCTTTTAAAAGTGGAAACGTCATTAATATTCATTTCGTCTTATTGTTTGGCTCATCGGATGGACTTTAAAATTTTATGGCTCAAATGATAATATTTTCAAACAACGCGCAACAAACGAAAACGATTGATTAAATTCAACAACAACTAATCAAACGAGAATCGTTTTCAAACAACGCGCAACGAATTCACATGTTTCGTGTGAAATCACTTGCTTTTAACTTAACTTTCGGGAACTACTTTTTTAGGAACTACTCTAAACGTCCAACTGAATCTATCAATCAAACTACAGTATGTACTTTAAGGCTCTTTTAGATACTCCGTGTTTGCAGTCTCTACTTTAATTGATTTCATGTTACCGTTGTTTGCAGAACGTTGAACACTCATTTTACGGAAATCCTTTTATGGAAACCGATCCAAAACATATATGATTCAATTGGCGAGCTTTAAACTTTACATGACTCGTTTTGAACACGTTTTTGCGGTTGATATTTGCGCACATGGTCTTTTATGTTTGCTCTCATTGGCGACACGTTTATTGATTGTTAGGCAAGATTCTACAGCTGAGCAACAGTTTTTAACGTTTAAAGGCGTTTTCCAAACAACATGTTTTCGTTCACGTCATGGATAACGTAATCAAAACATTAGTGTCGAGAAAACACATCATTTTTGTTGGTCGGAATGAACTTCAGAAACATTTCAAAAAGCAACAAATGTTGAAAGTACTTGAAAATATCTGTCAAAACTACGAAACATGTGATTATTTCAAAGTTTATAATTAGTAATATGTACAGGATGGAGAAAAAGAGTGCAAAATTGATCCTATAAGTAAACAACTTCCCGTTGATAAGATTTAAATAAACAAGGCATGTTAGACTCTAATTTCTTAATTGTTATGAAAACTTGAAGACCTCGAAACCCCAAATAAAAAAGCAATTCCGACATAAACCAGGAATGTCTAGAAACATGCGCTTTAAATGCATGTATGGAATTCTGTTACGCTAGAAAATGACATGCAAATCCGCCAAATTTCAAAAAGTATCGGCATGTGTGATCTCGCCCTGTGATCAGTTGTTTAACTAGGTGATTTGAAAACTTCGTACGTTTTGCGTTCTGTGAGACTCAAAAATTTATTGAACGTCAGCGATGGCAATAGAGGAAATTTATTGAATCGTAAATTCTAATCCGCAAAAACCGGTTTTAAATTTTGATTTTATTACGTTTCTGTGGTCATTTGAGTGGTCTCTACATTTTGTCTATTACTTTTAAATTTCAATAGGTGTTTGAACTTTTTGATGTCATTTGATTTGAGTAAATAATTGTGATTTCAAATGTTTTACGTGATTTTTTGTAATTCAAACACTTGATCAGTTAGGCTATTTTAAACTTTACAAAGTCTTGCTTGCACAATAAAAAGATTATTGTGTCTGCGACGACAACCCAAAGCATTATGTTAATTTGTGTTTTAAAAATTTTGAACCACGTGTTTGTTTTTGAAATAAACAAACGATTTGATCAGTTTACTTTGTCTATTGGGCCTGCTTTGTGCTATTTAAAGAATGTAAGAACTTTAAACAATGCTGTGAATAGGTTAGTTTAGTTTCAAAAGCTCACCTACTAGCTGGCGGTAGCAACAAATCAAAATGCGTATCGTCGCCATAAAATCTATCTTCTGTTGTGTCATTGCCGAGTTCCGGATCTATTGATTTGTTGTTATAGCTGGAGCGTCGGCGGCCCGCACGTTTGCCCATGTTGATAGCTAAAATAAGATTTACATAAATTAAAGGTAATAGAGATGCGAGTTTCTATTAAAAGGCCCGTTTGAAATTCCAGTGAATTTGTTTGATATGCGATAAAAACACATGTTGTTTTTAATTGAGTTGGTAAATGGAAGTAAAAACTGTGCATAACAGTGTCCCTTTTAAAATAATCTTTTAAATGTTGCATTTTAAACACTTCACAATATTTTAAAGAGACACCGGATGCACGAAATCGAAAAGTATTCCGTTACCCACGCACAATGTTCAAGTACACGATAGAACAAAACAAATAACCGGAAGAAGGATCCGCTTCTAGAATGTCGTAAAAACAATTATCGAGCAAGTAGTTTCAAAGATCTGTTGCATTCTGTAAGCTTTTGAATAACAATAAATAAGTCTAGATCGGCACAAAACTTATAAACTCTTTCTGGTTGAGAACGCGGAACTTTAATCAAAAAGTAGAAAGCTCAAAAGACTTGTTTCTACTGTAAAACAGAGAGATATTACACTCGACTGAAACAACTCAAGATGCAGCTAGCCAGCTCGTCTCCGGTGACTTTTCATCTCTAACACCGGCCGTTCTGTCCGCCAAAAGACCAAACGTCTAAGTGGGATAATCATCGAGCAGCCACAAGAACATGCAAAGAGACAAAAAGAAGAGATCCGAGCCTCCTTAGATGACGTACATCCGCCAAGTCTCTGTCCTTTTGGCGGCTCACAAACAAAAAGAAAAAAGGCATGTTCTGAACACGTGCAGGTTAATTGATAAATGATTTTAAGAGTGAAAAGGCGTGGGGCTTTAAATTTGTATTCAGCCACTTGTAAAGTTGTGGCTAAATTGCTTAAAATAGAAAGTTGTAGTGCACGATTCGTTTGTTGAAACACAAAAGTTGAATGAATGCTTCAAGGAAGAAAAGTTGTGACGCCAAAATGCACCTGGTTGTCTTTTAAAAGTAGCCGTTCCCACAAAATGCGTCTGCACTTCGAAATTAAACGCAATTTGAGGCGCGGAGATATGTGAAAGCAGAGAATTGTGTCAAATCAATTTCGAGACCGATTGAGTGGAAATTGCGAAAGCGTCTGAGAAAGCGTTTAAAGTTTAAGCAACAAGATGGATTTACGTGAACGTTTCAAAACTACATGACTAATCTGGTTTTAAAACACACTGAATGCAAGCAAAAACATATTTCAATCAAAGTGTGTCTAGACGCTTCTGTGCAAATTTCGGCTCAAACCCACATATTGACCTAAATGTACTCGCAAGACTTCAAACAAACTCCATTTGCAGTGATAAGATATGCATGTTGATGAAAAGCCGTGAATTTATGCAAAAAGTGCTTACTGATTTGTTGTTTGTGCACTTTTAAAATCTTTTTTAAACAACACACATTTTTATTTGAGCGCACATCGTTTATTTAAATATTCAATACAATCAATGTTTGGATAATGTCATAGCATAGCTGTTGGTTCTATTTTTCGACTCTTGGTATGGAATTTTGCCGGCATTTCGAACTAAACTGCAAAACAGTTTATCAAAAGTGACACCACCCGGAGGACAAAACTCTTTTGCTTTTGCCTAAAAATTGTGAGTATTTGCTGCGTCTAATTTGTTGACTTGTTGTCAAAAAACTTACACTTAAACAGCCACAGAAAGAATCATCACAGTTCTGTTTGCCAAATTGTTCGTTGTAGCAAATGTCGTGTACCTTTAAAGCGTTCGATTTAAACTCGAAAAGATACAAATTAAACAATCACCTTGCAACAGTAGTTCACATCAACTTGAAAGCAGTTTTATTGTTTGCATGTAAAGTATCTTTAAAAACTTACACATTCCTTCTGGACATTGATGAAACACGAAGTCAAATCCTGTAAATTCTAATATCAATTAAACAATTTTTGATGTTAAAGTTACAGGTTATAACATTACTAACCCATGGCTCGTTGTTCATCTGTGTACCCGCATTGCCAATCGCTAAATTAAACCTGTTTAAATCATGTTTCAAAAACATACCGTGGAACATCGATTTCTGTTGTCTTATCCCTTGCGTGGACATAACCAAAAGCAACGGCTATCAACAAAATAACTGCAAGTTTATCCATTTTGAAGGATAGAAAATGATTTATAGTCTGAACGCCATTTAGCAGACGAAAAGTAATAAAAATTAGAGTGACGCGATTACAATAAATCTAAATTTTAAATTGATTGCATTCATTTATTGGCATGACTGTTAAAGTTTTCATGAATGCTAAATACACTCGCGCCTGAATCAACTTTAATAACTGAATATCCTTGCAATGACTCATGCCTAGTCTTCACGTTTAAACTTTTTTGTGTGATCTTCCCAACTTTTTTCACGGGCGGGAGCAATGACTTTGGGGTTTTTTCCCGGCCCCCTAAACCCACACAAAATCAATCATCAACAGAAAAATTAATCAAAAAGCTACATGCCTAGTCCTCAACACTTTAAACGGGGGGGGTGCCCAAACTGATTTTGGGCTGTCAACTTACACAAATCGCTTAAAAAAGCGGAAGTTCCGTTTTTGCTTCTCTAACAGTGAGGGTGCTTTTTTGACATTGCTTAGTTTTTAATGACGTTTGTTGCAACTTTCATAATTGTTGTGATCTTTAACTTTAAAAGAATGACTTTAAAAATTAATAAAAGTAATTTCAACACTTGTCGAAAATAAACGACTGTGCTTCAACTTACACATAAGAGCTTGCGCGCAAAGTTCTTCTTTTTATGCTAATTTTTGACAATTAATTGCGCTCTGTTTTTGTAACCAAAAAGTCGTCAAGTAGTTGTAGATACTGCATAAAAGTGCAGAGTTAACTTAATTGCAAAACGATACAAACAAACATTTCAACTCTTTATTACTTGAATGAATTAAGAAATCAAACAATACACAAAAAATTTCAACTTTTACACGTGCTTTCAAACTTTTCAACATGCATTCCAAACAAGTCCCACATGCATACTTTCACTATTACTAATCAAGAGCTTCTCTACAAAGTAGACACTAATAATTAAAACCAGTCGTGAAATTGCGTCACAATTTAAATTCGGCGCAGGAGGAACGCTCTTGAGGTGCGCGCAACAACAACAATTACTCCGTGAAAGTTTTTGTAACTCGACCTTTTAATTTGTAAATTGTTTGCGCGTGGGCTCGCCCCCAAAGTGGTCTTGATTGAAGACGTTTAAAAAGTGAGTAGGCGGTCATTTGGGTTTTCGGCAACAAGCAATACTGTATTGGTAAGTTTTCAGTGCTCAGTTTAAATCATTTAATCAGTTGTGCATTATTTAAGAAGCCTTTTACAGTATTGACAATTTCAATAACTCTTTCAGCTACAAATGTTTGATCGTGGTGGAACTGCTCGATTCTTTATTTTACAATTCACATTTTTGACACTATTGAATTTAACAACTGCTCAACTAAATTGCACTGATGCGCCAACTGCATCTTTAAAGATTGTCTGTGAACAAATCCACAAGTGGGATGAGAATACTAGAGTTGGTTCAATCAAGATTCAAGCTATTTATTCGGAATGTTTAGGCACAAATGCCTGCTCAAAGTCGTCTTGCATTGCCGCCTGGTGTTTCGTCGTTGGCCGGATTTTCTGCTGATTTGAATCCAATTGCTCGAACAGCCTTTCAATGTTTGTCGCTTAATTGTTTGAACGACTACATGGATGAAGGTCCCATTACGGAAGATTATTCGGCGCGAGTATCGGACATTGTAATTTGTCTAACTTGTTTGAGAGTGTATGACATTACTTTGATTTTTAGATCCGACGCTGACCGTGAGCGCTTTCACATTGCTGTACAGCAGATAAAAGTACCTTTTTACGAAAAGCACTCTCTTAAAATTAAACTTTAGCAAAATGGCGAATACGACCGACTAGCTGAAATCCATTCACAGTTTGCAGAAGCGGGCGGTGCACATTCTGGACCTGCTTTTCTTCCGTGGCATCGTGAATATATTAAAAGGTTGGAGTTTCGAACTGTTTTTACTTTAAAAACTTGTTTAGATTTGAAATTGCATTACGGAAGGTTGATCCAACAGTTTCAATACCATACTGGTTAAAAGCTCTCAACAATCGCTGTAAAACAATCTAAATGTTTAGGGATTCTGTGTTGGAAAACAACTTACCGCGACCGACTGATTCAATGCTTTGGACAGACATGTTTATGGGCTCTTCGGATGGATCAGGAAACGTTGCTGATGGACCGTTTGCACGTTGGCGGCCATTAACTGTTAATATATTAAAATCAGTTTGTAAATTGTCTCTTTTCCTTTAGGGTCGTTTGAACATTGTTAGACGAGTTGGCGCTCAAGGATCGCTGTTTAGAGAGTCGGAAGTTGCCTTTTCCGCTCGTCAAACACGTATAGAACAAGTTTTGGCCTTTACGGCACCACGACAAGTATGCAACTTTTAAGTTGAACTTCATTAAATGCTATTTTCAGGGATGTCCAATACAAACAAACTGGAACGTTCTTGAATTCAGTCACGGCAACATACATATTTACGTTGGCGGAGACATGCTAGATCAATCAACATCAGCTAACGATCCAAGTAGGCTTTAAACATAAGCATTTAAACAATCAAGATTTCAGTCTTTTTCCTTCACCATTCATGTAAGTTTATGTTCTCTTTATACCTAATGAAAATGCTTCAGTTGTTGATTTCATTTGGGAGATTTGGCGTCAACAATCACAAGATCGTGCCAGTCGTGAGCGTGATTACCCAATGGATCATCAATTGTGCAGCAACGCCGCTCACTTTGGCTCCAACTTAATGCGACCTTTTGAGCCGATGCGCAACGTTGATGGTTTAAGCAACGATTACACGGACAACTTGGTATCTAAAATAGCTTTAAGGCTTTTAAACATATTTCTTTAAGTACGAGTATGCGCCTCGTCGTAAGTTGTTTTATTAACAGAGTGGCAAACCGCGTTTATGGCGTTCCAAAAACTAGTTTTGATCTTTTCTTTGATAAGTTTAAATAAAAGTTAGGGATTTGCTAGACAATAATCCCGATTTAAAAATGTTTATTATCAGTTTTAAAACAGCAAAACTTAGCCGTTTGTCCGTCTTGTGGTGGAAGCAAATATCTATTCTGTATGCGAAGTGGTGGTCCCGCTCGTTGTGCTGCCAAAATTAGACCGGGTGGATCTTGTCAGGGCCTTAATGATGGTTAGTTATAAACTGCCGCTCCGTCAATCAACTTTTTAGCTGATCAACCTTGTTTTAATGGTCAATGCCAAGGAGGTACTTGCGTCGCTGTGCGTGAAGTAAGCATATAGACTTAAATAATACAATACATAATACAATAACTAAACATTTAAGATGCCAACGCCTGAACGTCCAACTATTCAACCAACACCAAGAACGGCTTCTCAAGAGATTTGTTTCAATGAACACGAATGCTGCTCAGGTTGACTAAATAAACATATTTGGTAGTTTAATTTTGCTTTAGTTTGGGAGCGACAAGGCGAATGCACACGAAACAGTCGATACATGAGATTGTGGTGCAAAGCAAGTTGTGGAATTTGTAGACCGCATTACGATTTGGACATTGGTAAGTAGTTTTAGCATTTAACTTATTTAAATTCGATTTTAAGAATGTTCGGACAGACACATAAATTGTGCTCGATGGGCTCGAGGCGGAGAATGTACAGCTGTAAGCTTTGGAATTTGTTTAAAGTTCTAGAAATTCATTTAGAATCCAAACTGGATGGGAGAAAATTGTAGACAATCTTGTGGAAGATGTTCTCGGACACGCGCTGAAAGTTGTGGTGCCAGCATAACTGCTGACATAAGACAATCACGCCCACTCGAGCAACGACCGGGTATTATTCAACTTTAACAACAATTTAAACTACCTTTAATTCAGAATCAAGACGTCCACCTCGTCCAACATCGTGTTCCAATTCTCCCGGATGCTTCAACGAAGACATTTGTTGTCCAATTATGGGAATGCAAGGCCAATGTAGAATAAACGCAACAATGGCTTGCAATTGCAAAGTGAGCTGTGGACTTTGTGTTCCTAGAGATTACAGTTATGGAAGTAAGTTTCTTAACCACTAAGTTTTATGAAATAAAGTTCTAAACAACAAATTCAGCTTGTGACGATTATCACCAAAACTGCCAAGCTTGGTCATCAGCCGGTGAATGCAATAGCAACCCGTGGATGCTTGAGTAAGCAAAAGTTTCACAACCTTACAACCTTATAATTCGATTTTTAAAGAAACTGTCGCCGCTCATGTGACTCTTGTCTTTCATCAAGTGAATTACGTCAAATGTGCCTTAGCGGAGCACGACGTAGCTTTGGATCATCAGACGGTCCTCGTCCATTTTTGATGCAAAGATTTCCAACAGGGCCGGATTTTGATTTGGCAGGATTACAAATTCCTGGAATAGTGTCGCTACGTTGGGGCAGAGAAGTAAATCAAGGACATAGCAAAGTGTTGGCCGAAAGACAATCCATGTAAATACTCAATCTACTAATTAACGCATATCGTTATTTATTCAAGCTCTGTAATTAAAAACATCTAAAGGGTATCAACAGTATTGCTTTAATTGTTTTGAACCGGTGATTTTAACAGCCTTAATTGAATAAACAGTTTTATTGTGTTCTAAACTTCAATCAGCATTTGTGGGTTTTACGCTTGAATACGCTTTACAACACTACTGTAAACGTTTTGGCACTTGTTCAAAAGCCAATTTAACACAACATTCTTTATACGCAATTTGTTACGCTTAAACGTTAATCCAATTAAAAGAGCTTATTGCAAAAACAACACAAATTATAGTTTGAACCGCCCTGAAATAACGCTTCCAATCAAAACAACAAATTTAAACCTGATCAAGTCCGTTTTGATTCAGTTGAAATTCGAGTCTCCAATTCCGCACGGTTCAAAAGATTCTGGAACAGAAATGTGTGGATAAGTTGTGCGCAAACGGCCTGATAAGTATCAAATTAGCCCCTCTTTTTCGCACCTGGAACGGAACCCTCGCAGCTTTTCACTGTGCACTTTGTTGGTCGGAACGAACGGAGTGCAAAAGAACGGTCTTTAATTAAAAAGTGTTTATTCCGTAAAAATGATGTAATTTTGCGTAATTGTTGGCAAAAAGACTAATTTTAAAAAACGGTGTGTTTTCGGCGTGTTTTTGATGTTCCGGCTCTTTGGTTCGAGTTTAACGTTTTGTCACAGTTGTTTTAAAAGTTGTTTAGGGAAATGCCTATTAAATCAGACTATCCGGATGTGGAAATTGATGAGCGCCAATTTGCTATACAATTCATGGAGCGTGTTGAACTTCATGCACTCAATGCACAAAAAGTTGCAATTGTAAGTGTTTTTAACTTGATTTGTTTAAAAACTCAATTCCAGATAGATGCTGACAATTTAAACAATCCGCTCACTTACCGAAATCTTCGTTTGTACATTGTTGCATTGGCTGATTTCCTACATGAACACGATTTTGGGCATAAATCAGTTGCTTCTATCATTGCTCCGAATTGTTCTCAATTCGCAATTGCCTTTGGAGCCGTTATGCTGTGTGGTGGAGCGACAAGCGGAGTTAGTTGCATGTTCCTTGAAGGTAAACTGATATAAGTACAACTACAATAACATTTAAAGGAGTTTAGAAGAAATCCGTACGCAACTTCTCGACTGTGGTGCTTCAGTCGTTTTTTGTCACGAAAATTTGCTGGAAAAGACTCGCAAAGCCGCTCGCCAATGTCCTAAATTCCAAGTATAAAGTGATTTAAATAACTTAACATCCAACTTTCTAGATTTTGATCGTCATAACGGATACGCCAAAACAAATTGATTTGGAAGAGAACGAATATCTTTTGTGCAATCTCTTCAAACGCAACACAACTATGAAGAATTTGATTACGAACGTGAACGTTAAAAAGGAACCTATTTTAATACCATATTCGAGGCAAGTTTTTGACTTACCTGATTTATAACGTGACTTTAAACTTAGCGGCACTACTGGATTAAGCAAGGGCGTCATCATATCTCATTATAATTTGAGCACTGTTTGTGCTTCATACGAGTAGTAAGCGTTTATCGAAACTCTTTTGCAATTCAATCGTTTTTTAGCATGATGAAGAAAGTTATCTGGCCAAGAGGCTGCAAAAACTATGTACCTGAAAATGAGACAATTATTCTGTTTTTGCCGTTGTACCACGTTTACGGAATCTTTATGCTACTTCAATGCTTAATGGACGGTACACAACTTGTTTTAATGAAACAGTTCAACGGAGATCTTTTTTGCTCGCTTGTTCAGAAGTTTAAAGTTAGTTATTTTACTCAATACTCAATCCCTAATTAACTTAAAAGCGATTGTTTCAGCCGAAGATGCAGAACCTTGTTCCACCACTTGTTAATTTCTTGGCTTCTCATCCTTTAGTTGATAAATATGACATGAGCAGTATTACTTTGATTATTTCGGCGGCAGCACCTTTAAGTCCGGAATTGATCAAAAAAGTTAAACAACGTTTCCGCAACATTCGATATGTTTCTCAGGCATACGGTATGACTAACTAAACATCCAAGCCGGTGCTTTTTTTCCTATAGAAAATTATAATAACCAGCAGATTTGAATTGCTTACCTGCGTATTTGCACGAATGTTTGTTTCAATGTGCTGTTTTAACTTGATCGCTGGAATCTGAAATTTGCTTATTAGTTAAGATAATTCCATAGTTCGCAAAAGAATACTCGAGAGTAAAAAATTTTGAACTTTGCCCTTCGCTGCTTTTGTTTTACAGTTTTTGTGCTTTTTGACTTTTATTACATCTCATTTTGTTTAGTTTTATCAAAAATGCCCAAGCCTACGAAACAAGAGAAAGAAGAGGCCGATCGCTTGCTTAAAGAATACGTTAATACTTTGAGTGATGCAGACAAACAAGTAAGATTTAAACAGCAACATATTCATTGTCTTGATTGTTTAGAAAGTTGGTGGAATCAAGTCTGCGCGTGCTGCGTTTCTTCGAATTGAGTGCGTTGACTTGATCGATCCTGATGCTAAAGGAAGTGAAGGTAAAAATTCTCAATGTAAAATTTGCTCGTTGAAATACCAAGCTTTCAAACGACAAATCAATAAGCAAGAAGTTTCCTACAGATTTGAAGGACAGAGAGTTGTATCGTATGTTTTGTTTGCTATTATTGTTCTTATTTGGTTGTTTAGGCATTTGTGGAACTCTTGCAATGCCGATGGTTTGAACAATTTAAGTGAAGCCGCGTCAATGAACCGAGGCGCTTTTAACAGGGACGGCAACTTCGATCGAAAGAAAAAAGCAGCAGCAGCAGCTGAAGAATTGTTGGAAGAATTGTCAGTAAATGAGTTCACGTGTCAATGTGGTGAAAAGTTTAAACTCACCAACAAAATTAGATTGATGACTACAATAAAGTCTCACGTCCTTTCATATTGCCCGTTCTTTGTATTCTGGCGAAATCAACTCTTGAACATGAAGCCAGTCGATGGAGCGTAAGTTTTGAACACAAACTTATCTTAATTATATCAACTGCTTAGAACACTTGAAGATGTCAATGACTGCGCTCCTTTTGGAAACTGGGTAGATGTAGACAAGGACAATGTTTACTACGTTCAGCTATTGAAACACGAGCTGATTATATTTCCAAATCAGTTCATCAAGAAGAATTTGAACTATCATGGCAGATATCAACCACATCGTGATAGCAATCGCGTTTATTCAGGTTTTGATAAACGTCTTAGAACTCATAAAGCAGACAAAACTATTGATGTTGATCAAGAGGAAATGATTCCATTGTTGTCAAGTCAAAACAAAGATGACATTGCTTTAATTGAGATGCTTGCTCAAATCACAGGTGAGTTTCTTTTTGTTAAAAACTTTCATTGACTTTGTTGTTTTAGCTAATATTCAATGTGAGACTAAGAATGGAAAGCTCGAAGTTTCACCGCTCTTTGGACGAAGTCAAGAGGACATTGAAAAAGCTTTTCGATCGTTATCTCATGTTTGGCGCAGTTTATATGCACAGAAAATCAAAGAGTTGGAAACAGAAAGTCCGGGTCAATTGCAG
Organism: Aphelenchoides bicaudatus; assembly: GCA_024699845.1. Lineage (NCBI taxonomy): Eukaryota > Metazoa > Nematoda > Chromadorea > Rhabditida > Aphelenchoididae > Aphelenchoides > Aphelenchoides bicaudatus. Next base: position 4,535,841 of record JAMPIN010000002.1, on the reverse strand, counting down.
CGAAACATTCAGCAATACAAAGAAGATCTGAAGCGTGAACAAGATGAGCAAAAGGTTTGTTCTATGTTTAATTGCCTTTCTAATTCTTCATTTTAGTTGTTGATTGATGAACTTTTGACCGAATCGGAAGTTGCTGTTGATTCACCAGTTTCAATGATGCAAATTGAAGAAAGGCCAGATATCACATATGCTGACGTTGGCGGTTGCAAAGAACAAATTAAGAAGTTACGCGAAATTTTAGAGATGCCGCTTTTACATGTAACTAGTAGAAATTGTTTATTGCTTTACTGATTTTATACTGTTTTAGCCTGAACGCTACATCAATTTGGGCATTGAACCACCGAAAGGAGTTTTGCTTTATGGGCCGTCTGGAACTGGCAAGACTTTGTGTGCTCGAGCTGTTGCCAACAGAACAGATGCTTGTTTCATTCATGTCATTGGCTCAGAATTCGTTCAAAAATCTGGTGATGAGGGCGTTCGAATGGTCCGTGAAATCTTCAAGTTAGCTCGAACTGGGCTTGCTACTTCTGTGGTGGGCGTTCGTTGGGATGGTGGGCAATGAAATTCAATGCACAATGATCGAATTGCTTACTCAGTTGGATAAGCTTAATCAGTGAGGAACTATTAAGGTTTGTTTTAAATTCATTTTAAGTTTTAATTATAGTTGTTTTAGGTTTTGATGGCGACTAATCGAATTGATTCTCTTGATCCGGCTCTTGTTCGTCCTGGTCGCATTGATCAGAAAATTGAGATTGCATTGCCTGATTCGAATGATGTCGAAAGTGGATCATCAGCTGCAAAATGACCAAGAATCGAATAGTCAGTTCGTACATGTTGTTCAGTTGAATAAACAAATTGTTATCTATTTGTTGTAGAATTGAGTTACTTTATAGATTGGATAACAGAAAGCGACCGCCAAACGATTACTTAATTCTCAACTGTCGCTCTCGACGCAAAGACGAACCGCTTTGTCGATCTTTCCCTTGAATGTAATTGAAGGGAAGTTTGCAAACTTTTTTCAAAGTGCATAAAATTAAAAGCTGGCAAGCTGGTGAACGTTTGCAAGCTTTTTTTGCTGGCGAACTTTTCTTGATTCGATATACTTTCTCTTTTTCGTTGTTTGACGAGCTTTGAGAAGCTGATTCGTTTTTAACTTTCCGGTAGACTCATTATTAGGATAATAACATTTATTCGATTGCTGATATATAAATACACATTTCTAACTTGCTGCGCGTAACAATAGAAAACTGTCTTGATAAATCAGAAGCATTATTGTTTGAGAGCAGACTGCAAGACCATCAATTGTTGGATGCGTTTCTCAGTAAAACGATTGCGAGTTATAGGTGTTGATATTTTAAATTGGCTGAACGCACGCTCCGATGAAGCCGAGCTTGCTGGAATGCATAACAACCTGTGCGCAATTTTGGAAAGAATCGGAAATGCCTAAATGTAAAGTTATTAAGTGTTATCTTTGGATGTAAACCTCTTGTTGATTTTTCCAGAAAATAAGCGGATCGCGAGTTTCGGAAGTAACAAAATGTAACGTGATAAATTTACCCAATATCAATAGCCGACTTAATCATCTCATGGAAATACGGATTGCTAACAACACGGAATGACTGTGCGTCAGCCAAAATAAAGTAGAATCATCGTCTTCTCCAACAACTTATTGAAACACTCGAGATCGTCGTTCTGTTCGGAATGCGTTGAAGCGTGGGTACTGTAAAGTTGAAGGTAAATAAACAATTATGGTTAACTTACTGAATCGACCGCAAGCTGGTTTTGTTGTAAGTTTTGTAACAGTTAGCACAGGTTCGATAGTTAGTGAATTGGCCATTCACGATAAGTATACCGAAACCCCTGATATTGCTCTTTTTTAAAGACCACGATTGATTCTGGATATTTGTTTGAACCTAAAACTTATAATTAACATTTACCGATTGAGTGGATTTACCAATTTCGACGAGGGCTTAGCCATTTGTTGATTTGCCGAAGTATTTCCGGGACCATCTTCATTGAGAGGATCGTCCTGTGACATTAAAATTCTCTAAACAGGCACATAAACAAAGGTAAATCAAAGCTCGTCAAACAACGAAAAAGAGAAAGTATATCGAATCAAGAAAAGTTCGCCAGCAAAAAAAGCTAATATGTTGCTCAGGTATGACAGAACTTACCGCCATGTCTCATTTTCCATACCTTGCTGACATAAAAATGAACGCAGGCGCTGTTGGAAAGCTAGGTCCAAACTTGGAACTTAAAATTGTGTGTCCGCAAACAGGAGAAGAGTTGCGCTTGGATAAAATGGGGGAGATTTGTGTCAAAGGGCCAATTTTAATGGTCGGATATCTAAACAACGAAGAAGCAACTCGACAAATTATGGATGATCGTGGATTCTTGCATACTGGCGATTTGGGCTACGTCGATTCCCACACTAAAGTTCTTCACATTGTCGACAGGTTGAAAGAACTGATCAAAGTTAGTGGGTACGTTCTACTTAAATCATTGCTTTAATAAGTTATATTCGTTTTAGAAGACAAGTCGCGCCAGCTGAACTGGAAAACATCCTTATGACTCATAAGTCAGTTGCCGATTGTGCAGTTATTGGCGTGGAAGATTCAAAATGCGGTGAACTGCCTAAAGCTTTTGTTGTTTTAAAACGTGAGTCTTTAAAGCAAACACTTTCAACGCAATTACATTTAATCTAAATGCTCAGGCCGATCCAAACCAAGAAAATGGAACTGTAAGTGAAGATCAATTGGCAAAGTTTGTCGACGAACAAGTGGCTCCATTCAAACATCTCAAAGGCGGAATACAGTTTTGTGATTCTATTCCCAAGTCTGCGGCAGGAAAGATTCTTAGACGTGTGCTTAGGGACCAAAACAAGAACTAATCCACTTTTTGATTCAATTCATGTGCAATAAATTCTTTCCACGCATTTGTATGACTCATTTTTCACAGCACAATGTGTAAGTTATTTCAAGTTCACCAAACAGCAATTTAACCGTTCAATTGGTTTAAACAGAACAAAAAACCGTCACTTTTAATTTGCCCAATCAAAGCTCATCAAACTGTCAAAAACCGCCTGTCTTCCACAAGGCAGTTTGGCGTGTCATTGAAAGTTACAGCAGTAGGTGAGTAAATGTTTGTGTCTTTGAATAGTAAGTGCACGCTTGTGGTTAGAAATAAACAAACGAAGTGCAAAAACAATTTGTCGAGTAATTGAATAAATTGATTTGCATTATAGAATTGCATCGATAAAACTGCACTTAAAGAGATAATTAATCTGCATAAGAAAGTTGTTCCAATATTTCGCTACTTTCCATAATTGTGCACGCCAACGCTTTTCTACCCGGAATCTTCACAGCGAAAAACAGGTTTGGGCCTGCGCTTTGCAAGTCTTTGTCTTATTTTGTAATTTTGTTTGTTCGGTTGCGGCGTTAACCGTTCCTAGTTGATTTTTGTGGTGTTTCCCCTCCAACTGTTAATTGATTGAATGTGCATGAACAGGCGTTTTTGGCACTTTTTCTCGGAATTGTCGCGTTTTGGAAATTATGTTGATATTGATGTTGTAAACTGGTCGATAAAAGTTTGTTATCGAAAAGTGACGATTTTTTGTTTACACAGTTTGACATTATCGCGTGTTTATGTTAATTTGAAATAAATTTCAATATATTCTCTTTTTCCGACACAATGTCTCTGACATGGGCGCTTTTAACCATATTGGCACTTGTGCCACTGCTAATCAACGCTCAAATCGACTGTTCAAAAGCTCCAACGGCATCGTTGCGTACAGTCTGTGAACAAATTCAAAATTGGGACAAAAATGCACGGTCGGCGCCTCAACCTAACAAGCAAGGAATTGTTTTGCCACCGGGAATTGATGCGAAAGAGATTGGCGCTGCTAATTTTGAGTTGGTTAAATCTTTATACTTGTTTAATGCAACAATGAATTCAGAATCCCTCAGGTCGCAGCAACGGCGGAACAGTGCATGACTCTTGGCTGTTTGTGTCCATATCTTGGAGGAAACGGAAATGATCAAGGCAATCAGTGTAATTTGGCCAATGGACAGCAATTGCGCAAATCAGTCCGCAAAGAATATAGACTTTTATCGGACGACGAGCGAGCCAGATATCACGGTGCTTTGTTAGCAATTAAACGCAACGGCGCTTTTGATGAAATTGCAAGACTGCATTCACAGTTTGCCGAATCTGGCGGCGCGCATTCGGGACCTGCTTTTCTTCCATGGCACAGAGAGTTCATTAAACGAATGGAGATTGCGTTGAGACGAACTGATCCAAACATCAATTTACCCTATTGGGATTCTGTGATGGACAGTTATTTGCCGACTCCGTCAGATTCAATTATTTGGACTGATTTGTTCATGGGCAACAACCAAGGTGGTGTTACAAGTGGGCCGTTTGCAAATTGGAGAACAATCGAAGGGCATGCAAGTATCACACGGAAAGTCGGAGCTGAAGGATCTTGCTTCACAGAACAAAATCTTAACGATTTCATGGGCTTCTCCGACATCAGCAGTGTTTTGGCTCCAACAGCTCCTCGTCAAGGCTGCCCGTTCACACCAACTTTTTCAGCTATGGAATACACCCACGGCAACGTACACTTGTATGTTGGTGGAGATATGCACGAAACACAAACCTCTGCAAACGATCCAATTTTCTACTCTCATCACGCTTTTGTTGGTAAGTGAATGTTTTAATGTTAATTCAAAGCAAGCTTTCTTTGTTAGATCTTTTGTGGGAAGCTTGGAGACTGCAACATCAAGATCGTGACACGAGACAAACTGATTATCCTTTGGACAACAACATTTGCTCGTCAAACTTCCACTTTTCGTCTGCTTATGTAATTTTTAAATGCAATTCTTTTAAATGAAGAGCTTTTAGATGGAGCCGTTCAGACCTTGGAGAAATTCTGACGGACTTTCAAACATGTATACGGTAATTTGTTGTTTATAAAACCGTTTAATTCTTAACTTTAAGGATAATATGTACGAATATGCTCCGAGACCTGCATGTCCAGCTTGCGGGGGATCCAAATATTTGTTCTGCATGAAGTCCAAAAACAAGTGTGCATCAAAGATCAGACCTGGAGGCAATTGTGCCGGTGTTAAAGAGGCTGATGCATGTTATAACGGTGCTTGTCAGGGCGGTAAATGTGTGGCCAAACAAGACGAACCTCCGCAAAAACCAATCACTCCAGTCAAGCCTCCTGTCGGTCCAAAAGGCAACGAAGAAACTTGCTTCAACAGCCATCAATGTTGTTCTGTTTGGTCCGGAATGGGTGAGTGTAACAGAAACCCTGGTTACATGAAAGGATGGTGCAAAGCCAGTTGTGGAGCTTGCAAGTGAGTCGTTTATTAAAGTGTGACGTATAAAATGTGTTTAGCCCCAAAACTTATCAACTTACTGTCGAATGCAACGACAGACATGTGAAATGTGCTGCTTGGGCAAAAGCAAGCGAGTGCCAGAAGAACTTCCAAGTCAGTTTGAATTAACTTATCATTTTAATGACTGATTTAGTGGATGGCTGAAAATTGTCGCAAATCTTGTGGAGCTTGTGGCAAAACTAGAGCTCAAAGTTGTCCAGGTGGAAAGGTTGAAAATCCAAAACCGCCTGTTGTCTCAACTCCAACAATCACGCCGGGAAGTGGAGCTACAAAGTCTTGCACGTCTCCTGGTTGCTGTAAGTATACATATTTGTTTTTAAACTAATCAACATTAATTCCAGTCAATGAAAACATGTGCTGCCAATACTGGGGACGTCACGGAGAGTGCAATCCGCAACCCAATATGGATGACTTGCAATTGTCGTGTCTCTTGTGGCATGTGCCGTCCCAACTATCAATACGGAGGTTGTTTTGATCAACACGAGAAATGTGCTGGATGGGCCGCAAGTGGTAAGTGTAGAGTTCCGAAAAATCAGTTGAAACTAACTTTTCTCAACAAACAATCAAAAGCGAACTCGCTTCGCTAAAGCGCACTAGTTCGTTTTTGTGAACACGCTTTTACAATAGTTTAATTGAGTTTAAAATACATTTGTTCAATATGCTTACATTCTTATGAATCTTCCAGGTGAGTGCGAAAAGAATACATGGATGTTGGAGAATTGCAAGCAAAGCTGCCGATCTTGTGTAAGTTTTAAACACAATCTTCCATTTAAACACTTCAACGTTTTAGTACTCAAATCGGGAGCTAGGTCAACTTTGCCGGACTTACAAAGGTCGCCGTCCTCGTGATGCTGGTTTTGGTTTCATGGGTGCCTCGCAGTTCCTTGCTTACATTGAGCCAATGCGCGGAAGTGAAGCTTTGGATCTTGGAAACGTGGAAGCTCTTTAGAATGAGTTTTTTGACTGCCTAATAGCATAGAACTTGTTGTAATAATCATTCAACTTGCATACGAGTCTTTTAACGCGTAATAAACTTGCATTGAATCTTTTGTTAAAAAGTGAATTTACGGTATTGTGAAGAACACCTGATCTGACGCCTATTGACCAATCGTAAGTTGACACCGTTTTAGAGCCGTCAGTTTGGATTAATTAAGCAAAGACGGAATCAATTCGCGCAATCACAAACGGCGAACAATTATTACACACAGGGTTGATTAATCACAAAAAAGCGGGCAATTTCCAGCTTCCATTCCAACAAATAAACATCAAAAACAAATTGCTTTTTCGGGTTCTTTTCTGCCATTTTGAGCTAGTGCTATAAAAGTGATCTCAAAAGTCTTTTTAACTCATTCAATTTAGAAAAATGAAGTTTGTTTGTCTTTTCGTTCTTTTATGCGCACATGTTTCAATTTGTTCCTCTCAAAAACTTCCAACTCCATTTACGGGCGTAGTTCAAATCGAAAGAGTTGCTAAGAAAGGAGACCCGAATACGGTAAGACTTTGAAGCTTTTAAATATGCAATTGAGTATTTAGGCTCCGCACTCTCCACTGGTCAACGGATGTTTTAATCAGCACGAATGTTGCCACACATTGTTAGTTTTTACAAGTGTCTCAATTATTGCAATTATTGCAGGTACACAATGGGACATTGTGTCCATTCTCGTAGCGACATGAAAATTTGGTGTCCTGAAGCTTGTTCGTTCTGTGAGCCCGGATATAATTCCAAACTTGAATGCAAAGATCGTTTGGATTGCCGTAGACTGGTTGCACAAGGCGGGTGCAAAGAGTTCGAATACTTCATGACGGAGAACTGCAGAAAGTCATGCGACAAATGTGAAAAGAGTAGAGCTGAAATTTGTCCCGGAGCGTAAGTTTACAATTTATCTTATACGATACATAATCATCTATATTTAGTCGCCGTGATTGTTCTTTGGCGCCAAATCCAGGGCTAAGACGCGTCTGTGAACAGTTGCAGAGATGGGATGAAGGTGCCCGGAGATCGACAATTCTTGGCGTAAGTTTAGATTAGAACATCCACAAACACCCTACTCAATTTTTAGCCAGAAGTTGCTTTGCCTCCAGGTTCCACGTCACTTGCCGATTTGGGACGTTTAAATTAAATCTGTAAATATGTAATCTAACAGTTGAAATGAATAAAGACTTTTGAAAAGAGAAGATTTGAATCAACAAAGTTTTTATAACTAGCATCTTCTTCTTTGCCAAACACCTTTTCCGACTTCTGAATCAAACAGCCGACTATCATCTATGAGTCAAACCAAATGGCTCAGCATTTCCCCCACGGGATCCACTTTCAAATTTGCGGACGCATTTGATGAGTAAGCGAAGGAAGGAATTCGGATCCACCTTTTAAAACTTATTTGTTTAGCATTCAATTCCGCATAATCAATACATTCTTTCAGTTGATTTCAAAAACATTAACAACTTTTGTACACGCGTCGCTGACTCTTCTGTCCTCAGTTTCATTCACAAACCATTACCAAAAGACCGTTATTATTTCATCCAAACAAATGAATTGCCATTTTGCGGCAGAGTGGAAATGATTGCTGTCTCCACGAAGCAAGTATTAAATTCTCTCCATTCGCTCTTAAAATTTTATCACCTGTGTTGAGGCGTTGAATCGACGGCCTATCAGCCAATGTGGGTGCGGTCCTTCCAAGCATTTCTGTGATTACGAGCCATTTTAAGGCCGCGCTTATGGCTTCGGGACGCTCATTGTTACGTGTACTTGTTTGTGTGCAAGTAAAGGACAAGCGGTTATGTTTCGGTGCAGTTCAGACAGTTTGTATAGTTTGAGAGGGGTTTTGAGTTGTTAAGTTCTTTAAAGCCTTTTAACATTTGCAAGCAATCTCCGATTTATGTGTCAATTTTGACGTGCGCCATTGAGGTAAATAGATAAACGCATAAACACGAGGCTGTCTTTATTTGTCCGCGCCCCGAAGCCCGGAATCTGTTTGCACCGACTTTTATGATTGGCGTTTCTCCTTTGAAACCGATGGCCCTTTAAAGGAGCGGAGCTTTTGAAGAAAGTTGTTTCAATAGCGATTTGATTCTATTTATTGAAAGCATTCTTGTTTTTAAAAACTATATTGCTTTGCGCCAAGACTGTTGGAAAGATTCAAATTTTTGTCAATTCCGGCCGTCCTATCAACCAGATTGCTCATGTATCTTCGCGGCCATACCATTAAAATTCCCAGCATTGCGTGTACCATTCGACCTCATCATAAAAATCTCATAAGAAGTCCTGGTTTATTGGCCGCCCTCCCCTTTTGCAAACACCCTGTCCCGACGTTAAGAATCCTTTTCGGTCAATAAAAGGCAATGAATAGGCTTCGGAGTCTCATTTGCATTTTTACAATTGATTTTGTGGAGGTGCTGCTATTAGATTAGCAGTTTAGTTTAAAGTGAATTTAGAATAGTTTCTTTTGTGTGCATTAATTGCACTCATAAACTGGTAACCATGACTTGGCAGACTGTTTAGTTTCTTTCATTCAAAACGTTTTCAAACATTCCGACTGAAATTTTGCAATCAAATTCTATAATTAGCCATTTGTTTGCTAAAACATTGCCCACTTCAAATGGTGATTCAGTCCTTATCAATGTAGGTCCGGATTGCAAAAAACATTCGTCGTCCGAAAAGATCCCAAATGTCTTAAAAACGTCAATTGCGTTTCTTTGTTCATTTCAAATATTGGTTATTTGTAGAATGCGTTAATAACGTTAACACACTTTGTGAGTAATTGAGCTGAAGGCATTGTAAGTAATTGCTGGGTTGTTTTTATGCGTGAGGCTTTAGATTTTAGGTAATTAGTGGTTAGGGTAGATGTCTTTAGGGTAGATTTCGGGGCCATTAGATAGGCAACGTAAGTGTCCGCCGACCGAATTTGAAGTGGATCGAGTTTTGATATTTCTACGCTACATCGCCTTTATTGTCTGCTTGATGTGCATGATCTATTCTACTACTCAGAACTTGCGAATTTTTCTACAGATGATTGGCAAAAACGTTTGAAGCCGGTTTGCTCTTGGCTGTTTCCTCTATGGCACTTAACTCTTGGGTTGAGCGAGTAGGCTTGTGTACGAGTTGTAATTGCTTTATTAATAAAGCGAGTGTCTTCTCGTGACAGCTTACTTTAAACTTTTGCATATAGGAAGTAAGTTTTAATTGTTAAAGAAACCACTAATGTCAATCGTTTCATATGCGTCAAAAGCAGACAGTTAAACGTTACCTTCAAGTTATTTAAACTATTTATTATGTTCATTGTGTATTTGATGTGTTTAATGGAAATAAACAAGTTAATTGAATGTCTAAAGTTTTTGCGCGCTCCAAATATGTTCAAAAGTTGCAAACATGTCCAGACAGTCATTTTCTCGTCCGACAGTGCAATCAACAAAGAGACAAGAGAAGACGTCGTCATCGAAAAGAAAGGCAATTGGTGTGCGCAAAGACAAGCCGCAATCACCTTTCTTAACAGTTCGAGTTGAATTCAAACGGTGCGCGCATTCTCCAGTCGATCCACTTCTGCAGATTTTATTGCTTTCCGGCGTGCCGACGGCCTCTGTGCTTTTCATCGAGTGCCTGCACAACTTTCTTCCCTGCAACTTGGAGTTTTTGCGCGCTTCCGTATAAATCTGCTCTTTTGTTTGTTTGATTGGATTTTAATTTCTGAATCGAATTTGTTGACAAAATTAAATTGACCTTTCGACATTCCGGAATTCTCACTTTTGTTTCAACATCGCCAATTTGTATGACGCCCCCGCAATTAATAAGCACATGTTTAATTTTATCTCCAGTTGGTGAAAAAACCGACGTACGCACAAATTCGAAGCCGCGTAGGCCTTCGGATCGATTCAATTTGTGCGCTAATCTATCATTCTTTTCGTCTTCACCTAAAAACACTATCCACTTGCACTTGGAATCGACGATCACCTCTTGTGCAATTAATCGAGGCGCATTTGATTGGATTTTGTGCGTTGAGAGTGAAGATTTAGGCGAGCAGCTGATTTTGCTTTGTCTTTAAATGGCGTTTGATGTTTAAAAACACTTTGTTGTTTATTTAAAAGGCCAATCAATCTGCAATTAACAGATCTTTGAACAAAATTCATGACCGATCATGATTGATTAGCCGCGTAGCAAGAATTCTTTACTCAGTTGTTTTCCCAACCACTTGACACCAAACTATCACACTTGTACTGTTAAGCAGAACACGAGTTGTTTTCGCTTAAAGATGTTTGTTTTAATGATAGAGTTTTTTCAGCTGTTGTTTATTTGTTAAAAGAAACATTTGGAGTGAAGAATGTGAAATGCTAGATCCTAATGAAAAGTCATCAATAACACAACATCCGATTTCTACACAACGCTACAACGTTGTTATTTGAACACAACTATTAACATTTTCAACAAATAGCATCAATACTACTAGTCCGCTTGCATAGTAATTGGTAACTTTAAACAATCAAGCTGTTTAACTAATCTTTTAAAACCTTTAGACTTCAATTCACTTTTCTCCATCAACAAAAATGATCTCAACGTCAAAAGCCACATATAAACTACTCATTTTTTGCATTGTTGTGGCTTTTCATCGTGTCAACTCGTCAGTAGACGAAACCGCATCATCTTTGGCCGATCCGTTTCCAACACAGATTTTAAGTGCCTATAACAACAGAAACTCTGGCAGCAGGTGGCCTACAAATGGAGTCAAAGTAAACGACAACGAAGAACTCCGAAGACATTTCCAACAATACATAACTACAACAACACAAAGTAAGTTAACCTTCTTTATAAATATTTATTTAACGATTAGAAACGCTGTTTATTAAGACTGTACAATTTTTCCCCCAGTGGTGTTCGTGGCTGTGGGAGCCGTGGCTGTGTGAATGGGAATGGCTAAGGCTTAAGATATAATTAGAAAGTAGCAGACTTTTTACTTACTGGTGATGATGGTGATGATATGGATTGTAGGGTTGTGGTTGCCAGTATGGTCTATTCCATTGGTTATTGTAGGGGCTATTGTACGGATTGTAGAACTGTGGAGCGGCATGAACGCAAAGTCCAATTAAAAGGATGCAAAGAGCAAACACTTTACCGAGCATTTTTGTCTAAAGTAACTTAGAATTAAGAATTTAAAAGTAAAACGAAAACACTCACCAACAATCGAATGCAAGAGAAACAAACTCGACCATTAAACTATATCACTTGCTCCTTAAATAGATTTCTAGTTGCAGAAAATTCAATCAAGTTTGGCGAACGTTGTTGAAAGCCATAAAAGTGGATGACTTGCCTCCGGGTGTTACTTGTTGGTGGTTGGCGAACACTTACGCACGCGACCTTCTTTGCGTTAATTGAGTTAGTTGACCACCGGTCACTTGTTTGTTTTGCGCTTATCATAAGGAACCGTCACAGTTCTTTCTGGGCGGATGCGGTTGAATTAATAAGCTTTTATTTAATCAAAAGGAAGTAGAAATGACGTCTAATTTATTGCCATTTATTTGTTTAGTTTACACTGCAAGTTTGCCGATTCACGTACCAAAAGAATTAGTCACGCAAGCAATTTCAAAACATCAATAGCATTTTTGTGCGCAAACTTTGAAAATATTAGCTGTTAGTCGAATAACATTTAAAATTTATGGCTAGTTTGGTTTTGATGAGTTTTGTCAGTTGTACATAAAATTATTAACATAACTTACAAGACATTTTCACTTTTAGACATAAGATTATTTAAATTCAACACAAATTAAATAAATACATTTATTGCACTTTAAACATTATTGCAAAAACATTAAGGAATTAGCGTATTTATGAATATGTAGAGAAACGACGACAGAGCGATGAAAGGACGTTTATTTTCCATACCAGCCTCTGTAATGATTGCTAAAATTAAAGGATTGGTTTTTAGTAGATCTTTTTAAAACTTACTGGTATCCGTAGCCGTTATAACCATATGGACTTCCGTAGTAAGGCCGGTAAAAGCCAGAATTGTAGTAAGGGTAATAGCCGTATTGAGCGCTCACTTGAACACAGGCAATCAAAGCCAACAAGCAAAGAACCAAGATGAATGAGGTGGAAGAAGCCATTGTAGCAAATTAATTACAGTTTAGTTTACCGTAAACACCGGAACTAATAAACACTTGCTGTGTTTTATGTTTCTTCCAAAACGCATGCCTTTAAATAGCCAGCCACTTTTGGTCAATTTACGTAAACATGGATTCTTGTTCAGCGAACACTTAGCCAATAAACGGATATTCTTGCGGCGAGTTAAAAAAACACGCGCAAGAAGGCGGTTATCTCGAAGTTCCGAAGTTCCCGCCAGACGTGAATCATGAGTAATCAGTTGTTGGGTGAACACTCAAACATATTAACCGAGATTAACGCAAATTTTGACATCCTCTTCGCCGATTCTTGATCCGCTTTTTGTTGAGGATTTGCCGAAGAGATCATGTTGAGGGCTCAAATTTTTGAGATCTCGGCTCAATTCAAAGTTTCATTTAAATGTATTTATTTGCTGTACAGACTATACAAACTGCAAAACTTTAAATAGTTATTTGTTCAGACTAGCCGCAGGTACATGCTCCATATCCTAAAATGAATAACGTTTTAGATAATTAGATTTCAAAACTTACCGAAATTGCGTGGCGGTCGATATGGCTGATAAAAACCTGGGTTGTAGTAACTACATGTGTAGCAGCCAAACTGAGCACTAGCTTCTTGGATGCACAAGAATGCCAAGACTAGACATACCAAAACGATTGTTGTTTTCACGAGCATATTTGACAACAGCAAACAGACTTGAAAGTGAAGTTGATTTAACTAATCGTGTTTCTTTTAAATACACAAATCTAAACTGCACTAACGGACTAATTTTAAATTTCTGGAGTACTTCTCAGAACCTCAAATCTAGTTCCGCAGAAATTGATCAAAAAGACGTTGAAAGTGTGGATTTGTTCTTAGAATTACGGCATAGTATTACATTGTGTTTTTTAATCATTGCGAACAAAGACGGAGTTGTTTTCTATTCCATAAACAACATGTTACATTCGTTGCTCTTTTGATTAGAAGAGGCCGTTCCTGTTGTTTTTTGTTGTAAAAATTGGAACGCTTTCGAGTGCGTCTGACCTTTTTGTTTGTTTAACTTTATTTTGACTACTGTACGCCGTTGCTGCTTGGTTCTAACAATTTGTTCAAACGTTGTCCGTAAATTTATTCAAACAGCATTTTAAACAGAAAGCAAGTTGGTGAGAGTTTGGATTGAAAGTTGATTACTTGCCACAACCGCAAGGAGAATAATATGAGCCTAAAAAGTTAGATTGGCGTTGAATTGGTTACCTTAAAAGCTCACCATAACCGTATCCGTATGATGGTCTCGGGCGGTAAAGGCCTCCAATGATGATGGTGATGCCAATGATGGTGATGTGGCCATCTTAGGTGGTGGATAATATGTAGGATATCTAGGGTAATATTGAACTCCATAACCGTATGCGTCAACTTGGACAATAATCATCAAAAGCAAGCAAACAACAATTAAATTAGTCTTTAATGGCATTTTGAAATAGCAATAAAAGTTTTTAACTTCAAAAAACTACTGCAAAACGTATAAAGAAGTTTTGAACTCAAATGTAACACTGTTTCCGCTTAAATACTCCGAGCACATTAACATACTTTTCGACAAATACTGATTTGCCAAACAAGCAAACTCACAAAAGCATTTCAAACTAAGAAGAGTCGCCCACAACCCAATTAAATACGTCAAAATAGTCGGCAAACTGCCACTTGATCATCCGGATAGACAAAAGTTGCGTGGGCTTCCATACCGAATTTTCAGAAGTTTTAGCTCTTCACTGCAAACAAGAACATTCACAGCTGAATGTAAAAATTGCTTTCTTTTGAGTTCGCCAAACCAAAAAGCTTTTTGTTGAAAATGTGTGAATCGATTGAAACGATTGAAGAGTTCAAATTAGTGTTCGGCGGTTCTCTTTTTTGTAGCGAGCACTTGAACTCAAAAACAGCCAAAGAATGTGTTTGTTGTGCTTGAGCATACTGTAAAGTAGTTGCGATGTTTCTTAAAGAAAAGTTTCCGGAAATGAACTCATTAACTAAAAAGCTGATTGCACTTTTAACCTCAATGTTTAGATTACAATATTGGCGTAATTCAAGTCAAACTAAGCAATTGGACGGATCACCCATTATCAGCTTACTTCAACAAGAGCGCCAACAACTACAGAAAACTCAAATCCACGACGGAGACAATCAAGACTCAGAAGCCGAGCCCAGGGAGATCATTGGCGACCCTTAAGTACGGAAGAATCTGGAGAAAAGTCCAGTACTTATATTTTTCAAGTTTGTTTTAACGTGTTCAGTTAAACATTATAAAATGCGTTTAGACGGGCAATCCGAAAGATAAATATGCTCATGTTGACAACACATACGGTAAAGTTTGTGCTTTTACTCATTTAAGCAAATTTATTTTTAGCATACGTTCTAGTTGCTGTCTTCCTTGGACTGGTTTTGTTCTTGATGCTGCTTTATCTGTTTATTGCATGTAGAAGTTTTTGCAAGTAAGTCTTTTGTCAAACTCACTTTAATTGAAAAGCTTATTTGTGCAGAAAACGAAGTAGACGACGTCAGCCAACAACATTCCCAAGCCCTATTGCGTATTATCAATCAAGTCCTTGGGATGATGGCCAAAGAGGAGGAGACTTGGAACGCTTGTTTCGATCAGACTTGGAGACAAAAAGGCCTCCATTGGCGGCTCCTCCGGTAACTTTTAAAAACTCTGCATGGTTTAACTTTTTTCTAGCCCCCGCCGAGAGTCCCTCCGCCGCCAATTCCTCAACATTTGCGACCTCATCCAACCTGTAAGTTTATTTTGAAAGTTGATTCAAATTTAAAACATATTCAAGTCGCTTTATCTTATTTAATAATTGAGATACCCGCAGAAAATTCGTCCCGCCACCGCTCGTTCGAAACAGCCCAGTTGAAAGAGAAATTCGTCTTCAAATGGTGAGTGATTCAAACGCATTCAAACACTTCGATACTGTAAAATTTAATCTAAGATTTAGCTGAAGAGGCAAATAAGCGAGTCAACCCTGTCAACAAGGACGAGGACCAACTCCTTCTAAGTGGCACTCTTACACCAAACTTTCCATAACAATTTAATGTACATTCGGTTTAATGGACATGTTAATTTGTTGCATTTGGTCTTTGACGTCTGAAAGGTTTAATTAATTTAAGATGTCTTTTGTGTCAAAGACCGAACACGTTATTTATTCAACACTTTGTTGCTTTGTTCGCAGTTTGCAATTTTAATAAATCATCATTTCGAGAGATTAAAGGCCAAGAAAGAATTTCAGTCCAAATTTAATATGTCACCGGTGCGGAGGACGTCGTGGAGTGCCAAAAGCCAATCATCTTATTGCTGCGCACCATTAGTGGGCCAGAAATTAGACAATGTTTGTTTTCTCAGATTGCAATTGTGAAATTTGGTGGCAAAAGCTCGTCTGCCTTCTGGGATTCAATTCTCCAAAGCGGCCATTTCCGCGTTTTTTCCACATGTAGTGCTGTTGCACTTGTTTCTAATTTGCAACTGATGCCAGTGTTCAATTGTTTCGAGTCATTTCAGAAGCGGTTAAGTTGAATATTGTGGAATGCTTTCGGATTTAATAGAATTTGAGTGTACTGTCGGTATTTTAACTTTACGTTGGGCCAACTTACAGAAAATAGGCCTGGTCCCACGACCAACTGTAAGTAATATGTTTTTGTTCTGTTCATTAAATCAATTTTCCCCGAAGCTGTGCAGACTATAAACAATTAGCCGATCTTTCACAGGAATAGTCAAAACAATCCAATTTAAACTACATCCAACTACATCCACTTACAATGAACACATTCAACTATAGTCGCTACATTTCAGAAACCGTTTTTTGATTGTCTCACGAGTATGTTATCTAACCGGCATGTATTTTCAGAATTGATGTCGCGACTAATTGACGCAACGAAGCAAAGCCATGCTTGCAATAATTGCAAACACCTACAGAATACTCGTGGGAAATCGGTTCCCGGTTTTCGGCGGCCCACAAAAGCTCATTCAATTTGTTGGCGATTTTTAATGTTGTTTTGGGAGTTTGGATTGTTACCCTGGTTACTAACTTTATTATAAATGTGTCCGCTTTGTTGGCCGTTTTGTTGATTGCTCTGTTCTTTTAAGCAAATTGGGAATCGAATTTGTCGCATTTCTTAGTTTTTTGAGATTTGGTTAGGCGTCTAGAACTTACTGTAGAGGAATTGTACTCTAAAGTAGTCGTCTTCCGTTTATGTAGTTTTAAATTCTGTGTACATTTTTGCGTGATTGATCTTTTAATGTTTAATAACTTTGTCATTTACTTCCAGTACTTTTAGTTTAATCAGCAAAAAATGCCAGTTGTTGAGCCCAAAAGCAAAGAAGACTTCGAAGATTTGTTGAAAGATGCTGGTGACCGTTTGGTTGTCATCAAGTTCTTTGCCACTTGGTGCGGGTGAGTTGTGCTTTTAACAACATCATTTAATGCGTTTTGTTTTAAGACCATGCAGAATGATGGCGCCAAAGTTTTTGAAGTTGTCCGACGAGTTCACCGAAATCTTGTGTCTCGAAATAGACGTTGATGAGCAGGATGAAATTGTTGCCGAATATGACATCAAAGTGATGCCCACTTTTATTTTCGTCAAGAACGGGGAACAACAGGTGATTTCTTGTTTAAGCAAAATATGTTTTGAAGTTTTGTAGTCAAACTCTGAAGTGCACAATTTAAAATTTAAATGCTTTTATTTTAAGATCACCTTGGAAGGAAACAACGTCGAGGAACTGCGAAAAAACATGAGTTCACGTAAATAACTTTATTTATTTATAAACGCTTGCAAATATCCGGTCAAATAACTATAAACAATAACTATAATCTACTTTTTGATTGAATAAATTGGTACAGACAGTCGAGATAAAATATTCTGTGAATAGCGAAATTAAAGTGTTAAAATGCATTGATTAAAGCTTTGTTCGATCAAGTGTTGGTGTCTCCAGCGTTCCTACAGGATTTGCGCCTGACCAAGAATTAGGTGGAGGTGCTGGAAATTCACTGTCCGATTCAGGAGCAATTCTAGAGCCGTTCGTGGCAGAGTTTCCATTTGTATGAGAACCGTTTCGTTGATGCTTGTGTTGCCGTTCATAAGCTGGCCATTTTGGTTGAAGGCGGAAGAGTTCGCGCCAGCTCTGAACACAAAAATGGATGAAATAGGCTGTTTAAAGCACTTACTCGTCGCTGCTTTTGAAATTTCACCAAATTGTAGATCACAAATGCGGGCAACGTCAAAAGAGGAACCAATGAAAGCATCCAGCCAAAGCCTAAAGCCCACTTCGGGAAGATGTATTCTCGCTTTCCTTGTCCGTAACTTGGCACGCTCTCTAACTGTTCATCCAAGACAACGTAAAAAACAATCTAAACAAGTTCAGTCAATTTGCTATTTAAATCTTTCACACCATCGCTTCCAGTGGAGCAACATAGCGCCAAATAAATCTGACATATTTTCCTGTCGGTCCAAAGATCTTGCCCCACCATTTCTTTGGTCGACCCATCATTGAACGCAAATCAACAAAGTACTCGTCGATGCCGTAGATGTAAATGACTAGAATGACTTCCAAGATGATTCTAAACAATAAAGTAGATTTTACATTAAAGACATTTAAGACTTACAGAAGCATCAAAGAAAACGAGGCGCTGTAGTCATCAAATAAGCGGAAGTAAAATATGCCAGCCTAAATTACCAGAAGTTTGCAAGTCTATTTTTGTTAATCACTCACTCTTGTTGTCATAATTAAACCAAGGCAGAATAGAACAAAGCAAACTCCAATTGCCAGATAACTCTTGTGTTTCCGTAGAGACGGACATTGATCGTATAAGGCCGTTATCATAACTTCTGCCAATCCGAATTGACTTGAAATGCCGAGAATGAAAAGCATGGCAAAGAACAGTGTTGACCAAAGCCAAGGCAACGGCATTCGACTCATTGCTTCGGGATAAGCAATGAAAGCCAAGCCTGTGCCGGACTGCACAACTTGATCAATCTTTAAATCCAACTGCGTTGCCATAAATCCGAGTACAGAGAACACGGCAGTGCCTTAAATTGGATCTTGTAGGTTGCTTTTAATTTGAATAAAACTTACCACCAAACATTGACATGAAGCCATCCGCCACAACAATTATAAAAGCGTCTTTAAAGCAGTTGTGGTGATGTGGATTGAAGCTAGACAACGAAAGCAGTCCGCCAAAACCAATTGCCAGTGAATAGCATACATGAGTAGCGGCTCTTCGCCAAGTATCTTTGTCGTAAATTGCAGCCATGTTCGGTTCAAACAAATAGTAATCAAGTCCAAGTTTTGCTCCTGGCAAAGTGACGCCTCGAATGAACATCAAAACGATAATTGCGTATGGAATTGTGGCCGTAAACATGGATATTTTGCCCATCACTGAAACAATCAAGTATTATTTAATTGTTGAATTTAGTTGTTTTGCCTTTGACTCCTTTAACCAAAACCAAACAAGTGAGAATCCAAGCAAACGCCAATGCCATCACAACTTTCAAATTGAAACCGCCTGTTTCATCAATTGAAGGGCTTTTTTCCAAAACATAGCGTCTAAAAGCAAAGTTTTTACATTAACGTTAAGTATGCACATAACTTACTCAAAAAACTCTTCTGCAGGACTGACTGGAGGCATTGTGTTGTTATAAAATGTGTCACGTTCAAGTGTTATTAAACTGTCAGTTCCATAATGGCAACTTCTGTTATAAAAGAACGCAAAACTGGATGAGTTAGTTGCGCCCATTTCGTCAATACCTAAATGACAAATATTTATACACTTCCACGGCACACTTACATCGCTGATCTTCTAATTTCGACGAACAGTCTAAATCAATAATAACAGTTTAAATGTGTTTTGTTTAAACTTACAAATTGTGTTGAAATCATTGCGACAACTTGCCCATTCAGCAGACCGCCCAGTAAATATAATGTACAAGTAGACTATGATCCACGAAACAATGATGTTGTAGTAGATTGAAACCATTAACGATAAACTGGCCATGCACCAACCTATCCCCTGGAACAAGGGTCGGATTCTTCCATAAATAACAGCTGGACCGGCTTTAGAGAATTGACCTAGTGACATCTCCAAATAAAGAAGTGGGAATCCGACGACAAAGGAGCACGTAAGATACGGAATTAAAAAGGCACCGCCCCCATTCTCCTGCAGATTTAACATTTTTAATAGCGACAGTGTCAAGAAAACTTACGTAAGCTAGTGACGGAAAACGCCAAATGTTTCCCAGCCCAACTGCATACCCAATGCAAGTTAGAATAAACTGGACCTTAAAACAGAGATTTTAAACAGGTAATTTAACTCAAAAACTAACTCCGCTGTCCCACTGTGCGCGTTCTGTTTCCGTCATGTTTGAGTTGTTTTCTAAATTAGTCTAATAAATCAATTCAAACCGCACAAACAGCATAGAATGCAAACTAAACGGTTTAAATCGAAACGCTCCGAAATTTTAAAATGACTCAACATTCTTTTTGTTGGAATTGTTTGACATGCTAGTCAATTAAATGTTGTTTTTGAACAAGTTATTCAAATCGTCTAATCAAAATAAAGCAAGCTTTTAAAACAAACTTCAAATGTGAGTCTTAAACAAATCTGACAAGTCTCGAAGCCAACGACCACCTCAACGACTTCCATTGATTATGCGCCGACACTACTCCCCCGTCAGAATCGGAGGACGAACAAAAACAATACAAAAAAATGCAACTTTTGCCGAAAGGTGTCAGAGTCTGCCTACTCGGACAATAGATGATATACAAAAAAGTGCTTTAAAATATAGTAGCGGTAAAACAAAAATAACTGTGGAGGTTCTTTGTGACGTTTTGCAGCATTAAAAAGGTACTGGTAATAAACAAAAACGCCAAATATCTTTAAACTTTTTACAAGTTCCTCGAAACTTACACTAATGGTCTTTTACGCCCGAAAATCCAATCAAGCGTTAAAGTCCATTGTTTCTTGCTGATTCTAAGAAGTCTCGTGGACATTTTGTATTTAGTTTCCTCAACAAGTTCTTCTGTACTCAACTTGACCGTAAAAAACAATGCACAAATTAAAGTTGCATATTTCAAATGATTACTTAGAAGTGCTTTCAATTGTTCATTCATATTCAATCATTCAAATTGTTCAAATCGTTCAAGCATTTTATTGAGTTACAATTTGCATGTAACTTGCATTCTGTTCCTTAACATTCCGCAAAACTCATGATGATCCAGTCGTGTGAAAGTTAATTTCACAGGATAGCGTTTTTGCGAAAGTTTGGAAGCGATTTCGGGTCGCGGATGAACAAGAACAATTGTCGTTTGTTGAGAACATCCGCAGTTCTTTGTTCTGCAAGATTTTTGCCGATGATCGAGACAATTTTGAGTTGTTAGTTATTCAGCCGTGCTGTTTGGCGTCTTTTCTTTTACGAAATTGCGTGAACGAAGACGAAAAGAACACTAGCAACTTCTATACTCAATTACTGCGACAATATTTAAGATCCGTTCCAAGCAATCATTTAAATAGTTTATACTCGTTTCACATAAACATAATTCACTCATGACGCACAAACACAACAATTTACAAAGACGGTGAGGCAATTACTTTTTTTGGATTTTCTGAAAATGAGAACTTTTTGAGGGGAGCGGGAACAAAATGCAATCAAACACTGGCGCACGTCGAAATAGAGAATGAAGATCAGAAGACGATTTAAAATTTGTACAGTAAAGGGAGAAGTGCAATGAAAGGGGTGCAAAAAACCTCTTGCGCTGTGCATTTGGCATTTTATTGTCTTAAAGATGGGAACCTATCCAGATTTCTGCAAAATAACTTAATAATTAAGTAGAGAGGAGGGGGCTGGTCTGCATTCGCAGGTGAACCGATTCAGCAGGGAAATGGACCCGCCGACCAGCTTTTTTCCAATCACCTTTACGGCAATTGTTGTCAAAAGCTGACCGAGAGGTTGGGATGTTATAGAAGACGCAAACAAGTTAGAGTTTGATGCGCTTTGGCGACAACGCTGTCATAGACATCAGACTTCCAGTGTAATCCATGGTGCTGAGACGTTTGCGCGGTGATCGTGATTGGCCATTGGCGTCGATGAGATCTGGCAACAAGTTAGTCACTTGAACTTCGTTGGTGTCCAAATCTGTGATGTGTCGAGAGCCAACAAACGCGTCCTGCAAAGCTTCACGTCGGCAATCGCCCAACTTTCCATTGATCTGTGATGGAACCTGAATTCAAAACATCAAGTCGTGAACAAGACTATTCTAACTTACCATGTTGACCAAATCGACTAGCGTTGTTGAAATCAACTTTGACTCTTGCAACTCTTTCACACTCAGGTCTTCTTTTGCCTCCTCTACTTTTGCGTTATCTTCCGCGCACTTATTGAACATGTTGTCTCGCTGATTCATGGAATCGAAATGGACGTGCTGTTCGTTTGTTGACTTGGTCAAGACATTAGTTGTGCGGAGTTCAGCAAATAAGCCGCTAGTGGAGGTCAAAGTAGTCAGAGTGGGTGATGCTGACGTCAAAGTGGTCATCGAAGGCTGATCGTTGATCGTGGGCTCTTCCATGAAGTTGGTCGGCAACGGAGCCGGCTGGTCAAAGTTGTTTGAACCGCAAAGGGTGTGTGAAATGGATGGAACCACGCCAGAATCGGCACATGTAGAGATCAAGTAAGACGAAGTCGAATCGACCACTGTGGACAGTGGATAGAGCTCGGAAGCCGATGTGACTGTAGATGTAACCGTGCTGGACAATGAAAAGTCTTCATGACAGTATGTTCTGAATACAGTAGTTTAGACATTGCTTTCAAGACTTTTAATTAAATTGAAGTGCGATGTGAACGAGAATTTGTTTGAGAAAAGCGTTTTCTTGCGTTTAAGCAGCTTTTGTTCTTTGAATTTAACCAATTTAATCAAGTTAAGCGATTTTAACATCTGTCACACGACACTTATCACATGAGTTCTAAACTATTCAAAGAAACTTACAATCCATATGAGTCACGAACTCCGGCGCCACTTGAATAGTCATCGTAGTAGAGCGATGGAGTTGAACGTTCCAACATGAACAAATCAGCTTCCGGCTCGTGCCACGATGGTGCAACTTTTGTGCTGCCTGGACAAATTGCAGTAGCCGACGTCTTGCTTGGGAAGAACTCAAAGCTTTCGGAGACCAATTCATCGTCCAGTTCTGTAGATCCATCATCGCCCAATGACAAAGCGTTGTCATTCATCAAGTATGGATTTGGTGCAAATGGTCTGTGTGAGTCCAGATCCAAAGTTCCGATTTCGGGCAGCAACGAGTTGGAACGCGAAGCAGCTGTGTTGTTGTTTAAAGAATCTTCAATAGTCAGCTCGTCCTGCAAGCTGTGCTGATTTTCATCATCTGTATCTTCTTCGTCGCTGTCTGAAAGCGAACCGCTACGTCTTGTCGATCTACCATCGTTCAACGGTTGGTAATGATCTTCAATAATTTCGTCAGTTTCTTCGACATCTAGCTCTTCGTCATTTTCCATAGGGTCTTCTTCTAATCGGGTTTGTTGAATTTTAGTGTATTTGTTGTTTGAGCGGTGGCCGGACAAGTTGACTTCACGGCTCTTAAATTAGCATTCATTAGCATTCATTAGCGTTTGAATAGCGAATGATTTTAGAATAATGGAGCTTAGACTTACCAGTTGTTCGCGGCTCAAACACATCTGCTTCTCTTGGTCGAGCATTTGCGTGACGAAGTTTTTGATTAGCAGTCTTTTGCGCATGGCCTGCAAACAAATTGGTCAATTCGGGTGAAAAATACGACCAATTTTTGCATTAAAGCATTCGCTTTGAATTAAAGTTTTCAGAAAACTTCAAGACTTACTGCTCCGCCAGCCGAAGCCTTCTTTTTCTCGGTCTTTTTCGAGCATTTTTGAACGGCAAGAGAGCACATATATGAGAAGATTTCGTCGATCCCGGTATTTGAATTTGCCGTTTGATCGACATTTTTCATGGACATTCAATAGATGAGCACAGAAATCGGAAAGGAACTACTCTTCTGGGCAAGCGACTCAAAACGAACGGAGGAATGTTGAAAAATAAAGGGAAAAGGGTAAAATCAAAAAGTGGTGAGTGTGCGGACGAGCGTTTGGTTTGGGTGTCGAGCAAAAAGATCGGCGGCGGCGATCTTTTCCTGCAATTTGAACTTTTAATAAGCATTTTAATACGCAATCAAACGGCACGCAACACACGTCACATTTAAAAACACGGTAAGTTTAATTAAGATCTCTCAATTTAAAAGATTCTAGAAACCGAAAGCACAGATCTTATCGCCTTCGGCGCGCCATCTATCCTTTGTTGCCCCACAACAAATGAGAATAAACAGAGAAGAAGATGAAAGAAAGCCGGCGATTGCTCCCAGGCATTTGGCAATTAATGGGATTTCGGGTTGTGCGCAATGAGTCACCTCGAAAGTGCTCGTGGTAATAAACAAACGAGTTGGACTCGAGCCAATTTTTTAAAAGGCACGCGCAATCCCAGAAACATTTCCTCAAAACAATTAAGAACGGTATACGAATTTCGAAAAAATGAGTCACTTGAACAGTTCAGTGTTCTTTGATCGCATTCACAAAATGTCCTGCTGTTTTTCGAATGGGCAAAACCGGTAAACAAAGCAATGGATTTTGTGGAATTTAAAGTTTTCTATAAGCAGCAAAAAGGAGTCCGAACAAGCGGGAACTTTGTGATTTTTGTTTGGTTTTTAGAAGTCGGCCAAAGCTCCACCACAGACACTTTAAACAAACAATCAATGCGCACTAATTAATCATGTAAAAAGGCGGAAGCCCCAAGCTAAAAGTTTAAGTCACCGCAATGAGAGATTGATTACATCATATTGTGAAAAAGGAATTTTAGAATTAAAAGAAGCAAAACGAAATGTTGAGTTGAAAGCAATCAAACAATGCGCACCTTGATCGTTTTTGATGTGAGTCTCGACTCATAATTAATGATGTGTTTTGAAATCAATTCTATTTTGGATTTTAAAGTGCAAACGTTTTTTCACGACCTCTCCAAAAGCAAGCGGAAAGTAAACCGAAAACTCCAAAAGACCAATTGGCAAAAGCACCAAACAGCAACCAACTGATCAGAGGCGGCAGTCGGCTGACTCCCAAGAGCGACCTAAAAAAATTTTAGGCCTTTTTGCGTGTTGTAGCAGAGTGCTCACATTGATTTTAGACGGGAGGCGGAGTGTCAACACACTATTCCAACTGTTTGGCTGTTTTTGTCTGTTGCGTGCAGCGGTTCCTCCGAGACAGGTCGATTGTTTTTGTGGAAAACAAGACAGTCTGTCTACTAATATAGAAAGATAAGGAGTTTTAAACCGGGTACTTTCGGTGATATTGAGTGAATGAGGAACATTTTGACAAGTCACGAGCAATGTAAATGAATAAACAAACGTGAAGCGATGGAAACGTCGAAAACATCTGAATTTTCCAGAAGGAATCAAAGTACACGAAATGGATTTTTCGCATCCAATGAACGCTCCAAATCTCAAAAATCAAGGAAGTCACGCGCATACTTCGACTAACGCGGAAAGTGATTCAGCGCAAGTTTGCGAAATAGGCTCCGTTTTTGGCTGTCATAATTAAGCATAGAGATGTAAAGTCCCGGATTTGCATTTATGAGGTTTAACTTTGTCTCAAAAAGCAAACTTGCTGCAAACTACACAGCAAGTTCGTTTGCAACAAAACTTTACGTTTTCAAAGTTGACGATCTTTTCGAAATAAAGCAGTCAAAACAATCTTTAACTGTTTACACTGTTTAGAACGCTTTCCCGGAAAAGTCACCACCCATCACTAAATAACCACTTTCCCATGCTCTTTTAAAAAGCTAACCGGATATACAGGACATATTCCACGAATTCATTACAGTTTGTCCGACGTGGAATAGTGATGAATGTACAAGAACTAATCGATTGCCTACAAAATCTTTGCCCAAAGTGATTGAAGAATTCAACTACACGGGATTGCGTCACTTTTGTAAAAGAGATTTCGCCCCGTCAAAGCCGACTACGGTTGCCATGACGTTCCCCTGGTTGCTTGACATTTAGGCACCACAGTTCCGACTACCCGTTAATTGTATGTAATTTAAGCAAGAAGCACGTAATATAGGAAAGAGGATTCAGCTGTACAGCTTTGAACTTTTGCTGAATACATTAAAGCAGGTTTTTGTGAGGAACGGCACTGTGCTAGTGTGTTTTGGAGTTTTAGATTAATTAAATAAGGTACCGTATTGCTTAGGAAAATGTATGTGTGACTTTTGGACATTTGGATTTTAAGCATTTTGTACGAAATCAAAGTGTTTTGTATTCACCAATACAAATGACATTTAGTTGTAAACCGCCCTAATAAATGCAATTCTGAAGAGCGAGTCGGAAATCAAAGATAAAAGGAATGACGTATCGAGCCGACTACAAGGCATTAATCATAAAATTAGTCATATCCTCAAGGAAGCGTGAATTTGAATAGTTTCAACAATGAGTATTGAGATGATCGGCAAGTTTAATTGTGTTTTGAACAAAACGCTTTTGCATCAAGTTTAAAAGTCACTTCAGATTAAAATAGTTCAAAAATTCCAAGTATTTCGACCCGGAAAATAACAGTGGAATTTCATAATTGGCAAACAACTTCGCCTTTCCACACGCCCACAAGTGAGCAAATACAGCAAGTGATTGCGTGCCTACGTACTGTTTTGATAACAGGTAAAGCGTGGCGAATCAAAACCCCTCGAGCTAAGTTAAAGCAAATCCGAACTAAAGTCTAAGCGTTGCGTAGAAGAACTTGTAGCCGACAGTCAAGATTCTATTAGCTGCTTATTAGATTTGACCCAATCAAAAATCAAGTTCTCAAAACATGCACTAATTCTATAGCTCAAACAGATAATTTGATTACGCAAAAATGAATGCCCATTCATCACACTCAAAGCCTCGGTTCATATGTACACAAACCCCGCTCAACACGCCTTTTATTCAATAAACAATCATTACTCCGAGCTATGAGTCATCACTAAAAGGAGCTGGTGGCGCACTACTGACACATTTTATCTACTTAATGAACACCGAAATGTCGACAACTATTGTGGATTTGGACTGCTCGTTTAAATTCAGAGAAACCAAACATCTGTAAATAGACGCCATGCTTTCAACACTCAAATTTTGCCAAATTCCACTATACATGCTATATATAAACCCAAATATAGTCTAGCTCTTTCGCTCAAAAACTTCTCTTTTCCTTATCCACAAATCGGAAGCCCCCTCAATGTCCAGAGACGAAGAATGCCAAGTGTACATGCCAAATAGAGACTTCGCCCACTTCTCCGGCTAGTCGTCTTGTTCGCTCAACGAGGACGTCAAGCCAGCGAAAACAACAACTCGCTTCGGTGCTGAATCGTGGAGGGAATAAAATTGGTGCCTCGGGTCGGACAGACAACTGATTTCCATGAAAATATCGAGCAAAATAGGGACCGACAAAGAAAGGGAGAGAAGTCGATTCCTTCGGGCAATCACCAGCAGCCAGCCAGTTGCTAGCGAAGGACAGAGAGTGGTAGTAATTTGAGAGAACAAACGAAACACGAAATGTGTGCTGCATTTCGGTCGTCGTCAATCCGTAGAGTGCTGGTGTTGTGCCCCGCTTGCTGCTCAGCAGTCCTTCCCAACCAGCGCACACATCACAGCGCCCGATTCCGCCTCAAATTGCTGACAGAGTGGCGCATTTCTTTGGCTCTCTGCTACTTGCAGTGTTTTCGTTGTTTACGATTTGTTCGCGTCCATTGCATACACAAATGGGCGTTGCTTCCCTATTTTCCTTTTCTCTGTTTTCAACACACTCCAAGTGCATTTCACAACCTGCGTCCGCCTTTCAAATGATGAAACTGTTGTCGTCATTTGGGGCTGTAGCCTTCGTGTGGTTGTGAAAGTAGCGACAAGGACGGAATGGTTTTCGGGGCAGCAAAATTGAGGCGGCAAGTGAATTACGCTTTGGAGTGGACAGCCGTGGACACAACGTGTGCTTGCACCGACTGCGGTAACCCATTGAATTCAAGAACTCAAATTGCACGGTGCAAACGCGCTCCAAAGGTTACCGGCAATTCTCAAAAGAATTATTCACTGATTCAGTTCTCAAACTTTCAAAGTAAAATCGACAACAAGTGAACGAAAATTGAACAATAATTTATTCGTAACCAAAACAATTAATACAGAACTTCAGATCATTTTCTACTGTGCCGGTGCTTTTTCTCAGCTGGCTTTGGATCTTGAACTGGCGGAGTTGCTCTTTTGAGTTGTTCATCTCGTTCCATTATCTTGGTCTGTTCTTCGGCTAAATTTAAAAGTATAGGCTAAGTTGAAATTGTGTAAAAATCACTTACATAACTTGTCGTAAAAGTCGCTCGGATCCAATGGAATGCAATCACCGTCTTTTGACAAATAATTTGTTCCATATTCGTCAACTCCAAAATCTTCCTTGAGTTTGTCATAGATAGCTGGATTCTTGAACTCTTTTCGATTGAGAATCTGTGAATTCATGTTCAGTCCTGTTCTGTCCTTGTGATTGAATAGAGTAACAAAACGTTCCTAAATAAAAATTCGTAACTTTGAAGCACTTAACAAGAACTTACGGCAACTTTCTCATTGCATGAACCCGGAGGCGATGGTGGTAAACCTGGATTCATAGTTATAGTCAAAGTTTTAAAATCAAACAATTGAAAGCAAAAACACAAAGATTGAAAACTTCGATTGCTTGAATGTTTTTAGACTTATGAATAAATTGTTTGATTTTAAAGTTTTGATGTGACAAACCTTCATAGTCATACACAGGCCTAGGCTCTCGCGTTTGTTGTTGTGGTGAGTCTTGAGCAGCCAACCGAAGTGATGTCGGCGTGCCAACTGCATCTTTAGGAGTTGAATTTAAATCGTATCCAATGGAATCAGACTGAAAATCATTTTAATGGTTTCCGTTAAAAGTTTGAACATTTAAATTACCTCAATACCGTCAGAAACATGGCCGTTGGATTGACGTTCCAAGCTGGGAGATTTTTGATCGCCCGATGATCGCTTCTCAGATTCATCTTCTGATGACGATGAGGAGCCGTAATCAATTAGATCCATCTAAAACGAGTTTTAACTGTTTAAATAAAATACAATAATGCTCGAATTATAAACGGTCTGATTGAATTATAAATGTTCTCAGGAACAGTGCGCTAATTTATGGGGATGAGAATAAATTACGAGAGCATGCATTAACTGGTGGAATTACTAACTTTGTATAAAAGCCGTTAAATTTCAACATAAAATGAACATTGAAAATAGCGTTCAAAAACAGAGTTCGAAGAAGTGCAAGAAGATTTCTGGCATTGTGTTGTTCAACAATTTTTGCTTTTGAGTTTAGAGTTCTTCGTAATTTTCGAACAGATTAGTTCAATATGGCCGAAAAAACGTCTGCAGAACGACGAAAGCGTCCCAATATTTTGATTACTGGCGTTCCATGCTCTGGAAAAACAACGACAGCCCAAAAATTGGCCGCTCAGATTGGACTTGAGTATATGGACATCAACGACGCCATTTTGAAGTTTAAATTGCACTCTGGATTCGATGAAAAGTACAAGTCATTTGTTTTGGATGAGGACAAACTACTCGATTATTTGGAGGCTAGTTTTTACATCTGCTAGAATAACGTTTAATGCTGGGTTTTAGGAATACTTTGATGGAACATTGGTTGATGGTGGCATCCTTATTGATTATCATTCTTGTGAATTTTTCCCCGTTCGTTGGTTTGATCATGTCATTGTGCTTCGTTGTGAAAATGCTCCATTGTACGATAGATTGCATGCGCGTACGGACTATTCAGAAGAGAAGCGAGCTGAGAATCTTGAATGTGAAATAATGGGAGTCATAGCCGAAGAAGCGCACGATGCTTATCCCAAAGAGGGAGTTGTTCACGAGCTTCAAAGTAACACAGAAGAGGACTTGACAGTAAGTTTTACACTTTTAAGCGACGGTTTTATTAATATGCCTTTTTAGAACAACTTGAATTTCATTCAGCAATTGGTCACCAATTACAAGAAATAAATGATCAGCATCGTTTTGTTATTCAGTTGTACATGGTTGTTGATTTTCGTGCGAAAAGTTGTTGTTAAGTCAATAAAATGTTGTTCTTAATCTTTGAAAGTCTTTTTGTTTACAGCGTTTGAACGCTTCGCGAGTATACTTTGATTGTTGATGAAACATAGGATTGTAATTTATGATTTTAGGTGAAATGTGGGAGCATATTCGACGCGGTGTTCGATGGCGTATAAATGAACGATATGGTTTGGCAGTCCGTGGACTAAATCTGTCAACCGTAAAGGCAGTTAAAATTTCATTAGATCCGTTCTATCATGACAATCTGGCAATGAGGTAGGTGTTTGTTGCTTCAAAGCCTGTGTTCATCGTTGCATTTAGACAATTTTGGATGCAGTTGAGCGCTCCATATACCAGAGCTACAAATCCGGCGATAAAAGTCACTCATGAGATTCGAAATGACCGAAAGCCACCTTTCTTTGACGCGCAAATTGGTGAGTTTTTAAACGTATTTCTTGATTTAACTCCAATAATTTACAGAAGGCAATCGACGAATAATTTTCGAGACAAGTGGATTGCACATTTCAGACGTCCTGATGACATTCAACAAATTGCTTGGAAATGATCCGATTGGAAAAGCCGGAATACGACCAAGAATTCCGAAGTAATCCATTTTAATGAATAGGCCTTGTTTTTGTTATTACTATGTGTGTTAATAAATATTGATATTCAGTTGTTTGATAGCAAATTTTTATCCAGAAGTTATCGAGCACACTGACCGACGAGAAACTGGCAAAAACTTTATTCTTTAATAAAAATGATCCATTCGCGAGTAACAAACAAACACACAAATGAGGTTTAAAAGGAAGATGAAGAGTGGCTTGAGTAGGAGAGTGCCGAAAAGACAATTAATTATGGAATATTTCACTTTGAGCACTTCCTATCAACAGTAATACGCGCGCAATTTAAAAGCTTGACGCCTTAAAATATCGGTTGAGTAGAGGAGTAAATGGATCTAAGCTAGAGTTTCATAAAATAAAAAATCTATTTTTAATGGAATCATCAAGACAATGCTTAAAATCAAACTCCAGCTTGAAAATTCAGCTAAGATTGGCATTCAAGTGAAACTAGTGCAGAAATTTCCTGGCGATCCCATATTTGTCAGAACTCTGTCGAGCCACTAAAATGAAGTGATTATTGGTTGTTTTTAAAGTTTAAGTTGCTTACTTGAAGCGGGCCATTCAAATGAAGTTCCACCCAACAAGGAGTTGCAGTTACGGTTTGTCGGCGATATTCAGAGCCCCATCCTTTAACAAAACTCATTCGAATTGTGCACATTCTTGTCAACGCGTAGGTTGACTCGAATCCGTTTTTGACAGCCTAAATCGGAAATTTTTATAATCAAGTGCAGAGGTATTGAAATCTTACCGTTGCAAGCAATTGGGCGAACTCTGACATGTTAAAGACTTTGAGATTGCATCCTATAAACAAAAAGACGTAAACATTGTAATTGTTTAACAAGCTTACGTGGAATTAACTTGCAAACTGTAGCTGGATGCCAATTGTAACGATGAGCCACATTTGGACTTTGAATAAAAACTGCCGAATCACTCAAACTTTCACAAAACACTTCGCCACCAATGTAGTAAAGACGGATTCCTTTGCCTGAACGCAGAATATAGACATTTGAAAGCGTTAACAAAACTAACCGATATACTTGCGTGCTTCAATCACTTCTGAACTACGGTTCACATTTGACAACTGACCGAGTGAGAATCTCTCTTCGTCAGTCGAGGAAGTATATCTAAAATAGATTATTGTAATGCACATTTCTACAATTGAATACCCGTCGATGACAACCGAAGGCTTGGAAGCATGAAATGGATCTCCAACGCGTTGATTAAGTTCGTAATAACTCATGGTGCACCAGAATGGCGGATCACAGTACTCGACTGAGACGAACTCATCTGAAAACAAACAACTCGTATGGTTGTTTAAATTTAAACTACTCACTTCCGCCCATAGACATCTTGGTCAACTCCGGAAGAGTCGAGATCTCAGTTGAAGCACTCAATGGTCTTTCAGGAGATTGCACCGACTGTTGTCGCTGTTCCATAACTTGACGTTCATACTCCGAAGATCGTTGGCTGTCCGTTGACATAGGATTTGTGTAAGGTGATTGATTTGGCCACTGGCTTTGAACCCATTGGGCAGTGTTTGAGTTTTGCTGCTGACCGAAATTGAATTGTTCAGCTTGAGCTTGGCCACCGAAAAATGCGTTTGGAGATGTGTTTGAGCCGGGCACATTTTGCTGGCCTAAAGAACAGAATTGGAGTTTTTAAAGTGCATTTTAACTACCTGGAGGGGGGCTAGACAAAGGAGGTCCCATAGGTGATTGAAATTGCTGTGGCGGTGTGAAATAAGCATTGTTTGACGTAACATTTGTTGGCGGGTTACTAAATTCATAATCAAACAGTGATACGAACTTTGAAGTAGAGCTACCTGAATTCCATGTCCATATCATCAGTCATATAGCCTTGCGGCGAAGAGCCTGAATAGGTAATAAGCATAAATATCCGTTTGTTCTCTAAAAACTCACCAAATTGCGAAGGCGACACGACACTGCTTTGAGCCGAAAAAGGAGCTGGATTTCCGAAGCCACCAGGGCCACGGTATGCATTAGTGGCTGCCGAAGAAGTAGACGAAGACGGACGAGGCTGCTCTTCCATAGTTATGGATTGATCCAACGTGATTGTCTTGTTAGGAACGCCGTCAGGACAAGACATATCGCTGTCAAAGTTGAATTGTGAAACTATTTGTCGCTGACTGTCTTGCGCAGATGTAGCCTCATAACGATTTGTTGGAACCCACACTTTTGGCGCTTCTGCAACGATTTGTTGTCATATCTGCTAACCTTCTAAAAACTTACTGATGTCTTCGATTTTCTCATAATGAAATGGATTGATGCAAATTTGCTCCATTCGACGATTTTTGTTGAAAGGGTGCAAACAATGCGCAACAGGTCGAAGCTGATGATGAGTCAATAAATCATTATAGCGGAAGATTTTGCAATAGGTTACATGAGGAAAAGTCTTCATGAGCGACCCCATCGGCGTTCTCTCTTCTGGTGGCCTAAAAATGGAGAAGATTAGCAAGTACAAAGATTATTCTGGATCGGAGAAAAGGATGTCCAACAGAACAACGCCTCTCAGTTAATAATCCAGCTGTATTTGGGCTGGATTAACTGGGATGTTACGTAAACTAGTTCGCAAAATATCCCAAAACTTACACAACGAACAGAACGCAGCCAGTTGACGGATCTTCACTTGTTACAGCTCTTTCTAACTCTTCCAAAGCTTTGCTTTTGCGCAACTTCTTAATCAATGTTTTCAACGCCTTTTCGGCAAATTTATCGTCGCCTTTGCGGTTTGATCCATTTCGTGAATCGGACAGAGCCTTGCTGTAGAGATTTTTGATGGCCGGTGTGGAAGTGCCGGAATCAAAAATGCTTCTCATCTTTTCAATCAACACCTAAGAAAAGAAGCTGTAACAAGACAATACTTGTAAATCAAACCTGTTATTTCGCTTTGCTTTCAATTCAGTTTGCTCAAGCGCAAAGTTAATTTGGAACTCGATGAAACGATATTTTTAGGTAAAAACGGTTATTTGTACTTTTGAAACCGAGAAGTTCACCGTTTTAGACAAATACCGGCCAACACAGTTGAAAGATTGGGGCGTACCGGTTATTTTCGATGTAGATAGATGAGGTCTTGGCAGAACTGAAATGCATTTGGAGTTTTAATCCAGCCAATTAAAATAAGCGCTAGCTCTCAAATTGGCACCACGCTTCGAATAAGCCCAACACGCAACTGAAAGCCAAGCAACGGACATTGTTTGCTCACTCAGAATATTTCCAAAATTTTTAATTATAAGAACTCCAAAAGGAAAACGCATGCTGCCGTGTTTGCGGAGTCACAAGTAAGCTAGTCGAGCCTTTAATTATATAGGTCCCGTTGGTGATGACAAGGCAGACGGAGTAATAGCCGTGCGCAAGTAAGTTGTAGCCGGGCCAAGCACGCGCATGCAAAGTACAAATCGTGGCCAGGTAATGCGGCAAAGCTTTTGCTAGGATAAACTCCTGGACACGCGACGCTGGTCAAAACAACCATCAAAATTGACCCAACCGCTAACAGAAATGAAATTGATGCACTCGAATCTTTAATGATCACTCCGTAGAGTACTTTAACCCTAAAACAAATAAAAAGCGGAAAAACAGCTCCAAGTTCTGCCCACCAAGCAATACTCACCAAAAAGCATTCAACGAGAAAGATGATAAGCTAAACTTAAATAAAGTGCGCACAATTTGAAAGCGCCTTTTATCAGTGAGCGGACCGGGCAAACCAGCAATCAAAATTCAATCGATTCAGCAGCGCACGAACAGCAGAAGCTTTTAAAAGGGGAGGAACGCGGTCAGTCAACAAGTGATAGATATCATTCGTTTGGCAATAGTGTGCACCCAATGGAATGGCCACTCGGCAGATTTAAACAAAAATAAAGGAATTCCAGATATGAAAGTGATGGGAATTGCGGCTGTACAGCGACTAAATCGTTGATTTTAAAAGCGGCGATGAATCTAAATTTGTGAATAATGCAAACAAGTATGAAAGTTTAAATTATGTTTTTAGTTGAAATCAAAGAGTTCACAACAACGTTTATACAATGTTTGGAGCAACGCTCGGAAATAAATCGATGAATGTTTTCAAAAGTGTGGACAAGGTGGCGCCCAAAGCCAAAGCATAAACGCCCAATCAAAGTGGAAATAAGCGAAAAATCAGCTGATATTGCAACGGAGAGCGGAAGCTAGTAAAAGAAAAGCACGGGCAAGTAGATATGTACGCGCAATTTAAAAAACCGATTTGGAGGAGATGAATTGCAAGTAATGTTTGCGCAAGTTGGTATTTTTAAAGGTCGCATAACTAATTGAGTAACTCTGAACTTTATTCACACTTGAACTTTGCAGTTTTAACAAAATTAACGTGTTGTTTGAAGTGTATTTCACTTGCACATTCAACACACATATTAACATATTGATTGAAGAGGAAGTAGAACATAACACATTAATTTATAACACCCTCGTTCAACGAATAAATTAAACTCTATTAAAAGGTGTTTTCCAGAATTCCACTTAAAATTCGTAAGCGCAGAAAGTTGCATAAATTACCGCCATAAGTTGCATGCAAATAAAATCCCGCTCGAGCAATCAATATCCGCTCGTAAATTCGCTAGCTAGTGAGCCGAGTTTGCCAAAAAAACAAGTATGCACACGTTTGAGGCCGCGTATAGATGTTTTGATGGAGAACAGAGAGGAGAGATTGCAAAGTGCTCGCATGCACGGGGTCGAAAAGAACAACTGGTTGGTGGGAATACAAAGTTGTCCCAAAGCTTCTAATTTGGCCTGCTGCTTTTTAAAAGTTGTTTACGTTTATTCAAATTATTATTAATTGCAGTTTACAAAACGAAGCTCTTTCAAGCACAATATAGCAAACTTTCGTGTCGATTCAAAATCTGTTTGTCCAGTCTCGTTTTTGATCTAGTATTTCGCCGAAATTAAAAACTATCTAAAATGCAAGAACTCCATGCGTACGTAAACAGCATGACAAAGAACAGATAACCGTTGGCATTTCCTCACCTCGGCATGCGGACCAAAACTAACTTGCAAATGTCACAACCTAATTTAAGCCGCGTGAACAAGTAATTGGCGAACAAAAGTTGCTCTAATGAATTTTGGGAGCAGCACGGCATGCAAACGTTTATTCAAAACAATGGATTTCAAAAAAGACTATTAATCGCTGACCAAATGGTGAAATTCTAATTAGAGGATTTACGCCAGATGCCAATTAATGATAAACGAATAAAGTGTATAATTAAATCGCTGAGTAATATTTTCGATTATTCAAAGCACCCGCATTAAGCACTTCAATTTAATAGTCATCAAAAACACAAAATAGTTTGAAAAACATGTTTTTTGTGCATCGAATTAGAACGAACACCTTTTTATAAACTCCGTGAGTTAATGACAACAATCGATTAGATTGGGCAACCAAAACGATAAACAAAGAAACAAATAGCAATTAAATCAGCGGCACATGGAGTTGCATGGAGCAAAACAAACCCGCGGAAAGCAACACATCGATAAAGGCTTCCCAAAAAACGAACACGCAAAAAGTAGTGCTGAAAGAATGGAGCGTTCGGAGCCCAACAAAGTGTATGCGAGCAAATACGTCAGCGTGGACAGCCTCTAGCAAGTCCCCAAAAACAACAAGAAGGAAATAATGAACAGCTTCCAAAACGCGTACGAAACATTACAGAAAAACAACTACCTTCACTGCTCATTAAAACAATGCTCGTAAAACTGTCAAAACAGTTTGACACAAAAAATAAAGAAGTCACAAGAACTTTATTCGCTCTGTAAAAACAACTTTGGTCAAGTTTTTAAAACTGTTTAAAACATTTTGATAAGCTTGGTAAACTAAGCACTCACTCATTTCACAACTTCACTTCCAGCTTTAATCTGAACCCCAAACACCCGCAACCAATCTCCTGCATTAATAAAAAGTCGAGAAAACCAAAAATCACACTATCAACAAGCAAGCGATTGCCAATCGCAAAAACAGCAATGCACCAAGTGCATCTCTAACAAACAAGCACTCCATGTGCTAAAGCTCTGAACTGTTTTTTCCGAAAACACCGCTGGCGTTCCGTTTTCTATTTGTGCACGTTAGAGTCCATCGAGCATGGCTTTCGCAACATTCCTGCACATAAACTAGAGAGCTAAGAAAAACAAGGGTCATTTCAGAATTTCAGCAACTCGGAACAAAATACGGCAAGTGAGTCACCGAGCATCGAGAACACTTGTGCAAAGGTCATTTGGAAATGGAAAACAAAAAGACAGATGAACTGCCACTTTTAACAAAACATACGTAGCACAACGCAAAACAAGTGAAATGCTTTGCTCAAAGACTGTTGAAATACTCAACTCTATTCAACTTTAAGTTTAAACTTCTTCCCGCTTAAAAGCAGCGATCTTTAGCGGCTGCATTTCGCGGTTTATTGGAACAGGAAATAAAAGTTCAAAATGCGGTCAATCTTGTCGTCCCAAATTGTGCATACGTATTTCTTAATCAAAGCCGAATTAAAATAAAGGTTCCGTGTTTTTAGGGCCACCTCTGAGTGTAGAAGTGAGAGAAAGAGGACGGACAGTGACGGTGTTCTCTCAGCACGCTCTCATACACGGCACACCCGGCCAACTAACTAATAAATGGATAAATTGCAAAACAGCGCTCGGATCTTTGGTGTAATGTTTTGGACAAGATTGCTATGTGAGGTCATCATTTGAGTCCATTAGAACAACGCTCGGGCCGCCAACAATGATGACTGGAGATGCAATGAAAGTCATCAATAAGGGTTGTTTCGACATGTTTTAAAGTTGCTTATTTCTGCCATTTCAACACCAATTTATGTGTAAGCATAATCTAATTGTAGAAAGCATAAAATTCAACGAACAGGTTGTGGCCTACACAAACGATTCAAACCATCAAAAACCACTTTCTACTTTAAAAACAAAACAACCGTTGAGGAGCTTCAACGGAAGCAAGCAAAACTGCACAAAATTATAAAGCCAAACGCTCAACTGCCACAATTTCTTTTCGACCACTAAATTGGACTAAATTTGGACGCAGCGGAAGAGCCAAAGTTGCTTGCCAAAAAACGACTAAACTCGAAAAAACGCACAGTCCAAGCTGGCATTGCAAACAAAGAAATGAGCTCAAAGTCAATTAATGTGGATGAGCTGAGCAGTGCAAGTCTAATTCGTAAATTTGTAGGAACTAAATGTGCAAAAACTAAATTTGAAAGAACACGTCTGCAATTCGTTTGTTTGTCATTTTCAACAGTTTCCCGCACTTGTGAATTTCGAAATGTCTTCTCAATCAGGAGCAGAAAAATCAGTTTTTCATTGCGGTGTCAGTCGGTGTTACTTGTGGACATTGTGTCTATCGAAGCGGCGGCAAAAGATGCAAATCAACAGTAAGAATTTCAAATAAATGCGCTGTATGGGAAACAAATTGAATGGTCGCAGAGATTTAAAAGCCATATGAAAATCACATTAGAATTTTAAAATCGGAATGCAATACAGTGATTCAATGCCTCCGCAGCATCAATTTCCAGAAACACATTAAACATTCATTTCCAATAGCGGCCAATTGCAATCAACTGCAAACAATTTCTTCGGGTCACTTTTAAAACTAATTCTTAGTCAGAAATGCACAGCTAATATTTGAAAAGCAAGATCAACTTGCATACATTTAAAACATTCTCGTACAAAACACGCACAAGAAGTGCTGCAAAAATTGCAAGCACGAGGAAATCGGCATGCTTATTCATTTGCACACAAACATCAATAACAAAGAATTCATAATTCATAATTGAGAATTGAAAACACGCAAGCTCATAAATCAATCGAAAACAACAGAGATGGAATTTTGGTCACGCCTGTAATGAAATTGTTGGAAACAGTGCAAACTATAAGAGTATTCATGTTCCAATATATTTGTTATAAGCTTGCACTCTAAATTAAATGCCATTCTCCCGCGGATAGCCGAAAACTTAAAAATGAATAAAGCCAGGAAAAATGACAAGAACGCACCAAGCAAAAGCCACATTAATTTCGTGTCACGAGAATACACACTTGTTTTGGCCAGCATTCGCATCGCTGTTCTTAATTGTTTTGCCACCAATAAACGAACGCTTGCCGACAAAAGTATCAAATAATCATAGTTGTTAATAAAGCTTGTTTGGGCAATTAATTAGGCAATCAAAAGTTGTAAAAGTGTCTTGTTTGAATTTATAGCCATCTTAAATTGGACTTTTAAAACAACAAGCCCATTCAATTAAAATGACCCATAAAATCATCCGAGTTTGTTTAAATGGTTTTTGGTCGCAAAAAACTAATTGTTTTTCGCTAAACACAAAAAGAACGAAAGAGTTGATAAATGGCTGATATGAACGGAGTTCAGCGCAAATGTAGGCAAGCAAAATGGCCTTGACTTTGTAACCAACATAGAAACTGTTGCGTAATTAAATTATGGGCATGAGAACTTTCTGCAAAAACTAGCGGAACTGCAAGTGCGCACTTTAGTTAACTGACCGTCGCCAATTAAAAAATCCATAAAACAGTCTATAAAAACTAAATGAAATCCCACACACGGCGACAAAAAACGTCCGACTGCCTGGTACACACAAGATTTGATCTAATTCTTTCGAGCAACTGCGCAAAAAACTCCACCCATTCGCCCCAATTTGCGTTGTACATGCTACTAGTCGGAAAATTCAAAGTTCATAAAAAAGACGATGCACTTTAAAAAACTCGATGACCGTTCGCACAAACTAAACGCGTTCGTTTCGACTCGTTGACTTAGTGTTTGCGCAAGTGTTAAATAAAACTGCTACCACATTACTAAATTGATTTAAGCAAACTAACTATTCGGCCTAGCACATTTAAAACACTCAAGAACTTTAAAACTTAAGATTCTCCACATAAAAACCGCTTGTGTTCCAAGAACTAAGCGGCAGACACTAAAAACTGAGACCAGTGTTCTCAAAAAACGAAGTTTTTCTAAGGTCAGTCCGCTTTGCTTTTCTTCCGCCGTCATCGAAGATTTTTTGCGAGATGATCAAAGAACCCACTCAAAAAGTTTTGAACTTTGGCTTTTTGCACCAGTTTTAAATGGATAATTCCTTTAGGATAGTTATTATGTATTTGATATAATGACAGTCAAGAAAATTGTGCAGTAATTGTTTCAAACATGAAGCAGACTTGTAACCATTCGAATCTTTTAATCTATGTAAAAGTGACCTTTAGTTTCAACAAAATCTTATTGCTTTCAGCAAACAGCTAGTTCTAAAATAAGAGTTTGGAACTAATCAAATTAACATTTGAAGTTAGTTTTCTTTACTTGTTTTTGAAACAATGACTAACTCAATTTGTGCAACTATTTTTAAATGGGCAATTCCTCTCAAACTTTGACCCAATGATTTGTGCTAGATTTTCGAACTAATTAACATAATCTTTTACACAATAAACTTGTTAACGACGCATAAAGCATTTAAACAATTTGAAACACGAAATTAAAAACTCGTGCTTGGAAATCAATCCAAAGAACTTCGTGCGCGCACAGAAGATTTGGCTTTTTTAATTTTCGTTGTTTTCAGATTTTGGGCTTCTCTTAGTTGTTTAATTGGCAGAAGACAATATGCGCTTTACATGGCTATTATTTGGTGTACCAAAGTTCAGAACATGCAAACGTAAGCTTTTTAGAATACTCGAGTTCACTGATTTGATCATTTTAGCTAAGAAAACCAATCGCAAGTTCAGCCACACTAGACTCATAAAGTACAATGAATACATAATCAAATGCCAAGCTTGTGGAAATCCTCACATGTTAGAGACCGTTTGCGGCGAATGCTATCGAGGAATCAAGAATGAGACGGATAAGATCAAAACAGAGCAAATGGGACTTCACAAGATCGCTTGAGGCTCTCAAGTTTTGTTGTATACTTTGTGCGTTTTCATAATAGGGAGTTGTTATTGTTATTGCAAAATAAAGGATTATTGAATTACTTTTGGATTGCTACTCTTGAAGTTTTTTCGTTACTTTGAATATCAAAAATCTTATTAGCGTTTATGAGTTTTTTTGCAATTTACGTAGATTTGTTGTGTTTCAAGTAGTTAGATTATATGTTTTTATTCCAGTTGCAAAATGGGTACTACAAGCTCTGTTTTTCAAATGGTGCGCAAAGATGCCAAGCTCAGGCCGCTGTTCTTTAAGGGCATCGAAGCGTCCGTCAAGACTACAGATGACACCGCAATTAAATTTTTTGACCAAGCTATCAAACTGGAACGACTTACAAGAAACAACAGGGACATCATTTTGGAGTTAAAGACACTGAAAGCCTTTACGTATGCAAAGAATAACAGGTATGTGCTTGCTTATTGAACGGGTCACTATTTTTGATTCAGATATGACAAAGCATTGACTGTTGCCGAAGAGGCATTGAAAGAGCGTCCCACAAAGCATACGCCTTGGAGCAATATACAGACTTGCTACAATCTCGAAGAACTCAAGTAAAAAGTAATTTTCCGCATCAATAGGAGTCAGGTTGATAAAGTTTGTACATAAGTGCTGCGGGTGATCTTTGTTGTTGTTCAATTAGGATTTGAGAATAAAGATTTATAGCATTAAAGTGGTATTTACTTTAATGTGTTTTCAGCGCATCGTTGTATTTCAATCTAATTGTTGGATGTTTGTTCAGCTATATTGCAAGTTTTTTAAATGTTGTCACAGCCAATTTTCATTGAAAATCAAATTTAGCCAAAGCGTTTCATTCTTTACCAAGTTGTTATTTTAATTAAGTTTAAAATACTTAGAAATCAATCGATTAAACTCCCTATTCTATGTCAAATCTGTGAATTGTGTTCGCATTTCAGTAAATCGATTCGCCTCCAGTTGTTTGCTTTCTCGCCACTGCTTATAGCAACGATTCGTTTGCGTGACGCGCCTTTTCTCCGCCGTGTAGTTGTTGGGAAATAGACGCTTTCGGTGTTCACGTCGTGTTATTGTTGATTTGTTGCATGTGCGTTTGTGGGTGGACTTAATTAACAGGATCTTGTACTACGCTGTTAATTCTGTCAATGCATTTGGCTGAAAACGCTTTCCTAAACACTCTCATTAGTTAGAATTTTATTGCTGTTAAACGAGCGCTTTCGTCAGTTTAGCGAATTCATATGATATTGTTCAAATTCTGCACTTTTGTTAATTTTATTCGTTTAGACTTCCAGTCTCTATTCGGGTTTAAATCAACTGCAACAAGAACGACAATGCTCCGTTTACCAGATGGAACTTATGAGTTGAATGTAGGGAAGAGCTTTAGCAAATCTTCAAAGAACAGACAGGAATATCATACGTTGAGATGTAAGCGGAATAATCATAACTGTTTAAACCTTTCACATTGTTGTTCCAGATGATTTCAAGCCAAAATCCGTAAATAATGATCAAGAAACCTATATCGCGACTACCGGCAATGACGATATTCATGTAAGCGCTTCTTCGAGTTGTTGAATAAATGCAGAATTCAGATTGGCTTTGTCAACGATACCGACAATTTGACTATGTATAAGGGCGCCAGCAAGCCGTTGAAGGACGGAAAAGAGTGCTTGCTAATTTTTGATGAAGACAAAGGCGAGTTGCGACTTGAAAAAGTTATGACCAATATGAATGTTAAGCAAACGAGGTGATTACAATTCGTAGTTTGAATCAATCGTTTTTATTTACAGAGGCGCTTCTGATGAAATCGACCAAGCTATTCGAACACAAATTGAAGATCATCATAGACATCGCAAGCCTCCTTCGAAGCGTGTTCAAATTTCACCACCGGTCAAAAAAGAAACGCCATTGCCCACTCCGAAATTAACACCCCAGAGTAACAAATCGAAGGAAGAAAGCTATCATGATGCAATGATGTCGACAAGCTCGTCTAGCGACGAAGAAGATGGCGAAATTGTTGACACTCAAGAAAAAACGCCGCCTAGCGTAAAAGCGTTGACTCACGATGAAGAATCAAATCAAAGTGCCGAACCAGCAAGACGCTACAGCTTTAATTTAAGTTCAGGGCCAGCAAGTCCTTCTGTCTCTTCAAGCTCTGATGACGAATTTGCAGGTATCTTTAAAACTTCAAATATGAGTTAATTGACTACTTAAAATTTCAGCCGAGCTTGAAAGACGAATTAACGCAAAATCCTCGTCTCCTGAGCCGACCGCAACAACAACGACAAACGAAGATGATGACATGCCTGATTTATTCGGATTCGCACCAACCACTAATCAAGCTCCAACTCCCGAAAAACAGTCTTCATCTAACCCTGCAACAAGTCGCTGCCAATTAACTATGGACCTGGCCTTATCTGATACTTCTGATGAGGATTAGTTGCCAAATGTAAAAAGCCAAACTATACGTGTGAACTAACAGCCTATATAGCCGAACAGAAATAAATAATTCTAGCAATTGTGAGTATATCAAAAACATTTATTTATCAACGTTCCCTGGCAATTCTCAAATAAACAGCAACAATAACAAGCCTAAACAACTAACAACAAATTCCTAATTATGACTTTGCTTCAACCTTTTGGGCTTCGTCGTTAGGACGGCTGTTGAGAAGAATGTATTCAGTTGCACTCAATTTTGCTGATCGATGCGTTGAGAACTCTGGTTGAGGTAAATCAGGCCATGCTGCATTTTGCTTTGTGTCTTGCCATGTTAACGGATTCCACGCACCTTGAATCGATTTGACTTCGGGCATTTGCGCACTTAAGAATTTGACAATTGGTTCACCGCTTCTGCTGCGCAAATCATTCATATATCGACATGTTTGTTCAAACCTAAAAACTTTGCTTGTTAATGGCTAAGAATAATCAAGAAAACTTACGTGAAATTTGATGCATGTACTCTTACTTGTCGTCCATTTGCATATTCGCCGCTGAGAACTGGCTTAACATTTCGGACCGGAACAACATAGATGGCAGTAGCTGGATTCTGACGTGAAAACTCTACCAATTGCTTTGAAATGAACTCTCGAATACCAGCAC
This sequence comes from Aphelenchoides bicaudatus, assembly GCA_024699845.1. Taxonomy (NCBI): domain Eukaryota; kingdom Metazoa; phylum Nematoda; class Chromadorea; order Rhabditida; family Aphelenchoididae; genus Aphelenchoides; species Aphelenchoides bicaudatus. The sequence continues at coordinate 4,492,535 of JAMPIN010000002.1, read as the reverse complement.
TTGTGTGATCTTTTTTGCAAAAACGGATAGTCAATCGATGCAACTGAGGAATTGCACGTCCACTCCAGCCATTGTATTGCGGCGCTGTCGGATAACCAGTAAAACGGAATGCAAAGTTCAAACCCTTAGCTGCCGTGAAAATTGTCTTTATACGATCTACGTGTGGAATAGCCGGCATTTTGATTGATGTTCTAAATTGATAATAAATGAAATGCAACAAACAAGAAGTAAAATGAGTGAAAAACTCCACAAAGCAACAAATTAAGTTCAATCACGAATTTTTTATTCACCCGAGTTCAAATACATTTAAAGGCAATAAATTAATTGAAGTGAAATGTGGAATGAATGCAATAAATATTCTGTACAACTCTATGCTTCACTGTTAAAAATCTATTGAATACTGGAAAAATCAACCAAATCTCCGGTCTTTAAAATTTCAGTTGTAAAAACACACTGGAATCCAGGCTTTAACGCACGAATACATGCAATTTCGGATCGAGTAAGACCGCCGACTACAAACAAGGCTCGTTTAGGAATTTGACTTGGTGCCATAGATTGCCCTTTTAAGCGCTCGTTTATTTGCATTTCAAATCCTTTCCAGTTCTCACGTAGTTTTTGTTCCAATACACGAACCATCAACGGAACATAATTGACATAATATGATGCGAGTGGCTCCTAAAGTTCACAAGGAATGAATTTTAACGTAAAGCGACTAAATTTACTTGTTCAACAACACAGCGCATGCGTTTGAGTTCGTTTGAAAGTTGAGAGAACTAAAAACAACAGTGAATGTGATAATTAACTTAAATGTACCTTTGAGTTGTTTGACGAACCAGCAACATATATCAAACCGCTTATTTGCAAATTTAAGCACCATGCAACAGCATTTGGACCAAACGACTAAAAATAACGGAATAGAAAGTTTTAGATATTTAAATTAAGTAACCTGAACTAACAACTTTTGATATTCATGCCATGTTTTTGAAGTCAAGCCATTGTAAACCAATGATTGGAGACAGATGAGCCGAAGCGCCGGAATTGCGTTTTGGCCACCGTCGATTATTAAATCTTCAATAAACTCAACAACTGTGGATTGGTTGAAAACACCGGCCAGAATTTCTAAACATCAATTTAATTACAGAAGTTGGTTTTGAATATCACCTTGCTCACAACGAATTTGAGCACTGTTCGATGGCTGTGCATAAGAGCACTGACAAATAAAAAGCAAACCAAGTGCGTTGGACGCCAAACCTTTTTGCTTCACCAACTTAGTTAAACTGGGCATAAAACGCTTGATGTCGCTGGCCGAACTGATAGATTTTTGAGTCTGAAAACGCTTTAACTTTTCGATTTAGTTTTCAAACACTTACTTCTTCAATTTTGTGCAATTCGCTTAAAATTCGCTGGATCTCAAGTCTGGCATTCTCCGAACTCAAATGAATCAAATCCCGATAAACTTCTGATTCCAGTTGAATTTTCTTTACAGGTCCTTCTTTGCAATTTGCAAGCAATTCGGTTTCTTTTAGCACCTCTTCGGGAACTTCTATCACGTTTTTGATTCCAATACCAAATAGCGTATCAAGCATTCCGGAAAATGAGAATTGTTCCAGCAAGGGTGTTACTGGGTCCATCAAACGATCGATAACAATAATTTGATCAAAAACGTGAGCCGTTTCGCTAGATGACTAAATTGACGAATAAGTTTGATTCTATTGTTAAAACCTGCCTGCTTTAAAGAACCCCAGTTCTGCATTACTTGTTGAGCCCAAGGTCCATAATAATAGAATTGATGTGCCGTGAATACGTTGTTTAAAGCGCAAGCACTCAAAAACAATACTTCATAGTTGTCGGTAAGCATAAGACGCGCCGGACCTTAAAAGAATGTTTAAAACACGGTGTCTTCAAAGCTTTTACCTGTATGTGTAAAGTCGTTTAAAATGAAGTCACCGAATGTTGGAGACCAATAAAAGGGCCATGCAAGAAGTGTTGCTCTACGGCGTTTAAAGTGTTCGTTCGACTCAATGAGCTCTTGTAATTGTTTTGGAAGACGCGTAAGTATTCTGATGTGATAGGTATGAGTATCAGGCTAAAATTACTTGATAATCTTGACATCTCAAAGAATCAATTACCAATTTAGCCCCCAAACATGAAAACACTTTCAACAAATGTTTCTTTAGTGGTGGAATAATAAAGAAAACATGTTTAACCGGCTCCAGGTAGTCTTTTAAAAGTTCTGGCTTGTCCGGCAAGAATAGATATTTTGCGTCATGGTCTTTGAATACACTGTATAAGCCTAACTGAAATCACGTTTTAACCTTTTGTTTAAAAAGCATCAAATAAACAAACCAAATCTAGTCGACGCATGCATTCACTCTCCCAAACAAACAACTTCGGTCCATCTAATTTGTCCAGATCATTGGAAAGATGTGACTTTGCAGATGATTTGACAACATCTATTAAAGAAACATTGTCCTCGGGCACGTCCATTTTAAATAAGACCAGATCACGCACTTAAATAAAACAAAAGAACTCTATGGCCCTGATTGTGAAAACACAATGCGTTTATTGATTTTTCGAATGCTCACAACTGCTTTGGCATCAATGTTGTGAATACAGTAATTTAAAAGACTTGTATGACGCACTCAAACATTTTCAAACATTTACATATAGTTGTTTTTACACACTAATCAGCATTCATTTATTCCAAACTATACAGCTACCACGCACACGACCGAAATAAAATAATTAACTTAAACACGATAGGCATTTCCATAACTGCTCAGGGTTATTTTCAACCAAAGAATCCGCCGACTGGAGGCATAAACGGAAGAATGCCTTCAAAACGATCTTTACCTTTTGATGACTTTTCATTTGTTTCTTCCGGAAACACGAGTTCATAAATAGTCTCAGGTTTGGACATGAAATCAAATTTGCAGTGTGTGCAAAGACGGTTGGCTCTTGCGCGAGACTTTTCATGACTCTCACGACTTCGGATGAGTACTTCTAGTGGAACAATTTGGTAAGGATGTTCTGCCATTAGATTGTAGTCTGGGTTGTTCCGCAACAATTGGTCCATATTTGCGACAAGAAGTGTGTCCAGTTTGACTAAACATTTAGAAGTAAAAAGAACAACAGAAACTGCAAACTCACCTTTTTCGCACACAACTGTTTGGATAATTAGAATGCTAGATGTGATAAGAACAAGCCGACAGATCATTTTGCTAACCGCAAAACGTCAACTAACAAATAAATTTGACCACAAATCGGCCTAATTTATACGCCAAGAAGCGTGAGAGTTAACAATTTGGCGTGTTCTTGGAAGGTGTGTACAGCATCCAAATCATTGGACGACATTCGAATGAACAATTTTTGTCCTTTAACTCAAGCAAGCGAGACAACAAATTAAAAATTTAAAGGCGCTTAAATTCAATTTGAATATTGACTAGCAATTAAGAACATCTGCACCTCGTGCTTATAGTGTTCTATGATTTGTCGTGGAATATCTAATGGCAGCGAATAAGTACGAAATTGTACACACCTTTTTACGTTTATATACAAGTCTTAATGTCAAAGTTTAAAGAACACAGTCTGCTGAGTAAGCTCGGATCTGAATTTATTGTATTCAATAATTAACACTACACAATACACGGGAATTACACTCACAGAGTGGCGGTGAGATTAAAAGCGCGAAAAGAGCGTAACAAAAAACAAGGTTCTTCTTCAACGTTCACCTCCACTTCAATACAACATGTTTAATGAATAAAGTTAAATGAGATAATAATATCAATTATTAGAAGTTTGCCCAATGCGCGGCTTATTGAGCGTTCGGATTCGGAGACTGCCCACCCTCGGCTTGTGCTTGTTGAGCTTCGCGGAAAGCAGCTTCTTCTCGCTCCAAGTTGCGTTGGATCTCTTCTTGGTCGAGTTTTTCGCGGTAGCCTGCAAATTGGAGGTTTTAATGTTTAAAGTAATGATTTTTAGACTTACGTTTGTTGATAGGCGTCTCGATGATCTCACGCAAGTGGGCCAACTTTTGCTCGTACGAGTTTGTTTCGGCATCTTCTCCGTCTCCGTACAACCAGTCTTCGGTGTCAGTCAACAAAGTGCGGAATTGGTCGGACTCCTAAGAGGTTTTGATTGGTTTAAGCTTTAAAACGTTTATGACTTACCTCCGTGCTCACGAACTCAGCAAATTGTTCGGAAAGCTTGTCGCGCATTGAGTAAACATATTCTTCAACTGCGTTTTTGGCGTCCGCCTTCATTTTTTCGGCCAAGTCCGCTTCTTGCATGCGTTTCTAAATAGAGCTTGTTATTTTGTGCATTTTCAAAACAAAAACATACCTCAAAGTCCATGAATGCTTCCAATGGAATAGCGTAGCCAGTAAGCTTGACAACTGGCAGCTCGTGGACAATCTTTTTCGGCTTTTTAGGCTCTTTCGCCTTCTTTTCAGCAGGCTGATCCGTGGAGGTGTCTTGTGGTGCAGCATCAGATTGAGATTTATCTTCAGCCGACGCACCGTTGTCAGCTGGCTTTTGCGAGTTTGGCTCTGTAGTGTCCATCTAAACATTTTAAATAAGTACAGTCGCTGGAGTAACTTTGATCAACTTACAGCTTCTTGGCCGTTTTCTGGCTCGGGTTCCGGAGGTGCCAACTCTTCATACATTGCTTTGCGGACAGAAAACACTCCGTTCTGATCGACTTGCAACTTGACACGTACAACTCGATAATCAGCATCATCAGGCTTTGTTACTCCTTGCACTTCCCAGGTTCCAATATCGGTTTCAGACTGAGGCAAATCATTGGCGTTCTCGTAGAAAGCAGACATAGTGAAAGCACTAGTTTTGTGCAACGGAAGAATCCGGCCAAGTGGAAAGTCGTCGTTACGCTTGAAAACAGTTTGTGTGACATGCTTTCTAAAAACAACAAATTAGTTTGTGCTTTTAATAATTAAGTTGCAATTTAAGTTTTGATGTTCACTCCGTTCAACGTATTTTTCTAATGCTTTTTAAGCCACAAATTGAAAGGTCAAATAACAAATTGGCATCTAATTCATTAGTCAGCGCAAGAGCGCGGATGGGCGACCTTGAGCTAAGACTAATGTGTTAAATTAGGTAATGCCATCACGCGTAATTTTGGTTGATTAAATGTTTGTATGGGCAAGTCTTGATGACGATGATTAAAAACACTATCTCACTCGTTTTGCAACGGTTAAAATACTTACCCTTCGGAGTTGACGTAGTTTACGCAAATGTTGTAATTCTGTGTATTGATCACATTGAACTCCATAACTTTGACGGTTGGCGACAAAATGGCACATTGCATGGCGGCTCCGCGAGCTACGACGTCATCGGCATTCATTGTAGTCTTTGGCTCGCGGTTGAAATAGTGGGCCACAATTTGTTTGATGAACGGAATGCGCGACGATCCGCCAATAACTTCGACTTCCGAAATGTCTTTGACCGAAACTCCGCTCTTCTTCACAAGATTGTCAAGCAACAAACGGAATCGTTGAAAGACTGGCTCGGCCATCTCTTCAAACTCGGCACTAAAATTAGTTTGATAATAAAAGCTTTGCACAATTTAAAGCAAACTTACCGGCTCAATCGTCCAGAAACATCAACGTCGTTCATGAAGCATTCGATGCCAAACGGAATTTGAGTTGTATTAGCAGACATCTGCTTCTTCAACTTTTCACACTCGTCGAGCAAGCGGAGCCAAGCACGTGGATTTGTCGATGGATTGATTCGGTATTGTTGTTGGAATTGCTGATTGAAGTGCTCACGAATCAACTGATCAAAGTGGAAGCCTCCAACATTCAAATCGAAAACAGACTCCCGAATGCGGACCTAAACGGATGTTGTAAACGTTGTAAACAAGCAATTAAATAACTAACCTGGCGTTCATGAAACTCCATCAAAGAGACACAGGTTGCTGAGTGACCGACATCGACGAACACAACCAATTTTCCATGCTTTTCAGTTGGAGCCGGCAATTGACCTTTTTTGTAGATTCCGTAAGCAATTCCAACTGCAACGTCTTCGTTGACAATGTTCAAAACATTCAGACCAGCAACATGTCCGGCTGAAATTAAGGACTGCCGCTGGAGATCAGTGAAGTATGGTGGAACAGAAATAACACAGTCGACTACGCTTGAGTTGATTTGAGACTCGGTGATCATCTTTAATTTGACAAGAAAAGCAGCGGTAATTTGCTCAATCGACAATTGATGCTTTTGGCCGATGTAGTTGACCTAAAAGAAGCTTTAAACAAAGTCTAGTTGAATCTAACAAACCTCGAAGAGAATTTCGCCGTTGGGACCTCGTGAAACTGGACATGGAACATGCCGAAGGAAGTTCTGAGCAAGAGGATCATCGTATTTGCGGCCAATCAAGTGCTTGAAGTAAAGGACGGTGTTTTTGATGTTCGTTGAAATCTGGTTCCGCGCCGCAACGCCCATACTTCTCGACCGGGTGCCGAACGAAACGCATGTCCTGAAATGGAGAAGATACAGAATGGTTGTAAATTTAAAGACTTACGGAGTTGCATGCAATGAATAGTCGTTAATTAGCACATCAATTCCGCCTGCGCGTGCTACAGCAATGTAGGCATTCTGGTTGCCCAAATCAAAACCCACAACAGACATGCTTTTGACTTAGCAGGTTGAGGTTGAAAGCTCTGAAATTGGAAATTAAGCACTATTTAAAGAGACTAAACGTTTAATGCACAAGAATCACGAAACGCGCCAAAATGACTAATCCTCAAAACTTCAAGACTCAAATATTGTAGTTAAGCAGATGTGGAGTGTCGAATAAAATGATTAAGGGACAAGGAGGGTGATTCTATATATAGAAAAATGTATGCGAAGTTCCCAAAATTTAGAACACCGATTAACTGCGATAATTACAAATACCACGTAACTGCGAAAATTCTCAGACAATAAATGATGACTTTTGATACAACACTCTCCTAAAAACAAGAAACCACGGGAAACGGATTATGAAATTCAAAACATCGTGTCCAACTTTCAACGGCACCAAACAACTAAGAAATGAAACTAAATCGGTGCATTCAAGCACAAGCATTAAGAAATACACAAACGAAAAGTCTGAATAATCTGGAAATTTGTAGAATTTGTCGAATATAGGCAGACGGACAACAAACGACTCGCAGCGAGTCAAGTTTATTGCAAAGCGCTCGGTTCAAACATTTTTATTATTTTTGAAGTATTCCTTCAATTGAACTATCTTGTGCCTTGCTGTTTTAGTTTCAAACTAATGCCAGTCATAAAATGATTAGTTTACAGTCTGCACTTTAATAAAATGAAGTTATGGCAGCGTTATTCAAGTTTCTTGCTTCTTCTGTTTATTTCAATTTTAACTTATGTATTCTATTCAAACCGGAAAAGCTCGAGCCACGCTAACAAACAATTGGGCCAAAAGTTAGCAAGTTCATATTATAAATTGGAAGAAATTCGCTTCTTGCAAAACGAAAAAAGATTGAAAAGCGACGAAATGTGAGTTTGAAAGAAGTTATTTGAAGTTGATAGCTAAACGCACTTTCAGACCTTTCGAGCAATGTTCGATGAGTCGATGTTTCAATTATAGTAAGTGCTTGTGGCGTGAGCCGAAAGTCTACGTCTATCCGACTCAAACAGACGTTATTATTTCGCCTGTTTACGAGAAAATCTTGCGCGTAATCCGTGAAAGTACTTACTACACAGAAAATCCAGCTGAAGCGTGTTTATTTGTTTTGAGTTTGGACACTACAGATCGTGATAAAATCAGGTTAGTTGACACAGTTTATTAGAATCAATAAAGATGTGTTTAGTGAGAACTATATAAAAGATCTGAGTGCTCGAATTGACTTGCTTCCGCCGGATATTTGGAATGAAGGCCGAAATCATTTGATTTTCAATTTATATTATGGCAGTTATCCAGACTATTCTCAGACGGACATTGGTTTTGTGACTAAAAATGCAATAATTGCGTGGGCCAGCGCAGATGCATCGGTAAAACGGGTTTTTGTTTTCAGTCATATTTAAATAACTTTTAGACGTTTCGACAAGGCTTTGACATCTCCTTTCCGCTTTTTCACGAAGAACACCCGCTAAGAATTGGACCACAAAAGTTGAAAGTTAAAAACCCGAATGCTGACCAATACTTGAGCAGTTTTAAAGGAAAACGATACGTTTACGGCATCGGTTCAAATACTCGCGACTCACTTTATCACTTGCATAATCGAAATTCGACTATTGTTTTAACTACCTGTAGGCACAACACAGATTGGAAGAAGTTCGAAGATAGTCGTTGTGCTGCTGACAACAAAGAATACGACAAGTTTGTTTTAGCAAAAAGTAGATTATGTAAATTGAATGTTTAGTTATGACTACGCAAACTTGCTGGAACATTCAGCATTTTGCTTGACTCCACGCGGTCGCCGTCTTGGTTCCTTTCGCTTTTTGGAAGCTTTACGAGCTGGTTGCATTCCTGTTATTCTTTCAGATGGGTGGGAACTGCCATTTACTGAAGTAGTTGATTGGTCGCAAGCAGCTATTCAATTCCATGAAAACACAGTGTTCTTTGTAAGTTATTTAAAATGCAGTTAGCAATTAACACTAATTGTTTTCTTTAGACAACTGATGTCTTGAATTCGATTTCGGCGCAAAGAATCGCTCGTATGAAGTTACAGACACAGTGGATCTATCATCGTTATTTTTCAAGCGTTGAAAAAATTGTATTGTCAACAATTCGGGTAGCCTTTGAACAAATAATTAAATGTCAAACAATTTATTCTAGATTGTTTTCGACCGTATCAACCAGCCAAAAGCTACGCGTTCGCAACTTCTGCAACCAACTGTTCCTGGAAATCAACCAAAATTTGTGGCAGTTTTGCAAACTTCAAAAAAGTCCAACAACAGACCGGCCAAGATAATTGATATGCTAGCGGAAATTGAACAAGTTACAAGCGTAATAAACTTGAGCATTGTTCTCTAAATAATCTCATAAATTTTAGATTATTGTTCTTTGGCCCAAAGCTAGAGGTCAGCCGCCTGAACAATCAGCATTCCCTATTAAACAACAAGTCAAATTTTTGCTTGTGGACGATTTGGTGCTTATAAACCTTTTGGAACTGTCTTAAATAAGCAACTTTTAGGATCAAAAGAATGCATTAGATGTTGATTTAACAGAAATTGATGGTCAGTTTCTTCTGTTTGTAGATGAACGAATACGTTTTACGAGACAAGAAGTAGACAGACTTATGAAAACAGTTGAAGAATGGCCTAATCGTTTGGTCACCTATCATGGGCTTTGGCACAAAGAGCAAATTGTTCAGCACGCAAATGAAACTGCATCAAAATTACCAAACTTTACGTTGGCGAGTGAGTTAAATCATTTAAATGTACTGATTAACGAGAAATTTATTTCAGTTACTTCATCATATCAGAAACAAATTTCCGTCGGCTTACTTCATTTTGCTGCCGTTCATCGAGATTACTTAAGTAACTACCAAAAAGGCCATACCGTTTCGAAAGCATTAAAGAACGTTGCAAGCAGTATTCAACAATGCTCGGCTTTGTTATTCAACGTGTACATGATTGAAAGAACATGGCTGCCGCCTTTGATTTTGACAGCAGCCAACTCATCACAGCCAACTTTTATTCAACAAAGTTTACGACATTATGCTTTGTGTTTGAATAAGGTAGTCTGACAAATCCAAAAACACCGCTCATTAAAGTCGTTTTTAGATTGTTCGTGCTGGCTACGAAGACTTAAAAGCACCATTAATGACAACTAATTTAAGAGTTTAAATGTTACGGATATATCAGCTTTAAACGCCTCAACGGGTTTCTGCCATTCACTTCTCAGTTGTTACGAGTATTGTTTAAATGAATAAATGAACAGATGTAGATTGGTTTTTGTTTGTACGCATTTTTTAAAATTAAGTGTAAGATGTGCATGCATCGTTTTCTATTCCAACAATCAAAAGCAGTCAAACAACATTCAAAGTGTCAAAAAGATAGCGAAATGCCCCTTTTTGCCTTTCATCTCAAAAACCCAGCGAATCTTAAACGGAAAACTTTCTGCCTACACTCTTTTCGTTCCTCACACTTTTTTGCTTTCCCTTATCGTTTAACCGAACTTTTGATAGATTTTGCGCTTTTCGCTTGTATCTTACGTTTTTCGATTTAAACATTAAAGATTCAGTAAAGCTACTTGCAACATTTACTGCTTTGCGCGATGATTTCACTTTGAATTCAAGTTTTGACATTATTTATCCAATTTTTTAGCCTTGATCAAAAATGACTCCGCCGGCTAAGAAAGGAGACCGCAAGACGGGCGACCGCAAATCCAAGAATGCGATGAACAAGCTTGTGACTCGTGAATACACCATTCATATCCACAAGTACATCCACAATATGTAGGTTTTGCTTTTTTGGCTGTCTTTGAGATGACGGTGTTCTTTACAAACTATAATGACTCTTTTGCTTTCAGTGGCTTCAAGAAGCGTGCTCCCCGTGCGATCAAGGAAATCCGCAAATTCGCTGAAAAGCAGATGGGAACTGCCGATGTGCGCATTGACACTCGCGTGAACAAGTACATCTGGTCGAAGGGTGTTCGGTAAGCTTTTGTGCCTCGTTTTTCTGGTCTTATTTGGTTGGACTTCTAATAATTGACTATTTTAGCAACGTTCCTTACCGAATCCGCGTCCGTTTGGCTCGCAAGCGCAACGAGGACGAGGACTCTGTTCACAAGTTGTACACGTTGGTCACCTTCGTTCCGGTCACTTCGTTCAAGAAGCTCACAACTGTCAACGTCGACCAGGAGCAGGAGAGCTAAGCAGCGTCAATGACTCGCATGATTCTAAAGGCTCTTTCTGTCATTCGACGTCTTGTTATTTGTTGATGGAGTAAATAAACATATTATTGTGTTTTTGTTGGATTTTTGCAGACCGAGTTAGCATAAAGTTTTTTATTCGGATCTATTCGATGAACACGTATTTTATAAATAAGTTATTTGAATTTTCAAACGAGAATCAATAATTGCTTGTGGAACTTCCGACACTACACCTCGCCAAAATATACAGTCATTAGCTATCAGTTAGAATTTGTTTTAGGGAAGTCCTGTCTCATATTCTAGTCCAAATCTTTCAAGCATGCTTGTGTCAATTTTGAAAAGTCCTGAAATTTAATTATTGCTTATTTACTCTAAAACAATTTGCATACCATTATCTCCCCATTGATCACCGAAACTGTTTATAGCAAGCCAATAAAGCTTATCTTGGTCGTCCAATCCCCACCCAATCAGTCTAACAACGTGCCAATAGATGATTCTTTTTTCAAAATCCGCCTCTGGAACCGGATGGAAAATTCCGGATTCATAGTGCAAAAACTCTTCAGTCACTGGAAAAGCCATCGTAGTTGGTCCGTAAAGATATAGCTCTTTTTTAATGATTATATGAATCTGAAAAGAACTTTTTATTGCTACAAATATGTTTATTATTTACCTGTTCCGGAGTTAACGGAGTCGGAGCTGTTTTGTTAAAATGCCCAATGACCGATGACATCATTACTTTCTCTTTTCCAGCTTGATCAACAGTCATTTTCCTTGGATGTAAAGTGTAAGCAAGAGATCCTGTAACAAGAAATAGATTATTTAGGCAACTTTAAATAACAATAAGCTCACCAATATGTTTATCTTCAGCATAACTATTTTTGTAATAAATTGGCTGGCATTGTTTAACACATTGACGTTTTTGCTCCCCGGATGGGTATCTAATTTTTAAAATCACATTTTGCTTTGCATTATAAAAACCCACTCGTCCGGCAAACAAGGAGTTCCACATTCTTTGTTTACACTGTATGGTCGGCAACCATCTTTGGAGCCAGTCACAACACCTTCTCTAGCCCAATATGCGAGTGCTGAACTTAAATAGTAAGTTAAATTACTATGTCTTTTTACCTTTCAATGGATCGCCACCATAACAGTTTCCACAAACTTTGCAACAGCCCAAAACATCTTCAATACTCAAGACTCCGCGGAAAGTTCCATTGCTATGAATGCAAGTTCGGTCGGACGCAACTGTTATTGATGAAACCGCATAACAAGAACCACAGCCTCCTTGATTTGGCACATAATGCAATGATGAACAAAGCGGCCATTTCTCGCGAGAATCGAATCGGCGTGGCAAGTTCGAGTTTGGATAGGCTTCAATTTCACTAAAAGCCACAAATGTTTGAATTAAACACAAAAAGCATACGCTAAGTGTTGTTTCATTCGATCGGAACGGAAAAAGTCTTCCAAGTAGCCGACGTATTCTTTGACTGCCGTAATGTTCTTTAAAGTCTTATAAGAGTAGTCTTTATTCTTCATTCCAAACGGATTGAACTTGGCCTGGAAATTGCTGTTTAAAAATTCTCTTTTTTAATTCAATTTCACCTTCCACCTGCTTGTTGGCGACCCATTAACTTGATCAACCAAACCTTTCATGTAGGCATGTAAGTCTTTGATTTCTCTTTTGTGAAATTGCAATCGAAAATAGGCAGCCACACTAACAGCAATTAAAACCAACGCTGAAATCACAAGTTTTATGACTATTTGAAACAAAAAGTACACCTATGACAATAACTATCGAGCTTCCAATGCACAATCGCTTTTTATTCGTTCTTCGAGCGGACATAAGACGCCCGGTTGTACGTACTTGATCGTCTGCGGCTTTCATTTCTGAAAATTTATCGCTGTTAAAAATTACAGTAACCATAGCGAACAAACAAATTTAATATGTGAGTTTTAGTGATAATGGCAAGTTTAAAATAAGGGCTAAAGGTGAAACCACGCAACTTTCTGCAAAATGCCGCCAAACAATGAGCTCAACTTTAAACTTCAACGAAAAGACAGAAGAGGACATTTGTTTAGCGTGGCCAGCGAGCACCTGACCAAATGTTCAAACCGAGAATTTATTTATGATCAGTGGGGTGCAAAAGTGATTTGGGGAGTTTTGCTTCTTTTTTCAAAATTAATGCGTCCGTCAAGGATCAAAGGCTTTAAAAGATCAAAAATTGGTCCAATCAAAACAACTATAAATTAAACACTATTAATTGTTTCAAGTAAGTCTTTAAGGTCCAAGCAGAAATTTATGCAAATTCAATGCAAACAAGGAAGATAGATGTCCAAACGCAACTATCCGCAAAAACAATGCATCCCTTTCCGTTTAATGGACACAACCAGATTGAGGACTAAAAGCTGCTTAGACGCTTGCGCGCAATGATTGCGCGGACGTTCATAAAAAGGTTCAATTTTAATTGGCTGCAAACCGAGGGACACTAAAACGCAAGATGACCATTGAAAATTGTTGATGAATCATCACGCAAATTATAAGAGTCTCTATTGTAAAAAACAAGGCACACGTTAAATCAAGTCTCGACAAATCTCTAAAACTCAAAAGCAGTTTTGACTCAAATTTTTCTTCACTCTTAAACATTTTTCAGTTTAGTCAGTTTGAAAATTAAGTGTGTAATCGAGATGATCTTCAACAAATCGCACCCATCAATTGCGTTTGGACACGGACACATTAGTCAGCTGAACAGCGTGGATGATGAGACCAAGGTTCTTCCTAATTGGACAAATCCGGCATTGTACAAGACGCGCATGTGCGATCACTACCGTACCAAAGGAGATTGCAAGTAAGTAATTTTTAGTTTATGGGCTGATGTAGCTTTGGCAACTAATTAAAACTCTCCCAACAACCCACAATTAGCATAAATGTGATCTCTGATGGGTGTTTGAGCATTACTCAGGTGAGAACTGCGATCATCACTTCTTGCTGCAAATATTTGTTGCTCCAGCAGCGCTGATGTGTTGATTGCGCAGGTTATCGCGAGGATCGTTTGACACTTTTGTTTTGGATGGCAGTCGAGTGTTTGTTGTTCTAGTCCTATATGCTCGTCCAATTAGATGCGCATTTCCTGTTCTCCTTGACCGTGAATAATGTTTACACGCGAGTATTGAATAACACTGGTATTTGCTGCGCAAATCAACTTAAAAGATTAATTGCCTTTCACTTAATAAACAGCTAATTAAGAAGACACAGTTTATGAACACTGTGGAAACTTTTAAAAGTATAACGATGGCAGAAGCATACTAATTTTGTTGTTTTAGGTTTGGCTTGAAGTGCTGGTTTGCTCATCACAAGGACGAATTGCGCTCTGTTCCTCGTTTGGATCGCCATCCTGAAGCTGCCTTGAGTGCCGTCAATCAGGTCATCGAATCTTTGCCTCCATCACGCAGTCGAAAGGGTTTGTTTTAGTAGTTCTTGATAGTAATAATATTGGCTATTTAGTCGCTATGTCGAAAAGCCAGCAGCTCTATGACGAGTTGATGATTCAGAAGAAGGATCATGGATTGCAGCGACAGTTTGTCTACTACCGCGTAAGTTCATTTGTTGGGGGTGTTGTTCAATTAACTAATTTGTTTAGATGCCGTCCGCCGTTTTCTGGAGTCGTGACTGCGAGACATCATAGTTGCTGGATTTTCACATGCCTATCGCTTTCGATTTCCTATTCAGTCTAATCTAGTTTATCCTTTATAGCCGGTGCGTTTGTAACTTATAAATACGTCTACTAATATTGGGAATTTTCTTGGTTATTAGAAACTTATTTGCGAGCAGAGGATAGAAATAGTTATTATTGCACGAAAAGTAAAGAGCACAGTGAAATAAAATAAGTAGAATAGATCTTCGAAATTAAGCAACGCGTTCGACAGGTTTAAATTGTTCAAAATTTGATTGGAACTGCAAAACTGGGTCAGCCCGACTTTGCATCAAAACACTTAGCTCGCGTAGCACAATCAAACACAACAAGTTGCTCTCCAAAAACGGGACAACAATGAACAAACAATTAAGGAGTGGATGACCAACAGACGCGAACACGCAATTGATTTCACAAATTTGGAGATGAGTAAATTAATTTGCGTGGAACTGTCCATTCCACGCATTGCGTATTGTTTGCTGAGCGTCGGACAAGTAGAAATGGACAAACATTGATGGGACTGTTTTTTCGTTCATAATACAATTCATGATCAGAATGACAAGTTTGTGACGCACTTTGAAATTAAACTGCTGACACTGTTAATCAAAATTGCAAATCTGTATTTAAAGCTATGAATAAACGTTGCGAGGCATATTTAAGTTAAGCAAAAAACTGACCTTCCTCTTCTGATTCGTCTTTGTCTTGATCCGCGGTGGGAGCTAATCGCCGACGTCTTCGGCTTCTTTCCATGTTTGTTGATTTTCTCGTGATTAACGGCGACCAAATATATTGCGCATTCGGAAAAGTGAATGAATTAGTTTTGGATCTATTTGAAACACGAAATTTTGAAACACGCAAATGAGTCAGATGTATAAGCTTTAAAGTAATTAATAAATTGAGGTGAATAAAGCCAATTTAATGTGGAGGTATTTCAATCAAAAACAGATGTGAAGCCATTTCGTGCGCAAACGCCGCAAAAAGTCCACTTGCTATGACCGGCAGCCGCTTGCGTAATTCAAGCAAACAGTCGGCTTTATACAAACAGAGTGGTCAGCCAGTTGAGAGTCTGAATTAAACGGCGAGAAATTGATAACTAACTTGCAACTTAACACTTAAAATGCATTTAAATCCTAACAACTTTATTCTTTAACTTTAATCCTAACAACTTTGCACATTAGAACAGTAAAATTAGGTTGTGATTGCGTCGTTGGCCTCGTACCAAGGAAACAAAGTTGCTTATTTTCATTTCATCTAATTCGTTTTTCCAATGTCCGCCTTTTTTGAAGTAAGAACCGACAATGAATCCGTGTGCATTAAAGAACTTTTTGAAGTTTTTACGATCGATTCCGGAACCGATTAAAACGGGCAAGTTTATTGTGTGTTGAACAGCTAAAATCGGATTTACTATATTTAAAGTTCTAAACAAACACACCGTTCAGATCCTCCACTTGTGCTGGACTGCCTGTCGCTGTTCCAGTAACAATCAAACCATCGGCCAGGAAAAACTCCGCAGCATGAGCGCATTCTCCGATGGATATGTCAGAAGTTATTGCGTGAGAACTGCAATTCTTAAATCATTTTAAGTACTTAATCTCCAAACATACGAGTGCTTCTTCTTTATATCCGTTAAAATTGCCACATTCTCGGCGTTGATTTGTTGTCGATACCGAATCAAAGGACCAGCACACGCATTCATTAATCCTTCATCAGCAACATGTGCAAAGACAAACGACTCAGGCGCGAATAAAGTCAAGCTCTAAATTCAATACAGGATTTAAGGTATTTTAGCAAAGACTCACCAGCTGCTGCGCCTACAGATAGTGCTTCTTTGTTTGCTGCTGCCAGAATTTGAATTCCCAGAAGTAGATCATCTCTTTCCGAAGAATTCAACGAGTTAACTGCATCTCGACACAATCTTGACATAAACGCCGTTGTTTCGGGCCCGTGTTTTAATTGATAAGGCAGATCATGCATGTTTTCGTAAATGATTCCATCTACTTTTGCTTTTACATATTGCCTAGTTTCTTTGCACACTTGTTTGGAGATTTCATCAATGTTCAATTTATTCAACGGAGCACTAAAAACAATTTGCATTTAATGTAAATGACGTTTGATTAAATACCCAGGTAAAGCCGAAACATGAACCATTCCAAAGATCAAAGGTCTTGACGAGTCCAGTAGTCGTTTAGTTGTTTTCAAAACTGTTGCAGACATTTTCAAAACAACTTCTCGATTAAAGTCAAGTAACGATCTTCAAATTTTTGATTAACACAGATTTAAAAATAAAGAATAGATAACTTGTACTTCGCCGACACATGAATAAGTTTTATTTTCTAGATTCGTTTTGTTCTATATAAAATGGACATCTCCGATACGTCATCATCCTCTGAAAATGGGCAAGAAGAAACCGCTTTTGATACTTATGATACACGCCTTTACCTTTTCAACGACATGGATAGAAAGGCAGCCGAAAGCTTGCTACAAGTTTCTGACGTTGGAACGTTTTTGATTAGAAAGTCGACTACCAAGTCTAATAGTTATTCATTGAGCGTTCGGTAAGATTTTGCTGTTAAACAATTGTGAATGCTTTGAATATGTTGTAGAATTTCAATGGAAGATGAAAACTCAATTCGGCATTTCATTATTGAGCCAAAACAACAAGCCGATTCTGATCAATTTGTCTACAATGTAAGTGTTTATAATAAAGCTTTTAAAATGTTGCTTTATTTAGATGAACGGGGCAGAGTTTCGAGATTTGCCAACATTGGTCACGCATTTTACATTAAATCCACTAGGTTCTTCCAAAAATAGCACTCATTTGAGACAACCGGCTCCAAAACGTGTAATTGAAACTGTAAAATGCAAAGCCAGGTTTTTTGGTGAAAGAATAACGGACTTGCCATTCAATTGTGGCGAATTGCTGGATATTTTGGAAAAGCCGGAAGAAGAATGGTGGATTGCCAGAAACAGTATTGGAAACGTCGGTTTTGTGCCTGTTAATTATTTACAGCGGCATCCAGAAGTAACTTTAACTGTTTTGAAGAATCTTCACATTTACTTCTAGGACTTTGATTCAAGTTTCGCAAAATCAACTGATGAAGAATCATTCGAAAGCTTAGCCAACTACACGGACATGGAACGCAGCAAAAAAACAGAGCATAATGAAAATCAAGAGTTGTCAGATCCGAAAACATTAGTCACGGTTGTCAAAGAACTAAACATTTCTGAATAAGCACAAATCTTCCTATAAATTCAAACAATGCTGGTATTTATCATTTATTAATCTGTGATATGTTAAACACAAACAGCAGAATACAGAATAAAGCCTATTTGACTAGAAAGAATTAACTGTGCAGAGAAATAAATTAACAGCGTAGAATTAAGCATCCTAAACACAACAATTATGAAGATTCAAGTCAAAAAATTCACCTTTATTCGATAATGCCGCGTTTCTTCAGCTCTTTTCGAGTTTCGTCAATTTCCTTTTGAAGTTCACGTTGCGCATCCACACAATCATCAATGCTGAGGGCGCCACTGATAACTGTATACACAGCATATAGTCCAAACAAAACTATGGCCAAAAACGGAAGATAGTAGAGAAAGAAATTGCTTGCACCTGTATTCAATTCAATCAGACCGGCAAATATCAACATCCATAAGGCGGCAAACGGTGATCCGTACAAAGCATAGATTTGAAGTTGAGTGGCCATGTTGTGATCTGAAACAACCAAATGTATTGAACGAAGCGAAAAACACAAACAACAAAACAATCAAAATTTGCTTACCGCTTTCAAAACTTTTATGAATTTTTCTCTTTGACGTGTTCACATTCAATCAAACAGCGGTGATAATAATCCCGTAGAGTGAGTATTAAAAAATTTGTTGGCAAAAAGTGTTGTTGGTGCTTGTAACTTTGCCTCGTCCGATCAAGACACGTTGACAGTGCGTTTACTTAAAGAGTTTCGCAGATATTTTTGAAGTGTTTTAAGTTTTGCGGGTATTTCTCATGTACATTATTCTTTGAAAACTTATAAACTTCAATATTCAATCAGACCGATCAACAGCTTTCTTAAATAATTGTAAGTCTTTAAACAAACATTTAATACTATCATTTTAAAACTAAATAGAGTCTTTTTAGCCGTTACATCTTTTTAAGTTCATTAGTTTTCTTACAGAATCTGCCCTAAAAATTGTATTCATTCTCTATCAACTTTTGTCTCAATGACTTTAGGTCATTTGCTTTTTGTCATCAGCGCATCATTTACAACTTAACTAGGTTGCATTAAGTTAGCTTTTCTCTGCTTTAATTAGGTTGGTAGCCGTTTGCGGGCCAATAATTTAGATCTGCCCATAAATTGTCGCTTTTTGGCCGATTAAAAGTTTAAGCGCCTAACCGGTCATTAGAAATGTTTTGAAAAAAGGAGAGGCAGTTGTGCTTGGATAATTGAAACTTTGGATCAATGTGAATATTCGGGCACTTGCGGCCAGCGCTTTTTCCTAAAACATGTGTTCCACTCTTGTGTTTTGCCAACAATCTTAAGCTTGAGCGACTCCCAGGGCACAGAGTGTGATTAATTGCGAACGAAGTGATTTGCCAGATTGGACGGCATGTTAAGTGATTTTATTTGATTGGTAATCGCGTCACTTGCTTTTTCGGTAGCAGTTTTCTTTCTTGAATCTTTGTTTAGCATCTAATTAACGGCGAATGACCACACATTAAACGGGGAAGTTTTGGCGGCTCGTTGGTTTTTATGGCCAATTCTCTTTAAGCTAATAAATATTGAGTCAAATCCGGCGAGCAAACTTGATGCGGTTTCGGGTTTCAATCGTGTCTTTGAGTCTGTCTTTTTATTGACGCAATTTTGAGTCGGTTTTCCGCTCTGTTGACAAAGTGACCAGCGGCATTAATACAAGACAGACTTTATAAATTGACAGACCGTTTTTGTTGACTTTTCGTTTCCGGTTTGCATCAACTTGCTTGTTGCGGATTTGCCGTAGGGATTTGGTCGACTAGATAAATTAGTTCTTGTTTCGCGCTTGAGTGCAGTTCTTGGACAGTTTTTGTGTTTTGCATTCCTACATACTTGTTTCTTTTTAACAAAAGCAGTTTAAATCAGCACTTTAATATAAAATTGAGACAAAACTTTTAATTTATTCTAATTATTCATAGGATGTTTTTTGCAACTACACGACGCCGACACTCAAATGAACCCAGAAGGAGACAATTCATCAGCAGATTTGGTCTACAAAATTCTCCAATTTCAGCAATCGAATGTAGATAAAGCTGTACCCGGAACTTCATTCAGCTCTCATTTCATCGATGTGCAACTAAAAAGTCTTCTATCTGCTGAAGATTTTTGTCCCGAGCTTTTTTCGTGTTTAATGGATATGACGATTGACAGCAATGTTTGTCGACATATTTGGTCAAACTATCAGGCGTTAATCACACAAGTCATTTCGAATTTGTCCGCTTTCGATCCGCCCAAAGACAGCGAATTACCTGCATTTACGCCAGACTTTCTGCGAATTGTTGCACGTCTGTTAAGAGCACAAATTGATCTGAACAAGAAAGGTAACTTTTAAAACCTAATCAATTGTAACGAGTACTTTTTAGAAGACAAGCTTGAAGAAACAAAGCAACTAATTACGAGCATAGACGATTCAATTCCTTTGGACAATAGTGCTTTTAGTTCGCAGCAATTAGAGAATGACGAACTATTTGATGATTTGCAAGAAGACATAAGAGGCGACGACGAATTCAAGTCAACCTTTCGAGAAGTGGACACCTTCAATTTCCAGAAATTATTCAAATTGGTTAGCAAACTATTTGACTCCTCATCTTCTCCACCTACATTGGCCGGCTGCCTTAAGATTCTCGTCGAACTTTCAACCGGTGCTTTCATACAAATCGAGCAGCTATTTTCTCTTATCGGAATTGACACGTTCATGTCCAAGCTGCATTTTGTAATGATCTGCTCAACTAATTCAATTCTGCAACAAGCAATCGGCGAATTCCTGAGGTTCTTTTCAGCCTCATTCTCTGAAGAGTTTTGCATCATTTTGCCGTTGATCCAAGATGCCATTAAAGTTAGGGAAGCCAAACTCTCGTCCTCGTTAATGGAAAATCTAGTTGAATCAATTTTGCACATTGATCTGTGGCCACTGGATACGGAGTTTTACGAGTTTCTGAACTTGTTGGCCACCAAATTAAAAGATTTCGATGATTTGGAAGAAGCAAAACAAAGGTTTTATACGCGTTTAGAGAGGTAATCTAATTACTAAAAATCTTATTATCATTTGAATGGTGCTGGTTTAAACTGTCTTAACAACTTATTTAAATCCGCTATATCTCTTAATTACGCGTCTTTCGATATTACTGATTTTAATTTAAACATTTTAGCCACAATCAGTCCGTTTGCGAACATAACATGAAGTCTAGATGATCTCAAAGTGCATACGTGTCTTAAAATGAGCAATGTGCCAATCCGACCATCAAGCGTCTGGCTTCCTTCTTACAATTCTATTGAGCCGTCAACTTCAGCGCATTTCCATCAACAACTAAGTGTAAAGCATTTGTGTAATTGCTTAAAATTCAAGACTTGAACTTTTAGAACAGTGGCGCCGCCGTGTCTGTCGAGTATTTGCAGGTTGGATTTGTAAAATAAACATAGATATATTTGAAATTTAAGGTTGCGGCCAACTTATCGCCAACACAACATGCACCGCCCTATTCATCAAATACACTTGCCTAGACGAACCAGTCAACAACATGCTCCTAGATTTCAACAACTACCTGCAACAATCAGTCCCTGTTCCTTTTCGAACATCATTTGGTGGATATTTCTTACCAGATACTCCTACGGTTATCGTTGCTCCAAGTTAAGTTTTAACGACAATTAATAAACGTTGTTGCTGATTATTGATCAAACTTCCATTTCCAAATTAAGCTAGTATTGTAAACTTATGTTCTCTTCCCTCCTCGTTCAAACGATAAAAATTGATAACAAAAAACGAACAGACAGCTTAATTAATCGGAATACAAAAGTGTTGTGGCCAGTCCGACACCAGCGCTCTTTAAAAACCGCAAAAAAGCCGCTAACTGGCGCTTTGTCTCGATTTCTTGCAAAATTTAATCGTCCAGCAGACACTAGCAGTTTATTCCCACGTCTGTCCACTTTCTGTCCGCATAAATCCATTCAATTATTCGTCACTGATTGGGCTAGGTTTTGCGCCGACTTTGCATCCTAATTACTTTTAACGCCGATTTGCATTTCACAGTCGCAACAAATGGCTGAACCAAAAAAGAGAGAAAGTTCAAAGCAGGCAGAAACTCTGTACGTTTGAATAGTTATGCAAACATTAGTTCATTTGAGTAAATGCGCTCAAAACAGTGTTAATGTGTTGTTTGATTTTTGCGTTTTAGGCAGATGATGCCAGTCCAACAGCAACAGATCCAAAACGATGACAGTTCAAGTGAAGATTCTTCATCAGAATTGCACTGTTTGCCGTGTTATGAGAACAGGACGGTCAGAAGAACGCTGAGAGCTGTTTTGCTTGGACAAGTTATGTCGTTATGTTTGTGCGGCACGGGAATTGGATCGGAATTGCTGGCTCGAAACAAATTTAACGCCCCAGCTTCACAAAACTTCTTAAATTACTTTTTACTCTTCTTCGTTTACGGATTGATGGTAGTGTGTAGATCTGGAGATCGTAATATGCTCAATGTCTTGAAAGATCGTGGCTGGAAGTACTTAATCTTGGCTTTTGTCGACGTCCAAGCAAATTACCTCATTGTTTATGCATATCAGTACACAAATCTTACTTCGATACAGGTTTTTAAAACAATTGTTATTAACGCTATTGAACCTTTTAGATTCTCGATTGCTCAGTGATTCCAACTGTAATGGTGCTCTCTTATTTATTCCTTTCCGTCAGGTAGGTTATTTTTAAACTCAATTCGCCAATTATTTGTAACTACATTTCGTTCCATCAAATTTGTTAACATTGAATTCACTAAACGACTATAAAAATAACTTACATTCCAAGAACAACCATGCACCACGAAAGGATTTGTAGCTGAATATAGAGCGCCATAAAGAAGACACAAGTAAATTAAATGAAGTTAGAGACTAATAACTTGCAGAAAACTTATCCGTTTTTAATCAAAGACTCAGAAGCTTCAGTTGAAATGGTTAAGCTCATTGCGTAACAAGTAGAGAAAGCAAAGCGATGTTTTTAGGGTTTTGTTGTTTGCCGAATTTTGCATAATGATCAAGATCAAGATTGATATCTATCTCAGCATCCAGATAGCTTCAAAGGCTGATTTTAACAGGTAAAACAGGCGTTATCCAAGCTCTGCACAGATGTCTAGTTACCTTTTGTTTAATTATTAGTTATGTATGACCGATACTCCAGCCGAAAAGTCAAAATCAGTATCTATCACAGCATCCAGACAACTTCAAAGGCTGATTTTAACAGGCAAAACAGGCGTTATCCAAACTATGCATAGCTGTCCAGTTACTTTTCTCTGAATACATTTGGTTGTGTAGTCGGTGCTCCAGCCTTAGATATTTAAAAAGATGCTTGACTTTGTGTTTTCGATTCTCGACACTAAAATTCTGCGTACAGTTTTATTTTACTGTAAAAGAACAAATTGAGTGAAACGAATAGATTGATTTGTTTGAACAATAAAACTCTTTGTAGGTACCTCATATCGCATTTGGTCGGTGTCTCAGTGTGCTTAGTTGGTATTGGCCTAATCATTTATGCAGATGTTGTGAGTGGCAAAGGTAAGTAGTTGCAAAAATTATATTTGAAAGCATTTTGCTGAATTTAGGCGCCGAAGGCGGACAAGAGCGTTTAATTGGCGACGTACTCTGTCTGGCCGCCGCCTTTCTTTATGGAATTGCCAATGTGACGGAAGAGTTTCTTGTAAAGCAATATGATCGATTTGAGTATCTTGGAATGGTCGGTCTCTTCGGCTCAATCATTACTTGCTTGCAAGTGTAAGTTCATACGTTAAATCTAAATTTTAAATTGTTGTTTAGCTCGATTTTTGAACGATCTGCACTCGTAAACTATTCGTGGAGCGTTTCCAGTTTGCTAGAATATGGACTTTTCACTGCTTGCATGTTCTCTTTTTACTCATTAGTGTCAATGGTGATGTCACAAACTTCTGCACTGAATGTTCAACTTGGCAGTGTTGAGCTCCGATTTCTACAGCTTACTGGCCGGCATATTCATATTCGCGTACTCTTTCAACTTTCTATACTTGCTGAGTTTCGCCGTGGTCATAACTGGATCCATTATTTATTCTATTAAAGAGACAAAAGAAAGGAGTCGAGCGGAAGCTAACTTTATATCAAAGATATTATGTTTTTGTTGCCCATGCGTTACGTGTATCGAATGTCGACCTCGAGCTTCTTACAGCGTTAGAGATGCCCAACGAACGCCTTCTGTTTCATTGGAAACACCTCCGTCATCTGCAAGCACTCCTTCCGCTGGATAATGCTCAAAACTTATTTATTTCACGTCCAGACAAAAATCAAATCAGGTCAAATCTCTTTGTTTATTGTTGTTATTCGAAGTTGCAATAAAGTTCTATTACATTTATTCACAAATAACCGAGGCAATCAATACAAAACCGTAAATAATTTAGAAGTGGAATGGACGAAGACTGCTTTTCTGGATCATTTCCGAATTGACAATGCGGTTATAATAATCGGTTCCGTGGAAAGCAGATGAACGTCGAATGGCAAACCAAGTCATTTTGAGCAAAGAATCGGGCTTTCTAAAATAATGAAAAACATTGTTGATCATGCTTTTAAAAGAAACTTACTTGAACGGCAAACGATAAACAGTATGGCAGAACGTGTTTTTCTTGCCGACATTTCCATTGGACGAAAAGACAATTTCGTTCTCTTGATCATCAACAAACACTTGAGTAACCTTATCCTTGACGCATACATTGATTGCTTTACATTCTTGTGTTGTCTCGTCGAGAATACGAAGCGATGACGATTGACTGTTGTTGGTAGAATCGAAAAAGTACAGACGTTTGTCGGACCAATAATGAGCTCCCTGAAACAAAAATTTAAACATATTTAATTTGAGAAGTTATGACTTACTGTAAAACGCGGCTCAAACGATGGTGGAATGAGCTTAACTCGGAACTTCGTGGTTGTGAAGCCGTCTGAGTTGCCGCCCGGAGTCATGTCTTGTTCACAGAAGTCCCAGCCACCTTCTCGTTCATAGAAATCATCGTTTTCTTGAAGCAGAAGTCCATATGCCGTAACTCCGTCTATTTTTCGGCAGTCCATAGCAATTGCATCGTTATGAACTGGACGTGGAAATATTCTGCACTGATTGTTTATGATTCTTCCGGCGTAGATGCTGATTTCGTCAAAGACTGCAAACTTGTTTGGACTTTTGGCATCAACAATGAGTCTGGTCAAATCACGAATATATCTCATTCCGCGGCTTTGTGCAATAGAAAATGAATGAAGAACGCTGCATTTCCAGGCAGACAGGTCCAATGAAAGTAGATAGACGGAACCGCTAAGATCGCCGTCTTCTTTGCAGCGTGCCATGAAAATACGTGCATAGTCGACTTTAATCATTGTGAAATCATCTTCTTCGGTGTCACCGAAACGAGTTAAACGACCAGTAGAAAAAGGAAGCACTCTAAACATTGATTTTAAAAGTCATAAATGCGCGTTTAAAACAAACCTTGACTGGCCATGAAACAAGTCAACAACAACCAGCTCGCTGCACGTGGATTTTTGATTGTTGTAATACAAAGCGTAGCGTCCTTGCCAAATCAAACCACATTTTAATCGCCAATCATTTTGACAAAACAGTGCGCTTTCCTTTCTTTTGATAGCCGTAAACAACTGCCGAAAGGATTTCATATTGCTTTTCACCAATTTCTTCTTTTAAAGTTTCATCGCCGAGTCGAAAACGCTTAAGAGAGTCGTCTATGTTTTCCGGTTGCAACCTTTCAGTTTGGCAAATATTCTGAAAAGCTTGAGCGGCGGATTTTTGATCACGGAGTTCGTCAACAACTTGTGCGTCGTAGTTCATTGTCGCTAAATCCAAAATGATTAATTAATGAAATAAATAATTCTTTTTAATGATGAACTTAATAAATTCACACGCTTAACATGGGAGTCGATGATTTTTGTGAGTATGCGAATCATCAAGCATCCACATAAATCCGCCAGAATTTAAAAATACTTTAATTTCGTCAAAAGAGAGACATTTCCCCTAAAAGTGCAGAGACGACACATGCGCCATTTATTAGAGTTTTGTGAAATTTAATTTTGATCATTTAGCTGTTTCAAACATGGGAGCTGATGGTAAGATTTTTTCATTTTAACTTGCAGTTGTTTAATTTTGAACTTAGGTGGCACAATACCGAAGCGTTGCGAGTTGGTCAGAAAGAAGAAAAAGGTCGAGAAAATTGACAAAAATGTTACAAACGCAGCAAAATGGAAAACATGCCAAGCATCCGGAGATCCGCTGCAAAAGCCAGTAGTTGCATGCAAACTTGGACGGTAAGCGTTTTAAAGTGTAACAATATTTGATCGTTTTGTTTTTAGCCTTTACAACAAAGAAGTCATCTTGGAAGGTCTTTTGAATAAAACGTTGGGAGACAATGATGTTACCAAGCACATCAAAAGTCGAGCCGATTTTAAAGAGTTGAACTTGACTGAAAACAAGGAATACAGAGGAGACGGCCCGGAAAAGGTAATATTTTCTAATTTTGCTCTAGTTATCAATTACAATTTTAGGGGAACACTTACATTGATCACAACAACACTAAATGGATTTGCCCAGTTACGAGCTTGCCTATGAATGGTGGCACCAATTTCTTTGTCAATTTTAAGTGTGGTTGTGTGATCTCCGAAAAGGCAATCAACGAACTCAAGTCAGAACAGTGCTTGTCATGCAGTGAAAAATTGGACCGCGAACGCTTGATTCAACTCTATCCTGAAAATGAAACTCTCAAACGTTACGCCGAACGCTTGGAAACTGAACATGCAGCAAAGAAAGCTAAGAAGGCATCAAAGAAGAGCGAGCCGTATCAATTGGTGAAGCCTTGAGTTCAAGTTGTAAATACCTATTTGTGTCAATGTTTTTGTTTCTGATTCAATAAACAAGTGGGAAAATATTTTTGTCTTGCTAGTTGAAAGGTTGTTATTTGCCGACTTCTATCGAAACGATTTTGCTTTCTAGTTTTTTGTTCAATTTTATTTTTTGTAGAATGCGGCCTATCAATTCATTTGCTCGAACTTTTGTGCGCGGTGTTAGGCGACGAGCAACTCAAAAGCCTGCAAGTTTTATTGAAGATGCTACAACATTTGCCGATACTCACACCGTTCTAAGTGATCCTTTTACACCAATGCCATATCCGGAAAAGCAACTCTTCGGTTACTTGAAGCAAACACAAGACGAAAAACATGAGAAAGTTGCTCAAAAGGCGTTGAAAAAGGAAGCATATCTGAAGAATGGTCTGAATTTTGATCATATTCCGATTGAAAAACAGATATTTTTGTTGTTTCCTGGCCAGGTAAGCAATAGCTTTACTATGATTGCTTTAAGTTCTGCGTTCTTAGGGCGAGCAGCATGTTGGAATGGGCAAGCAGCTTAAAGATAGCCCGTTATCAATGGAGTTGTTTGAGCGTGCCAGTGAATATCTTAAATATGATTTATGGGATTTGTGCCGAGCTGGACCGAAAAGCAAACTTGATTTGACTCTTCATGCCAATACAGCTGTTTTTGTAACTGGAGTGGCTGCAGTGGAAAAAATGCGAGCCAATATCGAAGACTTTGATGAACGTCTAACAAATGCAGCCGGTTTTGGTGTGGGCGAATTTTGTTCACTTGTTGCTGGAGGAATCTTAAGTTTTGATGATGGTAAGTACGACTGCAGAAAATGAGTAGCTTGTTTGTTTTCAGCCTTACGAATCGTTGATGCACAAGCTCGCCTTATTCACGAATGCAATCAATTGGTTTCTTGTCAGACGTTTGCTGTTCAAGTTAAGGCTTCATCACAACTCGATCAAGCAATCAGTGAGGCAAAAGAAATGGCGATTGAGAAAGGTGAAATGCCCTTATGCGAAACATCTGCTTACGTTTATTGCGGCTTGAAGATGATGGGAGCATCTCGATTGTGCAAAAAGTTTTTAGAGGAGAATTCGGAACGCTTTCAATTCAAGGTTTGTACTAGCCAATTTGCAAATTTATCTATTTCTATCATGTTTAGATAGTCAAAAACTTTCCCATCATTGGCGCTCCATATACCGGTTTAATGCGACCAGCTCAATCAGACATGGACAACGTGCTGAAAGGAATTGACAAGTTTGGGAAGCCTCACATCAACGTCTACTCGAACTACTTGGGCAAAGTCTATCCGAACAAGAAGCAACAGGTACGCATGTGCATGTTCCGGCAATTCAGTAGCCCGCTCAAATGGGAGCAAATTATGCAGATACTTTATCGTTTCCATCAGGCAAGTTTTTCAACATTTTAAGACCCCAGGCGCAAATTTCCATTGTTTTGTTTTAATCAAAAAACAAAGGAGCCGAAAACCTGGAAAAGCAAATTGTTAAGCATGTGTGCGTCAATGATTTTTAATGTTATTGTCCTGTGTGCTTCAACATACAATTTTTACAAAACTTTAAAGCATGGACTTTCTAATGTTTTTCAATTTAGAATTACAAGTTTCCTACGATCTGTGAAGTTGGATCAAGCAAACAACTCAGTAGCTGCGTGTTCCAGACAAGCAAGAAGGCTCATCAGAAGTATAACAATTTCCCATGTTAGCTTCTTGTTGTTAATAGGTATTTGTTATTTTTGTTGAATAAATACATTTACTAAATATCTTGGCTACGAAGCAAGTTACAATCAGTGTAAGTAATATACAAATCTGTTTATTCGAATCGACCTAACAAAAGTCAGAGTCATGAACAATCGGATAGAGAGAAATGAGACAATGAATTAGCTTTCCGACTGCTTATTTGCAAAGACTTGACTAAGCTTCTATTGCTTGTGCTACCTTCTCTTTACGTTGTTTGCGATTCAGAAGTCGGCGTTCGCGTTCATATTCCTTCATTCGTAACAAGAAATCCTCATATTCACATTGGTCATAAGTGTGTCGAGTAGAATCGCATGCGTGGCCGGCAAAGGGTGCGTATTTTCTCTAAAACAAATGCATTGTGAACAATTAAGACTAATTTCGAAAACAAACCTGGCATTTTTTGAAGTCAATTAACAGGTGAGCACAATAATCTCTTTCTCCAGGTGACAACTGTGCTGCATCCATTTCTTCCCAAGTTGCTTTCATCTCACGCTGCTTACGACCATTGGGAAAACCATACAGTGGATCAAATGTCGGTGGACGATCGGTACGCGGCGAAAGCTCTGGATTGCTCCAATCACGGAATGATGTAGACATTCGCACACCCATCTTGGTTCTTACCTGAAATCAAAAACAATAAGGTGCTTGTCAGACTTCATAAATGCAAAAATCGAATAAACAAATAACGGCACACATTCACAAAAGCTGTAAACTGTTGTTATTTACGGAAAACTGATTGAATAAATGATCAGAGAAATGCAACTGAATGAGCAAAATGAAAAATGTGTTTCGATTGGAATTCATGTTTGTTTTGCATTAGGTTGTCAACTTTTCCAATTCATTCTTATTTGATTGCACTCCATTATCTCCGTTTATTTAATGTTTATTAAGTTAATCACTGCTACAAACAATACTTATTAAATCTAACAACACAATATGAAACAAACAATAAGTTTAAACCCGTTCAATATCGACAGCTGGACACTTTGCATGAATTCGAATAGAATTAGTAGGCGAGTGTGAATAAGTTCCAAGTGTCAAAAGTCCGCGTTGAGCACATTCTTGAACATAAGCATTCATTGACGAGCAATAACAAGGTTCTAAATACAGAACATTTAAAACAGTTTCAGAGATTTTATACCTTTGTTCTTTTCAACTCGGCCTTTTTGTTCACACTCACATACGTCTGCCATGCATTGTTTTAAAAACGAATTAACGCGGAATTGACTCAAGCACGCGCCCAAAAACGGTGATTTCTTTAGTTTGAAGCAATTTTGACCGAATCGTCGACGCTCTTCTTTGTGGATCTTTGAGTGAATAAGGCGTTGACAGCTAGCAATGATGAATTTAGAAGATTTGAAACTACATTATTGAACAATGTGAATTTAACTTACTTGTTACTTGGCAGCTTCGTCAGCTTTTGCTTGTCTTCCTTCGGCAATTTTGTTTCATCAAACTTTTCCATTTTTGCTCGACTGCCTGGACGGCATTCTCCTTCTTCATTCTCGCTTTGCCATGATCGAACAAACAAGTTTTTGTCTAATGTTACGTTCATAGCAAAACGTGGTAGCAAATCGTCGTTTGAAACGCCATTGAAGTTACTACAGAGCCCACAAAGGTTTCTAAATGTTCAATTATAGTATTTTAATCGATTTTTATTGATTACCCGCTATGCTTTCGATTTGCATACAAACGGATGCCTTTCGCTTTCAGCCAAACAATTTTTAAGCCAGCTGCATGCAAGTCAATCGTTAAACGTTGTTTTTCGTAAGTGGCATTGAAAACTCGCGTTGACTGTGGAAGCTTAATATCTCGACCACGATATTTCAATTGCTGGAATTAAATAGCTATCTTTAAATGTGCTTTAAGTGCTTACCTTTCCTCTCACTACATTTAAAACACCCAAGTGGATGTTCTTTTCGTTCAATTCAAGTGAAAGTTTCTGCAATTGGCCAGCCGAGTTTTGATGTGATTTGAGAACAAATACGGGCAGTTCGCTAAACATCAAAGCTTATTAAACTTTAAATTCTTTACGTCATACCCGTTAAATAAACAGTGTTGTGTTAAAATGTAAGTGCATGGTCGTCGAATTTCTACCGAACTTCCATCAAACGTTCGTAGATGTCGCGCATCCGGCGATAATTTGCAAATACCATGTCCGTCTTTTTGATGTTTTTTCACTAAAACAAACAAAACAGATTACTCTAAAAGCAACGTCTTGTTTAAACACTTACACTCGATACATCGTTCACAACATTGACCAACAGGGCACAACTTTTCGCTGATTTTCTGGATTGCAATCAACTTTAGGACAAACTCTGGTCTGACAACTAACTTGTCCACGTGAACACGAACACGTTGTGCATGCATCTGGCGACCAGTGATCGTTATTCTAACAAAAGTGTTGTAATGAAGACAGTCAATAAGCACAATTAGTTACTCACTTTCCAGATCATTTGTGTTGAATTTATTTGGATCACGCATTGTTGCTGGACGTTTAGTTGATCCGGGTAACAAATACCTGGTTTTGTTACTCAAATGGCCGCAAAATGGACAACAAACCTAAAACAGATCTGACTTGTTAAAAGCTTGAACGTATAAATTAGTGCTGCCGCGAGATCAGATTTTGAATCGGCGGTCTCGGAGCGGGGGCGCTTGGGCCGCCAGCGGGGCGGGGCTTCGGCTGGGGGGGGGGGGGGGGGTGTTTGTCTTTTGTAAACAAACTGACTTGAGGTCTAAAAGCGTAAATTATTAAACTTGCAACTATTTAAATCAAAACCTGTAGTAACCGTCTGGACATTCAATTGGACAAACATAACGTTGACACTCCAGGCCTATAGATGTGCATTCACATTGGCTGCAAGCATCTGGTCTGAATTTTTGTCCGGGAAGGTATGTTGTATGTCGAAACTGGCAAGTAACTCCGCTATACAAATTTGTTTGTATCAATTCTCTTTTCTTCATACAACGCGGACAACATTGGCGGTGAGTGCGTTTCTGTTGTTCTGGTGGACAGTTTAAAAGTGGACAGGCCAAACGGTAACATTGCTGCCAAAAACCTCCTAAACATCTTTTATCTTTTAGTTTGCATATGTGACTTGCCAACAGTTTCACAACGGACGCAAGGATCGTCGTTTATTCTCATAAATGGATCTTGAATCGCTTGAATAGGACACAAACGGCAACAATATGACCGCGACTCAATTCCAATATTGGCGGCACATGAATCTACACAGTACATTTGAGACAGTGTTTTGATTCCGCTCTGAAATTCCAATTTGTCAACAAACGAAATGCATTGTTTTCTCACCTCACAAACATATCTAGAACACTTTCCACGATTTCGACTTGGCCACAAATCTCCGTTTTCACGTTTTTGATTCCACTCGTCGATGCAATATGCACATTCCAGACAGCATTCATCTCGTGGACTCTGGATTGTAACTGGGCAATTTGGAGGAATAGGCGGACAAAGCTTTCGTGAGCAAATGAGATTCCGGTTCTAAAATTAAAAATATTCGAATTCAAAAAGCCACAAAGAAAGCTGCCATAAAAAGAGTTACGCAATCAGTCGCGCATATTAATTAGTGTGTTCATTCAAGCATGATAATTAAGTTGTCAATTGGATACAAAAACTTGGCACAGATTAGAATCTTTACGCACAATCGAACACACTAACGTAACAATTTTACGAGTGTGCAAACTTTTAAAACAGTATTCACAAAGAAAACTCACACGACAAATGCATTGAAAACAAGGAGATTGAAACGTTCCGTTTGTTGCTTCGGGTAATGAAACAATTTGGCCTTCCTTGTGGCACACGATTTCTAAACAACCTAACTAGTAGTAATAGCATTTTTGGTAAACGTTACCTTTCCCGGTCAGTTGTTTCGCCAGATCGTTTAATTGAAAACTTAAATGCTCTTTGTGCGCATCCGCTTGTAAAGTCCATTGAATAAAAAGCCAACCAATTAACCAGGTCATTTTCGGATCGTGCAAGTTCCTTGCCAGCACATAATGTTTTGTCAATAAATTGCAAAGTGGATAGTGGAAACAATAAAGTTAACAAGCTTGATTTGCAATCCAATCCAAAAAGCACTTACAAATCAGCACCAATTAATTAATTGGCTCCGATAACATATCCATTGGGCGATCAAACACGCCTGTCAATCATCCAAAATCAACACGCATTGTCTCCGCATTTGCATTCAATAACTCCCGCCCACTCGGTTATTGCCGAGTCAAAGGCTCAAAACCAATCCATCTTTTTGAACAAACATTATTTTAGAAACAAAGAAAAGCGACATAGCAAAAAGTTAATCAAGCTTTCAATATTTACAGTAATGCCAAAAAGTGATGTTGATTTAAAATAATTCCAGTTTCAAAGTTGCACAAGTGCATTTGAATTTCATGTTTCAACAAGTTTTTGACCGACCAAAAAGGTCTTCAATTTCAATATTTGATTTGGCGCCAATAAATGGCGCATTATAGTGACCGGCGGCTCGGACAATGCTTCCGTCAAATCGGCGTAATGCACACCCAATTTAACAAATATTGGATCATGCAAAATGTGATCGGAGAAAATGGAAGCGCGTACTAATGTTATTGTAACTCCAAAAACACACAACTGAAACGAACCGTTTATTCCGACAAATTAACCGAATTATAAATGCATAACCGTAATTAAGTGCAAGACATCGGCAGGAAATGAGCAATTAAAGCGTGTTGAGATACACTTACAAATTAAAGCGAGCAAACCCGGAATAAACGTAGATAGTAGAGTGTACCCAATAAGTAGTCTTGGAATAAGAAAGGCACATTGGCATGAGGAAAGAATTTTATGTAGAAGTGGACGCAATGTTGGAATTGAGAATTATTTTAAGGACTTCTTCGTTGAAAACGCACTCAGGCCGGACTTTAATCATTTCTGCTATTTCGTGCTGGCCAAGACTTTTCGGGAAGAACAAGTGATCAGTGACCTAAATAAACGAGTAAATTCATACGACTCCACATTACAAACCTTTTTCCATTGATTGAAAACTTTTCGGTCGCCGTTTGATGTGTTGACAAAAGCGACATCTAAAAAGTTGATTTATTTAAAAACAAGTAAAACAAATTACAGTTGCAAGTGAAAATTGGCAGTTGTACTCCACCACCGTCTTTGCAAATTATCACTGAGCCCAACTAAGTGTTCTGCCCTATTAGTGCAACGAATCTGCAAATCATTGTTAGACTAATTAATTCAAATGCGAGCTTTTAATAGTTAAAAGTTACTTTTCCAATAGCAGGAGCGCTTGAATCAGCTCAGGTCAATGATCGGCATAGGATTTACGCCAACTCGCTTCCAAATCAACGGTTCAGCAACCACATAATACTGACTGTGTAGCAAATAAATGTCTCCAGTTGCTGCGCCTTCTCTTTGCTGTAACTGTGCAATACGCTTCTTCTCGCGAGCTTCTTTGTTCTTTTGAAGTTCCACTTCAATTTGTTGCAAGAAGTCAGGAATGTTTTGATCAATGTGCCAAAGAGCTTGTCGCATCATCTTTTCTTTCATCATGTTCTCTTTTTCTTCAATTAGAAAGTTCTCGGCCAACAGAAATGACCTGCTGTCTGCTGCTCTTCCACGGCCTCTTCTTTGGACATGAGCGATCGTATTTGTGACATAGTTGTATTTGATGATCAGTTTGCATTGAGCAATGTCCAAACCCTCGTCTGCGACTGAAGTGCATACAAGTATGGGAATTTTGCCGTTCCGGAAGTCCCTCAATCTGTTGCTTTGTTCATTCTCGTTCAGACCTTTTTGCTGAAACTCAACAATTACTGAGGTTGCAAACAGCTAAATAAATGCCTCCGATGATGCTCCCGCTCCAGTAAAATGACTAGTTTCAATGCCGGTGTACTTTTTAATAAGCCGCGCAAGTTCAGCACAATATTCGCGAGTCATTGCGAAAACCAAACAACGAATTGTTTTGTCTTGTTGAAACGCCTGACTGATGATTTGAATAAGTTTGGTTAACATTTCTGACTTAAAATCCGGCACATTTTGGAGTCTTTGAACTCCGACTAGAAAGATTTAACGTTAAGAGTTGGACACAAACAGAGTAACCAACCTTGCATTCTAGTTATTGCCTCACTGGATTTATGTAATGAATTCTTTTCCTCGTTTAATCTGTATGCATCAAGTGCAGTTTCCTTGTCAAATAAGCACGAATAACGCGCAGCATAGTTTACGGACTAAACATGATTCTGCTAGAAAACTGTGTTCAATGTGTAAAAACTCACCAACAAATTGTCCAACAATTGAGTTGCATTTTGATGAACGGAGTTGCTCACTTTTGATGTTCGAATTAACTCATTTTTAACTTGCTTTATTTTTGAGTGAGCTTCCAATGTCGGCCCGCGCCGCCCGTGGCGCGGGGGGGGGGGGGGGGGGGGGGGGGGCGCCCCTAACATGTGCAACAGTGCGTGCGTTCAAATTGGCACAGATTTTTGCAGTATACACCATTGTTTCGCGGATGTCTTTTGCGTCACCGGTGCCAATCGATGCTGTCAATCCGATAATTTGTGGCAATTCAACGTTGATGGTCGTTTTTGTGTCGTGGTACATTTTTAAGATTTCGTTATAAGGATGCTTTTCAGTTGCTCGGTGGCATTCGTCGAATATAATCAACGAAAAGTTCTCAAATCGGACTTGTTCATAGTCGGCAACGGGCTTGTTTTGAAGTAGATTTACCATTAACTGTGGAGTTAAGACTATGATGTCCGCGCTGCTGATCATTTCCAATTGAGGTTTTGAAACACCAGTCGACGTTTCCGACCAACTTCACGACTTTTAATTTATGTCCAAAATAGTTTTGCATTACAATCGCTTGTTGCTCGACCAGTACACGTGTCGGCACAATGAACAAAACCTTAAATTTTGAGCCGCTTTCCAGTGCTGAATAGAAGCGTTCACGCATTATTTGGACTGATACGAAAGTCTTTCCAGATCCCGTAGGTGCACTAATAAGAACATTTTCTCCGTTTACTGCCTGTCTAACCAGTTCTTTTTGATATTCACGTAGATTCAGTGGTTGCTCTAAAATTAAGTTGAGTTAATTAAGTAAAGAATTTGTCTTGCCTTTGGACATGTCAAGTAAACTAGACAACTTGCAAATTTTTGGAATATTAATGGTGTCCATTGGATCGTAGGGAGTATCCAAACTGTCAAATGCTTCAGCAACTGAGACACCGGCAGGGACAACAATTCGATTAGGTCGTTGTTCAACAGACAAAATGTGCTCTAAGAAGAATGTGGTAACTAAACACTAAAGTTAAATTGATTACCGTGAGTGTGTTCAAAGCGTGGCCAATGAGTTTTGATTGCATGCAATGCTTCGGGATTTCCAGTCTTCAAAACTGCGTTGATAAAGTGGCTAGTAGCATGTGGGCCGAAAAACGGCAAGTTTCGCAACAAAAACCGACACGCAGTTGATTCATCTATTTCTTTGTCGACGAGCCATCGTTTTTTGATTGGTCCCAAAGTCGTCCTAATCTTTGTCGAATAAGAACAAAGATGATCCAATATCTTTTCAACGGAAATGTATGGCTTCAATTTTGAAGCTGCGGAAAGGAATGTACTTAAACGAATGTCAGAAACTTTTTGATGTGTAAGTAGATCACAGAAGTCCGGATTTGCTAAACATAAAAAGTTAACAGAACTGGATTTTACGGCAAAAACTTTACACTTTTTTACAAACTCGCAAACATTGCAGAATAAGTTGGGTTCGTTTGCAGTATCAAGAACTTCGCACCACAACGTACATGCAACCGCTTCCAGCTTTTCAATATTCTCTTCATTTTCGCCAACTTCAATTTTACTCGCAGTTGCTTCCAATTCATCAAAGCGGCTGGATGGCAGCAGATTCTTTAAAATCTTCCAGTGTTTGAAGTTGGAAATCAGAAGTTCGATAATTTCGGGGCCAAATAAGTTTAGCCATTGCAGTGTTAGAGCATGATCCATTCACGGAATCTGAAATTTTCAATAAAGTCAATCAATAAACTTTAAACGTAACATAAAACACGAAGCGCACAGAAAAGACTCCGTGCTTGACTAAATGAATGCGGACGTGAATGGCCAACCAAACAACGCGCCACAAACGCAACGATACATTTCGGGTCAAAAAACCTTGATTTTCAAGCGCGCTCAAACGCGCCAAATGCAAATTAAGGCAACGAAATTGATAAAAATTTATTTCGTAATAACAACAACAACAGGCACATTTCTTAAACAACGAACGAAAATGACGATATCTTTTGATTGTTTACCGAAAAATAAATCTGTTAAACAACGTTTGTGCCTAAAGACCAATTGGCTCAACTTAAAAATCAACAATAACATAGCAACCTGAATATAAATAGAACCCTGCAAACCAAATTGATCGATGAATAGAATAATGCCTAATTTACAACCAAACAATGACTACTTTCCAGTGTTTGCCGAGCCAGCGAATTGAATGTTGAGCAAATTAAAACGAGGCATGGTGGAAAAGAACTGAATACGACTAGTGTAGATGCGCAGATCGTCCAATGAGCGGTTTTGAGATTCAGTAAGTGTCCGGTCAACATAGTCGACATAAGACTCCAATTTGACCTGAAAATTCGAGACTTGTTTTTACAAACTATTTAATGACTTACTTCACTGAAGTTGCTTTTTGCGCCGTCTTGGAAGAAAGTTTCGGTTGATTTAAGTTGTTCGGTAGTCTTTGCAATTAAGATTTCAATTTCACGACAAGTAGTTAATAAGTTCTTCTGCGCCAACTTGAATGCAGCCGCAATCTTTTGCTAAAACGAACAAATTATACTTTTTGTACAAACAATGCGAACTTACTTCTTCGTTCAGCTCTTCGAACGGCTTCTGTTTTGACTTTTTAGATTTCTTGCCCTGAGACGTGTTGACTGCTTCTTTTTCTTCAACACCATTTGCTTGCTCAGAATCCGCTGTTAATCGCAGATTGGCCATAAAGTCGGTGATTTCTTGTTGCTGAACACTCGCCTTTTCAATCTTTTCAAGTGTAAGATTGGCTTTCAATTTAGGTAGCAACGTTCCGACTCGTGCTTCCATGAATTTAATCAAAATTGCAGTCAATGACATCGCAACCAAACAATGAGTTCCACGCTCCAAGAAGTCAGAAATTGATTCCGATTGTAGACGACATCCAGCAACTAATCCGTCAAACTTGATTTGTTTGCTTAATTCAGTTGCAATTTGAACCAGCTGATTGAATGTCTCGGCAGTGTCGGTACACTTTTCGGCAGCACAAATACGTGAAGTCAATTGCAACAAATCAAGAATAGGATCCAAAAACGGTTGATTAACAAGCGAGACAAGTTGTGGGACGCCAAATCCTTGTAAATAAGTACTCTGTAATTGTTTTAATTAGACAGATGAAGACTTTTAAAAGTCAATAAACTTACAAGCTCCGATTTTGTGTAATAAGATTTGCAATAAGCAAGATGTGCACGCAAAGCAGCCAAATCAGCATCAAAAGTTTCGTCTGGCAAGTTGGCGACTCCGGTGTTGCTGATAGCTCTTCCGAGTGCATAGATTAATTTGGCATAGTCCAGCTAAAGCAATTGTTATTTAGTTGGCATGCAAGTTGTTTAGGATGTTTACCGTTTCCTCAAATCCTAGTTTCTTGACCTTTTCCGTAACTCTTTCATCAGCCAATGCCATTTGTTCAATAACTCCAAAATCACGCGAATCAGTTACTCGGCTCCAATCTAAACTTTAATTAGTTGAATTAGATGACCAGTAAACATGCCTATTCTCTCTTCGTCTCCGCGCAGCGTTAGCAAGGCATAATTTAAATTCTCAACAGCAAAGCATGAGCTCAACAATTGATTTAGTATGTCGGCTCCGGTTGCATAAATTGATGATCGACAGTGTTCTGAGAATTCAACCAAATATTGAATTTGATCCAAACTGCATGCCCGGTTTGCGGTGACGATTGCTTCACTTGTCTGAAATTATAGCGTTTTAGATCTATGTTAAATTTACTAAATGCTACTAACCTCTCTTTCGTTGTGATCAAATTGGGACGTGAGTCCAGTAAGTAAAAGATAGCCTCGCGAAAGCGGCCAAACTGCATTGCAGACGCAAAAGTTAAGTAGCCAAGTGAATCACGTTGGAAGAATTTGATGTCTAGCTGGTTGTAGAGCGCAACAATTCGGTTTATGCCACCGATTTTAGTATAGATGCGCATCAACACCAAAGCAGCAATAAAAACATTCGGACAGCGATCAAAAATGAACTCAAGCAATGCGGTCAGTTCATACAAGTGTTGATTTGAACCTAAAAGTATTAATTGATTGAATGCTCTGATAACAAGATCTTATGTCAACTTACCCGTTTCAATGTAATTGTCCCAAAAAACGTTTGAAATGATGAGTGTGACTGATTTTGCGTGCTGATCCAAATGAGTGTCGTTTTCGGCGTTCGAATTTAAAGATCCAACCAACTTGAGAGCATATTGAGTGCGTTCCGAAACACTCTTTTGTCGGTGAAAGCCAAATGCAGTTTGTAGAAGTTCTCGTATATAGAACAAGTCACTATTGTCCTAAACATTCAAAGATTAACACTGTCAACAATAAAAATCAACTACCTCAAGTTGGCCACTAAACTCCGTGTTTATAAATTCAACCAATTGTGCATGTTCGCTAGTTGGTAACATGTGCAGAAACTTAGAAATATCGGCGTAGCTGTTCGGTCGTTCATGAGTCAACGAAATCATCTTTTTCAAGTTATCAACAACGTTTCCTAAAAGAACAAATTTTAATTGCGATTTGAAGCAATTTCAAACTTACCAAGCGTTTTTGTTAACTCTTTTGATTTTTCGCTGTCGTTCAATTTGTTGATTTGTTTGTAGAATAACAGCTTGAGAAGGTATCCGTAGTGTTTAGCATTTTTGTTTGTATCAGGCAAGAACTCCCGATTAAGTTGATCAAATTGTTCAAGTGCACTATAATATAAAGACAGTGAATGAAACTTGTAATTTAAACGATTACCGATTCTTCAACTCTTCGTCTTGTTTGTTGTTTGCATGTTCATAAATCCAAAACAACGTTTCCCATGCACCAAAATTCAAAGCATCCGTCTTGACTTCTTCAGCAATAAATGCGAACAGGTCGTCGAAGCGTTCGGAAAGTTTGAGTAGTTCGAAGCGCATAGTTTTGGCATCTTCTTTGCTTAAACTGCCATTTGCGGTGACACGATTCAAATAATCAAATGCTTTTTGGTAATCACGTCGTTGGGTGAGAACTTGGTGGTTGAGGACAATTTCTAAAGATCAAGTAGAAACATATTGAATGTTTAAATTGTACCTGTGCGGTTAGGCTTTCTATCTCCTCCGTCGACAGCTAGTTTTTCAAGCATTCGCTGAGCCAATGGATAGTAGACCTTTTGCGCAAGTGGTGAATTGTTCGCCTAGACGTTACATTATTTAAATGGAAAATTGCATAAACGAACCTGCATGACTATGTTGTTTATAACCCAAAACAAATATTTCCAATTCTCGTAGTCCTTGTAGAGCATGTTTGCAACTCTTTGTTGATTTTTAAAATCCATCACACGCGCATAGCCGAAATACAAGTCCAAAAGCAATCCTTCAGTTGGCTTTTGAACTTTCAATATTCTTTCGATGAGTAATGGAATTCTGTTTGGAATATATGACTCCTAAAGTTTAATCTCTATGTTTATCTGCCTTAATCAAAAAAGCTTGCCTTAAAACAGTGAAACAAAACTTGAAGAGTTCCCTCGTTGAATTCTCCGCTCGTTATCGCTTGTTCACAGTTTTCAACCAGAACAGCGGCATCGGCAGTAAACGCTAAAAGTTGAATACATAATCGACTATAAACAAGTCCACAACTTACAGTTTTCCAAGCGAATCGACGCCAATGCCTTCAGTGCTTGTGCCGTGTTCACTGTAATTTTGTCATTGAGGTTGTTACGGTCTTTGCCGCCGAACTTTCGGACAATTTTATCCGCCAGTTCTATTGAGTCTTTGTTGCGTCCAGCATCAATTGCATCTAAGTTAGTTGTGTTTTTGCCGTGTCTTTACAATTTAATCAAGCTTACCATACAACGATTTTAAACGTTTGTTCTGTAGATTCTGTTCTTCGTTGGCGGCTCGGTGAGGATTTGGAATACGAACATCTTTTCTACGACTCATCTTATGTGAAATATAATGATTGGCCGAAACTGTCTAGAAAGGATAAAACTGTTTAATTACTTTGAACAACATAACACGAATAAAAGGACTTGAGAGAGTTTCGTAAATCAACGAAATGCTATGAGAATTTCGCATTATCAAAAATATCTACGCGATAATGCAAAAGTTTCAAAACATCAAAAGGTATCGTCGAAATCATTTGAACATTTAAAATCCCACAATTAGTTCCTTTCAAATACACACAATCAAAGGAGTTCAGGTGGCATTTATTGAACAATCATAACGCACATAACTCTAACAAAATGAGTAATAAATTTGAAAAGAAAAGGGCAGCGAGCAACAAGAGAACCGCAGTTCGCCTTCACACTCGATTTTGCAATTTTGTCTCACGTTTTTAGAATTATTTATTTGTACAAACATGAACTGGACTCAGGCTTCGGTTGTTGTGGATAGATTCGTTCGGTTGGTCGACGGAGATCTTAACGAGCTCAAACAAAAGCATGTTTTGATCAAACAGGTTCGTTTTGAAGATTTGTGATGCTTTTGATAAACAAACAATTTAGTACGAACGCGAAAAAGACTTAGAACGAGCTGCTGTTGAAAAATCCCAGTCCGACAGACTTCTTCATCAAATCCAAAGCGCTTTACAACAAGTCATGGCTATCAGGAGCGAGTTACCCGACTCGCCTCGTTGTCAGTTTGATGCTCGGATAGAACCTGTGCGCCTAAGAATTCAAGCAACCTTGGCAGCCATTTCTTCAAAGCCCGCAACCGATGAAGAAAATCCGTTTAGACCGACAGGAAAACAGTCCACAAATCCGTTCGACGAAGATGACAACCTTTTTGACGATTGCTTTCAAGAAGAATGTAGTCTTTATCAAATTAAATGCTAGAAGTTATAACCGATCTTTTCAGCTCCGTCTATGTCGTCCGATTATGATTTGGAGTTGCAACAAGCTCAAAAATATTCCACAAAAGATGTTGAGGGACTTCGTTTGCGTGCTGAACAAGCAAAAGCTGACTCCGAAGCAACTAAAAAGCTCGAAGGAGTACGATTTTAGAGTTGTCGGCATTTAGAGTTTATTAATTTCAGGACATCAAAGATTTGGAGCAAATTATGGTCGATTTGGCTCAGCTAGTTCACAGTCAGGATGAAATTGTGGACAGCATCGAAGAACAGGTAATATTGATTGTAAAACACGGTCAATTATTACAAAACCCATTAAGATTGAACGTTCTGCTCAAGAAGTAGAGCAAGGAGGTCGGCAATTGAGACAAGCTGTCCAA
Source organism: Aphelenchoides bicaudatus (assembly GCA_024699845.1). NCBI lineage: Eukaryota > Metazoa > Nematoda > Chromadorea > Rhabditida > Aphelenchoididae > Aphelenchoides > Aphelenchoides bicaudatus. The sequence continues at coordinate 4,450,653 of JAMPIN010000002.1, read as the reverse complement.
AAGAAACAAGCTAAATACCCGGTAGTTGCTGCAGCTGTTGGATCTGTTGCAATTGGAGGCCCTGTTGGATTCGCAGCAAGTTCCGTCGTTGTAGGAATTGGAGCAGCAATTGGCGGTGCCTTCGCAGGTATTATTTGTTGTATGTTCATTGTTTAAATCTAAATCTTGACAGGTTTGTGGGGCGGAAGAGCGATCCGGCAAAGAACAGTCCAAGAAAACTCTACCAATAACAACCAATAATTACTTACTTATGAAACGAGTCCGTGCGTCATAATCTATTTACCTACATTCACTAACTGCTCATCATTCCAACATTTCCACCCATTTGAACATTTCCTAGTCACAAGCTTCTGACTACGCTTTTACATTCCGGTGATTTATGCTTGTTTGTAGCTTTCCGTTCGGGCCAAAATGCATACTCTGTTTACTAAATTTATTTATACGTGTTTGTAACTAGTTGCTTTAAATGAATAAATTTCTATCGTAAATCTTTTAAGTAACATTTATTTGCTTTAATGCATGTGTCTGTACAGATATTAAAAATGCGAAGAGAACGATTTAATAGTACCGGTGAGTAATAAGATCATGTGGGTTGCAGAAATGCTTTTAATTCAATTAAATTACCTAGATACTGGCTAAGATTCTTTAGAGAACTAGACGATGTTTAAAACTAATTAAGGACTACCTAAATTACAGGGAAGTATAAAGTTTACCGGCTTTTAATGCTCGACCCAAATGCTCAATGTAAGAATTGCGGAAAATTCTCTGCAGATTTCTTTCAATTTCGCCTTTTGATTTCATAAAAGAATCTTTGTAAGCCCAGTTCATGTGTGCTTTTTTGGAGTTATTGCACAACTTGGAGTCAAAACTTTCATCAGCGAACGGCGAAATCCAAGATCCAAAGCCAATTTGATCACGTTTACTGGAAATATTTCTGTTAAATGAGTTCTTATATTTACGAGCTTAAATACCTTTCTTTCCAGCCATGCAAAATAAAGTCATCCAAGCTCCATCGACTGTCAGTTTGCCAACCATCTCTTGCCCAGTAGCCAATAGCATTTGATAGTTGTCGCAATGTTCCATTCTTATTTCTGTAAACATTACGAGTGCCCAGTATTGTGCGTGCACAGGATTCGTAAATAAACAAGTCGTCGTACCATCTTAAATCAAGCAATCAAAACTCATTCAAATGAGTAAAACAAACTTTGACTCTTTCCACAATTTTGTACAATGTCGCCTTTCGTCTCTTGAACAATTAGAACAAAATTCATCCAGAATAACTTCCTGAAAACAACTTTCTATTTACACAATAAGTTTTAAAAGGTACATGAAGAGCAGCGTTATCCGTGACAAAGGCTTGAAAGCTGCCAGGCTTTACTTTGTGTTCATACAATGACCAATCGAGAAGAAAACGACGAGCAAATTCCGTGTTCTTTGCTAAATAACTCCCAGCCATAATTTCATAATTGTATAAGCGATCGTAGAAGATCAAATCTGCTTGAGCATCTACAACATTTAACAGTTTAATTGTTTGGAACTTGTGAATTACCAATGTATTCTTCAATTAAATGATCTGGATTTAAAACGCCCATGTCCGAGTCTATGAACAGAAACCAATCAATTTCATTTTCTCGCTCTTTCATTAAATGTGAAATAACACAATGCCGTTGGAACATGAACTAAATTGGCAAGTTTCAGAAGTGTTTTCAATTCAAATTAATTAATTACATCTTTTCCAGGACATGTTTCAAGTAAATTGCGGCTCTCCTGTAGATTTACTTTAATAAGTTCATAATTGTGAAACGTCGCATAGCAACCAACAGTTGATTCGGGTAGAACGTATTCGTTCAAATTTTTGTTATCGTAAACAATCGAAACAATGGCTATTTTGGGTGCTAAATAAAGAATAGCTAATAAACAACAGTTAATAAAGCTTACCGTCACTTTTTCGGCGAACGGTGATAGGCTTGTAAACAATTTCAGAATAAGAACTCCGCCATTTAACTCGAATGTGTCCAATAAAATATTCTTCAAGGAAAAACAAGTATAATGAATCCAATTACCAACAAATTTCTTCTACTTATCCATGGCAACTTCCGGAAGTAATAGTTGCTACTAATTAGCATACTGTTAAAACAATGCCAGCATTAATTAACAGACGACGGAAACGCCCTGAAACATTAAGAATTAGTCTAACGCGAGCAAAGTTTATAAGACAGTGTGACTCAAGCAAATGATTAAAAGCAAACAGAAAACAGTTTGGCGCGCTGTGTGTAATAACGGCGACATCGAAGAAAACCTATTTGTGCTAAAAGCTCTTTCAGCGCTTATTAAAAACATCCGTGTGAAATTCAACACTTGATAAATCCTGAGCTTAAAAATCATGTGCCTAAGTTTAAAATCTTCATATTAATCAAAAGTCAACTGTGAACAACAACTTCTATTAAACTTAATTGTCAGACTTCTATTTGAGCTAGCATTTGCAATTAATTGGATTAATTAAAGAGAAATCAACTTACCACGTAAGAATAACTAAAATATACAATACATTACAGCGACGTAATAAACACAATTACGAGTTGCAACATGAATCAGCAGACCTTTAAAATTTTGTTTTGAATTTGGCGCCTCGGTCAAGTTTTTTGCTTTTTTGTCCATAAGTATTTTTCGCAATCTTTTTGCAATTTCTTCGTTAAAAACTCTTTGAAGTTTGTTGTTATTTAAGCTGCAGACGTTTTAAATATGCATATTTTAATTCAGTTCAAATTCAGTGCACTAATTTCTATATGTTTAGAATCATGGAATCTTTGCTCGATCTAGAAGCGTTGGAGAAACTTACGCCCGAACAAAGAGAGAAGGTAGTTCAAGGCGTCCGACAACAGGCAGCAATTATGCAAGCTCAGAACTTGATAACGGTAAGTATTTTTGAGTTATTCTGAAATATTACTCAAGGAATTGTTCAACAAATTGTCCAAGAAGTTATTATACGTTTTTTATTTAGGATCTCTCAGACAAATGTATTGCAAAGTGCATTCCATCTCCGGGATCTTCATTGAGCGGCAGTGAAAAGCAGTGCCTTCAGCGTTGCATGGACCGATTTGTTGACTCGTGGAATTTGGTATCGCACTCTCTCCAAAAGCGTCTTCAGCAAGAATTGTCTGCCAATCCAGGCATCGCAAGCTCATTTGGCGGTGACGGATCGTCATTTTCGTAATAGGCAATATTGTTGTTATTGAGACGAACATGTCTAATTTGTTCTGTCTCGACTTATATTGTTTGTTTCGACTAGAATAAATTGTTTTGTTTAGTTGTGATTGGTTATTTTGTATTGATATGAAATGCAATTTAGGAATGCAACAAGAAGCAAACGTTTTTCAGAATTGAAATGCAAATTTGCCGATTTTAGTTGGATAACTTTACTGCTGCGTTGACCTGAATACTAATGACTTTGCGCGCCAAAAACAGTCGATTTAATTACTGGGCCGTTTGTTTGGGTTGGCCAGAACTCAATTTAATGTAAAAATGTCTTCTTTTAAAATACTATGTTTACTTTCTCGGTGGGGCATCTGCAAGATATTTTAAAAGCATTGCGTAATTAGACATTTCCTTTTAAAATCCACCATTTGAATGCCATGTCTAAAAGAATTGAGCCACAAAAGGCACGGAATTGCTCCAATAAACTCCTTTGGTTGCCATAGTTTTCAATTATAAACCAAGGAAATTTCTATTAGTCGCGAACTTACACGAAAGCAGCATTTGGCGGGAATCCTTGCTGGCTTGTTTTGAATACAATATTCTAGTTTGCAGAAACTTGATTAATTAAGTGTGGATTGTGGTTAAATTTCAACTTGCGCATTTCAAAATAGGCTGCTTTGATTTAAATACTAAGTTTTGCGCATTTTAATTCCGACAACTGCACTCGTTTTTTGCTGACCATCTATCGTTCCTTGATTTTCTCTGACCGCCGACGACCACAGAGAGATCATACTTGGCCTCGATTTGAGATGGTCGGCGAGAGCCTAATGTTTACCCGCGGAATCTTTGCAGCGGAAGCCTTCTTTGTGCGGTTGCGTCAATCTAAAATGCTGCATACTTATGTACATCGGGATTTTTTTACCGACACTGGCTGCTGCCTGAGAGAGTTTTAATCACTTACATTTTAACTAAATTATCAACGTTTGCACTGTTTTTGAAGAATATTCTGTACAGTATTTAAGTGTCACGAGTTGTTGACACAAACAGCCAATTTAGTTACTCAACATTTGTTTGGAGAACCGTTAATTATTACTTTTAGTCAAGGAGGCCTTAATTGGCACTTTGATTTGTGTAAATCTGTCATATGTTTTTTGCGCATGAGATTTCAACCCTTTTTAATGTTCGAAAATGTTTTGATGTTCTCTCAACAACTAACAAACTAATTGATTTTCTCTCAATAGCTCCTTTCTTAAAACAACTATGCGGCACAAAAGCCGTGCAAATCAGCGACAATCTATCTTTCAGACTGTTTTGTGGCCTTGGCGCCATCTGCTCTGAACGCTTTAGCTTTTTCGAACGGAAAAGGTGGTGGTTTAAAAATTAATCTCTTCTAACTGGTCATTTAGAGTTTTTTAAATTCAACCTGGCAAATTTAATAACCTCATGTTTATACTCATTAAAGAATCGCCGCCGAATTTTGCAGATGGTTAAACTTCGCTAACACGGAGAAGCACTCACAGGAAATGAAAATAGCGCGCACACAGCTCGCCTGTCTGCTTTCTTTTTCTGCGACTAGCAGCAATTCGATTCGTTTTTCGTCTGATTTATCAAGTTGTAATTGTCTTTGCTGTCTTCATTATTTGGTTATTATCACGTATTCGTGCGTTTTTGAGGCATTCCATATTTAGAGATTAGATTTATTTAAAACGTTTTTATTAGTCAAATTTGTCATTTACTATCAAATTAATTTCATGCGGATCTTATTAAATCTCACAATGTTTCATAGATAAATTTTCAGTCCAAAATGAACGATTACTATGACCAGGGCGGAGGTCCGTCACATCTTCAACAACAAAATTCTATGTTACTTAATGTTAGTGGAGAAGTGGGCGGTGGCTCGGCAAGTTCAACAAATTCGAATGGAAGTGCTCAGGTCTGGTTTGCTTGTTGAAGCAATAATGTTATTCTTGAGTTTAGGCATCTGGCAGTAGTCATCCCCCGCCCAACAAAGAAAGATTTCAACGTGAAAACCATTCGGAAATTGAACGAAGACGTCGCAACAAAATGACCCATTATATTAACGAACTAGCCGGTATGTACCGATCTTTTATGTAATTAATGCAATTTTTATTAATTTCAGAAATGGTCCCACAAGTCGCCGCACTCGGTTTGTTTTTATTATCTTAATCGTTTATATTTACTGTTGTTGTAGGTCGAAAACCCGACAAACTAACAATTCTGCGCATGGCAGTTTCGCACATGAAGCAAATTCGAGAAGTCAGTTGTCCTTCTGATCCAAATCTAGCTGCCGCCGTTGCCTACAAACCATCTTTCTTGACTGACCAAGAATTGAAACACATGATTTTGGAAGCAGCCAACGGCTTTCTCTTTGTCTTGGCATGCGATACAGGACGAGTCTTATACGTGGCCGATTCAATCCTTCCGGTTTTGAATTTGAGACAAGTGGGTGAAAGTTTGAACGTTCTTTAAATGTTTTAACTTTTAGGAAGATTGGCTGCAACATAGCATCTATGACTTAGTTCATCCGGACGATATGGATAAAGTGCGAGATCAGTTGTCTGGCAGCGACGTTCAAATGAATAGAACGCTAGATTTAAAATCGGGCACTGTAAAGAAAGAATCGAAAAGCGGACCTTCATTGCACATGACTTGTCGACGAGGGTTCATTTGCCGAATGAGATTAGGTTTGTTTAAGTGCAAAACAGTCGTTGTAGCTAAACATTTAGGAAACATTGAGCCATTACATCGTCTAAGGAATCGCAGACCTTTATTCACACATAATGGTCAAACTTACGTTGTTATGCATTGTACCGGTTACATAAAGAACACTCCTCCAATGGGTGTTGAAGCAACACAAAGCTCTTGTTTAGTTGGAGTGGCTAGGTTGCAGGTTTGCTTTTTAACATAAAGTCAGCACTAATTTCATTTAAGGTCGCGTCAATGCCGATGGTTAAACAAGACGGTCAAGACTCCGATCAATTCTGTATGAGAACGGACGAACAAGGCAAAATCACGTTTGTTGATCAACGCATTGTCCAGTTGTTGGGACTGCGAACCGAAGACATTATAAATAAGCAAATCTGGCAATGCGTCCACGCGGCCGATGAACCAGTAATCACTGAAGCATTCCGTCAATTGATCAGCGGTGGACAACAGTCATTAAAAGTACATTATTTTCAATTAAACTTTAAGTTGTTTAATGACTACATATTGTAGGTGAATTGCCGATGGAACAAAGCAGACGGTTTGGCTGCGTGCTCAATCGATGCGTACAAATTTTTGAATCCCTACTCAGATCAATTTGAATACGTCGTTGTTACTGTCAGATTATTGGACACAGTACAGCCAGATGCGCAACCGCTAGTTGTTGGAGCTCCAATTACGGACGAGCAAGGGTACAACGAAGTAAGTCAATTCAGTAGCTTATTAAATATAACATTTCTATTAGATGCCTGAACAAATCCCTCCAAAACGTTCAAGCAGCACATCCGGGATCATTAAATGCGCCATTGTACGAAGACAGTCCGTGGACAAGCGTTCAGCCAATGCCATCAGTAAGTTAATTACATAGATGAATTTAAAGCACATTCAATTTTAGTTTCCCAATCTTGTACCGCCCAATCAACAACAACCGGCCAATCAATCATCACAGTGGTTCAATTCACAAATGAACGGCAACGCTAGCGGCTATCCTCCAGATCCAAGTAATTGGCAAGGCCAACAACAGTGGGATCCTCAGCAAACGTACCGCTAACCTTTTGTAGAACTTTCCCTTGTACCAAACTACCTATCAAACAAACAGTTTTTCAATGTCTTTATTCAATCTAATTATTCTACTTGTTTACATGAACAAAAAGTCTTTGGCCATTCTAGTTTAATCATCGATTCGTCAATTGCCCAGTTACTCAAACTACTTATTCTTGTAAATAGTCTCTTTCTTCGTGAATAAAAGTGTCTAGACGAGTGGATAACTCAAAACTTCAATAGTCTTCGATAGAAACTATTTTTGCGTGCAAACTCAATGTTCGGACAAATGGAACGCAGGATTTGCATTTGAAACGAATTAAAACTTGCATGAATTATCCACAAACAATGCATCAAAAGGTCGTCCCGTGAACGGCAGCTCAATACCGGTGGGAAAACGGTTTTTGTACAAGGCAATTTAAGCGTGCATATAAAAACAAATTTGTTGAACTACCGAAAACGATGACAGAATGAGATAACTTGAATGTAAAGTAGACTGCAAGATTGTATTTTGTGTCCGTGACTTTAAAAGTTCTTCGAATTGCTTTTGAAGTTGTTGTAGCGACAGCAATTTGAAAAACTTCAAACGTTGCATGTATACATTGATCAGTGATAGTGGATCGACTAGAAACAAAAACATTAGTTTGTGTTCTCAACAGTGGAACCTTTTGGCTGTATGCTTTAATCCGATTAAGTGGACAATAGAATGAAGCATCCAAAAACCGGATAGGAAGAAATTTGATAATTTTTAAAAGTTCTACAACCTAACTTGACTAAAGCAACTGCCTCATTTCAAAAATTGCTAAAGCATTGAATCGTTCCGCAATTGAAAGAACAAGCAAACAAAGCATCAAATTTCATCAACTCACTGACAACAATCAAATGTGAATCGAAAAATGTTTGAAAAGTCAAAAAATGTGTTTTTACGCATTTTGATTTAGTTAAAGTTGTATTGCAAGTTAATCGAAGATCATAAAGTTCTCATAACGCATCTCCATTTTCTCACGTTTTTTCTGCTATGCTTCCACGAATCATGCTTATGTAAGCGGATGCTCGACTGTTAAATGCAAAATGTCCGCGAGAGGCCAATGATGAAATACGGCTTGATTGTGCGTTGAGTGCCCGGTGTTTTTCAATTTTATATCCTGATTTTCAAAAGTAGACTCTAGCGGTGAGCATTTAAACTACAAACTTTAAATTGTTGTGAAATGTCTTCGACAGGAATTTTTAAATGGAATTCACATTAGCACTCAAACAAGCCGATCGTTTAAATAAAGCAAGTCGAACGCCGAAAAGAAAAAGGAACAAGTGGCAAAAAAGAAGATCCGGAAGTTCATTTGACACGGATGTACATTCAAGTTTGGAACTTGATCATTGTGCGACCTTGCTAGTTTATTGTTCTCGTAGTCGTTTTGGGGATTTGCATTTGCAATTTTTGTGTCTCTGCATCTCCGAAGTCATCCATATTTGGTGCTGCCTCCAAAAGTCATCCCGTTCCGACTATTTAGCCTGCAGGTGGTGATCCGAACGTCCATTTTGCTGACTTTTTGAGTTGTGGGTTTTTGGGAGATAAATTGTTGATTACACGAACGGAATTTGCTGTGAAATCAATTTAATAAAACGGATGTGATTTGCGTCGGAAGTGCAAACATTTGATACTTGTGAGATTTTTCAAAGAACATTCAAATATTCGAAGCGTTCATTTTTGCAGTTTTAAGCTGATTTTAATCAAACCGAATTTGTAGAGATGGCTGCCTATCCAGACGAAACGAATCCCGTGCGTGTGATGAACGAGAAAGAAACTAGACGTCTTTCAATCGCATCGGCACAGAAAGTGGCACAAGCAACTTTGAAAGTAATCGTTTTATTTGACATAGTTAACATCTTCTCTTTTTAATTCCAGACAAGTGAATCGGATACCTTTTTCTTTTGGGATAAAACAAGAATTCTGATTGCACTTCTGGTAACGGCGTGCCTCACAATATGTGTCTGTAATTCTTTGGCTCTCAACTTTACGGTAATCTGCATGTTTGACGAGACGGCAGTTCCTCAAGTGAGCAGTAATCAAACTACGGCACCAAAACAACTTTTGTACACTGACGCACAAACAAGTTGGCTGTTCTCGGCAATTGCTATCGGCTGTTTAATAGGCACATCTCCTATTTCGTATTTGACAAATCGATTTGGCTTCCGTAAAACCTTTGTTTTCTACGGCTTGTCTTCTGGAATCTCAACACTTTTGCTGCCGTTGGCGGTACAGTTTGGATTCGGGTTTACGATGATTGCTCGAATAATTGAAGGCATTGCGGTCGGCAGTAGCTTTCCAGCAATGGGATCCGTTGTCAGGCAAGACTTTTAAATTCATTAAAACACCGAAACAATATGTTTAGTGATTGGGCAACGTTGAAGCGCTCTGGCTCTTATTTCGCTTATATTTCAACGCACTTACAATTGGGACAAGTGATCACGATGCCATTGGCTGGAGAGCTGTGTGAAAGTGTCGGCTGGGCTTCACTTTATTACTTATTGGGCACAATTACCTTGATATTCTTTGCTTTGTTTTTCTGGTTCTATCGTGGTAAGTTTTTAAGTATTCGTATTCTTAGCTGATTAGTAATTTTTAGACTCTCCAGCGATCCACCGAAACGTTAGCCACAAAGAGTTGACTCAAATTCAAAAGAACAAGTTTGTGCGAGTTTTGGAAGAAGGCGAACGTGTTAAAGTTCCTTACAAAGCAATGTTTACGGACAAGGCAGTACTTGGATGCCTTATCTCCAGCATCGGAGGCGGCTTCGGATTTTTACTATTTGTTCAATATGGCCCCATATTTTTGAATAAAGTGTTAGGCTTCGATGTAAAAGAAACTGGATTTGCCGCAGCATTGCCTTTCTTGTTGTCGATGTTTGTAAAATTCGCAGTTGGTCCACTGTAAGTTTCTGTTAACAGTTGCTGATTTTAATCAAATTATTCAGGTCCGACAGTTTTCCTTATTTATCTGATCGGTGGAGAATGATTGTATTTGCGTCAGGTTCACAATTTGGAATGGGCATCTGCATGTTCTTATTGGCGTTTGTGCCAGCAGACAAACCACTTCTAGCACAGGTCTTGTTTACTAGCTCCACAGTTTTAAGCGGCTTGAACGCAGTTGGCGTTAGTAAAAGTGCTCAAGTAATCAGTGGATCTTTTGCTTATGTAACAATGACGTGTGTACAACTCATTTCGGCACTTTGCCAGCTCTCTATTCCACTAATAGTTGCTGTCTTTTGTCCAGACAATACTCGAGAAGAATGGGCGCGACTCTTCATCGCCACGGCAATCTTGTTATTTGTGGTCACGGTTATATTCAACATTACATGTGAAGCCTCTCCTCGCCCATGGACTTGCATTGATCAACCGAAACTGCCAGCGAAGGTTGCTCCAATTATCGAAGAAACACCAGGAACGTTTGACATAGCCGAAGAAAAACTATCTGATTTGAAAGCAGTGGACGAGATTTTAGAGAAGAAACGACTCTCAATCATCAGGTAAACAAATAAAGCACAACGAGTGACTAATGCCTTTTAAATGTTCTAGCGGTCATCGAAGCTCCAACTTAGGGATGTATGAAGTGTCACTGGGAGAGTCAAAAGTCAAAGACAACTCGATGAATGTCTAGTTTTCAAGAGTTTTGAATTTCACAACCGATTCAAAATATTTGTCTCCTCGCCTTCTCAAAAGAAAACTTCTATGATTGTTTTCAACTACATTGTCCGTTAAATGGACAAGATTAACTAATTGTTTGCCGACATAATTACGGGTATTCTCCTCTCAAGCATGTACATTGCTCTGTTAGACTGCGATTGTTTGTTGATTTTAGTGTTAAATAAACTTTGAATTGTTTTGGAAGTACGTTAAAGTCTTTCGAGGTCATAAACGGTCAAATGTGATGAAGTTCGCTCCATTTCAATATCGACAATATCCACTTGAAGCGGCGTTGAAGACTTGCGCATTGGTCCAGTTTGATGAACCCGTGGCAAATACTTGATGCGCTCGTGACTTCCATTTTCGTCTGCTTTCCATATGTTTGGAAGAGCTTCTTTCCCAGCTATTTTTGGCCTATCTGTTTTGGTTGGCATTTGTTTTGATCATTTAAACGTTTGATGACTTTTAAGGCTTCAAACAACTTAAAAGTTTACGGTGTATGAATTTCATTGCTGTGTTTGTTTGCTGTGTAAACATCAAACTTTCTTGAACAATCAAATTCATTGCGCGAACACATTGAAAGCTTTTTAAAAACATTTTGCGCTTGTTTAGAAACTGCTAACAGATTTTATGCATATGGACTTTGAAAAATGGAGAAAAGTCACAATCTTTGTTTACAGTAAGCCTCTTTCTACTAGTTCTAATTCACACTTACTTTTTAAGCAATATGCCTAAATTTACTGGAAAGCTCACTAACACCAAAGGATAGGCTGGCCTGCACAGACGGAAAAATTTGCCATTTAGATAAAGATCATTTGGACTTTTTCGTACTCGGCGACACAGGAGGATTGTCTCTTGATGTTGGAAGCGATTATTTAAACTTTATTAAAGCAACGGGCAAGCTTTTAGATGTTCAAAGCATTGATTTAAGTTTATTATTTTGTAGAAGTGCAAGAACGTTTGGCAAAGTCAATGGCTGATTTATCGGGCAAACAACGTCCCGAGTTTGTTATAACCACAGGCGGAAATGTGTATTTTAATGGTGTTGAGAATGTAAGTACAGTGTGGGCCAAAAAAACGTTAACACAAAAAGCAAAAATTGTTTGTGTTTGAAACTTTTTGACAAAAGACTTTTTTGTGTTTGCCCACTCAGTAAATCTTTAAGAGGCATCTTTTAATGTTAAAAGTGTTTAGGTTTTTGACTCCCGCTTCGAAACAGTTTTTGAAGAAGTCTACAACGACGACAGATTGCTCTTGCCTTTTTACATGATAGCCGGGAATAATGATCATTTAGGAAATTTGAGTGCAGAAATTGAATATACAAAATATAGCAGCCGGTGGACATATCCTCGGCTTTATTACAAAGTTTCTTATTCATTTGGACGACAGTCGAGACGAGTTGACATTATTTTTATTGATACAACTATTCTATGTGGAAATTCTATCGACGTTGGGGGTAGATCTTTGTTTTCATGGTTGTTTTCTAGACGCCGCGTGCCAAATCGCCCAGAACCACAATGGGCTGCTGAGGCAGAACAACAATGGCGATGGATTGAAGAGGAATTGCGAGATTCTGTGTAAGTTTTGAAAGAGTTTGCACTAGTAAATGGACTTCTTCAATTTAGTGCTGACTATGTTTTTGTTGTTGGAAATTATCCAATTTATTCAATTGGAACACAAGGAAATGTTCAATGTTTAATCGACAGGTTGGATCCGTTGTTAAGGCAATATCAAGTATCCGCCTATCTCGCCGGGCACGATCACAATATTCAGTTTTTTCGCGTCGACAATTCAACTGGGCATCCAAACAGTGGACCTCGAACGCACGGAGGACTTCACCATAAAGACAAATTTCTTGGCAGGCCTAACTATTATAAAAATGGCGTGAGTACAATGCACTACTTAGTAAGTGTTTTGTTAACAGCGTTACTATGATTTCGGTTTTTTAGGTTAGTGGCTCTGGCTCTAGAACCGATTTCTCCACTGACAATATGGATACAGCTCCACCGGATTTAGTTTATCAGTAACAATAATGCACACTTTACACTAAACTTTAAACATGATTTTAGTTATCCGAAACGCCGAGATGTTCCTTTGTGGAAACGAATTTTGAAGGCGCCCGAGCTAGGCTTTGGATGGGGAGGATTTGTACGGATAGAAGTTAGAAACGACACCGCCGATCTTTATTTTTACGTTAGAGATCTTGAGCTGGAATTTATTGACTACATAAACCGAAGACCAATGATTGTCGACAGGAAACAACGTCAAAAGAGCAAAAAATCCGCATTTAGCTGAAATTGCTTTCAGTCTGCTAACACATCTTAATGCATTTAAGAACTTTTGCCTACAATACGTGTACTCTCTTAATCATTTACGTTCACATAACTGACAATAAACGCATTGCAATAACTTAAGTTTTATTCCAACACTTTCATTTAATGCACTTTGGTCATAACTTAAAACTGGTAATTTGACACAAATGAATTTAAGCAGACCAAAACCAAACAATACTTGGCTTTTGATGAATTCAGTGGATTTATGAGAATGAATAAATAAGAGTAAGTACTCTGCTATGCTCTACAACGTTTTCGCCGAATAGATATATGCTATAGAAATCCTTTGAACAATACCGCTTTTGAACACCGAAAACCATAAAATATGACAAGAAACAAAGAAGCGACTTAGCTTCCGGACACTAGACAGTACGCAGTGGCTTTAATTGATGATGTTTTTGATTTCCGGAGCAAATTTCTGCCAGGTCTCCAAAATCTAAACGTAAGCGGTAGTTAAAATTGTGTGCTTTTAAACTAACTTGTTGTTCGGACTCGGCTAAAGATTCTAGGCGCTCAATGAATGCATTCTTGATGTCCAAACAACGCTCGGCACTAATACGTGAATATTCACTTCGAACCAGCTTGCTCATCTGCAAGAATTCTTTTTCCATTGCGTCTACGCGCTGTTCGGAATCTTCAACTTCGGATTTGGCCTGAAACAAGCAGGGGTTTTAAATGATTAGTCAAAATGCTACCTGGCGTGCCTTCTCCGCGTTTCCACCCAAGTCGAACCGAGCTTTTGATTCACGCTTCTTGACCAAAGTCTGGTGCTGTGTTTGCCACTGTTGCCAAGTTTTAACACGTTCATAAAACTAAAAAGAGTTTTAAAACTTAAAAGTAACTTTTCTTAATTGCTTACCAATTCTTTCAAAACCTGCGTCAATTGCAAGTGTTCAGTCAAAACTTCGGCCAACAACTGAGAGTCTTGTTCACTTTCGTGTTTTTGAATGACGGACAAGTTTTCGTGCGTTTCAGACAATTTGGACACTGAATGTGCTCGTTACATTAAAGTGTAAAGTCTTTTTAAAGCTTACATGTTCGAGACAACGCAGTGTTTTCTTCGCAACTTGCATTCATTGACAAAGCCTTGCTGAGCGCTTCCGATGATTGAGATAGTTCACGTCGATAAGAGACCAATGCATCGACAGAAGACTGAAGTCGTTGCAGGACATCTTCCAGCTCTTCGATATGTCCATGTGCTTGTTCAAACCAGCGGTCCGTATTCTCGTCGATTGGGAAGGCAATTTAAAATTGAGCGTTGTTTTAAATAGTGTTCTTAAAACTTACTTTGTTAATAATTTCTCCAAACGATTTGAAGACTTTTTTCATAGAAGTGGCAGAAAGTGCTTGAGTAGAGGTAGCACGCGGAAGATTTGCATCCAACTGTAAGAAGTCGATTAAATCGCAGTTTGTAACGAGACGCGGTGATCTGATCAAACGTCGTAAAAAGCGTTCAAGTTGTCTGGTACGTTTTTCAGCTACCTCGCTAAACGTTTGATATAGTTTTATGATGTTTAGAAAGCTTACCTAGTGTAACTTTCATCATCGGTTGTGTTCAACTTTGTTTTGGTCAAAGCTTTGATGCTCTTGTTTGGCGCCATTGGGACAACAATTCCCTTTGGCTAAAACGAAAAATACTTTCTAAATGTAATTAACTGTGTTACCTGATAGCGTTCAAACAACTTTTCGCGCAAGCCAAGAAAATCGCTGAATCGACGCCAAACTTCACTCATGTTTTTGTTATAGCCTGGAATGTTGTGAACGCGAGTTTCAATTTTGTAGACTAAATAAGCGTTGATTCCTTCTCCTTTCCTTTCATAGGCTCGAATAAAAATCTAAAGAATATTGTTACTACGTGAGCATTCCTTTAAAGCTTACTTGGATCGATCCGTCTTTGAAAACTTCATTTGGATCCTCTTCATCGGCCGCTTTTTGTCCATTTGTTTCATTACTTGATGATTGGTGTTCTTCGTTTGGCGGGGCGCTTGGAGACGGCTCATTCTTAAGAACGCAGTTTTTAATACTAGTCAACTTTTAACGTTAAAGATATACCTGGACTTTCGGCTTCACATCATCATTGTCGTCAATGCAGATGTCCTCTAATTTTTGAGTGACTTCTGGAAGTTTTTGCACCGGTTCAGGCGCGGAGTAGTGGCTGTTGAGGACAAGAGAAGCTGGAGCACCATTGTTGCTGTGCTGAAAAGATTTATTATAAATATTATTCGCAAAAACAACTTACTCCGTTGATGCCCGATATTTCATCTTCACTGTCTGACAAAGAAACCGGAGGCAAATTATCGTCATCATCGTTTGATAACATTTTGGTGTGTTTGAAGAGGCTAAGAATAAACTACTTTATTTTAACTTCGAATTCGCGGATCGACAAAGTTTTTCAAACACTTTGTTGAGAGTCAATTTTATTCAACTGACTAAAACATTAAAATAAGTCACAAACAGAAATGCCAGCAACCAATGCTAGTGATTCACGCGGCCTATTTGATTGGAAAGCAGAGGCGACGGTTTATTTTACAGCAGAAATTGAGATAAATAAACAATCAGTAGAGTATACGGAATGCTGTTTGAGTGTGATTGTCGGTAAAGATCAAGTTTTTTGAAACGCGCAATAAGTTAAAAACCAAACCCAGCTGCGTGCTGTTGAGATGACCGTCGCGAATGAAAATTAACTGTGGTTAGTCATTCGCATGCACGATAAGAACAACAAAAGGGAGTGTAAAATCATCAGCGAAAAATCCCATTGCAGTTGGAGATGCGGAATGCCAAAGCTGAAAGAGTCGTTTAAGGTTTTGTTAATGAGTGCATTTTATAGTACTTTGGCCGGAACTGTAAGTTTTTAGGGATTGCAAGTAATGTGATAGAAGATTTGTTATGTTTTATAAGTAATACTTTGTCAAATGCACCTAAAAGACTAAAAGATACTTGCAAGGCAAATAAGCTCTTAAAATCAAATGCACAAAAGCTATTTTTGAACTCGTCCTTCCAATCATAAATAAACAGAACTACTTAAAAAGTATTGTATGTGACTTCTTTTATTTTCTTTCTCAATTAGTCATTTTTATTGTTTGACACAACAGTTGACCGAAAATTGCAACAGAAGTGTTTAATGTAGAATTTTCAGCACAATTTGTTCCTATTCAATGTTGCTTCCATTTGCGTAAGCGGACATCAAACATTAGTTCTCTCTTCGGATTTGTTGTTAGTTGCTTCTTGCAAGTTTCATACCGGATTTCAAAACTTCACCAAACTTTCAATTTCATTCACTTTATGCGTAAATTGTGAGGTTGATTGAATCAGAACATGTTAATTCAAATGCATGCTTGTTTCGTTGGTCAAGTCCTACTAATTACACGCGTTTTTGCGCCTAATTCCCTCCAGTGAGTCATTGTTTTTTCTGCATGCATGTTTGCGACACGTAGTTTGTTTGTTTTGAAATTGCGTCATTGGAGTTGTTTCATTTTTTGCGTAGACTTGCACTCGTTTTTTCGATTAAACCTGTTCAAACTTTCCATTCAACCGAGACGTAAAGCAGTCTAATAACTGGAAAGCTCACAAGAATTTCGCCAGTGGTTGAATTTTCCCGCCCTGTCAAACCTCGCAAATCTTGAAACAACAAACAGGAAGCAGAATGCCTTCCCTCACATTATAATCCCTCTTCATCTTCATAGACTTTGTTTTTGAATTTTTAATGCATGGGTTTTATTCGATGTTTCGGTGCGTGCATGAGTGGGAAGTCAAATGAATCGGTCGAATAAACTAACGGGTTTGTATGTTTTAACGTTTTAAACACTTTGTTATTCTTTGTAGTTTTGAAATGATGTTTCATGCAAAAACAACACTATTGCATAACTAGCTTCGAGCCAGATGCTTGTTTTTTGCTAAAACTTGGAAACGGAAGCTAATTTTTGCTCGAACCATTTTCACGCTTTCTATTCACGCTCCAAGTCGGCCAACTTCTAGATTCTAACTCTTTTTGCCAGCCGGAGTTCTTTCGCGATGAACTCAGCTGAAATGGACCCAGGGGAGATTTCTGGCTGCTTCTTTTTCGATTTTTGTCGATTAGATGGAATTTGGTTTGTTTCAGTGGCCTGAAGCGCTCGTTGCATTTATCATGGCTTTCGTCGACTTTTGACCGGATATTCAAACGATTGCTTACACTTGGTTGTGCTCTTTAATTTACTGAAACGCGTTGTTGTTTTAAAGCATTGTTGATTTTCGACAACAAATGCAACGGTTATCTAAACTTAAACTTTTTGTTCAACAAACACCAGCGTCGCATTCCTTTTGGTTTACTTATCATTCCGTTGTTTGTTTAAAAACACTAATGTTCTCTGCCTGCGGCCATCATCAAATCATTTGAAAATCATTGGGAGTTTTCTACGAAACGATACAGGAAAACTGATGTGAAAGGCGATTAAAATGCGTGCAACAAAAATGCCCTATGATTGATTGACTTTGTCGGAACGCTGTGCAATTTCCCTGGCGGTTTTGAAACCCTGCAGAAGCGATGATTTTCTAAGTTGATATACGTGGACATTCTATTTGTTTATTGTTTAATGATTGATGGCTTCCGTAGAGCTTAGTTCTAGACGTTTTTTGGTCCGACTGCTTTTAAATTTGCAATTGTTTTGAATTTAACTGTTTTGTTGTTTACAACAAGAGACTAGAACTTGCAGAAACAGTTTTATAGCAGTTTATTCAAAGCGAAACATCATTATGTGTATTTGAGCGAATTCCAGCTTGCGTGCTTGGCTCTCCATCTTAAGTGCATTTCCATTAAAAATGAATAGCAACTGGAGGAGGTTTTTGGCCGTTCTCGTCTATTGTTGTTCTCTTTCTTTCTGCGGTGTTGGAACAATTCACAAAGTTTGAGAGTATTGTTTGGAGCTTTCGAGCTTGCCGGGTGTTTCCTAGGCTCCAGATAGGTTGGCCTTTTGCGTCTTCTTGTTTGGCTTTCTTATTTGGCTTTGTTTTTTGGACGACGATTTGTTTATAGTGATCTTGACGCGTTCTCCATGGTTACGTTGATTTGTTTTTTAAACCTTAAATGATTTGCAGAGATTGCTATTTTCAGCGGTTGACGTTGTTTTGACTTTAGATAGAGATGTTGAATTGACATGTTTAAAGTTGGCTGATCAAAAATTTGATCCGCCCTCGCCGGACACAACTCCTCGAATTAGTCTTCGAAATAGGCTTTGAAATGAATGACGCATTTTTGCCGCCAAAGGTCGCAAAAAAGTTCTGCACAAAATTTGGAGGCCACTCGATGCCGATTAATATCAGCTGTTAAAATTTGACGTCTTTGTTTTCGGCGTTCTAGCGTGCACCCACACTCATGAATGCCATTCGATGGTTGTTATTTTTTGTTTGACTTTCTTGCCGGGAACAAATCTAAAATTTAGAGCAACCACTTTTAAAGACCATCGTTTGGCGGGTCATTCCGGTGCTTGTTGCATTCGTTTAATTTTTAATTGAATACAGTGTTTTCTGCAATTTAAATTGCAAGCAGGTGAAAATTGTCACGTAGCTTTAATTTTCCATTTACACGCACCGTATGCATTCACAAAAAAGTCCACTAAACATGTTTGACCAAATGATTTGAGCTGATCTTTTGCGTAACAGTTGAAACTTTTTATAACCCCGTTGAATCGTCTGTTAACCGTTGCCTTCTTGCCAAAAACGTCATGGGTGGAAATTTGGTTAGAGCTCGGCGGGTTAGCTTTTCCTTGCTGACCCAAAATGTTTACGTGAGGACTGTTCTGTTTTGTTTCGGTGTGCCAAACACTGACAAAATTGCAGAATTAAAATTGGACTTGGGGCAAAATTGGCCGCTTTAGCATTTCAATTTGTTTAGCGCGACCTTTACACAAATGGAGGTTTAAACCACGGGTTGTTGCCGACTTTTAAGCGGAGGTTTTCTGAGTTTTCTGATCTTGCGCCGAAGTTCAAGCTTTTAAAATCGTTGGAATGACTTTCAACTTGCGCAAATTTGTCATATTGCCAAGTGGGTCAATTCAACGATGCTCTCGAGTGTAAATTCTTTCAAATCTTGCTGCTGATTCATCGTCGCGCCATTCAAAAAAGCACGGTCTTTCAAAACTTTTGCTTTTATGTTGGTGGACTTGCTTGCGTTGCCGAAATTTGACCCAACTGAGGTTTGCGTTCATTCGACCAAAAAACTTTGCTTCCGCTTTTCACCGGCGAGGAATCTTTTGAGGGAACAACAATTTGAGTTTTTGGACATGCTCGTCGATTTTCTTTGCAATTCTTAATTTGTCAAGAAGCTCTTTATGTCCTTTAAACATTTCTGATAACAATTCACGTTGTTTGTGTAAATTAACAACTTTTTTAACATTAGCAGTTAGGAGTTTGCAATCAAGCAATAAGCAGTTAAACGATAACTTTAAAGCGCTTCCGTCGAGTTTGAGATTAAGTATTTAAAACTGTAGAAAAACAGTGCCGCCCCACGTTCCGATTACTTTTCAGTGTCAACTAACTCTCTTGTTCTTTTACTCTCGCTGAAAACTTTTACCGCGTCCTCTCGATTATCCCTTTGACTCACAAAGAGTCCCGCCAAAACTTCGAACCACTAGGGCCATGCACAATGGTTTTTCGTTTCGTTGGAGCAAAGAACATTGGGCGATTCTGCTCCGTAGAAAGAACGTTGCGGGAAGCCGTAAGTGGCGGAGAAAAAGCCTTGGACGGCGTTGCGTGTTTTGTTTGTTTGTGACATTGGGAAATGCTTGAAGTGAAGAAGTTAATGGCCCCAAAAGACCACTCGTTGTGGAGATTAGCTTTTGCAGTTTGAGACTAATTAAGCCACGGATTTACATGGTTGTTTGATTTTATACACTTTGTTTCTTAAAAACTTTCAGAACATTTTGAGTCCGTGCATTGTTTGATAGAAGCGCATACTTTTAAGCATTGTTGCTCTTGTTGTAAGCAACTAGTCCCTAATTTCCGATCACAAATTGACCGCACGTTGACCAAAAATCCAGTGCATAAAAGCACTTATTTGTCAAAAACCACGAGCA
Source organism: Aphelenchoides bicaudatus (assembly GCA_024699845.1). Lineage (NCBI taxonomy): Eukaryota > Metazoa > Nematoda > Chromadorea > Rhabditida > Aphelenchoididae > Aphelenchoides > Aphelenchoides bicaudatus. The sequence goes on along the minus strand of JAMPIN010000002.1, from coordinate 4,430,630 downwards.
TTCAAATTGAAGAGATTGCCTGCGTTTGTGTGGCGTCACGCTTGTCTGATTGCTTATGGCTAACGCAATATTTTTATTCATTTCGAGTTACGCCTATCTGTTCCTGATTCCACTATTTTATATTTATGGTCAAAAAGAAGGTCGAGATTGTAGCCAACGATCGGCACTCGGAGACGAGACTAATTGAAACTCACGATCGTGTTGAGATCAAGTGCGTGCGCGTTCGAGTTCTTTGAGTTTTATAATTTTGAATGGAGCTTTAAGTTGGATAAATTTACAGATTTTTAATACTGTTGTTTAAAAGCTATACTCTGCATTTGATGTATAAAATTATTAAACGAAGCATATCCGACTAAAAGTTCAATTCAAATTCCAGCTTTAAAACCGCATTTTAATTTCTATTTTAGTCTCCGAAAGCAGGACGGAGTCAGTATACAGAGCTCGACTGTTGAACGAGTTGGAACCATGCCGGCGCGAACGTCGGCAACAAGCAGTCCACCTGCAACGCCTGCTTATGCTTCTTCTCCATCAACGAGCAGGCAAAATCATTATGGAGCATCGGCGGTGACACGACCAGATGTATCACTACCTCAAATTCACACAACAAAGCCGGACGGACCGTTGCCGCAAGTTCTTACATCAAGACCGGACGATTCTTTACAAGGTAGATCATTAAATAAACTTTCAAACATCAGCCTCTGCAAAAAGATCTTTTTTGGAATAACTCGCAAAAACTGTTTTTCGTCCACTTTCATAAAACTTCTTATTAATTCAATTTTTGCAAATTGGACTTTTCGAATGTTTACCGATAATAAAAAATTGAAAGAAAATCTTTCCGTTCCTGGTGAAAAAGGTAATAACTAGGAAATTTGAGTAGTTGCTAGCATTGAACTGAACATACTAACTCTATGCTTTTAGAATTATCATGCGATAATGATCCGTCAATGCCGGCAAACTTTGGCAATAATCCTCCGGCCAAGGAGGGAAGTACGAAGCACAAAGAGAAGATTGGTCATCGGCGAATAGACAAGTTAGGTGAAGTGTCATACAAACGGGTACCGACAAATGCTCTTATGAATGCTATTCAACTTGGAATCTCAAATTCAATTGGGTCAATGGCAAATCGACAACCTCGTGATCTGCTTGTTCAGGATTTTGATGTCATTGAAACAGTTGCATTTCCAACGTGAGTCGTTTTGTTGACTTCGGATGTTTTAAATATTTATTTTTACAGAGAAGGCTCATCAACGACTCCCTCGCACACTTATGGTGACTTTCGATTTAAAACCTATGCTCCGCTGGCATTTCGGTATTTTCGTGAAATTTTTCACATTCAACCGGCAGATTTTCTAGTAATTTTGATCTGCCTTTGATTGAGTAAACATCTTGATTTAGAATTCATTGGGTACACTACCGTTGCGCGAGTTGAGTAATCCAGGTGCAAGTGGCTCGATTTTTTATGTGTCAGCAGACGATAAATTTATCATCAAAACGGTTCAACACAAGGAAGCAGACTTTTTGTGCAAGCTTTTACCTGGCTATTATATGAATCTTCAGCAAAATCCTCGAACTGTCTTGCCTAAGTTTTTTGGTCTTTTTTGTTATCAGGTTTGTTATTGATTTGTTTTACTCATTTAACAACGTTTTGGCTTTAGAGTCTTGGAAAAAACATTCGACTTGTCGTCATGAACAATTTGCTGCCACAATCTGTAAAAATGCATCAGAAATTTGATCTCAAAGGTTCTACTTACAAGCGGTTTGCATCACGTCAAGAGCGCAACAAAGCCAGTCCTACTTTGAAAGATTTGGATTTCAATGAAGAATACCCTAATGGAATCACGCTTGATCCGAAGACGTACGATATTCTCATGGACATCATCAAAAGAGACTGCCTTGTTCTTGAGTCGTTTAAGGTAAGACTTTCAAAGATTCACAATAGACGTTTATTATTTTGCTTTAGATAATGGATTACTCGTTTCTCATTGGCGTTCACAACATCGATTTGGAGTCTGCGCCATGTGCAACAGCGAGTGATGAAGACGGGACGATGGATGGGCCTATTGATCCGGAAGAAGAGCAAAGACAACTGAGTGCGCGGACAGAAGCTTGGAGATCGTTGCAACTTGACTTCAACACTAAACAAAAGCATCATGAGTATGTTTTTAGAATTAGTTGCTGATATTAATTGGTCTCTGGTTTTAGAGAAGGTGGAGTACCAGCGCGGAATCAGAAAGGCGAACGACTACTTCTTTTTCTTGGTATTATTGATATTCTTCAAAACTACAGGTTGTTCAAGAAGCTGGAGCATACGTGGAAGTCAATTTTGCATGATGGCGATAGCATCTCCGTACACAATCCAAGTTTTTATGCAGAACGTTTTCAAAATTACATAGGTCGGCGAGTCTTCATACGAGGTAGGTTTTTGTGCGGACTTTGTGTTTTTTGAGACGTTAGGAGACTAAAATTTTGAATTATGTTTTGCTGTGCACAGTTTTGAAAAGTTGTAAAGAAGAAGATCAATTGAGATGCTATAAGCAAGCTAGCATCGGTTAACATTTTAAGTTGTCTATTTTCAATAAGTTTTGCTTGTTTTGACCGACGATTTAACGGATCTGTTTTAAGTTCGCTTGAGTTTTCCATTTTTCAAGTGCTAGCTATTGTTTTGTCGATTTTATTGGTTTTGTGCTTGTCTTTGTACAACTATTCGGTGATTGATATTGTTTGGTGGTTGGTGTTTTACATTTTTCTAAATATTAATCAGTCATGCTTTCATCAAAAATAGTTTGTTCTAGCAAATCCCCAATATTTAAAGATTTTGCTGAAGATGGAAAGTCAAAAATAGTTTGCTGGACTTTTGATGAAAGCACGACTAAAAACTAATCAAATGTTTACTTTTAACTTAATTTCACTAAATAACCCGCTTTCCCTTTGCTTTCTTTTCAATTATTCGCACATTTACAGCTGATTTGGGAGCTGGTAGCAGCAAACATCCGAACAAGTTTCGATCAATTGTACACTCTTACATCGGTAAGCTTTTAGATCGCAAGCATTGATGTTTCGTTAGGCATTGAACTCGCATAAAGAATTTTTATCGACTAAAGCAAATTACTTATTTTGCACTAACATGCTTGAATGTTTCAAGTCGAACGAAATGTTAATGCTTAGAACAAACCGTACTAATTTACATTAATCTTAATCGGAGTGCTCGTGCGTCTATTTATTGTTCTCTATTTTCTCATTTGCATCAAAGTAGTTAGCATTGTAGAACTTTATTTGCATACTACTTCTAACCCAACTAACTCCTAACATCAACATTAATTTTCTCTCCCGCTAACCAATGTGCTTCTTTTAGTTTGTCAACCAGAATAAGTTAGCGAAGTTGCGATAATTTATCTGGGTTTGTAAGTCCGGATTAGTTCATTTTAATTGCCATCCTAAATGAGGTTATTTGCTTTTTGTTCTCATCCTGAGTTACGCAATGTTACTTATTTGTTTAAAGCGCGCTTATCAGCAATGTTTAGATTATGTTAACTTTTGTCAAAAACAGCCAAATTGCTTATTAACAACTCTTATGTTAAGTTAGAGCCTTTTGCGTGCCATTAAAAACTTCTATGTCCAACCACGGTTGCCGCTTAATTAAAATCAGCGTTGTAGTGCATTTAAAACACTCATTAAAATAAACAGTATTGTTTTTCCAAAGAAAATAGGATCTCATTGCATCAGCTAATTCATTATTTGTTTTGTTAGCTTGAAGGTCGATTATTTTGAAAATTGATCACTTTAAAAGCTGTTTTGTGTAGAAGTCAATGTTGAAGTACATATTTTTAGCTATCAAACAACACGGTCCATCAACGCGCCACAATCGAACGAAAAGCATTGCTGAGAATGCAGACGAGACAATCCGTGAAAACGAGCCATTATTGCTGACACAAAGAAACGCTATTGACCGCCGTAGCAACTTCAAGCAGGATTCAGAGTTAGTTTTAATTTTAATTAAACAAACTAATTGCTTTCTAACTTTCTCGAGCTTAACCGATTCATTGCAGCAAACGCAAAGAACGTCTTTTCGCTTCGCAGTCTGAGCAGAAAACGAACCATTTTGTGCCGCCTACTGTCGTGACAATCAACGACGAGCCGACTTCTTCACGACCACTGGAGACAAGCGACATCCATGTCGAATTTGTAGAATGATAACTTTCCTATATTTCTTTTCTTTTGAAGGATCGCCGTTTCAATAACAACTCAATTCCTATAACTTCTTGCAATACGTATTATTAACAACATTTATGGTTTAACTTTCTCAATACAGGTTTTAATATTTAAAGTTGTGGCAAGAGTCCTTGTTTAAGTCATCTGTGACAACATTTAAAGAACATTCAGCTTTTCCTAATCACCCATCTACTCAATGCTTGCATTCCAGAATCTTTCATCCGCATAAACTCCGCGACTACTAACTTCTACACAATTTAAAGTTTGAACTACATTTAAGGGTTATAGACGCAATTAACTGAACATAATTTTAAGTCGTTGATGCACGATGTTACACGTTCTCCATTGATTGAGTATTGTTTGTTTTCGGATCTTCTAACTAGTTTTAAATTATTAACACTCAGCTTTGCATAACTTCTTTATTGGCGTTGTACGAAACTTGTTTCCAAAACAATCGTGAGTTTACAGACTTTGCCGAAATTGACTGCATAATGAATTGTACAAGCGCCTTCCAACCTTAATGGCCTTATTGCCCTTTACATCCAAATTGCCTATTCGTTGAACGCATTTTTAAGCCACACTATCCAACCCAATAATATTGACCACGAATCTCCTCCCATCCTCAATAATCCTTACAACAATGCTTTGAACGGTGGTTTCTTTTCATTGCACTCAACTCATCTTTTTCACTTCCATTTTGTAAATTAGACAGAAAATAATAAACAACTAAGACATTTAATTGGTCAAAATTCGTTTATTCACTAAACAACAACAGGAAATAATCAATATACGCGCACAAAGAAATAATTAATCTGTGATCGAACTCGCAATTAACTTGCATGAAGCTTTAACATCCGGGCAGAGGAGAAATGCAACAACTTATTGCCGTTCATATAAGTAAATGTAGCCGAGCGCCTTGGGTGGATTCTGCGAGACGGCCACTTTCTCGTCATTGTACAGGTACCAAACACCGTTACGCAACAAGTGGCAAACATAATGACCGGAATGAGGCGAAGAACCCATGTGCGTAATGAACCCAATAAGTTTGTAGTGGCTTGATCCGTCCTGATACTGCTTTTCGAGCTTTGGTTCCGTCGAAGCGGTTTGAGGCGTTGGCTCTTGAGTCAAAATGGGATCGTCCATGTGCGCAAACAACCAGTCCAAAGCTTCTTCGGCGCTTGTACTTTGAGTTTGTTGAACAGCCACCTCGGCACTTCGTCGTGGGAAGCCCATGTCAATGATCTGCTGAACAAAGTTCTGATTGATGGCAGTTTTGTCTGTCTTCAACAAGGCAGGCACGTCAACACTGTCGGGCAAGAGTTCTTCGCCCGGTTTAGGTCCTTCAAATCGAAGAGTGCTCAAATCCAACTCATCTGGAACATCAACATCAAGATCGAGCTTCTTTGGCTGATTGAAGTCGTCAAACTCGTAACGGTTGATTTGAACAAACAAAAACTTGGGAAAGCTGCCGAAACGGAACGACTGCTCAGCACCTTTGTTTTCTTGAGTGACCGGCGAAACAAAATCTTCAATGTGTTGTGGCAGTTTGTAGTATTCAATGAGTGTAGTCAAGTCAATTGACGGTCGAGGCTTCATCACAGGTCCAATAATGTCTGTTGGCAAGTCCTGAAACTTAAACTTTAAGATTTATTTCGGAGAATTCAAACTTACGCTAATGGTGTCGTCCGTCTTGTGAATCAACTGGTCTTTTGGAACCGTCAAAGAAAGAATGAAATTTTGCTGGTTGTGATAGAGGACTTTTTGAGAAGCATTGTCGCGCAAGCAAGTGACTAACTTAAATCGGAAGTCATCAACTGGGTTCGGCTCGCCGAGATATGAGTGGTCGATCTTGTCAAACAAGTGCCTAAACATGGAATTGGTTTAATTGTTCAGTTTTAAATGTGAGATTACGTGATGTATTCGCCGGCATCTTGTTGATTGGCAGTTGAGAACTCGCTATGACCACGACCGGCAACTCGACGAAATTGTGTTGGTTTAATTCCATTGTGCTCAAAACCGTCCTAAACAGTTGAATTTAATCATTCAGAATTGATTGAGTAAGTTACCTTTGCGTATTCACCAGAAACCAACGAATGAACAATGCGTGACAGTTGGAAGTTAAAGTCTTCGTACAAGTCAATCAAATTATGTCCCGTAATTTGAGTGTTGAATTGCTTTGTGTAGGCCTCAACAAAAACAGGATCTAACAACAAGGTTTGGATGACCTAAACGTTTTAAAGTGATTTAAATGCTGAAAGCAAGTTTAACTAACCGAGTTGATATAGCAAGAAGAACCGATGTTGATCATGCCGGTAAAACCGCTGCCGAAAACATTCTCCAATGTAACGCCGTCTTCTTGGCATCGACTCCACTCCCATTTTTGATTCAAATCGAGCTCCAACTCCAAGGTGGACTTTTCGGTCTTCTCAAATTTGTTGATGTCGAGTCCGAAATGAGCCAAGTGCTGCTTGAGGTAAGGATCTTTGACGCTTTCGTTTTCTGCATAGCTGTAAACATCTGCATCGCCATTGTGGATAGTACCCAACTTGACGAGAACCGGGAAGCCGGAGGATTCGGCGTGGATTTTAGCATGGCTGTTTCCTGAAAGCAGATATTAAAACCGGAATAAGCAATGAGTTTTACCTTTAGACATTTTGCCTTCGGAGATGTACTGCGCACGTCCGCACAAAATTGATCCGTCCGAAAGATTGAGCCACAAGTTTTCAGTCAAATCACAACCAGGCTCTTCGCACTTCCACTGTGAATAAGAAAATTGCTTGTCAACGTCCAATTGAATAAGGTGCTCGGCGTTTGGCAAAATTCGACGTTCACCTCCATCCCAGTCAGAAACACCAGCATCGATCGCATTTTGATAGGAAGCACTAGCGTGTCGAATAACTGCCTGCGCAACATGAAAAAGATGCCCGTCCAAGCACTGTTCGCTGACGGGAATGTCGTTTTGGAAGTTGGGAGCAACGACTAAAGTGATCTTCTCTTCCTCTTCTTCTTTGTCAGCAAGGATGCAAAGGCGTTGAACCTGGAATTTAAAACATGCAAACGACGGACTTGAAATGTTAGTTTTACCTTGTCTTTTGGTTCGTATTGCTCTTTCGGGCTGATCTTGAATTTTTGGATTCGCAAGAAGTACTTGCATCCATTATATTCACTGTATTCTTTGACGTGATTGGCGCACAAGCCGACAAAATGTTGAAGACAAGCATAAATTCCGCCTAAATGAGGTTGTTAAATTGTTAGCAGTATTTAAAATTCATACCTTCAAAGAACGGTGAATGGAAACAGAACATGCATTCGTCCTTAAAAACCCGCGTGCTCAAAGATGGAGCTTCAAGGCCCGGTGCACTCACAATCGGAGTTGGGATTGAGGAAGCTTGCTCCACGTCCATCTGCTCATCGCCTTCAACTGCGACCATTTCAATAATGTGGCTGAAATTAGGAGTTTTAATAAAAGGAAAGGAGCTTTAAAACGATGAACGTCGGCGGACAAGAACTGTTAAATAAAATGAAATAGAAATCAGATTGAACAATTAAAGATGTTGTTTGCGAAGTTACATGATTTTCGTGGGAAGCGAATTATGTGAACTGTAAATTCCAAAGCATCAATGCGAAAGAGGTTCATTTAAATACTCACACATAATTTCAAAACAATGAGAGTCAACGTCATGCGAACAAACCACGAGAACTCACAACACGTAATTAATTATGATAAAAGACGTTAAAATCAAAAGAATGTTTTAAAATGCCAATTTCATAGTGACTTTAAAAATCCGTCTCACAAATAACTGTTTTGCTTGTTTTATAAAATCTACAAGTTCTGCAATTTTTAAAGCACGCAATTTATTACGAAAATGTATAAAAATCATCAAATCCGCTAAAAATAACCAGCGCCGTACTTTCGTTGACTCAAAAATCCAACATTTGGCATTTGAGGTTGTTCCTGATGAGACATGGCAGCAAACAAAACGTTTTTCTGCAAGAGTTTTTTGCACGCGTGATTGTAAAATTTATTGCTCTTGAATGTTTGTGCTTTGTTGATTGGAAATAATCTAGATAAAAACGGGTGTGATTAAAGACTTCTAAATTTGCAATTTTGATGCAACTCAAGGTTCGTTTGTTTCCTTCAAACATTGAATAAGCAACCGATCAATATGGCCTTTGCTGCGAACAAATTATATCGGACTTTAAAATATCTTTAAATCAGTCTGTTTTCAGCTGACTGCCGTCAATCTAACGGCACGTCAAGGCCAACAAAAATGTCCAAACCAACTATAAAATATGGCTCCGCACCGGCAAGCTCTACAATCGACCCTTCAACATGGCGATCATCTCCGTTGAGAAAGCCGAGTAAGGGCATGATTGGAATCGAATCAGATCGACGCTTCGGTGTCCTGCATCGCATTGACAGTCAAATCGGGTTCCATTCATCTAATCATTTAGAGTGAGTTAACTGTCAAATATGTCAATTAAAATAAGCAGCGCTCGTTTTTGTTTGCAACGAACTAATGAGCTTTAAAAGAAACATCAACTGTTGTCCTCTTTTTGGATAAAAAAAGCAATGATGATGAAATTTGTGCTTATTGCACGTTCTCTATTTTTAAAAGACTCATTTTTAGTCGGATCGAACAAATGCGCTGCCCCTCATGTCGCATGAATGGTCGTCAACTGTTATGTTCTTCATGTGTTAACACGACATTGAGATTGGCCCGTGTACGTGATGTCAATCGAGAGCTTTTCTTGCGCAAAGCTGAAATCTGCCGGCGCATCGACGATGAACTGCAATCAAAGGTAATTGAAACATCTTTAAATTCCAAATAATCTCAATCAATCAATATTGTTTGCAGATGCACTTTCAATCTGATCTTTACGCAAAAACCCGAGCTATTCGCCAGCTTAAGCAAAAGATTGCCGAAAAAACCGAAATGAATGGACGTCTACGACGCTCTCTGGCATTAACAGAAGTGAAGATTGCAAAAAGCTCCAAAAACGTTCAAACATTAGAGGTTCGGTTTAAATGATTTCTAGAACTAAACTGAATGTTTAGAACGCTGCTGCTAGACACTCAAAATTGATCGAAGAGAAAACAATGCGGAATCAAGAACTGTTGGCCGGCTTGGAGACAATTCGAGAAGAGGTTTGAATATTTAGCATTTCTTGTTTACGGTGTTGATTATTCCAGAATCTACGCTACAATCGCTTTTTCACTATTCTTCTTGCGCATTACTTCCCGTTGAAAAAGCTAGAGTTGTCGGCACGTAAGCAAAAACCCGGAGAGTCAATGATTCAAAGTACTGTAAGTACATCAGCGCCCAAAGTTTGGCCACCAGTCAAGCGTCACTATTTTACAGTAAACAAACGATTTATGCGCCTTAATTGCATTGTTTCATTTTTAGATCAACGGTTGCGAAATCAACGAGAACAGCCAATATGATCGCTTGGAAAACGAACTTGGTTGCTGGTTCCCCGCTGGTCTTGTCCAAACGAGCACGTCTGTCGTTCGCTGCTCTCCTGTATTTGTGTCAGTTCTTGAACTCTCTCGCCTTTCTGCTCGACTTCACCCTACCTTATCGACTGCCTTTGCGAGAACTGGCAGTTTACAATCGGTGGTCGAGTGATCTGTTCGCAACCGACATGTTTCGAGTAAACACAAATGTAATGACATTGTGTGCAGCTTTTGGAATCAAAAATGAGGCGCTAAGTGTGCAAAACCCGTTCAATAACCTGTATCTGCTCATTCAAGAGCTGCAAAAGAACAAAGGTAAAGAAGCCGATTGTCACTTTTAATATCAAATTAATTTCAGTTGTCCACCAGTCGTGGCCTTTTGACCGAACAGATGAAACAGAAGTTGGAGGCTGCTTTCAAGCAATTGACTTATGAGGAGCGGCAACAGGATTTCAACTTGGAGCAGGTGGAAGAAGATTGGGTGTCAGTTGAAATGATCTGAACCATTGAAGTAGTCGGTGTACATTGTGTAGTCTTGTCTTCCGCTTTATACGTGTATCTTACTTATCCTCGTCAATGTTTTCAAATATCACGGTTGTTATGTAAATAAATATTTGCTGAATACATTGGATTTCTCGAACAAAATCCGTTTGGTTGCATTTCCAATGTCATATTGCCTTTGTTCTTTACTAACCAAAAGCGTCTGTTTTGATCGTGTTGCAGACCTTGCTGGCCGCAAATAAATAGCTTGCCGTTATACATTGAATCATTTTTCGCAAGCATCTCACATTTCTGTTCTCTAAACAACCATTTGCAAATGTTTTGCTTAGTTAGCGGCAGTTCGATTAAATGCATTCGATTGGCGTACGCGCACATTGTGCCCGATTTCGTAAGAAGCAATATGCTGGCCGATCCTTTATATTGATTAGTTGGTGCATATGTTCTGCAGTGTTTATCCGATCGCTGTGTGCAAACTTAAGTCGTTTAAGGCGTTTAAGTTATTTGAGATTGTTTAAATGTTTGATTGGCGTGTACAAAAACAACACTTAGCGCTTTCAATTGATGATCATTTCGAAATTTGCAGAAAAGGCCTTTCGGAAGAAAAACACTTGCTTTTTATTGCACTTTGCTTGCTCGGTGGACTGAACTGCTCGGTTGCGTGTTATCTTTCTTAATGTTAATTTGTTGCGGCAAGTTTTAAACTGTTTAATTGAGCACAATTCGCTGATAAGTTGTTCCGCGTGGAGCTTTAACAATGCCCATATCTTTAAACCCTCGTGCATTATGGATTTTCCCACACATTATTCGTGGGAACTTATATAGTTTTTTCAAATCCGCTTCAACATTGGGTTGCCTGATTGACAGCTCTTGTTGATTTATGATTGCGTTAACGTCGCTTATTTTCCGCTTCTTGTTTGCAGCGGTATTTTAGTAATTGTTTTAGTTTAGAATGGCAACATCAGAAAAAGAACACGGTGACTTGGGTCAAAAGGCCGAAGATTCTGCCAATACAACGGAGATTGCAGATACAATTCCACAACATGGCCAGAAACCAATCGATGAGAACGAGGCTCCAAAAGACGACAGCGATGAAATCAAAGCTGTAATTGTTGATTGCTTGGACAAAGTTGAGTCTCCAAACAACGAATCTCAAGATCAAGAAAGGGAGCCCGAAGCCGAAAAAGTTGTTGCTGAAGATCAAACTGTTGATGCTCAAGTTGGCGAACCGATCGAGGAAAAGGTATTGCAATAAATGTAAAAGCTATATTAAATGTTCCTTTAAAGGAGCTTCCAATTCATGAGTCAATTCCTGAAGTTGTTGAGCCATCAAACAGTGAAGAACCGACTGTTGAACAAATTGTTGAGCCGTCGAACAGCGAAGAACCGACTGTTGAACAAATTGGTGAATCGATCGAAGAGAAGGTAATATTTAAAAAGTCATCACACAAATTAAATGTTCCTTTTAAGGAGATTTCAATTCACGAGTCAACTCCTGAAATTGTTGTTGTTAACGTTGATGGACAAGTTGTTGAACAGGTTGTTGAGAAAGTTGCTGACTCTCAATTGGAAGAAAAGGCAGTTGTTGAACAGGTTGTTGAATCAAACCCTGAAATTATTACTGAACAAGTTGATGAACAAGCTGGTGACTCTCAATTGAAAGAAGAGGTAAAAACTTATAAAACTAAATTTTAAATAACTAACATTTTTAAAGGAACCCGCCAATTCTGACGTTGTTGAGCCCATTCAGGAGCAAGTTGGTGTTGTTGAACCAACGAGTTCTCACGTTGTTGAACCGGCGCATTCTGACTTTGTTGAGCCCATTCAAGAGCAAGTTGATGTTGTTGAACCGGCGAATGAGTCCAAAGGGTCTGAGAAAGATCCGTGGCAAAGCGAATCGGAAGATGAAAAGGTAATCATTTAAACGCTTTAAACATCAATCTAATTCTAATTTCAGAATCCATCGTCAAGCTCCGATGTTGCAAAGCCTGTCGCTGTTCTTGATTCGATTGCAGAAACTGAAAATAAGTCAAGCGTCGAGAAAGATCCGTGGCAAAGTGACTCAGACGATGAAGAGGTAATCTTTAAACATCCCAAAAGTTGAATCAACTTCCAATTTTCAGGAGAAATCCGCTTTGCAAACTGTGCCAACAACCTCTGCGCCTAATCCTCCACCAAAGAAGTATGAAGATGTGGCCAAAGAAGAAGAGCAGTTCCGTCGTAGACAAGACAATGAATGGAACGCACAAAGCTGCGCAGACGAGTCATCTCATGATCTTGCTCCTACAGCTAACAGGAGACCTGCACCTCAACAACAAAGCAAACGTTCAACGCTGTACGGCGCTGATCTTTCATCTGAAACAAGCAATGCTCTCATTGGACAGCCACAAAGTACTCGCAGCAACGCCGGTTATTCAAATAACCGCGAAGTCGGTCGAGAAAGCAACAATTCAGCCTCCAACAACACATCCAATCGACAAAATGGAACGTACACCAATGGTTCTACAAATGGACAACATCAGCCGCCGCCTTACCACAAAGAGAATAACTACTCCAGCAATCACCGTCAATTTCAAAACTGGAACAAGAACACATCTTCTTCTCAGCAAAGCTCGTATCAAAACGGCAATAATCGCGGATCAACCAACAACTATTCTTCAAACAACTACAACAATCAGCAAAACTATTCGCGCCCTGAAGCTTCAAATGCTTCAAACAGTACCGGTCAACTCGCTATCAGAAACGACTCCAGCTTGGCGCCAAAGAATCATCACTCTGCCGTCAGAATGTGTGAAGATCGAGATTGGCAAACACTCAAATTTCCAAATCGTTCCGACAACGCTGCCGCTGCGCTCAAGGCTTATTTGCCTCGATCAAAACCTCGTTATGCCGACGTCACTGTTGGTCTAAAATCTAACACTATGAGAAACATCCAATACATCATCTGTTATTGCAACGATGTTACTGCTGTCGGCATGATTAAGAACAAGAACGAGATACAAGACGGAGCTTGTTTTACTCGTTTGTGCATTTTTAATTTCACATTGTTTAGCCTCTCACTATGCAATTTGGTTATTGGAACTCGCCAGATGGACAGAAACTTTGTGTTGGCAGTACTGTCATTGTGTCAGAATACGCAAACTTGATGAATCATGGCAAGGCCAAGCCGTATGCAGTTGGCAAACAAGCAAAAGAAAAAGAGTTTTTCAATGACGGTAAGCAACTTTACATTTGAATAACATGATTGAAGTTCACATTTTAGGCTATATCTACTCTAACGTTATTGCCTGCAGATGGGCCATTGTTTCCAAGCCTGAAATAAGCAGCTCACTTGGCATGATCAAAGGATTTGGCTTTGAACGCGATTTGGACGGAGGCGTGCGTTATTCTGGACAGGTATTCGATCAAGAATATGGAGGAGTTAACATGGAAGTTCCGGATGATTTGTGGTCGTACGACATAACTGAAAATCCAAGACTGACTACGGCCACTGTCCTTGTTTGGGCCGATGTTCAGTAAGTTGAATTTAATAAGCATTTAAAACTCGTCAATTTTAGAGATCCGCATACTAACTACGAGAAGGGCAACGGACTGCCTCACTTGCTGCCATCGTATGCTGAAGAATATTTTGGTCTTGGCAAGCTTCACGAGACAGGCTATTGGATCGTATCTGTAACTACCCGCTATCCGAACGAGGACACCTAGGTTTTAAAACCAATATCTGTATTCAATGTCTACTGCTTGCTGGATCTCTTGGCCATTTCTGCTTTTATGCCACTGCTACAATTCTATACGGATCTATTTTGTTTGTTCCTTGCAGTTTAGTATTGCTTATTTATTTGAATACGGTGTATCTTGAGCCTTTGATTAAAGACTCCCCGATTAATAAACTCTAACTTGCATTTATGTTCGGATTTGTTTGAACTGTCTCCGATGATTAACGGTCGAGTTATTTTTGAAGTTTGGTTGAACATGAATAAATGTGTCATTTTAAGTTAGTATGTCTTCTTCCGGTCGCAAGAGATATAAAAAGAAAAGAAAACCGGGTTTAAAACAAGATCAGCTTTCTAATAGCGAGTGTTCATTTAAAGAACAAGAAGAACAGGTAAACTTACACTGGAGTTCACAATCACATTTGCTGTTGCTTTTAGGCTCCTTTGGAATGGATTCGTCATGAGCCAGTTCCCCAGCATTTAAGGGCACGTGTTCCGGACAGAGTTTCTTGACTCTTTTAAGCCTCGCGTTGTTCCACGCTACATGGTCAGTCACGCCAAAGCTCCGTGTGTGCCAATTCCGGAAACAGAGTGAGTTAGAAAACTCAAATAAACTTTAAAGTATGACCGTTGTTTTAGATACTTGATTGGATGGACAAACGGCCACATTGCTATTGGATTTATCCGCAACCCCTTCGAATGTCAGGATCCAGAGTCTTTGCCTGTTGTTTGCCAATTTGGCAGCTGGGAGACAACGGAACAACGCAGCTTAAGAACAGGATCAGTTGTGATGGTGAAAGAATATGGCGGTATTTTATTCAAAGATGGAAGCGCACGTAAACGGCTTAACTTTAATGAGCCGCTTCGTAGTTTTGTTGAAAACGGTAAGCAAATATGTCGAAATTTAAAACCACTTAAGTCACCTTTTAGGAATTCCTTATCCGACAATTATGGCAACTGAGTGGGCATTAGTGTCAAAGCCAAAAATGTTCAGAACACTGGGCGTTCTTCAAAAGTTTCACGCAACTTATTTAGCAAAAAATGATCTCGTTTTGAGTGGACAAGCTTGGGATCAGGAACAAAATGTTATTGCAAGTTTTGAAGCAATCTTCAAACACTAAACATCTTTTAAATTCAGGTTGACGTGTCCGATGATTTATTTGATTCAAATATTCGCAAAGAACTGCAAGTTGATTCGGTTTTAGTTTTAACGTGGATTCGAGTGAGTCTATTAAATAGTTTGCTAATTGGAATGTTAACTTACAAAATCGTTTAGTTGGACGAGAATCAATCATATGGAATTTATTCTACCGAGCCAGAAAAACGACGGAACTTCTTATTGCCTGCGTGGATGATAGAGAAATTTCCGCAAGTGAGTTTTGCTTGAAAAATATCAATTTAACCTCGTCATTTTAGGTGAAGTTCTTAGCAGACACTCATTGGCTGGAGCAAGTTCACGCCAGTTTTGTGTAATGACGTATTGCGTACTTATTATTTTAACTGGTTAGCTATATTCTGGTGCCTTTCTTCAACAAAGCTATTCTACTCTACTCAAGCTGCTGTAACGTATAATATATTCTGGGTGCTTTCATTTCTAAGAATTAATAAAGTTATTTGATTACAAATGTTCGTTGGTTGCGCCGAATTAAAGGCGTTTTGAAAGAATTCAACTGGCGGTTTCGCAACTCACTCAAACCGGCGCTTCCTTTCCATTTTTTTATAAACGTGCTTAAATTGAGTTTTCCAAGTCCACTAATATTACAAATGGAGAAAAAGCGCTCATTGTCCATTTTGGGTAGTCCGACAAAGTCAATTTAAATTGAGCCTTTGTTGTTGCGATCCAGTTTGTTGTTTGTGAAGGAGGCGAAATGCCTAAGAATTAACTATTTATTCATGAGAAAATGGCTGCTGAGAAAAAACGGAAACGAGTGTCCAGTCAATTGCAGTTTAAGCATTTTTGAGATGCCTGGATTTGGAGCTGCGCGATTTATTTGGCCGATGTCATTGACACACACTCTTTACATGCGCATTCGTTTATAAGCACAACAGGTGATCGCACTCTTGCAATTCACTCAATTGTTTGACTTTTGTTCCAGGCAAGTGCTTTTTGGTCTAGGCTTTGTCGGCGGCGACAAAATTTGCATAAAGCGAACGGTCACTGGCTCCACCAAATAAATGATGAATCGCGAGCCACATTGAACGCCGAAATTGAGCCAACGCAGGACTATTTGCGCGCTGCTCATTATTATTGGGCAGCGGCATGGGTGACCGAACGCGTCTCTTTAATATAGCGCTATTATTGTTTATGGAGGTCTGATTTGTTGTTTATTGCTTCGGCGGCACCTCAATTACTAATTGGCTTAATTTCTAGATTCCGACTGAACAAAGAAGTGTCAAATGTTTTTAAAGCAAGAAGTTTAAAACTCTCTTTAACACAACCACTTTCATAGCCAAAACTTCACACTCAATCTTTGCCGACGCTTTCAACTCGATTCAAATGTTGGGTTTTTCGCACACCGAGTCGGGACATCAATCATTTTTGAGTCTATTTTTTCGGACGCGCACTCTTTTGCACCAAAAAGCTAAAGTGTCGTTTGGCGCTTTAAATCTTAACAGCCATTCCAACAATTTCATGCTTTTTTGAATGGTTCGACGTGAACTTGTTGGCAACTCAGTTTACTTTAAGTTAAGCATATGCGTTGAAGCATAACGTTTTAAGTGGCTTTGAGTTTTAAACTCAATTCTTTGCGTTCAACTAATTAATAACTACCAGTTAGCCAGTTAAGTTCTTATTGGAACCGGGTGCCCTTATGCAGTGCTATGATCTTTTTTAAGTCTAACAGAACTCTGAATCAGACACTTTGGTCCAGAATGGTGGAATTGTAGCGCGATCGTTTTGGACAAGGCGCCGAAGCATTTGCGGTCGAGCAAATGTCATCTTTCCACGCATTCAATGGTCGTTTTGCGCTTTTGTACCAACCGTAAAAAACAGGCGCTTGCTGAAAACTTTAGATTTGGCAACTTTTGGCAACTTTTGAAGATGCGCAAAGATGAGATTTAGACTAATCACTTTGTTTGTCGACCGCTTCTAACCGACAAAGCTTTTGTTTGTTTGGCTCTAAATCCAAAGATTAACTGAGTTGCAATTTATCTAGCCATTTCTGCGAGTACTCTCACCCATTCAAATCGCCTGTTACGCAACAAGTCACAAAAGCCGCCTTGATTTACGGGCCAACAGTCATTTTGTACAGTCATTTTGAGTGTCGTCTATTTCTTTATTTAAAGGATGCTTTCAGTATGTTTGTAAGTGTTTAAATCTATTCTTAAAGCAATTGGCATCGTTTACTGAGCAAATGCGCAATAGAACGCGCGATGCGATAAGCCAATTATTTCTTGTTTATTCATTGATGATGACCAATTTGTTTGGGAAAGACCATTTGTGTCCGTTGCCCAAGTGTTTTCAACGCAATGTGGTTTGGTTTGTAATTAGACTGTTTTGGCTTTAACGTTTTTAATGCATTTTAAATGCCGTTGAGAGATTGAAAAGCTTTAGTGATTTTATCGCATTGTGAGGTCCCAAACTATTGAATTGCGGAGAGTTTTGTCGAACGTGCATAAATTTACAATCATTATTCTTGCCGCGTTGCGTTGTTTGGGAACGCTTTGTTCTGATTTAATCTGTGTGCTTTTGTGAATATTCGGCTTTTTGGCTGGCGTTCAACAACAATGTTTTGAAATCAATCAAGGATGTTTAAAGTCTGCTGAAAAAACGCTGACCATTTAAATGACGGAACGGAGAGTTGAAAATCCCAGCTCCAAAGCCTTAATCCATCTTATGTTTTCGTTTGTTCTTCTTCATTCGGAGTCCTCGGAGCACGCTCGTTCATCATTCTGCTGGACACGGCAAGGGCCGCGACTCGGCAGAGTTGCATTTTAATCCAAGGCAGAGAGTATCCGCTTGCCAGTTTAAGCGGTCATTTTAACGATTTCTAATTTTGTATCTTTGTACGTGATTTATTAAATTGATATTAGTTCTGTTATCTAGTGTCTTTCCATGACTTACTGGACTTTGAATACTTACTTCAATTGTTCACATGGATGTTTCAAACGAATAACTTATAACAACACTCAGCTATAATTTATAGCAGATCGTTAACAAGCCATTACTTGCGCCAATCTGTTTGGCGCACTTTAAGTGCCATTTCGCCGCTCACGTTTTATCACTCAATTTGGACTGCTGGCCCTCTTGCCTGTCTTCCACACGATCATAAACTCTCGCTTTCCTCCCTTCGGTGATTTATTGTCTTGTCGGGCTTGCACATTGGCGAAGTTTGCGACTCGTTTATAGGCGTTTGTGGCGACTTAATTCGGTTAATTTTATGGGCTTTTAATTGCGAATTTGACGACTTGGTGGCATAAATGCAGATGAGTTGTTGAAAAGTGCTGCTTCCTAGTTAATCATATTTTGATTGACTTTTGATTTAAACGCTTGTTCGTGAATGCGTTTACAACATTTGAATTGCATTTTTAAATGAACATAATTTTACAGGTACTGAAAACTGCTCAAACTTGAAATACTCAACAGGCACACAAAATGGCAAATAGCCAAAACGCGGTGCTGCTGCTGTGTTTAATTCTTGTTGCCTTTTTGCGGTCTTCTACATGCGCAAACATAGTAAGCGACGATTATCAAGTAAGTTTTGGTGGTCAATCTAAATAACAGTCTAAATAACTAATGCTTTAACTGTTTAGCATCAACATATAAGCAAAAAATGCGTTCCAATTGCTATGGATTTGTGCTCCGATATCCAGTACAATATGACAATATTCCCAAACTTGCTCAAACATGCAACGCAAGAAGAGGCCAACGCTGAGATTCAACAATTCGAAATGCTTGTAAAGTCAAAATGTTCGCCAGACTTTAAATTCTTCTTGTGTACTTTGTTTGCTCCCGTTTGCACAATGATTGAGGAACCTATTCCGCCGTGCAAGTAAGTTTTGTAACAAATTAGAACGTGGTAATTTGATGAAAATTTTAGACATTTATGCTTGTCAGCCAAGAAAGGATGTGAAGAGTTGTTGGGAAAATTCGGTTATAACTGGCCGGAGATTTTAAATTGCAGTTCTTTTCCGGAACAAGTAAGCACAACAGTTTGTAACATTTATTAGTTTTACGTTTTAGCCTCAAATGTGTGTTGGCGAAAACATCACAAAAACTGAGCGGCCAGTAAACGGCGACAACGGAATGATTCAAAGAAAACCGCTGGAATGTCCGCACACAATGAAAGTCATGAGTCGCAGCAGGTTTGGAACCTAAAATAAAACTATTTAACACTTTCTAATCTTCAGATACACATTGTCAGTTGCAAACACATCAATTGAACAATGTTCGTTGCCGTGTGACAGTGACGACAATGTTTCGACCTTTTTCAATCATTCACAGCGCAATCTTCTGCGACTTATTGCTCTTGTTTCGGGAGTTATTTGTGCCGCTTGTACATTTTTCACAATTATCACTTTCCTCATTGACATCGGTAAATTTGAATTTATTGCATGGACACAACACATTTAAATTGCAGAACGATTCGAGTTTCCTGAACGAGCTATATTGCATATGAGTTTCTGCTATTTTGCTGTTGCAATTACTTACTTGGTTGGCGGATCAATGGCTAGACATGTATCGTGCAGCACAATTTCTTCAACACAAACTCCACTTGTTACTCAGGGAATGGACAATATTCTGTGCTCCGCCGTTGCGTTTGTCCATTTTTACTTCAGTGCAGCCGGAGTTTTGTGGTGGCTAGTTTTGTGCTTTGCTTGGTTCTTGGTTACGACACTGAAGTGGGGCGAAGCTCCTGTCGGTCAAGTCTTCGGATCTTACTTCAATCTGATTGCTTGGGGCGTGCCAGGAATTGCTGCTGTCTTAATTTTGATCACAAATGTCATCGATGGCGATCCATTTACAGGTCTTTGCACAGTCGGAAATTTGCGACCCGATGCTTTAATGCGCTATGTTGCTATTCCACAGGCTTCTCTAATTTGTAAGTTTAATTGAGACGTTTACACAACTAAATAACAAGTTTAGCTGTTGGATTTCTTCTTTTTGTTTGTGGATTTGTTTCAATTCTGCGGATTCGATCATACATTAAAGAACAAAGGCCTTCGTTAAGCAAACTTGGTATAACTATTTAATGTTTAAAAACAGCTTTTGAATCAAAATATTTTCTAACATCTCTGCGTTGAAACTATCCAACAAAGATACTTTCTATAAACACTTTGAATAAGAAAATATTTTGATTCAAACGCTGTTTTTAAACATTAAATACCCACTTGAAGCTGCCTCCGGAAAGATTTCACGACTGATGTTGAGAATTTCAATGTTTGCAGTTTTATATTTGCTTGCAAGTGTTATTCACACACTTTGCATCTTCTATCAAGGCTTGAACATGGATGCTTGGTTAGTTAATTTCCTAGATTTAAAAACTCACTTAATAAGTAAAAGAACGTAATGTCAGAACGTTTTAGGCTAACTTCTTGGTACGCAACGAGATGCTTGCACGCTCAACGCGGTTTATTCGGTTTCACACAGCCTCGTGAAACTTGTCCTATTGTTGAAGCAAATCTAGTAGACAAACAACCCGATTTTTGGCTATTTTGCTGCAAGTATATTGCTCACTTGTCTGTTGGGTTGGCATGTGTCGTGTGGACAGTGAACGGAAAGACCTTCAACTCATATGGAGATTTCTACGCAAGAGTAATTCATGGCAGAGCCAGAGTACCTACACGACAGCCATGATTTGTAAATAGCTTCAAAATGCAACAGTTCCTCTATTAACCTATTTATTTCCACCATGATCCTCTTTGAATGCGGGTAATTTTGGTTAATTCCAAAGTCCAATAAATACTTGCCTATTTGATTGCTACACGAACGCTTTCCTATCAACTTTGCTCATTTTATGTTTATAACTTATTCTTGCCAAACAATTGTGATTCGAAACGAATAAATCATTGATACAGTAGTATGTAATTACTATTTCTGCGCGCCCACCTGTCGCACTGTCCCTAATTTTGCACTCAGCATTTTCGCCAATTCAACACATAGTCGAAAATGTGTACTAAAAGGCACTTGCACATTTTGACCCAAAATGCTATCTCACTTTACTTTGTCGAGGAATTTACACATAATAAATGAATTTATTTTAAGATTTGTAATGCCCGTGGGCTAAGTATCAATTTTGTTTTCACAGACGAAACGTTTAAATTCCTTGTTGTCCTCGTTCAATGCAACTTTGTTTTGTTTAATTGTATAAAATTGATGAGTTTTTGAGCGAATCATAAAGTTCTTTCCTAATAACTTCATCCCAAACAGAGCTTGTGTGTATTGTCGACAGTCAATGTCTTGGTCACATTCTTTTTAATTCCTTTGGACTTCTTTTTCTCCTCACCATCTTCAACCTCAAATGCATATTGTTTTAGTTTGAGACCAACAAATTCAACCATTTGCTTGCTGTTCAAGTCGTCCTTAAATTTACCAACAACTTTTTTATTGTCTTCATTAAAAAGAGGATGATCTTTTGGATAGTCGCTGAAATCAAAATGTACTTTCATTATTTCAATGTCACTGTAAATATTTTCTGTTTGAGACGACCAACTCAAACTACCCAAGAGTTTTTCAATCCTACTGGACGCTTAATTTAATGGATTAACTATTTGTTTCAATTATTATGGAAATAAATTGTAGAAATTTGTCTGGGGGAACAAGCATTAATCAATTTATTTCAAACTAAAAACCACCTGGAATGTGACAACGTTTTTTGTTACTGCTTCTGTCTAACTCGGCTCCAAAAATCTAAAATTTGTGCACAGAGAAATCGGCAATCAATAATTTTGTTAATTTTAAGTTAAGACTACAGAAAGTAGGATGGCTAGTTTAAAATCTCACGCACTGTAAAACAAAATTTTTTGTAGCTCTCTTTGCTTTTTACTCACCTGGTTCTTTTAGGTTTTTGCTTGTAAATTTTCAGCTTGTTTATTAGTGAAGCTCACAAAATGTTGTCGTACAGCCCGACATCTCCGTCAATGGTGAGCTCAACTCGCTCGCCCGATCTAGTTGATGTCCAATACTTGAACGAACTCATGAGCGATCGTACTACTTTGGAATATTTGCCGAAGCGTTTTATGCATTTGGAGCGCATTTTGGATCAAGGTTAGTTATTGAAAAGGAGAATGCTTTTAAAGTTTGTGTTGTAAACAGTTTCTATTTACTCGTTTTAGAAATTGTCAACGTGCGCCAACGTGTTTTCGATTCGCAAGCCGTCCAGAAGTTGGAATTGCCTCCTCCGTTTGGTGAGCCTGGTGTTTACCGAAAGAAGATCTACATCCCAGAGAATGGTGGTCATGTAAGCTTTTTAGTGTTCGTACAAATAGTTAGGAAATTTTTAGTTCAATTACGTTGGACGCTTGTTGGGACCGCGCGGCAAGACTTTGAAGAGCATTGAGCAGGAGACTGGTTGCAAGTTGATGATTCGTGGAGTTGGCTCATCGCGTTCAAGTCCAGCCGGGAGCGTCAACCGATTCTCACCATGTGGATCTCCGTACAGCAGTGGCCACTCTTCGCAATACTCACAGTACTCTCCCCCACAATACTCGCAATACACTTCTCCGCAAGGTTACTGCAGCACTGACGACAATGACTATTTGCATGTTCAAATCCAATGCGAGGACACTGAGAATCGCGCAGACATCCGAATCAATCATGCCGTTTCACTCATCGAGAGTTTGTTTGCTCCTGTGGTAAGTTTCATTTTCAGTTGAGCAGTGAATCTAATCTTTTTAGGATGAGGCAAATGATGTTTTGAAGCAAAAGCAACTCTTGGAATTATCTTTGTTGCGAGGTACTTACTTCTCCTTCTAAGTTGTTGTTTGTTTGTTTTCCAATAAATAGTTTACTAGTTGTTTTTGACGAGAAGCCATTTTATAGGTGAATAGCTATGGAATTGAAACAGTAGTTGTGAGGCACTGAGAAAATCGCGGGTTCGCATAAATCAATAAGTTGTACATAGCCGCTGTGCGATATTTCCACAGATTTCAATTTTTAAAAGTTTATTTATCGTCTTTATCTATTTACTACTGTTTAACTGTGTTTCAATGTCCTCTTCAAGTTCATCAGACAGCGCGGATGAAGTAGCTTCTAATGCATCGGATCGAGAAGAAAACGTCAATGCTGCAGAAGTGGCGTCTAATCATTCGGAACAAAGCCAACCCAGAGAACGATCGCCATCTGAAAAATCCGGACGTTCTGATCGATCAAATGAAGAGGAGACAGTTGCACGAGAGCTTCTTTTAAGCGATTCCGAAGAAGAAAGTCGGTTTTAATTTTAAAAGGCATTTTATAAATTTTGCAATTTTTAGCCGCACCGGAGCCTGAAATTATTGCTGATGAAATTCCATCTAACCGTTTAAATTTGGGCGATCTTGGACCTGTATTTGTTCGCCTACCAAACTTTTTAAGTATTGAGCAGAAACCATTTGACGAGCGAACTTATGAGCAAGAAATGGATGACGACGAAATTGTTGACGTAGAAGGCCGAACACGAATGAAACTTAAGGTACTTTGCTAAAACACTTACAAACAAGTCTATTTAATGTTTAGCTTGAAAACACTATCAGATGGAGAAATGTTAGAGATCCAGAAACTGGAGAAATTCGGAAAGAATCAAATGCCAAAATAATCAAATGGTCAGATGGAACGTACGTCATTTTGCTTTACAGACTGTGTAAATCCAAACAATTTTAGAATGTCTTTGCATTTGGGCAATGAAATCTTTGAAATTCAAGATCAAAAAGCTATGCCCAATCTTCATTTGTTTACTCGACAGGTATTTTAAAGCTTTACATGCAATCAATATCAAGTTTCTTTAGGGTGCCAGTTTACAAGCACAGGCCTCGTTTGAGCGCAAATTTGCGTTCCGACCTCATTCCACCGATACTTTAACACATCGCAAAATGACAATGAATATGGCAGACAAATCGAATCGTGCACAAAAAGTCAAATTGGTTACGGATGTCGGCATTAATCCGGAGAAGTCACGTTCGGTAAATCAAAACATAAATCAAAAATCTCAAACGCATTTCGAACTTTTCAGGAGAACATCAAAAAAGAAGACAAACAAATTCGCGACTTGAACCGGAAACAAGCAATGCAAAGACGGACTCGAGAACGTACCCGCGAAGTTGGAATTTCATCTGGCTTCCTTGAAGGCTATGATTCAGGTAGAATTTAAACTTTAAAGCAATCCAGCAATCGCTTATGTTTAGATGACGAAAACGTTGGTGCATTGAAACGATCGTACAGCGGCTCTGGAACTGATCGTGGAAGAGGGTAGGCTATTACATAATTAAACTTTAAATAAAACGTTGCATTTAGGCGCTACGGTCAAGATTATTACAGTGAATCTGAAGACGAAGAAAGTCAGCGAACAAAGTCTTTGCGTGAAACTAAGCAAAGAATCGAAAGTAGTGATGAAGAAATTGTTGATGACAACCAGGTTTGTTCAATATTCACATTAAAATGCTGAACCAAACACTTTTAGGACTCGAGATCCGCTTCCGGCAGCCAACCACGTAAAGCCCCACAAACTGCTGCTTCGCGAAGAATTATCGATGACGACGAATGATCTTTACCGCAAATTTAATTTGATGTGTTCTTATTTTCAACTTTAACTTATTGTTGATGCTTTTATTGACTTTGAATAAACAACTTGATTAAACACTTTTCAATTTCCGAGTACTTGCAAATCTGTTTCTGTGTAATAATAATGCTTCAAGCTTATATCGTTGGCACACTACCCACCAAACATCTAGAAGCCGCGTTCAGTCTACTCTGTAATTAGAATAGTAGACTCGATCACGGCTTGTTGATGCTTTGGGCTGTAAAGTAGTTTCGTAGCAATAGAGTTCGTGCTTGAAAATCCGAGCCTTTTATCACATCGTCTTAACCCTAACTTCTGAGTCGCATGTAGTTTTAAAACAACATGATAAAAGAGTTTAGGCTTTCAGATATGTAATAGCAGTAGGCAATAAATATCGACAGTAGCCTGAATAACTTGAATTCCAAAAGTACGTTCACTCATTGAGTTCGACTATGATAAATTCATTCACAGAGTCTTCATATAAGTCTTTGAATGAACATCAAGTCAAAGCCAATAAGCTGCAGATTAAGTGTCATCGTCGTGAATAGTTAGCGAATAAGAATCAATGCAGTAAACAACTCGAGCTGAAAATTTGCAAAACATTTGGTAAATCTAACTGTTCATTCATGCAAAGTTAGATACCAAGTGTCCGCAAATCATCACCGAGTCCCAGCATTCAGTTTAATAGCTTTAACAAGTCGGAAACAATTTGAAAGCATCTGCAGTACCAAATCACAGGATCAATTACATTAGCCGTCTTTTATGTTTAATAGACCGAAATGATCCCGCAAACGGTATCGCAAATGCAAGATTGGGTGGAAGTATAAAGCAAAATCTAAGTTTGAAAGCATCTCACTTATATACACCAAAGCCGGGTTTACTCTCCACTGCGTTTAAAGTAAACCGCAAATTTGACGTAAACAAGAACAAATGCATGCACACTAATAAAAACTCAACAACTCTCTAAACCTACAAGTAACTAACAATTATAAATAGGATGCAGTAAGCAATGGACACGTCGGACCTTTTAAACGCCAATTCATTAGAATCAAAATAATAAGCAAGCGCCCATCCTGAAAGCCAATGGTTAGCCCAAATTAAACAAAAATAGACGCTCAATCATTGGAGGCCTCAAATAGGAAGTCGCTCTAAACAGCCACATTACACGTTGCACAGCATTCAAGTGGGATTGATTTGGATCTTGTGATGACACTTAGGCGTTTAGATAATACTTGTAAACAACTAATGTGAAAAAGGAATTAACAACTCAATTTGGAAATATGGATTTTGTAGATAGGCACAATTCGTTTAAAAATCAAAAGAGTTGTCGGTTTGGTCAGAAATAATTAGAAAGCCATTAAGTCATTCGACTGCCACTGTATCTGCTATCCCGTTCCTTGCCGACAAATTGAACGCCGATTCGAACAATGGGCAGAAACGGATTTTTTTAATGCGCTGCGGACCACCAAAAATTTCGGCCAGCAAGCACTTTACAAAAATCGCTGCATTTAAACTGTGTGGTCTGGTCAAATGACTGGTTGCAGGGGGTGTTGATTTTGGCCGGTGATTGTTGATTTCAATCTGCCAAATTTTTTGTTCGTGGCACGCAGGAACACCAGATTTTCGAATGTAAATTATTGGGTCAGACAGAAAGTGTAATGCTTTGCGACATTAATAGCTTGAAAATGTTAAGTAAAAATCTACGAACAAGTTACCACAAAAACAAAACACATAGATTAACAATCTGTTTATTCGATGAACATTTGCAGAATTCAGATTAATGACGTATTGCATCAGTACCGCATTGCCAATTAGATAATTTCATTTGAACGGAGTTGGGATATTAAGCTCAACGGTACACGATTCGCCAGCGTCTTTAAACATTTTGCAAAATCTGTGATCAACCGGCCAACCATTTTGCTTAGTTCCCATCTTGAAGTAACAGTTGGTACTGTCTTTAAATCTAAAAACAAGTGTTATATCACCTTCAAAATCATAAACTTCAACTCACTTAAATCCTGCGGTCTGACGCGAACAGGTCGGACAGTGTGTAACCAGCTCATGTGCAAAAACAATCTTTCCTTCTTTCTTCCATTTGGTGATTGTCTCCGCATTGATACGTGGCAACTAAAATCGGGATATTAACGCAAAAGTTAGCCAACAAAAATAACTTACTATGCCTCCTTCTTTGTCGTAATCGTCACATAACAACCCGCCATCATAATTCGGCTTCGTATATTCGCTGTTTTCGTGGCAATTGACCTAAAGTTGAAATTCTATATATTACTCACTTCAAACGCTCACCTGCTCACGCCAATCTAAGCAAGTTTCAGGGACCTCAACATCAGTACGTAATTTGTGCTCACGCCAAGCAAAAGCAGCTTGACCGAAGTAGTCTATGCAAAAATCCTAAACAAAATGATTTATTCTACGCATTTGAAAATTACCGTGTAGAACGGAGACGGCTTCTCGTACGGACAATACTGAAAAGTAATTTCATCACTTCGCTCTTTCAAGATTCGCTCTTCTTCTTTGTACCGCGCAAGCTTGCTCTAAACAAAAAAGTTAACGTACTTCAAAATAAAACACTTTCCTGCTCCCTGTTGATATACCCGGAAACAGACCAAATCGCATAGCAAAACAAGATCACAAACAATACCTAAAATGTTGAAATTAATAAATGCATCAACATTAAGTGTGAAATAAACTTACATTCCCTGCCAAGATAAATTTGCACGGTGTTCGTCGAATGGTCTTGCGTAGAAAAGTTTGATATCTGGTTCGGTGACCTGCGCTCTAAATATCAAACTTACTGGCATTAACAACAATTAAGTATTACCAGCTTTGAAGCAAGGATATCGGAATTGCTTGAAGTCATGGTTTCTACCGTTAAAGCAGCCAACCAATTGAAGTGAAGCAACAGAAAATAATTGCACAAACAAGAGCGCGCTTTTGACTCAAGGAATTTGCATATTTTTCCAAATGTCTTTTCGGCATATGTTTGTTACTCGTGAGTTTTATACGTAATCAGCACACATTAATAGAAAACTTTATTTCATTGAAAACCAATTAAATTGCAGAATTATCAAAAGTGACACAACAATTAAAGCAAACTTAGTTAAATGGTGCTAGTTGTTTATAGAAGTGAGTGTTTGTTGAAGAAGTGATTTGAGAAGCAGATACAATTTAATTAATGAGATAGTTTTAATAAGCAGCAGAAGAGCTGTCCATTGGAGTGTCGTGGACAACTGAGTTAGCAGTAATCGAGCTTATTTTGTTTCCATGTTGAGGATGAATGCAAAAGAGTGGCCTCAGAATCTTGCGAATTGCGTACTCACGGTAAGAACGAACAATCAGAATAGTTGCTATTGGTTTGACGGCTGAAAGCCAGTAGTAAGTTGCTGAGCTGAAAGCTCCGGCGTACGGGACATCGACTTTCATTAGTCCTAGAACGGCGATCACGCTCATAGGAATTGAAACTACCGTCAATGGCAAAGTAAACTGCAATGGCTTCTTTTATTACTGACAACACATTCAAAAACTCACCTGCAAAATCAAAATGCGAGAAACTTGCTTTTGCAACTCCATAGACTTTGTATTTTTGTTCACATTGGCGTTTTGCTTCAAAGCTTTGTTGATTTGATACGAAGTGTAGCCAATAATCGAGTAGCAAACTACATTTAGTAAAATCACATACAAATAGTTGGCAACTGCTTTCGATCCTCCCAATATCGTTGCCGCATACGAGGGAACATCTGAAGTTGAAACTCTTGAAGTTCTTAAAGTCTTTTAATCACAAACTTCCTTTCCACTGTTCAAATCGTTCCAGCTCTTTTGTATACTCTGCAGCTTCTGGCGTGTCACTGAATACCATGTAATTGTAACTGTTGGGAAATGTGTGAAGCCAAGTTACGAAGTAGGCGCAGAATACCATAATTGCAATTTGTCTGTTCGTAAGATCTTTGTTGCTGAAAGTCAATTTGGATATGTTTTGCAAGTTAAAAAGCTTACTGGCAGACACTCATGTATCGGAAATAGAAGTCAACCGGGAGCAGTGTAACTGCGGTCAACAGAACCCAGTACCAGCATGAGAATAAAATGTGATTTAGCCACAATGGCACCTTTGTAATGAAGCCTTGCCACAAGCAAAAAACGTGACCTAAAAGTGCTTCTTTGAATCAAAAAGTTCCGAGTAAACTTCTAGATTATAAAAATACCTGCAATTGGTGTTGGATGCAGGCCGGTGATGAAGCAAACAGAATCATAGGCAACATCCGACAAGCAGTGAATCTTCATGATTCTTGAGTAAGATTTCATGACACTTGGCGTCCGTTTTGTGATCAAGAACAGAAGAAGCATGTTCATTGTAAATCCAAGACCAGCCGCGCAAACCGAATTGACCAAAAACGGAAAGCGATAAATGTCATTCTTGTTCTCCGACATTGTTGATTAGATCTGGAGATGTAAATTGTAACACTTAACACCTATTTAAAACAACTAAGAGTAAAAGAAGTGCTTACAGTATTCGTCTTTTATACAATCGTTTACGCACTTTCAATTAGCTGTACTTTTGTTTTCCGGTGGCTCCTCCTCTCGTGTGTTAAAATATATTGTTTCAACGTAAATCCATTTCGGATTGGCAAAAAAGTATATCAGAAATGTGCACTAATTGCCGGATATTGGCTACTGTAACTGCAAAAATATCTTTCTCTTAATTAGCACTAAATTGTTTTCAAATGATGCTTTTAAACATACTTGTAACAGTTGAAAAATGCGTAGGGTGATCTTTAATTTAGCATGCATGTCTCGGTTCTTGATAGCAGGTGTAATTAAGTTGAGTGACTAGTGCTTTTAAAACGCATAATTATCCGGCTGCCAGACACTTTTTAGTCTGGAACGCACAAAATGATCTCGTTTACAAAGTTATCGAAATTGCATGCTGAGAATAGATTACTGTGAGAGTTCGTTTTTTAAATAATCTTGAACCTTGAGTGTTTTCAGTTCAACAACTTGATCTTTTAAGATTGATGCTTTAAATTGACGTTTTAAATGTTTAATTCATTAACTGCAACGTCGCTCCCGGCGATACGGTAGAAAACATTGACGACTCAAATGCACAAAAAGTCATTGTCAAAACATCTCAAAGTACGATGATCATCCTGGATATTCCATTGTAGTCTCGTCACAGAGTGGCAATAAATCCTTCATTGCGTTGACAATTCCGTGTGCTGATAGACTGCCAACGCAACCCAATCAAAACATAGCTAATCATAGAGAGAGGAAATGCCAAAAAGGAAGAGTGGATATGCGAGTAAATCCGAAAATTGCTTATTTCCTTTCGTAGTCGCTGTTGGCCAATCCATGTGTGGTTTGACCGCAGTGTGATAGGAAAAGATTACGGTATCCGGCTTGAGAGCCGAAAGTTTAAATGTAAAAACAGTAAAAAGGAAATCACTAATATCTCAGTCTGGTTAACATTAGATTTGATGGCTAGAGTACACTTTCTCGCGTTCTAACTAATTCGTTGTTTTTAAATAATGCCGTATGAACAAAATTTATTGCGTAGAATAAACACATCTTTTATAAACAGAAAATTAATAGAACTCTTTAAGGTTTATTTAGACCTCCAAATAGAAATTTCATTTACAACTTGCATTCGCGGAAACAGACTAAACCTTATTGGCCGAAAACACGGTGTCCCTTTTTCTTCGACCTTTTTTCGCCTTTGCGGACTTTGGTTTTGAATTAAATTTTGGTAGCTTGGCAATGTTTCTTGCTGGAATGCTTTCTTGGAACTCAAGCACCAAATCCTAAAGCACTTAATTAGTTAGATCGTTAAATTTCACTGCTTACTTTTGCGTAAAAATAAAGGTCTGCACGATGCTCTTGCACGGTGAAATGAACAAAACCGCCTTGACCATAGCCGAATTCATTTTTCTGTTGCATATAACGTCCGCCAATGCTAATTATTGATAGTTCAGCTTTTTTGGGATATCTTAAAATTCTCGTTGGTTGGCAATGCTCCGACATAACAAACCTGTACAAAAGATGTGTGTTTTCGTCTCCGCCATAATCGTCCCAAAAAGACGTCCTTGATCCGGCTCCTGATACTAAATAACGCATAGGGCCTCTGTTTTTATCTGGATCACCGTCATCTCTAAAATATTGCACAGAGTGGTCATGACCGGCGATGTAAGCTGTAACTTGATATTTGCGGAGCAATGGATCTAAAGAACTAGCAATTGCACTCAAACTTTCTCAACACTGAAATCACCTAATTTGTCATACAGGCATTTAAGGCGTTTCATCGACAACGAATACATCGGATAGTGCCCAACAACAAATAGAAAGTCGGCTCTAAACAGATTCAATTAAAACAAGTTAAATTGTGACTAAAACAACTCTGAATCTTTAAGCTCTTCTTCAAGCCATTTCCATTGTTCTTTAGCAGCATCAATGAATTGCTTATCCGGCTGTTTAGGTTCTTTTTCAAATGCAGTAGCCCATGCAAATACCTAGAAAGTGTTTGATTGTAAACAACTTGCAGGAAACGTACCGATCTGCTATCAATGTCAATTGTGTTGCCGCATAGAATTACCGTGTCAATAAATAAAAAGTCTACTTTCTTCTGATATTTGGAAAATGCGTAGTTTAGTTTGTACCAGCGATCGGGAAATGTCCTTTTATTGATTTGATTATTGTTGTTTATAACAAAAGCCTCACCACTTATTGCTGTACTTTGTATAGTTTATCTGTGCGTCTACATTGCCCAAATAGTCATGATTCCCGGCGATCATATACCTGGAACCGACTAGTTGTTTAAACTGTGGAGAAAATTAACTTGCCACGGGACGTTAAGATGTTTGTGTGAGTAAGGCTTTTCAAAAACTGTGTAAAAACGCGTATCGTTTTCGTGATCAACGCCGTTGAAATAAACATTATCTCCGACATTAATTACAAAATCAAGGCCCTTTTTGGCAGCTAGTTTTGCCATTGCGTCTAAAATGACGATGTTAAAATAAACACTGAGAAGTTAACTTGCCTGCCACTCTTGTCTGCACAGTTGTCGGCTTCACATAAGAAGGAAACCCTTGAGCAATTGCATATTCAACCCCGCCTGTGTCGCCAACAACGAATAAGTCAATTTGATCCTTATTCACAGCGCAGATCAAACCTCTAGTACACGCCATTCTCTCCTCTGGTGTCAAGCCAATAATTATGCAAAATCCACAAAATGCAAGTAAAAATTGCAACAAATGCGTAGCCATTTTAAAGAATGTATCGATAACTGTGTTGTTATTTCAGCAATAGATGTTGTTAAATCAAAATTTGTCCATAATAAATATATCGGAGACGATTTCTCCGCCGTTCCACCAAATTTGTTGACTAAAAGTTGACAAATAATAAACAATGCACATCGAACTTGCTGCACGGTTTAAAACGAAGTTATCGAATCTTCTAAAACAATCAACTCGCAACTAAACAAAAATGTATAAAACAATTTCAAGTTGTAAAGTTTCATTAATCTAATCGACTTGTTCAAAAAGAACGCTCTCAAAGCAATTACGAAAGTGTGAATGGGATTATTAGACAATACAAACAAACAAAAGAGGATAAGCACGAACTTTCATTGCTAAAATCAAAGGCATCTGTTTGAGATCATAGACTAATAATTTGAGCAATACAGTTTTTAGACGAAGAACTCCAGTCCACAAGCGTCTATCAAACATCATAAACTAAATTGCAAGCATGTCTCGCAAAAACAATCTAAATTAATTTGCACACTTGTCTTCATGAAAACGTCCAAAATAGCCTGCAACGCTCAATCAAGCACGCGGGACAAAAGTTCACTGCCGGAATTCGTGACATATTCTCGAACAACAGGTATGTACGATTTCTGACCCTGTGTTTAATCTCGCAATGCATCCGAAGACAAAAAGCAGATGTCTAAACAAATAGGGATTGTTGTGCGGGTTGCGTGCGTTGGATAATTTTTTGTGTCAATTAGAACTTCGATACTTGGAGAAAACAAAGAGCTGCGATAAATTTGACAACGTTTTAAATGATTTGCTTTTACATTAAAAACTCATAAGAATCCAGACAACTAAAAACATCAACATCACAATCAACTTACCTACTAATGTCTCACTGCCGAATCAAACCATTTATATCCACGCAAACACAAGTGCATAAACTATGAGCACTCTCTATTTAATGTTTTGAAACAAAAACGTTCATTAAATAAAGGCCGGAAGTGAAGAGGCGATAGCTTTCGCTCAAATTTTAAACATTTCATTGTGTTCTGTTGCATAAGTTTTGATTTCTTGAGCAAAGTGATTTCAAACAAACACTTTGATTGCTCAGATGAAGCATATCTGTTGTGCTTTTAACAATAAGGTTTATTCTCTTAAATGTACAAATAAATAAAAGTTAAAGCATGTTCGTCTGTTTAATATGTTCCCGGCTCCGAGTTACAGTACTGAAATGAGCAAATTTAAGTATTTAGTTGGATACAACAGACTCACTTCTGTCCTGTTCTCGATTTTGTAAATTTCTGAGCGTTGTGTAAATTCAGCTAGTGTGCAACTTTGTTCACATCCTTGAATATCTCCAGTCAACTCAACAACTGGCTCGTCGGCAACTAGATAAAAGACCTAAAGTTTTGTTGCTATTTGAATTTGAAAGTATTGTTTGCTTACTTGTAAATAAAATTCGTTTGTTTGAGCGTTTCTTTTTAGTTCGAACATTAAACTTGAAGTGTAATCGGGATATCCCGGCTTGTTCCAATTTGTTTCTTTAAAGCCAAATGTGCTGAACAAGGAACTTATCGTGCTGTCATGAGCTGAGTAACCGAAGTATTTCAACTTATTAATCCAAGAGCATTCTGCATTTGACGAGTTGACTGAAAACAGGATTGATAAAACAAACTTTAACGTTTACAAAACTTGTTTGCTGTTCATAACAATGAGCTTTCAACTGCATGCGATCAATAATTTCAAATAACAAGGCAGAGCCCATCGGTCTGGCCATTTCCAAATGAAAATCAACGTCGTTTTGGGGTTTCAACTTCAAGCCAAACTGATAAGCAATCTGGAGGTCATTTAGTTCTTTTAATGAGTCATAAAGCTGATCAGTGTATCCAGGAGTTGTTGGCATTTTTGCACGCTAAACACGGTCGTTGTAGTTTTAAATTATTCGGAAGTAACCTACCTTTTCAATAAAATGCTCGTCAACAATATAATACGCACTGTCCCGATCAATCAAGTTCATTTTGTCGCCAGAAACTTGTTCGCCTTCTTTGATTGTGTCCTAAATTATTAAACTATAGGACACTTTTTGTTCTAATTTTACTTGATATTTGGTGAGCATGTCAGTGTATTCTGGCGTTTGTATGATTTGTTTCCAAGCTTCTTTGAATCGCGGACAGTTATCAACTGTATAGCCAAACTGAAAAGCATGTAGTTTTTTAAATAAACAGTTTCAAGTTACCAATGCGTCGTCGTCTTCTTGTTTAATTGAATGCACCGGAATAGGCACAAACCCTACAGGCCAGCCTTCAATGTCTGGATAATCAACTCCTCGGCGAGATCCCTTTTCGTAGAGACCAATCAAGTTTGATGAAGCTGATCTCAATGTTCGGTTAGTATCCGACGATCTTATGAAAATTTCAGAGAAATTGTAATGAGGACTAAGGTAGTCATAATAACGTTCACGCAATCGTCTGCCAAGTTTTAAGCAATCCAGCATTCCTGCCTAAAAGCAATAGAATATGATTAAATTCGAATTAGATTGCAATTCTACCGGCAACAAATTTCCCAATCCAAACTGCCACTTTTCTTCTATGTTCGGATCATTTTTGAACAGTCTTAGGGGAGCTCTACTGCCGTGTCTCCAAATCTGCATTTTTATTTTTAAATATCAGCATCGCTATTAAAGACTTACCGTATGCACCAAAACTAGTTCATCTTCACTTGCCACCTCTTTGTCTCCATCAATTGTGTTCTCAAATACGGGTCGAGCAAAAAGTGCACCAACAAAAAGAAGCACAAAAACAATCGGTTGTCGCATTTTTGGAAAGACACGTGATCTCCTGAAATTAATACATGTTCTAATTATCAATTCAGTTATGTTAGCGATTCTCTGCCACAAAGCTATTTATACTTAAAACATGCTTGAAAAAAATGGCCGGCAAACACAACGAATTCCACGAAAAATTGCAAAGTTTGCTATGCTAAACTACCGAATAATATTGGAAGTAAAATCTAATAGAAACAATCTGCATAACAATTAAACATCATAAAAACTCGTTGTTGCGTAAAGTTTGTTTGATTGCATTTTCTCAAATGGAATTTTCCTTTGAACTTTTTGCAGTGGACTTTGTCGGGTTTTGCGTGTTCACGAGTGTTAAGCAAATATGAAAAGTGAAAAACTCAACAGAAACTGCGTTAGAGTGCAAGCAACATAGTTTTGCAGATATTTTGAGATCTTAAAGAATTTTTAAACTGGGAGCTTTTAACAACTTTAAAGTATTGTTTTAGTCTACAAAACTTTAAAAACAATATTTCATTTAAATTGACTTTCATTCCGTTGATCACTTTCGCTCTGTTTTTGAAACAGCAGAAAAGTAAATATTCGGCTAGGCTTGCGCACTATGTGTACTCAAACAGTCTTTTTTGAACAAACCGTTAAGGAAACAGTTTTGGTTATTTATTGACTAGTTGATCAACTTTTAAAATGATGTCGACACGATAAATGAGTAAAATCCAGTCGTTTAATCTGACAAATTAGTCGTTAGACGTTTTAAAATGATAAACACAAAAGACGACAAAGCTTATTTAAACAAAAAGCTCTTTTATTACAAAGTCCATTATCAGAAGTATAAGTGGACCAAACAGAACTTGGGATGACCGCTTTATGCGTAACAAACTAAAAATAGTGTTCGGCTGAATAAACAAAGTTGGTCATAGTTTTTCTTCCAACAAATTTTATGAGGTTTTGAAATAGAAACTAAAAAAGCAGATCTTTCGAAGCTTTAGTTTAAGAATTGTCTAACTTGAAAACAACCTTTGAATTTGAATTGAATCTTAATTCTGGACTTTCGTGTTCGTTTTTAATCAGTCAACATACTTTATTGCATTAAACTAAAGCTCAAACATCACCGGCTAAATTACACAATAATTCAACAAACATTATATAGCCAAAGAACAATTACTTAACAATTAATTGTCAGTTAAAGTCGGTAGAGGAGCGGCACAGAACTAAAAGTAGCTGTTTAGTTAGTTACTTCTGCAAATAAACTTACTTGTTTGGTGTCTTCGATTTGGTAGGGAAGTGACCGATTTGTAAACTCGCCAAGTGTGCATTCTGCAGTTTTGCAGCCTTCAACGTCAGCCGTAACGTCCGTTACAGTGTCGCCGATTATGTAGTTCAGCTACAAATTAACTAGTTTCTCAGTCAATATGAAGAACATTCAACGAACCTTCACGTAGTACTCTTGTGTTTGGTGATGTTTGCGCAATTCAATGGCTAGGCAAGCTGAATATGGGGGAAATCCGTCAGACTTGTAGTTAGTTTTTGGAAAACCCAACGTAGCAAATAATGATGCCATTGTTGAATCGTGTGCCGAAAACGCGTAATATTTTAGTGAATCCATCCAATTGCAATGCTTCATGTCATCAGTCGCTTAAAATGTAAGTTAATTGTGCAATTTAGTGTTGGAACTAACATTCTCCCATTACGTTTGCCTCCATACACTCTTTCTTCTGGTCCATGTTCTGAATCATTGACCATAACAGCAAGCCTCCGTGCATTTTTGCAGCTTCAAGACGCAAATCAACTCCCTAAAAACCAATTAAATCAAACAAGTTCTAAAAGCCTCACTTGGTATGGCTCTAGTTGAAGACCATATTTGAAATTGTTCATTTTGAATCCAATCGGTTCCAACAAATCGTAGATCTCTGGTGTAAATCCGGGAATCTCTGATCGGTTGTATTTTCCTTTCAATGCGATAAGTGTCGGCAAGTAACCCAAGATCATTCATTGACAAGTTGTGGTCGCCGGTTATTTCTTGTAGTTTTTGTAGAAAGTCCTGAAAGTGGATGTTAACAACTCGTCATTCAAATCTCGCTTTACTTTGTTTTGTTCTGCCAACTTCAAATATTCCGGAGTTTGAGCGATAAGCTTTGTGAGTTCGTCATAACGAGCGCAGTCTTTGTGCAGAAGAGCACGCTAAATTCAAAATAAAGTCTTGATATCAAAGCATTATAATCACCATGAGATCAGTTTTCTCGGGTACAGTATGAATAGGCACAGGCTGGTAATTCTTTGGCCAACCATCCAGCTTAGCAAGATCACCGTTTTGCACTTCTCCGAAGAATCCAACCATATTTGCCATCGCAGACAGGATAGTCCTGTTGACGTCAGATGACCGAACATATATTTCTCTGCTGTTGTATTCGGGTGAAAAAATTCCGCCATACAGTTGTCGAAGCTTTTGGCCTAATTTTACATGTTGTTGAAAGCCTTCCTAAACATTTTTGACTAAGCTTAGCAGAAAGTTAACAAATGGAATACAGCTGTGAGTTGACCAAGTCCTTCCGCCCAGGTCGATTCTTGATTCGGGTCATTCGGCCAAACAGCAACAGGTGTTCTAAACATGCAAGTTTATTTAATAAAGATAATTTTGAAATTACCGATCTCCGTGTCTACAAATTGTTCACTTGTTTAGAATGCTTCTTTATTAATTTAAACAAAACAAAGCAAACTAAACAAATACCTCCAGATCTAAAAATGACTTTTAAAGCACTTTTTTGAATTAAATCATACTGTTTGCAGAAAGATTAATTGACCATCCAGATCTAATTGTTTGCTCTCTTCTTGTTCTAATGGCCGAGCATGTGATGTTTTCAAATAGAAAATTAAAAAGAAACAAATAAATTTACTGGAGACCATTTCTTATGTAACCCTAAATTTAAAGCATTAACTGTAAAAAGTGTGCACGTTAAAACAGTTTAAATCAACGTTCCCAAACGCTTTATTTCTCAGCTGTTTTAAACACCAAACTATTTGAAGTCGACACTTGAACGGACAGTTCCGTTTGCGAAACTCATGTTTGCAAATTCAAAATTACTAACAAGTCTAACAAACTAGAGTACTTGAAAACCGATCCCGGTGATTGAAAACTTAAGTTTGTGATCTTTTTGGTGTCTGGACGACGAGTCATCAGACAAAAACTATAACTACTGTAAAAATCATATCTGCAGCGTTTTCAATCAAAAACGCTTTGCCGTTAAAAAGTGAGTCCAGATAGCACAATCCCGTGATTCTAAAAACAACCCAACACCGAGCTATCTTTATTGTCTTTCAAGAATACAATAATCACAAGTCGGCTGGCCGCAAAAATACAATGGCAAGATCCAAAAAGTCAACAAGTTGAGAGCAAACACTGCGCAATTGTCTTTTTTAATGAGAACGTCCGGCAAGAGAGCACTCAACGCGTGGAAATATGATTAGTCCTGATTTCAAAGTGTTCATAATTCGGAACTTAAGTAGACAAATCTGCAATTGATCTTTAAAAGCTAAATTGAAACGAGTGGGTTTGTTTGTGGATTAATTTCTTGATTTAAAGAACACTTCACAAGTTCCAAGCTTTGCATGAAATGTTTCAATGTTTAAAATGCAAATTAGCAACTTTTAATGTTTAATTAATATGCCAGTTGCATAAAATATTCATTCAGCACTGTATTTAGACGCCTTAAAGTTTAAAACACATACAAACTCAGCCGAAAACAAAGATGGCGACTCTCGGTCAAGTTTAACCAACTTTGATTTTCTTTAAATTTCTTGAACCAGACAGATTTCAAAAGGGCACTTCCGCCGTTATTTCAATGCACAAGGCCACCTGTTATTTAACATTCACAAATTGCGTGTGAATTCCGATCAAGTCATGTTAATTCTTGATCTATGTAAGTTTGGATAATGTGAAAAGACAATTTTGAACTTTTCTTTCTACTTATCAATTCGACTGACTTGAGAACTTTGTTTAAAGTTTTTCACAATGACGGCGTGTGATACTGGGATCTGTGCGGAATTGGAAAAGGCGAGTTTTTGAATTTAATGGATTGTGTAACTTTGAACTTTAGAGCAAATTGAATGTGATCGAATGGGAGCATCTAAACTTATTCAAGTTCTATCCATTTGCGTTAACATCAACATTCACTGTGAGAACTATGCTTTACCCCCTGACAGTTGTTAAAGCCAGATTGCAACTTCAAAAACAAACTAATGCATATAAAAGCATGGGTGATGCGTTTAAGTCAATTCTGCGATACGAGGGAGGCAGAGCTTTGTACCGAGGATTTTGGGTTACTATTCCACAAATTGGCACCTCATTCATCTACACATCCGTCTACGAAAAGTTAAGAGCTGTTTTGCAATACGATTGTGGAGTTCAATCCGTTGCGTTAATATCATCATTGGCTGGAGGATCCGCGTCGTTCTGTTCCCAACTAATATTTATCCCAACGGACATAGTCGCACAAAACTTAATGATTTACAATTATGCTGATAAATTCGTAGCCGGAAATGACAAACGGATAATCGAGCTTTTGCGTACGGGTGATCAGAAAGGAACTCTCGGACTGCGAACAGTTAAAGCGATTTATAAAGTAGATGGCTTTTTTGGATTCTACCGGTGAGTGCTTTCTTCACCTTAAATATCTCAACTTTTTAAGAGGTTTTTGGGCATCTTCACTCGTCTATGCTCCTTCATGCTTTGTGTTCTGGCCGACTTACTACTGGATACAAGAGCTTTTGAGCTTATTGCATAAAGATAAAGGCTTTTTAATACTTGACCAAGCCATTAGTGCAACGTTCGGCGGTGCATGCGCCACAATTGCTACAAATCCGATGGAAGTGTTTAGAATTCGTCTTCAAGTGCACAGAAGTAATTATAGCCAAACTTTAGCGCGGATGGTACTATTAAACATTTTAATTTTAAATAACCGCTGTCTTTTTAGATACGTGATGAAGGTTACGGACTCTTCACAAAAGGATTAACGCCAAGGTTGATCTCCAACTCTATTTACAGCTGCATTGTTATGGTGGGATACGAAATTGTCAAGAGATTGTGCGTACATCCAGAATATAGGGATTCTATAAAGTGGTAGCTCTAGTTACTTGATTAGATTGCCTGTTTTATTAGCTGCTTTTTATCAACCACAAAAGCTCAATTGTTAATTCGATCTAAATAGACTTTACAATGGAATTGCCTTCAACTAATTAAATAGTCTTTCGACAAACAATAGTCCGCCAGTTTTTTGAACAGTTTACTTCAGTATTCTTTGTGTGTTTAAACAAATAAAGTATTTGAGACACTGTGTATTGCTGTCATTAATAAAGCTTAAAAACATAAACACCGGTCCAAAGAACTCCACATAAAGACTGGTCGAGCATAAAAATCAATACGTGAAACTCTGTAGACACGGTCTATTTTTGATGATTTTTTCGGTGGAAAAAGCCAGATTTAATTTTGTGATTACCGCCTAATTTTAGTCCTTTGTGGCCTTGATTTTGCATTTGGTGATTCTACATTTAATCTGCATTAAATTGTGATCAAAATGAGCGAAGAAAAGAAAACTGCTCAAGCGCCCGCAGCGGCTGACAACAAAATGGAAGTCGACGAAGAGGTTTGTTATTGTTAATGTTATTCGCCAAATCTGGAATTAATAAACCCGACGAATATTCTGTTTAAACTGCCTCTGTTAACAAACTGTTTATAGGAACCGCTCGACGAAGAGATCTTGCGAATGAGTGCCGACGATTTACGCAGTCGTACTCAACTTCTCGACAACGAGATTCGAATTATGCGTGCTGAAGTCCAGCGAATCAATCACGGCGTTCAAAGCTTGAAAGAAAAGATCAAAGAGAACAACGAGCGCATCAAAGTAGACACCTTAAACTTAACTAACTTTCATTTGCATCTTTTAGGTCAACAAAACACTTCCTTACTTGGTTTCGAACGTTATTGAGTTGCTCGAGTTGGAAGAGACACCTGAAGAAGAAGGCGCAAATGTTGATTTGGATGCGGCCAAAACTCAGTGCGCCGTTATCAAAACCTCCACTCGTGCCACTTATTTCTTACCTGTTGTTGGGCTGGTTGATTCGAATGATTTGAAGCCTGGCGATTTGGTCGGAGTCAACAAAGTAACAAACAGTCTTTTAAAGCTTTTATTCACAACTTGTTTAGGATTCTTATTTGGTTTTGGAAAAGTTGCCACCGGAATACGATTCGCGTGTCAAGGCTATGGAAGTCGATGAGCGTCCAACTGAGCAGTACAGCGACATTGGTGGCTGTGACAAGCAAATTACTGAACTCATCGAAGCTGTCGTTCTTCCAATGACTCACAAAGATCGGTTTATCAATTTGGGCATTCATCCGCCGAAAGGCGTTTTGATGTACGGACCGCCTGGAACTGGAAAAACTATGTTGGCTCGTGCAGTTGCTGCCCAGACTAAATCAACTTTCTTGAAATTGGCCGGCAAGTCTAAAAAGCGCAATAACCAATCAATACCTCTTTTCAGGCCCTCAACTTGTTCAAATGTTCATCGGTGATGGTGCAAAATTGGTTCGTGACGCATTTGCTTTGGCTAAGGAGAAAGCTCCAGCTATCATCTTCATTGATGAATTGGACGCTATTGGCACAAAACGTTTTGATTCGGAAAAAGCCGGTGATCGTGAAGTCCAGCGTACTATGTTGGGTAAGCTTTTCAAATTTCAATTAAGTGTACCTATTCAACTTTTAGAACTGCTCAATCAGTTGGATGGTTTTCAACCTAATGATGACATCAAAGTCATTGCTGCCACAAATCGTGTCGATGTATTGGACCCGGCTTTGTTGCGTTCTGGTCGTTTGGATCGTAAAATTGAGCTACCAGTTCCCACTGAAGATGCTCGTGCTCGCATTATGCAGATTCACTCGCGTAAAATGAATGTGCAGTAAGTGTCTTTAAATTGAAGATTGCTCAATCTTTAAACTGTTTAGAAACACCGTCAATTTTGAAGAGTTAGCTCGTTGCACAGATGATTTTAACGGAGCTCAATGCAAGGCGGTTTGCGTTGAAGCAGGTATGATTGCGTTGCGTCGCGATGCTATTGAAGTTACACACGAAGATTTCATGGATGCAATTTTGGAAGTCCAGGCCAAGAAAAAGACGGCACTAAATTATTATGCCTAAATTATACTTTTGTACACAACAGTCGCGTCTTTTCGTCAAACGAAATAAAAATTCACGTGTTATTTATGTGTTTAACTTGTAAATGTTGAATAAACGATAAAACAAAAAAGCAGCTTTTGATGAAATGGTTTGAACTCCCAGATCTTATTTGAACTTCAAGTGCAAAAAACACTTTTTAACTGAATGTTTAGATTTTTACCGGCTTGATGTTGTTTTATCAGTCCGGTTTTTTCACTCATTGCATCTGGTCTCAACGCATTTGATTATCAATTAGAGAAGTTCCTATACTTAAAACGTCAAAATTCCTTCGAAAATGACTTCAACGGACACCGATTTTGATCTCGAATCGGAAAGAGTAAGGAGATTTGCTTTCACTGTAATAAATTACTGTGTTTAGAATCAACTACACATTGTCCAGTGGAATCATTTGGATTTGTACAAGTTTTATCCATTGGCCCTTGCAACATCTTGGAGCGTACGATGTTTGCTGTACCCGTTCAGTGTGGTCAAATCGAGATTGCAACTTCAAAAACAGAGCAATGTGTATAGAGGGAGTTTTCACGCTTTCAGCTCTATATTGCGACATGAAGGACCTGGCGCACTTTACCGCGGTTTTTGGATAACACTTCCTCAACTATCAGCGTCTTTTATCTATTCGAGTGTTTACGAAAAGTTACGGAATGTATTAGCAGTGAATACAGGCATTGAAAGCGATCAGTTGGTCTCGGCACTGGCTGGCGGATCGGCATCTTTATGTACTCAATTCATATTCGTTCCAACTGACGTAATCTCGCAATATATGATGATCCACAACCAGTCAAGCTTATTTACGGGCAGTGCAAAGAACGCAGCAGTTCTCGACATTCTCAGAACAGATAAATTACAAGGCCGAGTAACGCTAGGTAGGTTTTTACTTTAAAAACAGACATTTACCAATTGATTCAGGTTTACGAACAATTCGAGCTGTCTACAAAGCTGACGGAGTATTTGGCTTCTATCGTGGTTTCCTTTCCAGCCTCATCATGTATGTTCCGTCATCGGCTGTCTTTTGGGGAGTTTATTATGAAACGTTATTGAGACTAAAAGCAGCAAGAGCCAAGCAAATAACTGGCGGAACAACTAAAGACTTCAGCGCTTTAACACCCGACGAACAAAATCTTTTAATCCTACAAGGCATATCTGGAGCGTGTGGAGGTAACATTAGCTTCCTGTGCGTTTTTAAGGGTAAAATTATAGGCATGGCAGCCGCGATTATGACTAATCCACTCGAAGTTATGAGAATAAGAATTCAAGTTCATCGCACAACATATTTGGAAACTATAAGAAGGATGATCAAATTTGAAGGAATGGGAGTGTTTACAAAAGGATTGCCGCCACGAATAATATCGAATTCCATTTACTCGTTTTTAATCATGATTGGCTACGAAACGGTGAAGAGGCTCGCTATCCTTCCAGAATATAAGGACAAAATTGTTTGGTGAAGTAGGCTTGTGATTTGTTTTCTCAACGTCTTCAATAACTAAACTCAGTTATTGCGCATTTTTGTTGCGTTTAGGTCATATCTTGTGTTCTTGATAGTATTTATTCTATTAGTTACTGAATAGGAAAATAGGAACTCATAGTTACTTCAATTGTAAACTTACACAAGTTGCTCATCCTGTTAGTTTTGACTTCATTTTGCCAGAAGTTTAACTAAACCTTAAATAATTGTCTTTCTTTATTTTATCCAGTGCTTTGGTTAAAATTAATACTATACTTTTACAAGTTGCCATTTGACGGATTTTCCCGGTTATTTGTTGTTGAATAAATGTTTAAATAATGTATACGACTGCTTATTAATGGTTGTGTTGACCATTCTTTACTTTGAACAAAACAAAGTTGCAAAGTTTTTTCTCAAACAAAGTTCCAAACTGTGTTTCAAACTGTGTTTCAACTTTTATTTTTAGTCTGTTAAAATGTCTCTTCCGTCAAGATTCAGACGAGCACAGCAATGGCTTTTGTTTCACAGGTAAGCCTTTAAGAACAAGCGGATTTTAATTCCCATTTTTAGACAATGGCATGTAATTGATGCGACAAATCAGGTTAGCTTTTTAGTGAAGTTTGTGAATAATTGTTCGAGTTCCAGGATCTTTTCAAAATGGGCGAAGAAGTCAGCAAGTATTTAACAGGCAAATGGAAACCAATCTGGCATCCAGAAACAGACTGCGGAGACAATGTTGTAGTTGTGAATTGCAAAGATGTGGCAATGAATGCATTTGATTGGAAGCATTTTGAGCTCTTTTTCAACAAGGTTTGCCTTATCGCAAATGTTTTGTTTTGATTTACACACTTTAGGGCTATCCAAAATCTAAAGCGCTGATTCCTGCCTACCAAATTCACGAGTACGATCCTTGCCGTTTGATGTTTATATCTGTGCACGTTGGAATGGGCAGCAAGGTTTTCAGACGTGTCCACTTTGAGCGATTACATCTTTTTGCCGACGCCGAACTGCCTGACTTCATCAAACGAAATATTGGCAATCAATTGGAACAAATTCAAACAGCACCACGAAAATCTACTGAATACACAGTAGAAGAACGCAAGAAATTCCCGTCATTAGTTGAACGACCCAAAGACTATCTTGTTGAATGGGACGATCCGCAGCCAGAAGTTCAACGCTACGAGACACCGCTGTAATGGCGATAATTACGAAATTAAGTTGTTATTGTTATGTCTTTTGCTGTTGATTAGGTTGTTTGTTATAGTTGTACATGATGATAATAGGATTTTGAGGAATAAATTGTTTTCAACTAGAATTTTTGTTCAAATTTTAATTTCAAAGCCGGTTCCTTTGGCCAAGTTTCTTTTTGCGTTATTTTGTGATTTGCTTATTCTGTTTCAATTATGAATATTTAGTTAAATGAATTTGCATCTCTTTCGACCGATAACTTCGGGTTTGTTGCGTGCCGGCTTTCAAAGAACGCATCAATTTCGTCAGTGCACATCAACTACATTAAGTGAACTTGAATTTGACAAGCAAGCTGAATCAACTCTTCATGCATTAACAGACTTTTTTGACACATTGCCAGAGCGTTTGCCGACTCATTCCGATTTTGATGTATCGTATTCGATGGGAGTTTTAACTTTGCATGTGGCACCTAAAATAGGAACTTATGTGATCAACAAGCAAACGCCAAATCGTCAAATTTGGCTT
Organism: Aphelenchoides bicaudatus; assembly: GCA_024699845.1. NCBI lineage: Eukaryota > Metazoa > Nematoda > Chromadorea > Rhabditida > Aphelenchoididae > Aphelenchoides > Aphelenchoides bicaudatus. The sequence goes on along the minus strand of JAMPIN010000002.1, from coordinate 4,385,633 downwards.
TCTTCGCCGATGTCCGGACCTAAGCGGTAATTTTTTGCATTTGTTGTTGATAACTAAATTTTTGTTTAGATACGATTGGATTGACAAGCAGTGGATTTACAAGCACGACGACGTATCATTGCATCAGTTGTTAGAAGCCGAATTCGCCAAGATTTTCAATGCGCCGTCAATAGGAATTTTAGAGTTGAAATGAATTGTTTATGTCGATTTCTATTCTGTAAATAAATAGTTAAATTATAATTTGTTTGTTAATGTTTATTTGATGGGATTTCCATTAGTTATTTTTATTGTTTCAAGATTTGAACAAAAAGAATTTAGTCCGAAATGGCGGTAGTTCAAAAGCTTTTGCATTCCAAACTGGGCGTTTCAATCACAAATAGATGCTTGTTATCGACAGGCCATTCAATGAATGCGTGGATGTGTGAAGAGTATGGAAAACCGCTAATCAAACGACAGACAGCAATTCCAATAATTCGCAATCAAAGTGATGTCTTGGTCAAAGTTGAAGTAAACGGCTTTTCATCAAGTTTTTAAATCAATGTGTCATTTTAGGCAGCATCTATAAATCCTATTGATGTACGAATGAGCGAAGGATATGCGCATGAAGCAATGACAGCTTTGCATAGAATTGAGGAACGTGATTTTACGGCTTCAAAACCTTACTATCGCTTGCCTTTGATCGGAGGACGAGATTTCTGCGGTGAAGTGGTTCAAGGTAAGTTTTAAACTTTTTGCACCGGAAAGCAATATAAAGTTCACTTATTTAGATTGGCAGTGCAGTACGTGATTTCAAAACTGGAGATCAGGTGATTGGCGTTGTTCCAGCTTGGTGGCAAGGTATACTCATTCACAAAGCATCATTCATTTAAACAATTACTTTTAGGTTCGCACGCTGAGTACGTTTTGAGTACAACGGATTGTGTTGCTTTAAAGCCAAAAACTGTTGATTCGGTTAATGCTGTCGCAATGTGTTACACTTTGGCAACTGTTTGGTCTGCATTGAAAATGGCATGTGTTCCGGTACGAAACGCTCAAAATCTTCGTGTTCTTATTCATGGAGGATCTGGAGGAATTGGTACAACTCTCATTCAATTGCTACGTGAATGGAATGCGCAAAAGATAGTTGCAACATGCTCTGAAAATAAGTAAGTTTTTCCATTTTATTCAAAGCTAGTATGCATTTTAGTTTGCAATTTGTTCGTAACATCGGTGCAATTCCAATTGATTATAATGCGCATAACGCTCGTGAGCAATTACAAAAAGAAGGTCCGTTTGAGTTGATACTGGACTGTGCGAAATCTCCCGCTAACAGAATGGTCTGATTGCTTGCTGGGTGCTTGGCGCAACTGCTTCCACGTTTCTTTAGTCAGTCCTTTAATGTCAAATATGGATCGTTATGGCGTACCTGCTGGTTTACTCACAACTGCCGGACAGATTTTGTGTCGAAATTTAGAGGTTTGTATTTATGTCTGGACATTTAATAGAAATGCTATTTTAGAATTTCAAAAATGGCCGCTTATTCATGTACGCGTTCTTCTGGCCAGACAAACATGCAATGGATCATCTTTCTACTTTACTCGATGAAGGCCGAGTAAGTATTTTTGTTTCGATCTGTGCAATTAATTTGATCTTTTAGTTGAAGCCAATTATTGAGCAAGTTTATTCATTTGATAATGTTCCCGAAGCTTACGCAAAAGTTGGACAACTCCACTCTCGGGGCAAATCAGTCATTGACTTCAAGCAAACAAAGGCGTCCGATGTCACTCATTTAAGTTATTAGACAGATGTACTTAGATGCTCAATAAAGTAGTTTTATTACGAAATCGTCAGATAATTTATAAGGCAGCATGTTAGGACAACAAAAATGGTCAATTAAATCGATGAAAGCCAAAATGCAAAATGGTGAATGCGGAGCAATGATAGGATAAGTAAAGTATAAAACCAAAAGGTGACATTAAAATAGTTTAGAATTCAATACTCAACCAATAAAGACAGATATTACAAACGATTAAATGCAACAACTTGTAAAATTATATTTCTAAAACACGCAATCCCTAATTCTTTGATGATTAACTGTCTAAAATGCAGAAACAACTATGCAGTTTTATACTTGAAACAAAATGAGAAATTTGAGTTTATTGTTTTATGCGATGAAGTCTTCGCGAGTCTGAACTTCTTGCTTGCGCTTTGGATCTAAGAATGGCAAATCGCCTCTTTCCGGCGACGACTCAACAGCAGGCAACGTTGTAGCCGAAGAGTTGTTGACTGTATGATACGTGGCATTGCTGTGTTTAGAAGCAGCGGTTCCACTTCGGCCGATCTAAATATGTGTGTAGTTTTTAAAGATGCAACTACAAATAACTTACTTTATCTTTTTTGTTTGAACGTGGAGTTTGTTCAGCTGATTTTACGTGCACATTTGGATCAAGTCGAATCCTATTCGTTGTCGACGTCGGAGGTTATAGATCGTCCATAATTAGAGCGAGGAGTTGGAGCATGCGAACTTGAATAATATGGAGATGGCCCGTAAACAGGAGCTGAAGGCGGCAGCGGAGTTCCAGAATACGGCGTTGAATAAATTATGTCACTGTGAGGACCGTGTCGTTCACTTAAAATTTGAAAAAATGTAAGTACAATTGATTTAAATGCAAACCTGACTGGCGGGGTGACAATATAAATAGGATCTACAGTTTTGTAGGTTGGTACCGGCGTTACATAATACTTGTTCTTTTTCGACCTTGATGCACAACAACAAAACCTTGCCAAAAATATGGCAAGACAAAGTGCAAGAATCAAGAACACAAGAACTACAGCTGCAGTTAAACCGACAACTGGCTAAAAGAATGCTTTAATTAAAAACATCAATATTGTTAAGACTCACAGCCCACGACTCTGCTCGCTGCAAATCATTATCGCTGTTAGCTTGATTGTCACGCAAAAACTGTAAAGCTAGCGCGCCACCTTCATCGTCACGGCCTGAAAGTTTGTGCAGTTTGTCAATGTCCGCATTTGATAGCTGAACAAAGTGGCCATTTCCGTTGTAAGTTGCAAGCTTAAAATAAGTAATGTAGATAATGTAAGTATTTAAAAAAGATCTTCTTTAAACTAACCTGTTGTTTGTCTCTTAAATAAAATATGAGTACTCCGTTGTCGCAATCTGTGTTGCCCAAGCCAATTGAATCATAGATGCGCTTTGCGATGTCTTTCAAACTCGAGCCTGAATCAGCAATCTGACTGCTTTCGCTTACTTGCAATAAGCCAATGTATTTTTGTGTCTCGTTTGTGTTTGAACAACGAGATGGACGTTTTGCATTTTCCTAAACCTTGGAACTTACTACTTAAACCTAGTGACAGTTGAATAACTTGCACAAAACTCACCTGCAAGTTCTTTAACAATGCGTCCAATTTTTCGATTGTCGAATTCTTGAGTGTGTGTTCTGGATCACAAATTAAGCCGCTCTTTCCAAAGTTTTCGGACTTAACACATTTTTCATAATCTTCGAACGGCGTTAAAGCACTTGCAGTCTAAAACGTGTTTCGTAATTGTGCTTTTTAATTGTTTCGATTGTTTAAACAAAGGCTATCTTTTCAATCTCGCGCCAATTCTAAACAATTAACGCTCATCAACGTTCACTCCAAAACTAATTGGGGATTTGAAGGCCGTTGTGTTTTTTGAAGATGGAAAGTTGGTAATTGGTACTCCAACTGTTTTTGCGAAACGGTCCATTCAAGGACAAGTAAAAGCATGGACTGTTTTTGAAGTTTCCACATACAAAATTCAACAATCAATAAAGCATACCTGTAATAAAGCAAAAAATGTCACAACTTTTAAGCTGCAAAGCCATGGCCGTTGTTTTGACCTGTGCTGGTTCATCGCCTAAATAACTTGGCTACTTAAATGCAACAAAGTCGATACGCGAATAAGTATCACGAATTTAAAACAATTGATGATTTTGAACTACGAGACCTTCTTTTCTTCCGTGAACACAATGTACATTCATTTGTTGAACAATTTAAGGCAATTAAAATTCCGTCGCTTCACGCAATGCACGCAAGATTGCGGTAAAAATAACTTTGCGCTTAATTTAAGTGGACAAACGAAAGTGTTGTTTTAGCAAACTAAAGAAGATCATATGGAAATTCCAGTCATTCTTTCAACACTTACTGAACGAACTTTTTTAATTTCTACCCAGACATATCGATGAAAACAACCTGAATATGAGTCACCAGTTCGGGAACGATGCCAGAAACTCCACCCCGCGAACAGTTAATCACTTTACGCACTACAAAAGAAGAAGGTCTTTTGGGTAATAAATTGCCTCGGCTCGTCCATGACTCAAAAAGACCGTCAACACCTTCGTTTTTTCGACACACTCAAAGTGACCTTGAGGCAAAACGAATGGCGGTATCTTTTATGTCGAATCACAAGGATGTTGAGAAAGTGGAGAAATTTTGACAAAACAATTGCAGGTACAAAGGTGTAGAAATTAGAAAAGCACGTCGCCACTAAAAAACGTCTATATGCGCACAAAGAAGCCAAATCTCCGAAGTCGGACACAAAAAATACGTATCCTTCAAACATTTACGAGCACAATAGCCAAAGAAACCATTCATTCAACGCAATCTTATTCACAAACACCTCGCTACACAAGCATAACATTCAAATGCCTGAAATTAATTGTGTGTGCAATTTTGAATGTGAGTTGCAAGGCGCAAGTTTGATCAAAAACTTTTAAAACGAACTGGATGCTTGCTGTAAGTATTCTTAAGATATAAGATTTAAAGGAAGTTATTAAACTGTTCAAATCTGCTGACTGAACACATCTGTAAAAAATAGCTGCAAATTGATGCGACGGATCCGACCAATTGCTTATGCAAATACATGCAGATGCGGAAGATTACTGTTTTTGTGGACCAAAAAGTGACTAATCACGAAACAGTTCAAATCAGCCAAAAACCTCAGTCAACAAATAAACACGCTTTCAATAACCGCAATGCACTCAAAAACGCCGAAACGAACGCAAACTTTTCAAGTTCCGCAGTCTTATTGGATTAGAAAAACGAGAGTAAACATTAAAGTGATTTCGGTGTTGTCTACACAGTTTTGACGTCTGATTAAAGTAATGAAAGAAAGTGTTGTTGAAACCTTTTGTAGCACAAAAACGACGCATGACAAAACTTTGAACAACAAAAGCGCAAAACTCGAATAACGAGCAACCTGTTATAAATATTAAATAGACAATCAAATGCGTTAAACGCGTTAAAGTGCGCAATCTGACAGGTTAGCAGGTCTACACAAAATAGGGCAACAAAGGATTATTGTACAAAAACGGTTCCGGGACTTACAGTTTTAATGCAATGTTTCGAAAAATGACGAACAATCAAAAACTGCTTTGAACAAACAATTATTACTGTACGATGTCAAAATAATTACACGCAACTACTTGAAATCTTCCGCTAAAATAACTAAACCCAAATTATCCGGATGCGTTTTATAATAATCGTGTAATAGCTTTGTCGCCACAGCATTGAAAAACTGCAATTGACTTCTTCTGCAAAAATAACAAATTGAGTGGTCAGTAAGTTGATAAAAGCAAATTATAGTGTTTGTTAAGGTAAAACTCCTTTTTAAGAATGTAAATGCAAAAGCATAACAACCAACTTTAATCACATTTTAAGGAGTTCCAAACTTTCATGCGACACGTTAAGAATTAACACAGCTTCGTTGACACGCGCAAAAACCAATAACAATAACATAAGATGCGCAAGGAGACAAACCTTTTTGTTGTTGCGACAAATGAGCACCTTCCGCTCCGTACATGTGAGCACACCGAAATCACACGAAAACAAAACAATAAATTTGAGTAAACTTCGAATGGCTTCAAAACGCAGCTTAACTCGCGAGCATAAACTCAAATGTACTAGCTGTTCAAAAGCCAAAAACTATAACGATCCGTCTCAAATGACAAAGCGGAAGACGTTCGAGAAAGAAGAAAACCAGAAAAGCGGCGTTTCTCGACAAGAATCACAAACTGCCCCGGGCGATTTGATGTCTCGCCCATGATCACGCAATCACACGAATTATGACGAACGCTACCAGATGTGACAGTCCAGAAAACTATACAGTTGAAAGTTAAAGAAACCTTTTGCAGAGATTGTCTAAAGTTCTTTAAAAGCAACTGCAAAAAGACTTCGCAGAGATCCTTGCTTTCATAGCAATTTCTGACCAGCTCATAAAGCCCAACCAAAGCACTGAAAACAAACAACTTAAATCTTCTCGCCAACAATCGACCAACAAAGGTGCTTAAAGCAGATCAACTAAATTTCCGGAACTAATCTCGCGAGCCTTCTTCCCAACAAACAAACCATCCCGAAGATTATCGCTCGCATCTCCAAACAAACTCATAATAATTTCACGCAATTTGCGCGCTCAATGAAAGTTTGGGGTTCCACAGCAGCGTTGATGGAGCATTGCGCAGCCAGAGAAAATAACGGTTACGCAAAAACCAGTTTTCACTTTACTCTCCCTGCTTTCTCTACTTGCTTATTTGGTAAAGGCTGCTGATTTGCGTTCGAGGCTTCCGACGATTAGGCCGTGCTTTGCAAAAAGTTGCAAACATTAAGAATTTTGCTATGCAGAATTTAAACGTAAGCAAATAACAAATATTGCCTAATCAGTATTTGAAATAAATGATGCACATTCAAGTTTGCGCCAATTTGAAGAGATCTTGTGTCAATTAGTTGCATATCAATTAATTCAAGCAGAAAACTGATTTGATGTTTGTACGTGATAATTAATGTGCGGATCAGTGCATTCAATTAAAAGTGTATTTGATTTGCTATTGAAACAAACATTCAAAGCTTTAACTTTTATATCAATAACAACAGTTCAAATGTGCAAGAACGGTTACACGTTTCTCGACGAACTCAGTTGTTTAACAACCAATATCCACAGAAACTGTCCAAGGCAAAAAAACGCATTGTTTACAGAGCTGTTCTTCATATGACCCTCCAACAAATTGTCTCTTAATTGTGCTCTTGTCTCGCACAAATTTTAACACCTGCAATTTCCATCCATTTGGTGTTTCATTCAAAACTTTGACCAAAAGCCACTTCGGATCTATGTAATTGGAAAATGCCAAACTTTCCTATATTGTTCTTCTTTTGCCTCTTAGCTCATGCATTGAGTCAAACGACACCGGCCGAAAATGACAATAAAGAAAAGCCGATGAGTCCCGAAAAGCTAGCAGAGTTTTTGAAGACAAATCCGGAGTTGTGGACAGTCAGTTTTTTTGGGAGTTTTTGATATGTTAGAGACATTTAGGCAAAACCGTTAGATGGCGACCAACGATCCAGAATCCCCCACGGCGGTGATGTTTCAGATCAGCAAACTTCCGAAGAGTTGTTTCATTCAAGACCTGAAAACCAAACGCATGCAGAGTACCTCAATTTTAACTTTGCAATGGTGCCTATGGAGTTTGACTCTCGTAAACAGTGGCCGAATTGTCCAAGCATCTGGACAGTGTACGATCAATCTTCTTGTTGGAGCTGCTGGGTATTTTAGTCTTTGTTTTACAATTTAAAAATCAAACTTTTCGGCCGTTTGTGCTTTGAAATTAATCTAATTGTTTAGGCGGTCTCAATGGCAGAGGTCGCATCAGATCGTTTATGTATTCAAACAAATGGAAGAACACAAGTCCAGCTATCTGCAATTGATTTAACATCGTGTTGTCATAATTGTGGAAAAGGATGTAACGAAGGTTATCCTCAAAAGGCATGGGAATATTTTAGACGTGAGGGACTTGTAACAGGCGGTTCGCAAGTTAACAGAGCAGGATGCAAACCGTATCCTTTCCCGGAATGTGGGCCTCGACCAGCTAGCGGAAACAAGTGGCAATGTCTGCCATTTAGATATCCAACACCGTGTTAGTTAATTAAATGCAATCAATGTTAATTTAACTCAAATATTTAGTTTGTAGTAAAAGCTGCCAACCTGGCTATCAGAGATCCTATCAAAATGACAAATACTATGGAGGCATGATTTATAACCCTCGATCGGCATATGAAATGCAAATCGAAATTATGAAACGCGGCCCAATTCAAGTTGTTTTCGACGTTTATCAGGACTTTCACGATTACACTGGCGGAATATACTACCACAAAAGTGGATTTATCAAACTGTTTTCACATGTTGTTAAACTTATCGGATGGGGCGTGCAAGGAGGAATTCCTTACTGGATCGGTGTTAATTCCTGGAATACTGGATGGGGCGAAGGTACTAAAAACTTTCTTACCCTCGAACCTTTTAATCAATTTGCCAGTGAAGTAATTGCGCCGAATTCAAAAACTCCAAAGAACAAATTGATTAAAAGGTTCAAGGGGTAAGAAAGTTCCTATATCCGGGGGAAGGCGGGACTTTTAGAATGGTTCGAGGAGTAAACATGTGCGGAATTGAGAAATGGGCGGTCGCCGGAGCAATTGGTATTTGAAATATCTTTTAAAAACTCAATAAGTGTTTAAGACACTGGTCGAACGCCTGGAAGTATTGGTGGAGCATTGAGTGGAGCCCTCAGCGGTGTGCTTGGCGGAAACAAAGGCTTCAGCATCGGTGACCTGTTCAAAGGAAAAGGACGCTCGAAGAAAGGAGGGCGTAAAAGAGGTTGATTGTTAGAAAGTGATATAGCTTTTGCTCAATAAAAGTTTATTTGACGTGCAAGTTCTGTTGTTTTTGTTATAACGTACTTCTTCCAATTTTCACATACACATTCAAATGTAAGGGAAATCCGCTTGGGAACAGTTGTCTTCTTGAGTATTTTTTAGTTTCCCGAAATATTTCTTCAATCTATCTTCCTCATTGTTTCGGAGCTTTCATTTGTCTATTGATTGAAATTATGGAGTTTATGAGTGACGATGAAGGTAAATTTAATAAGTAATTATTTAAAATTAATGTTGTTTTAAGACGAGCCGATGGAAGTTGACGAGTACTTCAGCAATGACGAAGAGTAAGTATTTAAAGTAAACACTGTGTTAATCACTTTATGTTTTAGACTAATGACAGACGATGAAGCCGAAATTAGTAGATTCTTTAAACCGTCAGACATTCAAAAGCTAAAGGTTACTCAAGGTGATGTCAGTTGTTTGGCCACTCAATTCGGTGACGCTTGTCTAGAAGATATTATCAAATTGGACAAGGCGCAATACAACAGCCAAGACTTTCCGGAACAATATAGATTTCTTTTGGGATTGCCATCTATCAACAACCTTGAACTTAAAAATCATCCGGTACGTGCTTAATCAACTAAAACATGTCATTTTTGAGTTTTAGGAACTTTATCATTTGGTTTTTAACAACCAAACAACAATCGATTTGATCATTAAGAAGGAAATTGCAATTATTTGCTTATACTGGGCCCAAGCAATCAACAACTGCAGAAGTCCTTTGTTGGTTAACGTTTTGTTAAATTTTGACTCACTTAAAGAGTACAAAGGCAAATCTGATCCAGCGAAGACGTTTGGCCGCATACTTTTTAACGTTCAATTTCCGCCGCAAAATTGTTCAAGACATCGTGCAATCAAGAGAGGATTGGTTGTATTCGTCAAAGGAGAGCGGGAAGATCAGCGCTTTATAGCTCGCGTTTACAAAGTCGAATCAAACAGTTGTAAATTGTCAGTTCGATGTCCGTCCGAACGATTTACTCAAATTTTGGAGTATGACAATAAGGTTGTAGATGTTTATGAACTGCCAGCAGAGTTCATCCCGGTGTCAATGCTTAACTCCATTGAAGGAATGAAGTCCGGCTACTTAAATCAAATTATTGTGCCAAATCCTGTTTTTCAAGAAGTAAGTTTTTATAAAAGTAACTAAATTCATTTAAACTGTTTAAGTCGTACGCATCTTATTTGAAACGCAAAGATGCCGAAATGAATGCATTTGTTCGGAAATACAACATATCGCCGATCTTGACACCGTCTCAATTGGATGCCGTCTTTGCAATTTGTAAGAAGGAGCACCGAAATTGTCCTTTTGTTTTGTATGGACCACCAGGAACGGGAAAAACCTTCACCATCTCACAAGCCGTCCAAACTTTGCTCAAAATGAAGTCCACAAACCGCATCCTCATTTGCACTCCATCAAACATGGCCGCAGACAGAGTGGCAATTCAGCTCATGGAAGACTTTGGAGATATTCTGAACAAAAACAATGTTTTGCGCTTGCGTTCAACTGGCAACAACTACTTTCTGCGAGATCGTCATTTTGATGAGATTAGCTTACTGTGAGTTCTTTTAACTTGACAATGTCATATTTTTGCTTTTAGTGACGACACGGAGCTCTTCGTCATTCCAAACAATTTTGATCCATGGCGTGTCGTTATTTGTACGCTCGGATGCTCATCGCATATTGTCAACAAATGCGAAATGAAAGGATTCTTTAGCCACATTGTTATTGACGAAGCCGGCCAGACTTCTGAAGCTGAAATGTGGATTCCGATTGGCGGTTTGGCCGATCCGAACACTTCTATTGTTTTATGCGGAGATCCAAAACAATTAGGACCTGTTGTGACATTGGACATTTCTAAACACTTGCAAGAAAAGTTTACCTCGCCGTTGGTTCGCTACATGGATATGAGGCATTATCAAATGGACAAGTAAGTTTATAATGTTTTCAACTACTTTTAATTCCAAACTATTTAGACGACTGTGCTGTAAACTAGTTGATTGTTTCCGCTGTCCGAGAGTACTTGTTGAAATCGTTTCTATGCTTTTTTACAACGGAGAGTTGCGACATACTGCACGCAAAAGAGATCTTTTCGATTATACGGGTCTTGAAATGACAAAGGAAGTTCCAATTTTGTTTGTCTCCGTCAACGGCAGAGAGCAGAGAGAACGCAACGGGTTTTCTTTTTGCAACGAAGCTGAAGCACAAATTTGCATCGACTACATTAAGTTCCTTATCGACAAGAAGAATGTTTCACCTGAACAAATTGGCGTTATTTCGCCGTACACTTATCAAAGTAGAACAATCACCGAGGCTTTACGCAAACAAAGAATTCGCGACTCGGATGATCTCACAGTCAACTCAGTTGAACGTTTCCAGGTAACTTTTTGCTTTTAACGAAAATTAAACATACTTTTAGGGATCTGAACGCGATATCATACTTATGACAGCAACTCGAACTGCTTCATTGGGTTTTATGGCTGACAATCTTGTAAGTTTGTTTAACTTAATGAATTCAACTATTCTGAGTTTAGCGTGTCAACACATCTTTAACCAGAGCTAAGAAAATGCTTATCGTTATTGGTAACGAACGTGCATTGAGCGCTCATTTCTCGTGGAAGCAGTAAGTTTGTTGATGTGGATTGTTGCACTAAATAACGCATTTCAGATTCATAGGATATTGCAAGCACATAGGCGCATTCAAACAATGGAACTCCAGCAAAGATCCAAATTTCGGCATCTATGACGATCTTCAATTCATTGATGAAATTGGCCGAATGAACCTTAATTGAGTCGACTCTTTGACTTGTTATGATTTTAATTGTTGTTTTAAGTAATGATGCGGGTATAAATCTAATAAATACTTGGTTACTTTTCTTGCCTGTTTTAAAATTCACTCCAATTAAAGTTCGTTGAGAACATTTGTCTAAAAACAAAAAAGTGATTCAAACTTTTCTTGCTTGTCAAAAGAAATAAAGTGCCGATTCATTGATAACATAGATTTATTAAATACAAAGTAGATTATTGATTGTTAACACAACAACTCTTCAACAAATAAATGAGATACGGCCTGCAGCACAGCAGAACTAAGAGAAATGTGTCTTATAACTTAGTATGGGATTATAGAATGAGTTTAAAGAAGGGGCTCGCTGGCAACAAACAAATCATAATTATTGGTAAAGGAACTTGTAGCAAATGGTGACAAAATAACAATTTAATCAAACGGCTGAGACACCACTTGTTTTGAAAACTTGAACTAACGTTGTTGATTCGACAAGTATCTGCGGCCTGCTTCGGAGCTTCGAACGCTAAACAATTCAAATGTCTTGACGAAAAGATCTAAAGTATTCACACCTTTGCTGCAAGTAGTACTGTGCTGATTGGATTTGATGTGGAGTTCCGGTAATTGTAATGATTCTTTCGTTGTTGCCATAAGCGCTTCCAACATCAATTCGGGCTCCAGAGTCTTGACGAATGCGATTGATGCGCTCACCGCCCTTTCCAATGATTGTTCCGGCAAGCTCATCAGGAATCGTAACTTGTGTTGTCGTTACGTCGTATCCATTTCCACTGGCCAAGGCTGGAGGGGGTCCACGGCCAGCACCGCCGTAGTTTCCGCTGGATGCACTGCCGTACGGTTGACGACCGTAATCAGTATACTGAAATTTTCGAATGTGATTTCATTTAAACTTTCGTTGGCTTACTCCGCCAGGTTGAGGCGCATATGCAGGCTGGTTTCCATAAGGAGCTGCGCCGTAACCTCCACGATTTCCATCAAAAGGATCCATGTTGCGCATGGGAGGTCCGCTAAAAGATCCGCCATTAGGGCCGCCTGGATAACCTCCGTAAGTGGGTGCCAGTCTTGGGTCATAGTTGGACGCGTCTAAACATTGCTTAGTGACGGTTACCTTCAAATTTGATCTTACCGTATTGTTTGGTTGCGCCTTTGATTGGAATTTCTTTCATGAAATCGATCATCTGCTTGACAACTTCGGGCAACTTTTCTTGTGGAGACGAAATTAACAGGACCTAAAACATTTAAAGTAAGCTTGACCCTTCCGATTTAAATACTTACTCTGTCGGTAGATCCGGGGCAACACTCTGAGAACACTTTTAAGTTTGCTCCAGTCTGTTCACGCAATTCTTTGATCTTGTCTCCTTTGCGGCCAATGATTGCTCCGGCCATCGATTGATGAATAAGAATTCTAACTTCAAACTCTTCTTTTTTGTTCTTCAATTCTTTGAACTAAAACGATCCATTAAATTTTAAGTTAACAGCAATGAAGTACCTCCGACAAATTAGCCAAAACCTCTTGGAAGCAATCGGTCAACTTTTCTTGCTCAACAACCATCGTAAAGACGCTGAAACAGAAAATGTAAATAGTGTTTATAACAATTAGAATCATTATGACTCCACATCGACTTGTTGAATTCCACCACAAAAGATAAAAGACGGAATTCAACAGCCAGACTTGAATTGTTCAATGAATGCATTGGTCGGATAGGCTTCGGACGGATTATCAGGAATTCGATCGGGCCCGTTCCGGACTTCATTCATGGTTGGAAACCCCAATGCGTGCATACAGAGAATCGAAGCTGCTCGCTGTCACGCGAACAACTTCAATTCAATGTCGGGGCAATGAGAATTCTTCAAGTCTTTATCAGGTATTCTCTCTGGGAGGATCGGGAGGGAACACTTGAGTAATGTTGGAATAGAAAAGGAAAAAGGTACCGTTCAGCAGAAGATTTGTCTGGCACTGTCAAAACGGCTGTATACTAAAATGGGTGGGTTAAATGGGGATATTACTCGTCGCGTAAAGTCTAATGTTTTTGAAGAAGACCAGAAAAGTCCCACTTAATTTAAAAGTAATCTGAAATCACCCAACGGAAAGATCAAATATGCTTGGACTAGGTGATCATCAAAAACTAAACAAATGCAACATTCAAATTACCTTCTCTCGAATGGCCTTGATCTTCTCGCCACCTCGTCCAATTACAGCTCCGGCGCATTTAGTTGGCAACAGGAATCGAAGCTCGAATTTGCCTTCGGCCAACGCTTCAGCGTACCCATCTGCGTTTCGTTGTCTTTTACGCTCGCCACCGCCGCCTCGATCAGTGGTATTCGTACGCTTCATATCGTTGTCAAAATTTGAGGCAATTGTGAACGAAATGGCTGAAATCAGTTCTTTAAATGCTATGTTAATTAAAGGCGCGAAAATCTTATAAAACGAAGTTAATCGAAACGTGAGTTAAAAGAATTTACGCACAAGCCGCTTGAAAAGATTATTTACGGTATGCGAATATGCATAAAATTGAATGTTCCTTATTTTTGAACAGATACAATTAGCCTGCAAACTATAATTGAGCAAGAACAGAACGTAGAAGGCCAAATTCTAATTTAAGCATGCATAAAAACGAAGCGTTGTCCCGAAGTGACCAAGCTGGCCACAAAAACCGTCATCGGCACGCTCTCTAACAACAAGCATTCGTTTCAGGGTTTGGCGCGCACTCGAAAGGCTGATTTTTTCCTTGTTTTGGACTCTTTTGCAACAAACGGCGTAAACAATTTGAATGGACCGGATTGTTTTTATTTTGGTTTGCTCAACTTGCTGCCACAACTTACTATTTTTGTTTTGTCTGTTTTTATTGAAGATTTTTGCTCATTCCTGTTTTATTAACTTCTTTTAAAAACGGTTCGTATTTAATGAACACAAACAATTTTGCGCTGTCTTTAAAGTGTTTCATTTCTTTTAAGATCAAACCTTGCACGTGAAATCCGCCGGGCAAAAAAGCAATGCCACTGTTTGCACTAAATGAATTTTCCTCAGTTATGTCATCCGCCGCTCGTCCAAAAAGCAGCGTTCCCTTCAACAGTTTTGCATTAAAAAGCATTGAAAGCACACGGCTTTCGGCCGGTCGATCAGCGTTGTTTGTTTGTTGGTTCGTGGTGATTATTGAAGAAAGGTGTTTTGGGACGGCGGTCTCTCAATTGCCGGCTCTTTGTTGTTGTTTTTGTTGCAAAGCGCGTGTGGATTTTATCAGTCCTTGACTATAAACTCATTTGCTTTTTCAGTTAATAATCAACAATTGACTTAAACAATCGAAAATGTTGTCCAACGGTATCAAAGCAACTACTAGCATTTTGTGCAGGTAATTAGTCTATTGTTGTATTTAAGTTAATTCCGTGTTTATAGCAAAGCCCCTTTGGTTGGCTCAGTTCGCGCCAAGCACGTTTTGCCGGACCTTCCATACGACTAGTTAGTTTTGATTTCAATTTGCATGCTTTATAGTTTTTAAACTATTTCAGCAACGCTCTTGAGCCGGTTATTTCTTCGGAAATTATGCAACTTCATCATCAAAAACACCACGCCACTTATGTGAACAACTTGAATATTTTGGAGGAGAAATCTCACGACGCGTTGGAAAAAGGTGATTTGCGCACTGCCATTTCTCTTCAAGCCGGCTTGAAATTCAACGGAGGAGGCCACATAAATCACAGCATCTTCTGGACAAATTTGTCAAAAGATGGTGGCGAACCTAACGGTACTCAATCTTGCTGCAATTTAACTTTACAAGTGCAAGTTTAGGCGAACTTCTTGAAGCCATCAAACGCGATTTTGGCACATTGGAGAAGATGCAAGAAAAGTTGAGCTCAGCCGCCACTACCGTTCAAGGTTCAGGTTGGGGATGGTTGGGCTACAATGCCGCTGAGAAACGTTTGCAAGTTACTACATGCGCAAACCAAGATCCGCTCGAGCCAACTACCGGTATTTTGACAATCTCCATGTTTATTCACATCTCTCTTTTTAGGACTCATCCCGCTGTTTGGCATTGATGTTTGGGAGCACGTAAGTTTCAAAACACTTTAAAAGATCTCAATAACGTTTCAGGCCTACTACCTTCAATACAAAAACGCTCGTCCCGACTACATCAAAGCAATTTGGAAGATTGCCAACTGGAAGAATGTAAACGAACGCTACTTGAATGCAAAACAGAAATAGGTTATGACGAGTGACGATTCCGTTTATTATTATTGACTTTTCATGCAAGTTTGTGCCGTTGTTTGATTTCATAACAAACAACTAAACTTGCATCATTTGAAGCATCTATATTTAGGCTGTTTATAAACTTATTTAACACATTGTCTTAGTTGCTGTTAGAGCACAGTTGTTCTCATTTCGATTAAAGGTGCTTGCAGTAATTGAGTGTCTTAACTTGTTAGCCATTCGTTGAATGAGTAAATGTTTATTTGTACGCTTTGGTTCACATTTGACTGAAGTTGATCTATGTAATTCATTAATTGTATGATGAATAAATTGATTAATATTGGAAAGAATAACGAAAAGACTGTTTTGAAAATGCAAACAAGCGAAAAGTGCTTTTTGACTTTTTGTCACGACTTGAAAAATCAATTATTGTCATCGCTTTGTTGAATCGGCTTTTCGCCAAGTGTGGTCGTTGATTTATAACTTTTTTACCGAAGCATTCGAATACACAGATTCTTACAAAAATGACTACTTCATCCACATATTCTTCTTCACTTACTTTGTTCAACAAACCTACTTCATCCAGTGAACAATTCTTGTACAGCACTGATGCTTTTAAAATAACCGAACTTCCAGCGGTAGTGTTCTTCCAAATCCTTTCATATGCTTCATATGAAGAACTGGCGCCAGTTAGACAAGTAAGCAACTTTTGAAATTGTGACAGTTTACTGTTTGTTTTCAGGTGAATCATTTTTTTAAGCGCAATGTGGAAAAAAGACTCAACGACTCTTTTGTTCGATTGGGCAGAGAATTAAGTGACTTTTCGTTGCAAATGAAAAGGAGGCTACCGAAGAAGGAATCGCAACGGAAGTAAGATATTCATTCTAATAAGTACACTAAAAGTTTACAGAGAACATCCACTACATCGCTACTCCGAGATAATAAACCAATTGGAAACAAGACATACTCTTTTAAGTATGACGTACAAGAAGTACATAGACGCTCAAATTTCTTGCTTCATTCCTGGCAAAGTTCTTGATCTGTGCTTTAATGTTCTGAATATGATACGGAATTATGTGAAGAATGAAGTCTACATGCAACTAAATGCTATCAACATCTTGAGAGATGTTCGAGATTATTCAACTATGGCAAGTGAGCATTTCGACCAGTACATTGTTCCAATCTTAAACAAGCGTATGCAAAATCCTTCATTCATTCGTCAGTCATTAGACAGTGGTCGCTTCCTCTCACCTCTGATGCGAAGCAATATCATTTCAAGTGTCTATAGTGTGAGTTTTTCTTTAAACAACATGAAATGTTTATGGTTTTTTAGTTTGCCATGCCCAATTCCACGGATTATGACTCTGACTATGTGTCGCCAACGCAAGCTTCGTTAAACAAATTTTCTGAACAACTGGAAGTTCAAAGAAAACAACTGGAAGACATGCAAAAAATAGTAAACGCTCAAAATAACGCCATTGCTCACTGTTCAACCGTCCTCTCTGAAGTTGTAAAGTTTATTCCGGAAACGAAATCTTCATCTATTTCAACAATGGTTCAGCAGATGAACAACAGTTCGGCCAGTTTGCAAGAAATGATAAGTCCTGTGAGTACTTCATCAAGTTCATGGCGTGATCAAAAAGCTGAGTGGCTTTTGAACCAAGAACACAAACAACTTGCAGGTTTTAACAATCCTGTGTTGACTAACATAACTGCAGAACTTTTAGATACTCCGTGTTCTTCATCTACATCTGCAAAACATTCCGCTTATTCAGCAGCTATGGCGCGTTATGCTCTACGTAATCGCCTAATTTCAAGTTCTGTTCAGTTAACACCACACAACCGCAAACGTCGATTCATCGGCAAAAAACACAAAACTGATGATGATGAATAACGAAAAGTGTTTTTTATTTCTCTTTTGCTTGCTTTTCTGTAAAGTTGTGATTTTCTTTTTAACATTTACGGGGCATTGATTTGATTAAACATTCCTTGTCACTTTTGTTCAGTTAAAACTGTAGATTCGTTAATTTTCTCATCTATGCACAATATTTTGAGCATATCCTTTTTAGTTTTATGTTTCGGTGCTTCGAATAATAAACTGTTTCGACATTATAATTGAATTCTTTTGCAATAAACCGTTTATGGCGGATTCGATATATTAAGTTTTAAGTTTTGCATCTTCGTCACTTTCAACTTTTAGACTTTTTATTGGATGCTGGCCGTTTAAATAGCCGGGTTTTAAAAGCCCATAAACTCTATTTGCTAAATTTGATGCCCACCATGTTGATGGATGAAATTGCTCTAAATGGAATCATTTTTAAGTACACTAACGTCTTGTTTGGCTACCAGAAACGATATTTTAAATTAAAGAAAGGCACTATATACTACTATTTGTCAAAGGAAGTTGAGGCGGAAGGTTGTCGCAAATTTCGCGTGCTTAAGAATTTCCGGCTTGAGGTCAGTTTTATCAGCTCTAACAATTGATTAAATGCGTAAACAATTTTCAGTATGACGACGATCCTTGCCGATTGGGTAATTTTTAACTACCCCAAACAGCCAAACAAGAGCGGCGTTCCCTATACACATTTTACGGCACAAAGGTGTATGAAAAGAACATCGCTCTTGTTTGGCTGTTTGGGTTAGTCAAAATCACCTAGATTTGTGTTTTCCGGACGATGACCGATGGTTTTTGAGATTTAGTAATGAAGAAGAAAAGGAACTTTGGGAGAATGCACTGAAATCGTTTTTGACAACGGAAAAACAATATCAAATTATTCAAACTGAACAACGCCGTGAGTCAATAAGGTCATTACCGCCCGACAGCTCCAATGACTCAAATTCAAAGCGGCTGGTTCGGACTGTTGTTGTCGAGAAGAGAAATCACAATGTGAGCGGACCGTTAACAAATATGTCAGGAATTGCTCAAACAGACTTGCACAAGCTAGGTAGTTATCACAAAGCATTGGAATAAAACAAAAAACATTACACATTTCAGGCACTTTAAAAAGTCAGCTACCCGGACAGTTCCAACAAGTCATGCACGTTCTTAATCACATTGTGGACACTCGTGGAGGGCCGCTGGATCTCTCGATTGTTGAACAAACCTATGATCGCTGTAAGCAACTCGCCGACGGTCTCACGTATCTACAAACCTTGCTTCCGAACATTCAGGTAGTGAAAGCTGAAGACGCTCTTAATTCTTTGTTGGTAGGTATAGTGATGGTGCAAATTAAAACAGCCAGCACATGTGGATAGTTGTTCTTGAGATTGCGGCGAAAGCCGGGGCTTTAAACAAATTTATAGATTTAGTTCGTTGCACCGCTTTCAATAACAGGATTTCAATAGTTGCACTTCCGCTTTGCTGATCAGACCATACGCACTATTACAAAAATCCGCGTTGATTAAAGACCATTTATTTTGTTCCTCACATGCTTTTAAAATCGCTGACATGTTTCACCAACGTGCTCTAGCGCCAATTTGTCTTTTTGAAAAATCGACTCAACAACTTTTCTTTTCAAAAAAAGCGTTTGGTGTTAAACTGTCGACAAGCGCGTAAATCAGGTCAAAAGGAACCGTGCCGGTAACTTTTGTAGGCAGTTGCGCAAGAGGCAATTTGCCTTTGTTTTTCACTTTTCAAAACCACTTTGTTCTCGATGACTATTCGCAATTTATGTCACTTTTCCGTTTGAGTCACTTTTCTAAGTCTGCGTAGCAGTTTCATAACTCCATTTAACGTTCGGAAATGTCCACGTTTTTTTCATCGATCAACGCGACAAATGAAAACAATTAGTCATCAGTTGATATTTACGCGCGTCGCACTCTAATTGATTATTTACGGATTTTTAAATGACTACAGTTTTGAATATGTTGAGCAACTCCCAAATTGTGATAATATCAGTAAATTCCGTGAATGTTTGCATAAATAATGATGAGTTGGGTGGGTCTGTTTGAGATTGCGATAAGATGTGGTTTGAGTAGGAAGTGATTAAGAAGAGCCCTACGTCAATTTTTGCTGTTTGTGGCATAAGAAGATAAAACCGCTATAGGGTTTCTCGCGTAATTTAAATGATTGATAGATTTGTAGAATTCAAACAAAACTTTCAAAATGCACCCGGATTTAAAACCTCACTAACACTTACTTCACATATCAAATACACTTATTTCCCATTTCAGTTACAAGAAAGCTACCTAAGTGATGATGAATGGCACGACGCAGTGAGTGAAGGTCCGATCAGTGACGATCAAGAAATTAAACAAAGCATTAAGGTGAGCGAATTTTAAATTTAAAGTGGGATCAATATTCACAGTATTGTTTTTAAAGAGAGTGCTTTTCTGTTTAAGTCCTCCTTTAACTGCCGCTTTATTTCAAATGTCGCAACACAAAAGACACGCTACTATACAAATTTGTTGAATAAAAACAATGATTCAACAGAGTTGCTTTAAGTGTTCCGTTCCGTTACTAGAATGCATTTAATTCATTTGATTGACTAAACGTTTAAATGCAGCGACTTCAGCTAGATTTTTTAAACACGTTTACCACATCGCGTTTCTGTTTATATTGGTCGGGGTTAAAGACGCGGACTGATCTAAACATTAAATTTCGTTGGAAACATTTGTGCAAACACTTGTCATCACGGCCGTTAGCGCTTTCCGTGTTCGACCACTCTCCCAAGTGATTCACCTCTCAGTAGTGGGGATTTCGAGCGGGATGCAAAAAGAATTTTCGAAAAATGTTTATTGTTCGGAGGCGAGCGGTCTGGTCGTAATTGAGCCGCCAAAAGGGTTTAGGTCCCGTGAAAATGGGTTTGGAAATTCTCTTCTGTCTTGGAGGCATTTTCGACTTGCGTAATGGTCACTTTTAGATATCATTGATAAGATAACCCCACCGCTTTTAACAAACTATCTTACTTCAAAAGGTCTTTGTGATTTTTGACGTGTAAGGTCGCTCTTTGCCAGATTCGTTTAAAATTGTAATAATGCTAGGTGTAGATTATTTGCGTGGACTTTTTATATTCAAAACAGCTCCTTTTGAACAACGCATTTTATGAGAAGTTTTGTGCGCCAAAAGCTTGCCAAGATTTTTGTTTTTCCAATCAGCTGTTTATTATTTATTTTTGCATCGTTGTTCTAAAGCAGTCAGACATGAAACGCATAAAGAATGTTTTCACACGCAAAAACGTAAGCACTTTTGGGGATTTGTTGAGAGGGTTGGTTCGGCTCTGTAGTTGAACAATTCTACTCATTACAAGCAAAAATCAATGTGAGAACATTGCTTTAAGTACATTGGATTTCGAGTTCCGTGTACAGTTGTTTTTACGCTTCAAATTCGACTTAGTTATTTGAATATTTTTAGAACAAAATGCCTGCCAAGACTCAAGCAATAAAGACTGAGAGCTCAACAGGATCCCTGACCAGTGCATCTGAAAACTCTGTAAATGAAGCACCGATATTTAGCGAAATCAAGTAAGAATTTAGTGATCATTTAGAATAAATGCAATGTTATTTTAGGCGAATAACTGAAGACCAATTGAAGCATGCTTTGGCAGATGTTGATGATGGATGGGAATTGTTTGTGAAAGACGGTGAAATGCGAATGTACAAAATGGAGAAGGAAATTGATGGCGTTATGTGTGATCCTCTCAAAGCTGTCCATACGGTCAAGGTAATTTTAAGGAGTTTAAAGAGTAGAGTAATTAGCGTTCTAAAATATTTCCTCGATGCCCGCATTTCCTCATTAATTGCGCTTTTCTGAGGGGTTAGATTTATTGCCGCCACCCAACTGTACATATTTTATTTTGCGATTGTTTAATTGCACGGAGGAGATGAATGAAGGTCGCCGACACGGAAAACTTTTATTTTTCGTGATCCGAAAAACGATGCTTTAAGTTCTTTTGATGGGTTTTATTGCGTTCGATGTGCTTAGTTTTTATCGGTGTGACCTCTAGTTTTTAATTATGGGTATGTAAATAAGAAGTTATGTGCTTTAAAATAAGCTTATTCAACACTTAATTTTACACATTTAATTTTACTTTTTAAGGGAGTTACGGCACATGAATTCATTGACATCTTTTTTGATCCGACGTTGAAGATGGAATGGGACGGTGAGTGTTTAGAAATTCTTTGCACTTTTTGATGACCGATTATCAAATATTCAAAGGCAAATATTTGTGGGCATTTGTTTTTATTTATAGTTCAGATTAAACAAAAGAGAAGGGTTGATTAAATAGTGTCTATGAGTGTCCGTTCACAATAAGTATAAGAAAGGATTAATTTTGGTCATTGTTAGAGTTGTTCTGATAATGCATTTTTATTTGAACATTCTTTTGCGTTCATTAAACAGTTCTCTGGTCATTTCAAAGCAAAAAAGGCTTCAAAACAGTCTATTTTACAATATGTTTTAGATACAATTGTTCGAGCAAATGTTGTTGACAAATTGGCTGACAATACTGTTGTCTTGCATCAGATCCACAAAAGAGTTTGGCCTGCCGCTCAACGAGAAAGTCTTTTTTGGTCACATCGATTAGAAATCAAGGATGGCTTGGATACAGATGCTCTCAATGGATTTATGGTCTGTAATCAAGATTGTGAACGTGATGATGTGCCGGTAAGTCAATTTTTATATTTTAAAGTGCTTAATTATTTGTGGACGCATTCAACTCGAACTTTAAGAAGATCAATAAGATTGAATATTTTGTACAATTGTTTGTAAATGCAAAACCTTTAAATTAACATTGTAACGTAGAGCTTTGCATTTTTATTCCACATGTTTTTATCAGTTAGCGGAGGCGTCTCGCAAACACTTATGTGGATGTTTCTCCACATTTAATAGAAAATTGGATGGACTTGTTTGCTCGGCTTATCTTTTGTTTCAGCTTATAGGGTTATTTGATTAATCAAAAATTTGATTGTCACTTTACTAACAGCTAATCATTTTAATTTCAGCTTTCTGATTCTTCATGCGTCCGTGTCAGCTTAACTATTGCAATGGTCTGCCAAACAGTTATTTTGAACAAAGAGAAGTCGGTGGATAGCTTGAATCGATCGGATATTTGTTGCAAGATCGTTTATGTTGCGCAAGTTCATCCTGGAGGTTGGTTGCCGACATCAGCCTTGAGACAAGTTTACAAGCGCGAGTATCCGAAATTTTTGAGACAGTTTAGTGCCTATGTTGTCAAGAAATGCAAAGACAAGCCGTTGAAATTGTAATCTGTATTTGGAGGAAATGTATGATTTGTTCTGTGTAAATATTAAATTTATCAACTAACTTTCATTGTATTGGTTTTACATTTTCAACATTCATGTAGAAATGGGTTCATGTTTTCACTTGTTTATTTGCTTGTTGCCTTTAATCCTTTTTCAAATTATGCATTGTATGCAGAGCCTTAATCCACGCGTGTCGATTCCATGAATGCGAGTTTCCTTTTAATTTATCTTTGTGCGATTATTGTTTTGTAGTTTTGAGACCTAGCCATTACTATGCTTTTCGTACATTCGGAGCTTCTTCCTTGCTCTAAAATCCATATTATTTGTTCAGCTTCCATGCACTCAGTGAGGCCTGACCTTCCTGGTTGCCAAATTTTAAAACAGCCTTATTTTCCCGTAATTATTGTTTGTTTTTTGTATGGGCGTTGAGTACTGACTTTCAAAAGTGATCTTTTACTAGTATTCATTTGTTTTCAATACACGCTGCTAAATTAATCAAATTGATTATCGGATAGAAATTTCAGTTTAGCTCACATTAAACGCTAGAATTGTTTTAAAACAAAGTGTTTCCCCTAAGCATGCAAAACAGCTTATAAATTATTTAACAGGCAATAATTTTAATGCACTGTTTAAAATGCTATTCCGCTTTTTGAATTAAATTAAATTATTCCGCTAATCCATGTCGCCAAACATTATATAACATATCGACAGTTTTTGACAAACTCGAATCATTTGTGTTGTTCAGATCTATTTGAGTAGCGTTTTATTTTGGATGATTTAGACACGCAGCGCGTGTATTTTGGTCCGTCCAAGCTGACAGGTTACCACGTTACCAAATTGTTGCTCGCCTCAGTGTTTTTCGTGTTTCCCGGTGCTTTGGTATTCGTTTTCGGCGCGAACAGACATTCTTTTTTGGCCTATCGGGGACTTACTATTCATTGTGACGTTTTATGCAAGCGGATCTTTAAAATTCAATGTGAGATGACGGTGCAATTTTAATAGAAATCGCGCGGATTGCGTATGCTTTGAGCTCAGCGCGTTCAAAAAGTCTAATTTGATTCACGTTTACATAATAGTTGTAGTCTTTTATCCCGTCTGTCAAATTCTATGTTCAAAACACACTTCCACATCTCTGTCCTCAATTTTCACTTGTTCTGTTAAATTCACGAATAAAATATTCATTATAACGTGCCGTGGACTATTTAAACGAACACAAAGTTTTTGGACTTTGGACGTTTTTTGCGTCTTATCTGATTACTTTCACTGCTAGCACATTGTTTAATTTGCACGACTTTTAGGTCAAAACTTGGCCAGAACTTTACGATCGTTGTTGGGTTAAGCCAAAAGTGCTCATTTGTATTGGTAATTTAGAAACTTGGTGAGATAATAATTAATCTTTTCCTTTTTAGCCGGATCAGCAGATGTGTTTTCTGTCCAACTAACATTTGATAGACTTGTATTGCATTTAACTATCATTTAAACAATGATCGGGTACAAAATAGGTTTTAGCATTTGTTTGGTAAGCCGATTACTTGAAACTCCAAATTCTATTTTATTCTTTTAGCTGGCCACTTTGGCATCAATTTTATTGACGTTAACAAGTGCTGCTCAACAAGACGGATTTGCTTTGTTAGATGTTCAATCGCCAAATTATCATCAAACAAAGATTTGCGCCAACTATCAGCAATTCTTCATCAAATCTCTGCCAACAAGTTCCAACGAAGCATTAGTCTACAATTTTGGATGGTGGAACAATACGCCGAATGAAATAAATGTCTGTAAAGACAGCAGTGCTCGAGTTGACGGCAAAATCGTTCCGGCGAATTATGTTTCAAGCAACCCTTCGACAATGGGCGCTTGCCACTTAAAAACGAATGAAACGGAATACATTCAAGCTCAGGTTCACTTTTAATAAACGCTTTAAAGTTGACTTTTAAATGTTTTTAGATGGATCGTTTGGATGAATTTGGAGCCAAAGCAGTAATGTTTTTGCTTGACAAAGGAACGCCGTCGAAATATCACGAGATCAACTATCTTTTCTCCAAATTCTACAACCCAAAAGTGAACAACAACACGAACGCTTTCTACCTCTATCTCAACCAGTTCAATGATATCATGGTATGCGACTTACATCTAAAGTTCCTATTAGAGCTGAGAATTTTAGTCGAAAATCGGTGCCAATGCAGATCAAGCAACGTTTCGTTTTTATCGACCAGCCGATCCTTTCATCGATGCCGGCGTTTTTGTTCTATTGGTGCTTTCCACAGGCTGTATTCTTATTGGCTGCCTCTGGTATGCAGCAAGTTTGAAGCGCAAAATCTCTCTTGGCGACTTAAAAATCGATTCCACTGGACAGCTTGTCGACAACAACGAGACCAGTCATTTGCCAGTTCGCCAAGAAAGCTCATCAAATGGCACCGAAACACCAGACCCAGAAAAGCCAGAAGTTCCCGAACGTGTTTGTTGTTGTCGAGTTAACACAACTTGTCTTCACATCTTTTACTCGGCTCAAGCTTTGACAATAGTTGTTATCGTGCTCTTGTTGAGTTTCTTCTACCGAGGAGTTGCCGTTGAGGTTTTCAATGTTATTGTGGTCGTTGGCGGAACACTGAGCATGCAAGTCTGCATAACAACACTTATTCGTCAATGCATTCACGATCCTAAATGGAGATCATTGGCCAGGGTTTTAGAAATTAACGAAGAAAAGCGACCAGACCGTTGCTGGATTCCATCGTTTGTTTATCTTCCGTTTCGACCAATCGCATGCCTGGTTCTCGTTCTTTCATTTGCATTTGCCATGACTTGGCGCCTAAACATCAACCACGAATATGCGTACTTGATGCTCGACTTCATGAACATCTGTATTTGCATTTACGGAATAAAGGCCAGTGAATTGCGGAGCTTGCGATTGATTACATTCTTCCTTGTTGCAATGTTTATTTATGACATCGTTATGGTCTTCGGAACTCGTCTAATAACGTCAAATGGATGCTCCGTAATGGTCCAAGTTGTGACTGGAATGGATTGCACGAAACAAAGACCAACTGATTACTCAACAGACTTGCCAGTTCCTCCAGTTCAACGCGGTTTTGATCATTTGCCGCCAAAGGTTTGTTTTCAATAATCAGTGTTGATATAAATTGAATCTTTAGATTCCATTGCTTTTCTACGTGCCACTTTTATCAAATCCTGTCGGACACTGCTTTGATACTGCAATTGAAGGAGAATATCACCACATGATGCTCGGTTTAGGCGATGTAATTGCACCCGGTTATTTAATCGCGTTTGCCTTCTATTTGGACGTCAGAAAAATGAACCGCTTCCATCTGTACGGATTCACAGCACTTCTTGGTAAGTTCAATTTGAAAAAGAACTTTTAAAGTATGCTTTGCTTAGGATACGCACTTGGAATGATCAGTACTTTCGTTTCTTTGAAACTCATGGCCACCGCACAACCAGCTCTGATTTATTTGGTTCCCTTCACATTGATTCCTCTCATCTTACTTTGTTTATACAAAGGAACTCTTCGTGAAGCCTGGAGTGGAAATGTCGCCTAATTAGTTAAATTCGTTAATGCTTTCATGTGCATTTTTGCCTTTTCTTGCTCATTATCTTTCTCTACTGCAACGAAATCTGAAGAAAAGCAATTTGTTGGGTCTTCTCCATTTTCTACGTGTCTTCTTTCTATATGTTCTTTAAACAGGTATCCTCATGCACAAAATCGAGCCAATATTGAATTTAAATACCAATTAACACACAATGTTTAGTTCTTAACGGGATTCATGCTCTTCACAAACATTTAAGATCCTATTTGATTAGACTCTCTGTTTTGCCAGTTTGTATGCGTTAAAATGCTCATGCTGCTTCCTTTAGATCACACACATCCGTCATAATAGCTCTTTATTGTAAATATTGATCGATGCTTTCATTTTGCGTTACACTTGTACACGCTTTCTTGCATTCAATAAATTATTCAGTTAAACGTTTTATTCAAGTACTGTTTTAATTAGCGTTCCGCAAAAAAGAGTTCAACGAGAGTTTCGCTTTCAAAAAAAGAGAGTTCAAAAAAGAGCTGTGATCGAAACATTTTTCAACAACAACTCGCTTTTGAGAGTTTTTTGCGGAAAACGCTAGTTTTGATACAAATAAGTGTTAAAGCGAATGAACAGAAATATAGCTTGAATATAATTTAGATAACTATTGCATTCAAAAACATATTGTAAAAACTGTGCAGCTAACAACTTATGCATTGAGTGCATTGACGGTTATTTTAATACTTTTTGAGCTTTACACCGTATCTCGCTAGAATTGTGAAATAAAACAATTAACAAGGAAACAACAATTAAAATGACTACTCTTCGAGCTCACGCAATGAAATGTCCAAAATGCCGGTAGAACCAAGGTGTACTTTTTGGCACTTCTCCGCTGTAAATGATTAAGTCATCGGCGCTTATCTAAAGCAAATTGCTGATTATTTTTACAATAAAGTTGTTTAGTTACCGCAATGTGCCGACAACCACGATCGGGTGTTTTTCGGTAATTGTAGATGCGGATACGTGAAACAAAGGTTGGAGTGTCAAAGATAATAAAGATGCGTGTGCAGCAATTCGGCAACAGAGGAGTTAACCACATATTTTTACTGTTGCTCGTATCGTTGATGCCATTTATCAAGTTTTCACTCGAGCGGGGATCCTTTTCAACTGTTGGCAAAATGTTGACGCTTTCTTAAACAAATCACTTTACTCTTTTGTGCAATGATGCCAAACTTACCAGGAAAAGCAGCCAAATTTTGAGGTCTCAATTTAATGACGTTGTTGCGCCGATTATACAATTCAATTCCATTCAACCCAATGTAGAAGTCATCTCCGTAAGTTGAAAGCAACCGGATTTGAAATATAACTGAAATGACGGCATTTTTATTAACAGTGCATCAAAAAGCTTACAAGCACTGATAGACTTTGTATTGGGCCGAGAGGACAGTGGTCTGAATAAGGTGGCAGCGATCAAACATGACATCTAAATTTCTTTACTAGACTGTGCTTTCAAAGTCATCCTACCTTGCACATAATCAAAGAACACATAGCCCGGCGCTTTACGTAGCAAAACTGAATTTACAATAGGCTGCCCATTCATGTAAAATTGAACACATCGGGCGCCAGCACACGCCAGTTCTTGAGAACCGTTATAATTCCAAATACAGACACCAGTCAACTCGACTTCTTCTTTGAAACTAAAACTTAGTATCGGAGGCTTTTGAGGATCAAATGAAGTGAGAAACATCTCCGTGGATCGACATGTTAAGTTTTTGCCGTTAAGTAATCTTAAAGAGCATTTTTAAGAATCAGTTCTACAACAAAAGAATTACTTTTCGGCGTTGGTGCTGTTGAGCGGATCGTTTGAACAACGAACAGTGCAGTTTTTTGTAGAAATAGGCTCTCCATCCGTTCCCAGAAATTGAATTCCAGTCAAACCGATTTGACCGACAAAACCCCAGTTTGTTTGAAGTTCAAGGTGGAATACTAAATGCTTGATTGTTCAGATGCGCTGTTAAGTTTCTAAAAACTTACACTTTCCATGAACAAAATTTTCAAGTCGCTCTGATTCGTTGTAGCCATCCACAATAGCTTCGCTGTCAAAGTCTTCCTCCTCTTCTTCACTTTCAGTTTTATCTGACTCGCAAATTACAGTAACCTTTGGAGCATTCGGTGTCGGCGAAACTTAAAACAATCACGTTTATATAACTATACTTGTTTGGTTGCTTACCATTAGCCATTGATGCTATGTTAGAAGACGATTCAATAGAAACTTGACCTCCTGTTTGCGGACGTTGGATAGATGCATCAGTTAAAGGAGACGGACTTGCGGACACTAAACAATGTTAATAGTGTCAACAATTAACTAAAATAACTAACCGTTAGTCGATGAAGTAGGTTCAATACTCAGTAAGTCCATTTGACTACACACAGATTTTAGTTCGTCTCCTCGAAAATTGCAGTCGTTCTGTGCCACGGCACTTAGAATTTCTTCGTTCGTTGTGAAAAGAATGGTCTGCAAAGTAGTGATTAATTTCTCAAAAATCTAGAGCAAAAAAAGAGACGACAATCATGACAAACAAAAACGAAAGACTAATTCGATTTGAAAACAAGAAGCCTTCATGCTACAAATTTAACTCGAATCTCGTGTAAACAAATACAATTTTTCATTTTTGTCTCACACAACGAATCCTCAACAACGAATCCTCAAAAACAAATACCGTAAACTAATCCATTGAGAAAGGTTAAGTCCTTTCTCCGAAAACCACTTAAATGTATCTTCGTGTACAAAACAATAAACGCTACCCCCCTTGGCGGCACAAAAGGCCAATCTCTTTGTGGTCGAAGAGCTCATGATATGTGAAAAACTCGTGACATTTCTAATTGGCTTTTCATTTGCTGAGAACTCTTGTTCCACTCATACAAATTAATTAAAGGTACTTCTTGATTAAATTAAACATCAAAAGAGAAGAAAACTCTAGAGTTGCTTTTCTCCCAACTTATTAAATGATACGTTCTAAATATTTGGTCACTTCTAGCAAAATGAAAAATTCAGCAGCATCTTTGACATCAACTAAAGAACTACAAACCCCTCCAACAAAAACCCCAAAAACTGGCCAATCCCCGAATAAAGAAACCAAAGACGACCAATGCTTGGCCGAATAATCCGTCTCCGGTAAGTCACGCAAGCAAAAACAAAAAGGCCCAACAACTGATTAGCCAAAAATTGTAATCCTTAAGCCGCTTTCAATCAAAGCTAATTAAATTCCTTGTGTTTCTGCAAATTACCAGACAAACGACTTATACTTGATCCAACTGATTACGCTGGATGCAACCGTTTAACAAATAATCCTTTTTGTTCTCAAAACAACAGAAGGAAACTACAAACATTGAAGACTGTTTGAAGGTGATGTGAAAATAATAAGAGCAAGAGCATTTCAAGCCGAAAACAACAATTTGTCAACTTTTCTAATCTCAGCTAAATGTCTCAGAGGTATGAACAGAAATTAACGCTTAAACATCGCTGCCAGGCAACCTATCCGGACCACGAAAATTCCAAGCCGTTAAGTGCCAATTTCATTTGCAAAAATAAAATTAGTTCGGACCTGTTCAACAATTGAGTTTTCGGAAGTTGCATGTAGGAAAGGGATTGCGAAACAAGTGGTTAACATTTGTGTATTAATTAAGAACGGATGAATGGAAATGTAGTTTGCATTGAAAACCTTTACGAGACGAATGATCAGCCGGAAGAATGTGATCAACGATCAGACAATGCTTTTAAACAATAATTTAAACAACAAGTTCTTTTTGGGTTCAGGTGCTTAAAACTCACATCACCCAGCGGCTTTCCGTCTAAGTCGCTAAAGGCACAGGAGATCTCGCCAACAAAAATGCACTGATCGTCCAAATAGATTCGCATATAATGCACACCTCTTAAAGCATGAACTCTTGATTCGCTGTAATTCTGAAAACGTTGAACGTTGAATGTGAACAGAAAACTGTGATCAAACTTGCCCAAATTCGGAGAAGCGCCAAGGTTGACGGCTGACTTAATGTCATTGTTATTGTAATTGGCAATTTCTTTTCTTCGTATGCACAAAGCCACATTCCTCTAGGATCTGTAGACGGACAGATTGTACAAAAAAGTAGATTTTCCAGCTCTCCGTAAGTTTCTTCCGCGTTTGTCTCCAACTAAAAAACTATTTATTTAAAGGCGTGCAGAAAGTTAAGAAACTTACTTTTGAAATTTCGGGAATTTGACCATTATGTGTAAACAACTCTATTGCATTTAAACCCATAAATTTAGTGTCGTCCCAGGGTCCGAGCAGCTCAAATCGAAGAACTTGGCCAGTAGGCAGCTCAGGAATAATAAATTCACTAAACGCATAAACAAATGATTAAAGTTCTTAAAGTTTAGGTTACTTTTCCAAATCGCCAGCCGGTTGCTCTGCTTCATCAGCGCCTTCTCCATTAGGCTGAACTCATTGAGCCAAAACCGCCTGTCGTAATAAAAATCCTGGGACCCAATTTGAATATGTACTGAAACGAAGTATTTATCTAGAAGCACTTTGGAAGCGTTTAGTTGAAAACACGTAACAACTGATTTGAATGTAAAAAGCCACTCAAGAATACAAATAACGAGCGACCAGGAACAAAACCTCACAAAGTTAATTACTTTTAAGCCAAATGCATTTTTCAACGAAGTATTGTGTCAAATATTAATTAACTAATCTCTCATTATGTCAATTAGACGTACTTGCTATTGTTAAAACAATTAAACGCAATTAATCTTAGTTTAATACTTTCAAGGATGCACAAACAATGTTGTCAAAACATAAACTGTATTTAAAACAAGACTTAGCAGTCAAATAATCAATTAATTAGCTATAGCACTTAAACAATTGGCAGTTCGTGTTAATAAGCGCGCAAAAATTGTCGGCTAATGTCCAACAAAGCTTCTTATAGAAAGACCAAAGAGGAAGGGCATGAGTCGGTGCGTCAGTGTAAAAAACCAAATCCCGCACTTGCCCAATCGTCATAGCAACGTTTTTTCAGTACAAGCCAATGTCGTCGGAGTTTGTTGGAAAACCTTTCGGTTGGCTGGACTTCAAGTAAACATTCTATGGTCACTTAATCGGAAATCTCATTTAACAAATCTGATTGCTTGATTTGATTTGTGGAGGTCTTAAAATAAACGTTGGACTTTACGTTGTAGGACTGCAATCTTTATTGAACAAATTCAATAATAGATGTCTTGAAGTGACGAGTTGTCAAATCAAAAACGTCAAAAGTTAGAATTGTTATGCACTGAAAGTCAACACTTGCGAACAGTTTGAGACAAACACAAACGCTTGCTTGTGTCTGCCGAATTGAACGTGTGAATTTAAATGTAATGAGAACAGGTGCATTGCTAGTTGACCAAAAATTCTCACGCAAATTGGCAGCTTGTCGAATGCCAAGAATTAAATAAACAATTAATTAATTTGTAGTCTCCGAGCGATGAGAATTATTTATTTGACAAATCGAATACAGATAAATTAAAATTCACAATGTGTTGTATAAACAATGATAATTTTCTAATGTTTCAAAGTTTATGAATGAAATAAAAACACACTTGCACTCACTAAAGCATTCTTAAAAACTGGTCGATTTGAATGAGCACAGCTAACGAGATTGTTTGCTTATTCAATGCCAAGAAACTCAAACAACTTGAAAAGAATTTTTATTACTCTACTCAAATTGTGTATTTTATTCAAATAAATTATCGTGTGCAAACAATTTAAAGTCAACATAAGTTGAATAAGGAGATGCTATTTACAATTCACTCATCATTCATATTTCTTGGAAAGTATTCATCGAGCTCCTCAGAATCCATGTGATTGCCTTGAAGTTCAATTTGTCCTGACTTGTGGGACCAGATACGCGTGACGTTCTTCTCGGGATCATAACTGGCGCTTCCAGTCATTGGCCCAGGACCTAAAATATAGTTCTGTAACTTGCATGACTTTAAAAATTTTTGCAAAAAATCTTGCTCAGTAATAACGTTATCATCAAAATCCCTCGTGGATTCAAACTGGGGTACGGTACTAACAATCTTCATTGCAAGTTTGCTCTCAATGCGAAAGCACAACCCACTGTGCTATGCGGTCGCGATGTGCGCCCTCTTGGTTAGAATTTTAGCAAAGAGGCGCACATCATGATCAAGGTTTTGCAGACACTTTTAAAAGTATTCAAAAACATACCCATTCGTGAAGCGAAAGAATTGACAGGGAAATAGCGAGTGCGGCCTTGTGGCTTTTGAGCAAAATGTTTATCGTTTTGTACATCCAACTTGATGACTCCACGTCCGTGTTGAATCTTGAATGGAACACCCCAATTTGTGTCTCCATGTTCGCGCAACTCCTCTTCTGGAAATTCTTTTCTCAACAATTCACTGACATTGACACCATTCTAAAAACAAAAGATGTGATTGTTAAAATACTGAATAAAGTAAACTTACAGTTCCGTCGAAGTTGAGTGCAGCAGTAAGAATTAAGCGTCTCAAACGAATTCCTTTCTCATTCACGGCCTTGTCGATAGCTTTTAAGGTTTGTGCCAAATAATCAAGTTCTTGTTTGAGTTCGTCGCCAGATTTCTAAAACAAAATCATTATTATCATAAAAATAGTCATTTTGCTTACCGGATCAGTAGGTTTGAAGATGTAGCCTCCGCGCAAACGCATCTTTTTAATTTTTCCGTATTTTTCCTTCAGCTGATCGACAGCTTTGCTGTAGAATTCCAATACAGACAATCCGTTTGTGTCATTAGGAACAGTAAAAGCCAATTCGAGTTGTTCGGCGTTTGCATCATGAATTTTCACGTTTTGCGCATCGAGTTGGAAGTCTTCAAGGAAAGTTTGTTGAGCAGAATGGTCTAAAATGACTTTAAATCATTCCAATTACGTTTTTACTTACCGCTTACTCCCAAAATGTTCGGCATTGCCATAACGTTCAGAAAAATTAACACAAAAATAGTCGAATAAACTGAAAAACCAAAATGAATCAAGCAAGTTGGTGCAAAAAAGCCCACCCGTCGCTTTTATACTCATTTTTGGTCCGTGTTGTTGTTTACGCTGAACAAACAAGCAGTTTCAAAAGCGACCTCTTTTTGTTGCGGGGAGCGGGGCTCTTGAACGTTTTGTAGATGAGTCAGTTAGTTGTTCTGGAATTTTTCAAATTCAATTGTTATGCAACTACTCGAAAACACGAGCATAAAGAATATTTGATTCATAAAAACCGGAATCACTTAAACATATGAGGCGCGATGAAATTATGTTAAAACACATGTAAACAATCTTTATGACTTTTCACTTTTTGGCAGATTGAAAGTTTGACAAAAAAATATCAACACACACTATTTGACTCATTCTTTGCAATAAATGACAATACTTAAAAGGAATAACTAACTATCGCAACGAAAGATTATCTTTTCCAGAATTAGTACACAAAAGATCGGATAACTCATTAAATCATAAGAATGTGGCCAAAAATACTGCATAAATGAAGCCTTTCAGGAAACCTCATCAAGCGCTTCAACGACAAACACTCTCGATTATTCCGTTTTGTTCGTGAATTGGTCACAACAATTGTGAATGAAATGGAGTAGTCACGGAGAAACCTACCAGGACGCGCAGAACATAAAAGTGCACAATTACTTTCAGATTCTAAACACGCTATCACAAGCAGATTTGTTTGGTTGACTAAATTCTAAAAGGGCAAACCAAATAAGGATTTCTGGAAGCTTCACAAAATTTTCGCAAAAACATGCAAACAACACACTAAATGAACATTGATCAACAACACTAAATGAACATTGGCCTAATTGGCAAACCTTATAAACAGATATTTCCGTTGGAATAAACAACAAATTAAACAAACGGTGCCAAAAACTGAAATTGAATACTTTCAAGTTGAAGGGAATAAACAAAAACAATCTAGCTTTTGGCTGATTCATGCTTGTTTATAATTTGGCAATTTAGCGATCAAAAATTATATACTTCTATCGCCTCCGCGCACGATAAGATAGTGCGCATAGTTCTTTCTTAACAAAAAGAACTCAACCAAAAGAGCAAGCGATTAAATATGCAATATGCGAATAGTAAATAAACACCGTAAAAGAGTCTCGCGGCCAAAAATGGACCTTGTTTACCTTTACACAATAACTGAACTGTATAGTGTGGCCGGTTGAATGCGCAGCAGATTTGTCTACTGCTATACGAAACCTCGCAAATAAACCTAGCTTTTCGTGACTTGACTTACAAACTTATTATTTAAACTCGTGTTCTTTTAAGCTGTAAGACCACATGATCTTGATCTTTGTCGACTTTAAGTCGGAAACTAAACAAAAGATCAAAAACATACAGTATCATTGTGGCAAACTTTCAGCTGTTTGGACAATTAAAATGCAAAGAATACTTAAATAGACACACAAAAACTAAAAGTAACCAAATATCAGCATTCACATCAAAGGCCGGGTCCAAAGAACTTTTATATGCACCTGCTTGTTTTTATAAGTGACCTAATTTGGCAAACTCACTTAAAACGCCAAACTTCTTCCGCTTATTCAGGAAAACATAAAGACATCAACTGCTTCCGGAATTTGAACAAACTGTCTACAAAAAGATGATTCACCACAGCTTATGTGTTTTTTGGTTTGCTAAACTTGCGCATTGAACGCGTGGGTTTTTGTTGGAATATTTGGTGAAAGATTACGATTGTTGCACAAATTTTGAAGAGATGAGTAACAAACTTTTGAAGATTCACTTGGAACGAAGCTTTAAAACTTGTGAATTAAAGAACAAACAAGGTGGAATAAACAATATTGCAGATTAATCAGTTTCTTTCCGATGACTTTGATCGAAAAATGTTGGGAAAAGGCGATAATTCCAATTCTACAAGGTCACGTTGTTTTCATTCTTGCGTGCAAGTGGTTTTCTTGATTTCGGATGTACTTTGATTTGAAAACAAACCGGAACTTAACAATTCCAATAGTTAAAAGCTATTTTAAAAGTCAATTGACTCATCGGTTAGAAATTTGAACAGAGCTTTTTGTTTAAGGAAGTTTGCATGGAATCAAATTAGCCGTTTTTATGCTTGAACCCGTTGACAGTGTAACAATGTTTACTTCCAATTTTTGGCGTTTCCCCGTTTTTTCAATTGAAACATTGTATTGACGTTTAATTGAATCGGAAAGTAGCAGTGTGCGCGTGTTGATTTTTACGTTTATTTCATTTTGTGAGAAAAAGAAGTTGAAAACTTCAAAGAGTCTTAATTCTTTAAACAGCATTTTGCATTCAAATCACTTGCAATCAGATCGCGCTCTATTCACCTCGAAGTGGCTCCTATTTCCTCATTCCACTGGCCGCTGATTTCTTCAAAATTGGCCCCTGTCGGCTTATTGATCCGGATCGAGTCAGTTGGCTTTCGCCCCCGTTCACAGCTTTGATTTATTCTTGGCTTTAGCGAGCGCCCTCGACAACTTGTTTATGGAGAGTGGAGGTTGGTCGAAAATCCACATGAACTGTTTGTTGGCTTGTTTTAATTGGTCTTTGTTGCGGCGGGTTATGAGTTTGTTTTTCCGGGTAGCGATTGTTGATCGGTAATAACTTTGAGCGCTTTTAAGTTTGTAATTTAGCTTCAAGATGTATGAAGAAAGAACAACTTACACTACGCGAACCGAGTACGTTCCTGCTTACTCAACTGGTGAACTTTACACTTATAACAGCTTAATTTTGAACGTTTTAGTGGAATGTCGAGCCAAGCCCGACATGACTTATTTGCAAACGCTGCCTGGACTGCTCAAAATCATCATAATTGTTTTGAATATTCTGGTCTTCTTTTGCGTCGCAATTGGAGGTCCTGGCTATTATGCAGGCATTGGTTGGGCCACCTTCGTTGCAACGTTCGGCTTCACAATCTCGCTCATTCTTTTGCTGCTCTATCTGTTCCATGTTGTTGACATGATGCCTAATATCCCTTGGATTGTCGGCGTAAATTTTCTACACCAGGCAATTTAATATTCAACTCTCTAAATTTAAGGAGATGGTGTATTGCTTTGCGTGGACTATCTTCTACTTCATCGCTGCTTCTGTTCTTGTTGTTGCGGCAGCCAGCTACCGAGGAACGTTCTTCTGGGCTGTTGCAGCTTTCTTTGCCTTTGCTGCAATGTGTGCTTACGGATTTGATGCTTACTTGAAATTCTTGGCGTGGAAACGTGATGAGAAAGCAA
Organism: Aphelenchoides bicaudatus; assembly: GCA_024699845.1. NCBI lineage: Eukaryota > Metazoa > Nematoda > Chromadorea > Rhabditida > Aphelenchoididae > Aphelenchoides > Aphelenchoides bicaudatus. The sequence continues at coordinate 4,348,929 of JAMPIN010000002.1, read as the reverse complement.
CTGGAGGCGGCCAAAGCTACAGACCAAGACCTACCGAAAATATCTAAATCAATTCTCGAAGTTCTTTATCGTTTGCCATGTTTAAAACGATTAGTTTTGACTTTTTTACAACTGTGTAGAACTTTAAAGTACAAAATCTTTCTTACCTCTCCGTCATTGTATTCAACTGTTCAAATAAAATCTGCCAATTAAAATGCTTGACCTTTTATTTAAACAAATGAACTTCACTCATACATTTGCATTCAAATGAGGTATAGAAAACAAATTATTGCAGAAAAGTGATTGAACTGGCTAGTTTTAAAAAGTGGCTTTAATTTACACAAGTGTCTACGATATCTAATGTCTACTGTTGTGATTTTTTAAATTCTGTAAGTCGAGACGTCGGGGATGTAAGTACGGTTTTTGCGATTGCGATAAAGAACGGCCAAGTCGAGAATGTAAGCAATTCCAGCACCAATTATAACAACCTGAAATTGTTGTGTTAATTGTCAGAAGCTGTAGTGCTTATCAAGAAAGACTTACTGTTGCAAGCAAAGGGATTGTTTGCCACTCGGGATTTCTAACAGTCCAATGAGCAACTGCAAAGAAAATCATAAATCCGGCCGCAACAAATAAGCTTCCAATAATGAACAAGTAGATTAGAGCTTCAATTAGGAACCAATTTCCAGGATGCAATTGCCGGTGCAACGTGAAGATTTTGGCAATCCAAACAGTGAATGTCAGCAAGATTGCAATGCCACAAACGATCATTGCAAAGCCTCGTTCTCCGTTTATGCCTTTAACCTGGAAAATATATAAATTATGACACGCACACTATTTGCATGGATTTAAATGTTTGGTCAAACAAATCTTAAGTCTTTTATTGTTATAGTTGAAATGTTTAGATGCCTCTTATTTAACCAAACTCCCTATTGTTTGATCAACATTTAAATTCGTGCAATTTTGTGGTAGACAAGTGCCATAAACTAAGCAAATTACTAACCTCAGAACTTAACACAGCACCAAGAAGACAAAGTGCCTAAAAAGAATATGAATTGTTGTGGTCGATTAGTTCTCACAATTTCAATGATCTTGAAGCGTCCCTCTTCATTTTGCAAGTAATCAGTATCCAAATAGAGGATTCGATCTTTCAAATCAAGTGAATGCGTGTAGCTGAAGCCTCCAACTGATTTTAGAGACGGCTCAGTGTGACGCGACGATTGACCCATCTGGAATAAATAAAGGCTTTTTACATACACAACAAAGCACGCAAGCAATTAAAAATTGAACTGTTTGAATTGTTTGAATTTAGATCCCAATCCACATCAAACTGCAAAAACCCATCGACAACAAAATACGCAAAGCCCACTAGCGCATCTAATCAGCTCAAAACAACTCTCAAATTACATCACAACGCAAACAAACCGAACCATTTGAATCAAACCGTGCGCAAACAAATCAACATAACCCATCAAAAAGATCCAGAAATGTACGCCGATTAATCAAATTAGAAATTGAATTAAATTTAGGCGGTTTGGAAGCCCGACCGCAGATCAACGTTTTGGATCTCTCGGTCTGGGTGAGCCGATAGAACAAGTGAAAATCCGCGCAGCGAACAAGCACTGGAAAATGTTTACAATAAGTGCTAACGCATTGTTTTACGAGGACACGACCTTTCTCATTGTCGCTTGTTCGGCGCGCATCCATGCTTCCGCATAATTTTGCAAAAAGTGATGAGAGTTGAAGTCTAAAATATTACTTATTGAATCAACAGATGACATTAAAGTTTGATTGCATTCGGTTATTTTAGGTAACAATAAAGTATTGTTGTGTTGCAGATTGTATTCGATTCTTTTAAGTAGCAATGAAGTGTTGTCGTGTTGCAAGTTCTTTCAATTTTTGAACAGTCTCAAAACTTTGTCAGCATTCGAACCATGAATCAAATGCCGAATTTAGACCAGAAACTGGTGTCAGGGAATTCCACCAATTTAATAATCCCCGAAATGCCTTCACAGCACTATCCATTCTCACACTTCGATATGATTCCAACAGAAGGGCCGAAAGAGCCCATTAAAATGAGGCGGCTGCATTTTCGCTTCAGGCCGCACTAACAGAGCCGCAAGAGGCAACGAGGCAGTATTTGGTCTCTCCGATGTCTGCTCCAACCCAACAGTTTGTTTGCAAAAACAAGAGAAAGCCGGAGCGGTGAGTGCGGTCTTTTCTAGTTTCTCTTCCCGGCGGCAAGCCGAAAAGAAAAAGAGAGACACTCAACCACGAAGTCTTGGCCCTCGCCGACGACCAAATTTTGAGAGTTGTCTTCACGTCAATTTGCCGTTTAAGGCTTTTTGTAGCCATCCCGTCTTCTCGCATTCATTATACATGATTATAGGGCAGTTGTTTTGGCGAGGGTTTATAGTAATTTACGGCGAAATTCCTGTGAATTCCAGCTGTTTCGGTGTTTTTGGCGCATTTTATGCAAAGAGTTTATCGATTGTGCTGAATAAAGCCATTTGGGGTTTGTATTATTTGCTTGGCGTTTGCTTGGCTGTTTTTGTGCATGCTTTAAAATTTATGTGTTAAAGTTTTCCTCAAAACGCAAATAAACTTGCTCGTTTTTGGCACATAACGAATTACGTAAAGGTGAAGAAGCTTTATGAAAACGATTTAAGCGGACTTAACTTTATAGGGTGTTCAAAATTACAGTTTTGAGATGTGCTTTTTGCTTTGTTTATTTTCGATTCTTGACGTACACGGGAGTTATTTTAGTCGAGATCTAAAAATATAAAAAGTACAATTTGAAGCATCGTCACAATAACTTTTGGAACAAAGAGTTGCATGTTTTAATTAGCACAAAAGAAATTGTAGCTTTGGCCATGCGACAAAAGCGTTCCTTGTTCGGCTAAATTTTAATTGAGTTAGGCGTGTGTAAAAACCGTGACTTTGCTTAAACAAAAGAGACTGGTGGAAATTTGGCTTTTAGCCTCTAAATGCATTTAATTCCTAGTCCGATTTCTTTATTTGAATTAATTTCAAGGAATTGGAAGCTGCTTTTTGCCGAGAACCGGTGAAAGTTTTCCGATTGGCTTGTTTGACTGTTTACCCTTTTTATGTCATCACTGATATATTGAATACTCAGTTGTTGCCGACTAGCGATAATCCGCCATTTCGGGTTAGTAGGCGCTTAATTAAAAACTCACAATTGACAAGGACTAATGGCCGGAAAGCCGAAAATAGCGCTAGTTTTTGGACTGGACTTTAAGGGTTGTTTTGATTTTGCGTGGATTAGCTCTAAAAGTGTGTATAGTTATGTGAAAAGTTGCGCTTTGATGTGTTGCTTCTAAAATCTTTGCAATAACTCCACACTTTTCACAACAGTTGATTGCATTATTTTGTGTCTTGACTATTTTTTCGCAGCAACAAAACTTTTCCGTAACTCTTCATTCAAGTAGAGGCTTGTGGACGAATGTGATTTTGTGCATTTTTAAGTGTGCCTTTCGAGCCGACGCAAACACTTTCGTTGCGTGCAAATTGCCAGTTTTGCCCATGCGTGAATTTTGCAATCCACGATTTGATTAATTACTGATGTTCACAAAGTTTAATTTTTAGATCTCTTGTGCACAACGTCCACGCACATACTACATTCATAACATTCGATTTTTAAATCAACTGCAACGCTTGCCAACATATCCACTCGAAGAGGCTGCCTATTGGTCAAGAGCTTTCATAAATAGGAGATTGACCGTTGTTTTGGTTCAATTTAATGCGCAACTGACCAGCGAGTTGCCAGAGCACTTTCAATTGGACGAGTTTTGTGAAAGCTCGGCCCGCACATGACAACAAATGCCGAGGAAGACGAACAGAAAAAATCGTTATTGCACGACGAATCTAAAGACACGAAAACCGACGAAAATACAAAAGGTTCGTGCTGCTTTGATTGTGTACTTACACTTATTTAATTTCCAGAACCAAAACCTTCGACGTCAGCTTTAGAGCTGACACGAGACGCTGAAAAAATTACCGTCTGTGACGAATCCGAAGTTGGTGGCAAGCCAACTGGAGCTTCTGAGAAGCTTTCCACGTTGGCAGCCAAACCTCCTCAAACTGGAAAAATGGCGGAAACAGCAACCGCTGTAACTATTATTGATCCTATGACCAGGTTTGCATCATTCTAAAGCCTTCAATAAGCATCTATCGATTTAGAAACACGGATGCCATAGAGTTACTAGCACGCGAAGCGGAAGAACTGCGTCGAAAACTTGAAGCGGAGAGACAGAAACTCAATGACATTCCTATGTGGTTTGTTTTTATAGCATTGATAGCAAAGCCCAATTAGATGCCTTAACTTTCCTGACTGATGTTGACAATTAATCATTTTAGTCAAGCAGCCGAACGTCTCGAAGTTCTAAATCAATTGAATATCAAACAACGCCGAATACTTAAAGGACACGCTTCTAAAGTGCTTTGTATGGATTGGGCGCAAGATAAAAGACATATTGTTAGTTCGTCGCAGGACGGAAAGGTAAAAACTCTAGTTAATTCATTAACTAAACGCTATATTCAGGTGATCGTATGGGACGGCTTCACTACAAATAAAGAACATGCTTTAACAATGCCGACAACATGGGTGATGACCTGTGCGTATGCACCTAGTGGCCAGTTGATTGCTTGCGGGCAAGTTAAATTCACCTCATTCTAAGTTGACAAAAATCACTTTTAGTGGACTTGACAATAAATGTTCAGTAGTGCCGCTCAGCTTTGAAGACGACATTTTACAAAAGAAACGCTCTGTTGCTACGCATACCAGTTACATGTCGTGCTGTACTTTCTTGCGTTCCGACAATTTGGTAAGAAAACAAAATTTAACCGCAATTGCAATTTTGTTTTAGCTCTTGACGGGCAGTGGCGACTCAACTTGTGCAATTTGGTAAGAATCATCCAAAGAACTTCATTCTATTTAAATAATCTTCAGGGACATCGAATCCAGTCAAATGATCCAAAACTTCCATGGCCACACCGGCGATGTCTTCTCTCTTGACATTCCGAAGTCGGATACAGGCAACATTTTTATATCCGGTGGTGCTGATCGTCACGCTCTTGTTTGGGATATTCGAACAGGTCAGTGCGTACAAGGCTTTGAAGGACATGAAGCGGACATCAATACAGTCCGATTTCATCCAAATGGAGACACTTTTGCTACTGGGTCCGACGACGCATCGGTTAGTTAATCTCGAATAAGCTTGCTTTAAAATAGAAGTTTAGTGTCGTCTTTTTGACCTGAGAGCAGATCGACAAGTTTGCGTGTACGAAAGAGAATCGATTTTATTCCCAGTAAACGGTGTAGATTTCTCCGTAAGCGGTAAGTTTTGAATTAAGATTTTCTGTAATCATTTTCAACTTATAGGTCGCATTTTGTTTGCTGGATATGGCGATTATCGTGTCGGCGTTTGGGACTCACTCAAATGCGTCCGCCAAGCCATTTTACAAGGTCATGAGAATAGGATCTCTTGTTTGCGGACGAGTCCGGATGGAACGGCTATCAGCACGGCTTCATGGGATTGCACAATCCGAGTAAGTGATACGAGTTTAATTCAACAATCAAGTTTGACTTTTCAGATCTGGGCCTAATCACAACCATTCACTGTGTACTCTGCCGTTGACTTTTAGTTATTTCTTTAAAATCTTCTACTTATGATTTTAACTTAATTTAAACGAAACTACATTATTCCTTCCAACTATTGTTGCCCTTCATTCATTAGTTTTGCTATTTTTAACTGTCCTGACAAACAACTTTAGCAATTGTTAGTCGACACTTTAAATACGTCGGCATTCGCAAAAGAACTCATTTTAAATCTATTTTGAGATTTCTAATTTAAGTTGCCACCTCCTAACTGCTTATTCCTCGTGTAAACAGCGCTTTAACTTCTCTTCATGTCTACCTGGTCTTTGCAATTTAATTAATGTTGATTTTATTGCTGTATTTGTATGATGCTCGGTGTAAGTAACGGAAACACTTTAATTTGAAGTGTGGCCGATCATAGAAACTTTTAACTTTGTTAGTTCGCAGAATTGATTAATAAAACTTTCAAGAATTAGCACACTGATGACCGAAAATCAAATCACTCCCCATCGAACAAAAACACAAAGCCAAAAATAATTATAGAAGAATTTATCCGTCAATAATAATGAAATAACAACAGCAGGTGCGCAAGAACAACGATTTAAGTTTCCTTGGCATCGCGAAGACGACGAATCGTTGAACGCACAGTAGCGGCAGCAGTGGTGGCGTAGACGTAAGCTCCACCAGCAACGACTTTGTGACATTTGGTGCACTTCCAGATACCAACGCAAGATCGCTTCATAGCCTCCTAAAAGCATCAAAATAAAGCACTTGTAGAATTATCAAACTCTTACCTTTCCGCAGAACGAGCAAACGTACTTAGAATGCTGTGAAACTTCCATCTTCTTGACGGTCTTACGCAAAGAAGCACCATAGCGAGTTCCGTACTTGCCGACGATTCCAACCTTCTTGGTACGCTTGGCCTGAAAAAGAATGAATTAGTAAAATAGCTCATTCAGCATTAAAACATCGTTAAGTTGATCAAAGCTCTGCCGCTTAACTGATTCAAACAGCATCCTTCCATAAATATCAACAAATAAACATTAAAATACTTACCATTTTAACAAAGTTTTGTAGCGTTAATCACGGAAAAGAGCAATAGACGCAAAAGCGAAGAAAATGAACAGAAAAGGAAAAGAGTAGGCCTGTCAATCTTTCCGTGCGAAAGCTACGCCGTTTTTGAATTTATGTGGCATTTCGATAAAGGTTGGACGGCTTGTTAGAATGACTTCAAATAGAGTTTGGGCAGTAAACATAAGTTTGTTATTAGCATTTGTCAATAAATCTTAATGCAGCAAGTTCTTTTAAAGCGCGCTTTATCAATTCTTCAAAAAAGCTTCCAACAGTATCAAAATAAATAGATTTATTTACACGTTACTGATACAAAATGCTTGATTGTACAGCACTGAAAGCAGTATGCGTAGTTTTACTGTGATATAATGTCTTAATTAAGCAGATCAAAGTTCTACAGGCTTGTTAATATGGGTGGATTAAGTAGAAGTGAATTCTCATAATTGGTTAATCTTGTGAACTGGTCGGTTATTTGTTCGTTTTGTGTGCAAAACTGGAAGCGTTTTAATTGCCAATACGTTTGTATTGGTTCAAATAGGAGTTGCAATTAGGGCAAATGTGTTCCACGTCTTGGCAATCCTAAAAACTCGCATTTACGTCTTTTAACTGAAATTAAGCAACTTACATCAACACAGAACTGAAACAAATCGGTGATTCACGCTTTCAAACAAACTTCTAGGATAGGATGCAGTTAACTAACTTTGGACTGTTTGTAAATCAAAAAATGCATTAACATGGTATCCTATCATAAAATTTGTTTGAAAACGTGAATCACCGGAATCAAGCAACATCCAAGTGTGCATCTAAACATGGAAAGTAAATTCAGTAGCTCAAGCTAATTTAAACCCGAAAATGATCAAAAGAAGACACAAGAGCCAAGTCAAAAGGCCGGCTACTGGACGAACACGCGTTAATACTTGTTGTTGGCAATGTGGGCAGATGACGTTAGTTGGTCGTGGTCCGTAGGCATTTGGCGCCATATAAATAACACTTGGAGGAGGTTGAGACACTTAAATGCTTATTATAAATAAGGAATCGGGTGTTTCAAATTACCATTTGCTTGTGGAGCTGATGCCGAATGGTGCATTTGACTATGGCCTTCGTGTGGAATATATGGAGCCGAGGGGCCGCTTGGATTCGGAGGAAATCCCTCAACCGGTGGTTTCTTTATAGCCTCGTCTAGAGTTCTCACATTTACTTTACGTTTAAAATAACTCAACTTGCCATAAGGCGGCGGATTGTTTGAATCGCCCATTTGAATCAAGTTTGAACTAAAATTCTATTATAATTTAAAGTTGCTTATTGACGCGAAAGGCAACGTTATACAGATCAAGAAATTCAGAAAACGTCCTTTTTGTAAAGTTATCTGCAAAAAAACCTGAACATCGTGTCAACATAGATTAACGTTTATTTTATGACTCATCGTCGTAAAAACAACGTTCCGTTTCCTGCTGCACAAACATGCGTTTAAATAGATGGACATTTGCAAGTTAATGGAAGTTTAATGTAAATAGAAATTCTCTTTGTTAGAACTTGCAACACCCAAAGGAAACCAATCGATAATTCACTTACAAAATGTATACACATGAAAAGACACACGCTCTTGACCCCCAATTAAACAAACTGCGTAGCCTCTGTTTATTTGCTGGCATCCAATTTCAAAAAGTGGAGATAGTTTGCTTGAAAAGAGAAAATCAATAAGCTTTTGAAATTTTCATTTTATTGTGTTTAACTTAAGTTCTCTTGAATTTTGTGTGTTTAGTGGATTCAAACCTTCGAAATGAAACTGAAACTTGTATTTTCTGGCGGATCAGAAGTTTTGTTCAATGACAAGCGCGAGCATGATGTGGAAGTTCCGAATCAAACAGATGTCAAGAGCCTTCTCGATTGGATACTTGAACATTTAATTGAAGTAAGCTTTTCACGAGTCAATAAAGTCTAATTATTTGTTCAGGACAAAAAACGCGCACCGCTTTTGATTGTTGATGGAAATGTAAGGCCTGGCATTCTTGTTTTGGTCAATGATGTAGACTATGAAATCAGCGGAGGGGTGAGTAGACTGAATTTTATGTTCATGTTTTACTTCACATCTTTTAGTTGAATACGAGTTTGAAGGACGGCGACGAGGTTACATTCATTTCGACGCTTCACGGCGGTTGAGCATGTAAATACTATTGTTGTTGGCAAATAATAAATTGTTGATTTTATTGGACGTTGTTTACACATCTTTTTAGACAAATTTATTTCTTGCAACTTTATTTTAAATTTGAATCTATTAGTTCAAGCATATCATTGCTGACACCTAATGCACCTGTTTCTAGGGTGACTAATTCTTGACCAGGAAGATTTTTCATTTCTTCATTGGCTCTCTCGTTTTCTATTTCTTCTTCTTCATTCGGCTCTTCGGCAATTCCGCTTAAACGTCCTCCTTGCTCGCAGAATGAAATTAGTAACCTAAAGTTAGTTTTGTAATATGAACCTTAAAGTTTCTTTACCGAGTCAACTCAGCTGCATCGATGTTTTGAGACATTGCGCCGTTTATACTTGCATAACCGCCTAACAATGGAGCTAATCGTTGTGTAAGTGTCTAAAACAAGATTTTTAAAGAATGACCCTGTAAATTAACTTTTACTTGTTCGCTTCCATCCAAAATTCTTCCGTCAAATGGAACTTTAATTCCACTCAATTGCATGACAATTTGCATCAAATTAAGCAACGGTTTCAACGTCTCATTTTTGTGGCGTTTTAGCTGAAAGATGCGTTAATTTTTCACTGCGTATTCATATTACCTGATCTTCGGTGACTTTCACTCTGTCCATTGTGGTCAGTAATTCTCGATATGTGTAGTTTATAAGTACATTAATCGGAGTCATTGCTTCATCACGTTCTGCTTTCAACTTGTTCAATAATACAGTCTCCACATGACGCATCTGAATAGAAATTCTTTCTAGCTCCTTCATTTCGGCTGCGTGGCGTTTTTCTAACTAAAATACGAGTTGAATTAGAAAGTTCACGTTAGATTAGAAATTACATCCACATGCTCTCCAATTGCCGTCACAAACAAATGCAACGGAACTGGGCAATTTAGTTGGGCATCCGGCTGCTTTTTCATTAACCGCCTAACCAAATCGTCAAAAACAAGAAACAAAAATTCGCTTGAATCTGATTGAACTCGATACCGGCCTGAAATTGTGCAAGCAAACAATAACTTTAATTCAAATAAGCTTACTGTTTTTGCCCGCGCTAAATACAGAAACAACCGAATGGCTGCCAAAAGGTTGCAAGCCCAATGATATTTGATTTTCGGCTTCAAAGTCTGGAAATTTAATTAGTGTTAAACGCTAAATCGTTGCTAAAACTACCCGAATACAAATCTGCAATACTCAAAGGGCCACCTGTGCTATCAATTGACAATTTTATTTGAGCATTTCTTTGTGATCCAGTCTCTTGGCACAGTAATTTTAAAGGTACATGAGAGTCCAAAACTGCAGACTCTGTAAGAACTTGCTTTTACGTATCAATCTAAATGAAACAAACCTCCAGAATTTGTTGTTGCAACTAAACGAAAGCGCGGATCTCTTACTATTTCGCGAACGAATACAGTTATTGGGATATCAGAGTAGTTGGCTAAATTGAAAATGTTTTTAAGCAAACATATTCAACTTACACGGCGATAAACTAAACAGTTCACAGTGTGCAAAAACTTCTGATTGAAAAACTAAATCAACGTGGTGAGCAGAAGACGTCAACTTGACATTAATAGTTGCAGAAGGCACATTATTATCAAACGTGTCATATGCCATCTAAAGCTTCAAACGTGTATTGTAATAACGCTTAAGTAAACTACTGTTGCCACATCCAAAATAGCAGAAGCACTGATTTCTAGACCACCGGGAGAATCAATATTTGCTGCACCTCCTTCACGGGCATTTTGTTTAATCACTTGCTCGAATTGTTCCATTTCTCTTCGACGTTGCTAAACATCTAGCTTTAATTTGACTGCAAAACAACAAACCTCAAAATCAATAAAGCGTGTTTCAGTCATTGGCATTCGAAATAGTGACGGTTCTGTTCCCAAATAGCCAACTACCATTTTACACTCGTCGGATAGCACCGAGAACATTCCGACCAACGTATTGCTAAAATGTTGGCTTAAAACTTGAATGCTTTCAAAATTACCTGAAAGACGCCAACAGCATTGAGGTCGGAACAAAGTCTAATTGAGCTGACCAAACAAGTGCCGTGTCTCGATAGAAAAGCATAGTTTTTGTCGATAGACCGATAACAAGTTGAATAATTGGGTCGCTTACTGAAGCAGTGGAAAGTTTTGGCTTGGGGACATCAAAAAACTTGCTTGTTTTGTAGACACACAAGCTTGTTGCAACTGCCTGTAGTCTAATAACAAATCTTGGCGCGCCGCCATGAGTTACACAAAATAGTATGCGTTTGCACAGGACCAAAATTGATGGCTGAACTGGCGTGACGTCGATCTCGGCGATTTCAATAGCGGTATCGCCTAGATTGAATGACCAGTCGTACTAAAACAAAAAACTATGAGATCCTTTTAGAGATAGCTCACATTCAGTTTCTTTTGTTGATTGCTTGTTGTTGAGGTAAAACTATGGAACGGGTAACACGCCAAAAATCCTCCACTTGCATTATAAAGACATTTCGACAATGGAGCGTAAACAATTGGGCCCGGATGAATGGCTGTAAGAAGTTGCCGATCTAGCAAGTGATTTTCACCTAAAACTTCTTATCTTTAAAAGCGAGCATTCTAAAACTCCTTTACCTTCATAAATACTCAATGAACAGTTCAAAGTTTGTACATAGATTTGTGAAAACTGCTGTCTAGAAAACTCTCCTAAGCACATGTTATATGCAGGTCCGTGAGAAAGTTTGTGTTCGAATATCCGCTCCACAGTGTAGATCTCTTCATCGGCTACAAAGTTTGAAATCTATTACTCTGACAAGATAGTTATAGAACCTACCTGTGCTTAAACGATAAAAAGCCAAAATTTTTGGATGCAAAACTGCCAACAAGTTTTCGTCGTAACTAGCCAAAAATCGACCGACTAGAATTTGTAAGACCGGATGTGGCAACCTTTTCTCAATCAACACCGCCACTTCATGCCGACTTTCGATGTCTTTGCCCGGATCAACCTAAAATCAACATTTTAATGCGCACTTTTATAAACAACTTACAATAACTATGTTGCCATCGAGTGCGCCAATTATAACTTGGTCTGAAAATGCAAGCACAGCTTTAACCATTTATATTCAATAACAAACCTCGACCACCAATCAATTGCGCAGTTGTTATGTATCGAGCTTCGTCCACTTGGTTGCTATACCATTCTTGAAAATGAAATAAAGACATTTCTGGCGAGATCTTTAAGAATCAGCTGGCAAATACATCCTTTAACAAGCCAAACTTATAAATTGGGCAGTTTTTGGGAGTTTCAAAAATGCACCGGTTTCCATAACTACGCGTTTCACAAACGTAAATGGGAATTTTGAATTACTTGTAATAAGATGCCTGTTTGTTGTGAATTGTTTGAAAAACGTAAAAACGTTTTTTTGAATTTGTTAAAAGTTTGATGATCAATGTTTTGTTCAAAGCATTTAGCAATAGCAAGAGGACACTTTTAACTTGTTCCAAGGAATCCAAAAAGGCAAAATGGAATCTCTTGCTCGTGTTCTGTACGACTGTTGTAGCGCCACAAATTTTAGCTGCTCAATTTCTTGCCTGGCCCGTTTCTTTGTTGTTTAACTACCAAAGACATTGAATTTTCCAATCCTCTACCTTTGGTAACGCTACCCTTCGACTAGGCGAGCGGTCAACGATCCCCGAGCATACCACTAAACCATGGCAGCCCGACTACGGACTTTCCCGTAAGACTTTCCGCCGGCTAGTAAGTAACCGATGCAATTGGGTCCGTGCACTCTTTTCTGCAGTTTTGTCATTCTGTCTTTTGATGACTTTTTGAGTTGAATTGGAGCTTTTAAATAAATTTAACATTTGGTTTGTTAGTGTTTACACGAACTAGCCTTTTAAATTGCAAAACACTACCAGTTTAAGTCAAAACATCTGGAAAGTTTGTTTGAAAACTTCATACTTGTTTGTCTTTGAACGCGCTTTTATCATTTTTCAATTTCGAACAAATTAATTCTTTTGCGTTTTACAGATCGTCGAAACAATTGAAGTCAGAAATGGAGTTTGAATTGGATGCCGCTGGACACCCACAACCTCGTCAGCATACGCTGTAAGTTTTTAAGAACTGCCTTTTTTTAAATTAATGTCAATTATTATAGGACGCCTATGGTTACTGGTTCTTCAGTTCTTGCTTTGGTTTACGACGGAGGCGTTGCATTGGCTACTGACCGTTTGGGTTCTTATGGCCGTACGCTCAAATTCAAAAACACTTGTCGTCAGTATCGTGTCAACGAAAATGTTGTTATTGCTTTCAGTGGAGATTTCGCCGACTTCCAATGGATTCAAAATGTGGTCGAACGAGTTGAGGCCGATGCACGCACTTACTACAAAGATTCGCGAATGACTGCCAAGGGATTGCACAATTACTTGAGTTCTTTGCTTTACTACCGTCGCTCAAAAATGAACCCCGTTTGGACTACGTTGGTTGTTGTCGGTAAGCTTGTTTTAGCGTGATTCGATTTATTTTTCAACTATTTAAGGAATGCAGCCTGAGCCCACTTACGACAATCTTGTTCCGTTCATTGGTGTTATTGATCAGCGCGGTGTTGCGTTTGAAACTAAGGCCATTGCGACTGGATTGGGACAGTACATGTTGACTGAGACCTTGCAAAAGGACTCGCGTGCTCGTGAATACAAACTTTCCAAAGATGAAGCTCTTGATTTGTTGCGCAAATGCCTCAAAGTTATGACTCATCGTGATTGTGGCGCTATTGGCGAGTATGATCTCACAACTGTTGACGCCAAGGGTACAGACTTGATGAAGCCGGAGAAGAATTTGGGCGACTGGGACATTGCCGAGTACAGTTGCCACTTCTAAATTAACTGTTACATGAGTTCTACTGTAATTTGTAAGATTCGATTATATAAATTCAGTTAAATTATCTTGTTGGTCGATTATTTATTTTTGGTTTTGATAGTTAACAACTGAATAAACTATATAATCATTCTCGGTTATTGAAATTCAACAATTTATTATTCGTAAACAACAATTCATTTAAGTTTCAATTTTCCAAGAAAAGCACTTAAGCTTCTTTGGAATTCGTCCAACTGTACATGCTGTTGCCGATCTGATTGTCTAATTGATTGACTTGTCATCGTAGCCAGCCAGTCATCAACTCCTTGAAAATACTGTGCCCATTCTGAACTGTCTTCACCTGGTTGCAAAGCCATTTGAGCTAATCCTGCGTAACATTGTGTACATCGAAGTCGAGTTGTCCAATCACTGATTTGACGTGCATTTGCCAATAACAAAAAGTATTCTCTAAATTGAATAGAAATCTTTGAAACAGAGTATTTGAACCTACTCGAGGATTCGTCTAAAGCCGGGAATTTGCTTCTGTTGAAGATTACAAATCAAATAAAGAGCGCTACTGATTGTTGTCGGATCTACCTGAAAGCAACAATTAAACAAATAACTTAAAATATAAATATTGCCTTTGAACTCAAGTCCATATTCAAAGCTGCTGACATAAATGGCTTTAAGATCTTTTCAACGATGTCCACCATAGGTTTTGACTTTTGAGCTGGCTTTGCAAGTGTAGCACTTTTGCGTATAACTTTTCCAATTTCCTTCATTTGTGCGGGCTTTTTTGATTGAACTTTGGATCTTTCATCAAAATTGTCAGGCTAAAATCTAAGATAGTAATTAAATATGTTTAGAAAATTTACCAGTTGATTTTGGCCGCTAAGAATCTGATGAATTAGATCCCCAATACAATTAACAACCTGCATTCGTTGGATTGAACTATGAATAGAGTAAATACGCTGACAAAATTCAGGAATCTCTGATAGATCTGATTCGAGGACATGAACAATGCACGAATTGGTTTTTGACTAAAGTCACAAATAATTACATCAATATTTGAATAAACTTACCGAAAACTTGGCAATATTAAAATGATTTTCCATACGAAGCAAAGTGCTCAACAATCCTTGAGATTGAGCGCGAACTGCTGATCTATTCAAAGGTGCAAATTGTCCGAAACACTCAAAAGCAACCAAAACTTCAATCGGATCCTCTTTGTTACGGAACGCTTCCATAAATGCTTTAACAGTTCGAGGTGTTCGAAGCTGACAAGCCTCTTCAAGTTCGTCGCTAAAAACAATCTTATATTCAATAAATAACTAGCAACTTTACATAGGCAATTCAAATCCTCTATCGTCATTTTTTGTTTCATTAGATGGCTGTTCAGTAGGTTGTTCATTAAATAAGCGTGCAACCGCATCATTGTCGATAGGGTCGTTCACTTCAAACGTTTCATTATTGATAGAATAAACTTGAGACAAAAAGTGTGCAAAGCGGAACGCCAGTCGGAAGATGTTATTGTCTAAATACAAAACCAATTAGTCAAATAAACAATTTTGAAACTTACCAGATGTTCGATCTTGAATTTGTAAAATCTTGAAGAAAGGTTCAGCAATTAACATTTGATCATTAGATTTCTGCAATCTAAACAAAGCATGTTTATCATTAAACACATCATAAGAACTTGCTTTAATTGTCGGCCAAAATCCACAACAGTTGCTACGCGCTGAAACAAAGCATCAAACGAGTCTTCAAAGTTGGAGCAGCAATTTTCGAGCAATTGTTCAAAAGCCAATCTTACTAATTTTGAATCTGTATCAGCAATACATTGAGCAATTTTGAAAGAAGCGCGTTTACATGCTTCTGATTCTTGTTTCTGCAAGCGTTCCATGCACAAATGTTGAGTTAAAATGGGCCATCGGCAATCAGATTCTGTTACTGGAGAACCAAGTTTTTCCTAGATGTTTTTTGCGATAATTAAATAACAACAACATAACTTACACGTAACTCTTGCCCATCTTTAACTTTATCCACTAAACGGCCTAATGTCACTTTCAATTCAGCTTCTGTCAATGTTTTCCAATCTATTTCTTTATCGTTTGTGACATCATTAGAGCAACACGCTTCGGAGTTTGCGTCAATTATCATTTCTTAAAAGACTGAGTTAGAGAGTTGAAAAGTTCGAATTGTAAAAAAGGATTTGAACCGAAACAACTTTTAAAACTACGACAATTAACAAGTAACGATTTATTTCAATGATTTAATTTTCAACAACGTTTGTTGCTTTTTTGCGTAGAATGCAGTGTTTTTCACCGATTAACAAACTCACAGAAATCAATAAACACAACACAAAGCGTAGAACAAGTACGACAAGGCAAATTAATAATAACAACCATGTAATTTTAGCACCCGAATAAAGAAGTGACCAAATGAAAACCAATAAAACAAGTTTAATAACTAGTTCGACAGATTGAAACAAAATTCCAGACTGCTTAACGTTTCATACTTTCCAACAATTGGCAGATAATGCAAAACATTTAGTGTCTTTTTCTTACACGTTTAGCTTCCAGCGATCGCTTGAACCGTTCCAACTCGTCAAGTCTTTTTCGACGAGCTTCTGCATCCAAGCTTGTTTCCTCCTTTCTCTGCGTGTGCCGTCTTTCTTTATTATGATCATCATCGCCAGTCAAATCAATACAGTCACGCCCGTTCTTTTGCTTAGACATTTTCTCTTGAAGCTTTTGCAACGATTCAATGGCTTCTTGATTTCCAAATTCATTTGCAGCTCGTTCATAAGTTTTCTTGGCAGAGTCATATTCGTGATTTTCCTCAAATCTAAACAGCGAACTGATTAAAATATTGAGAATAAAAATGCTTACTTTTCAGCTTGCTGAATCAGTACTTTATCTATGATAGAGCGTGCCTTTGAATGTTGAGGTGCGATTTCCAAAATTCGTTCCAAATCAATAACTGCACTAACATAGTTCTCCATATTGTTTGCGCTAAAAAATAAACAAATTATCTTCATAAGGTGACTTTTAAAGCTTACGCAATTGCTCTTCCCAACAAAGCGTCAGTACTTTCTGGAGCCATATTCAAAGCATTATTGCAACACTGAATGGCTTCAAAGTTTTGACCTTGTCTGATATAATCGCCGGCTTTTCGAATTTGAATTTCAATCAATTTTGCCTGCTGATGATCACGCAAAGATTCGGCAGTTTCATTCTAAAAACAAATTGTTAATATAAGTTCGATTAAAAACTCTTGCCTTTGGTTTTAACGGCCTTCTTTGAAACAAGTCATCAATGCAAGACTCGGCTATTCGTCTCGGAAAACCATAAGCATACGGGGAATTCGGATTGCAAATCAATGATCGGATGTCTGCTCGCATTTCAAAAGGTTCTGTCGGCATTGCTTTTATGGAATCAATGTCTGAGTAAGTAGAATCAAAAGTTGGCTGAATTTCAGGCTCTCCAAGTTGTTGAAAACGCGACATCAGTACGGCCGAGATTGTTGGCGGTTCTTCCATATCTTTTTGACGTGGATCCTGCTGATTTACAAATGAAGAATTCGTTGATAGAGAGGGTCCCTAGAAGTTGACAAATAAGCCGTGTCAAAAACGAATTAATAATTTTAGGGACAGCAAGAACAACAAAAATAAGTTTCGCATACTTTGAAGATTTGCTTTTAAGGTAGTCAAAAAATAAAAAATACATATCAAATATTCGACTTCGGGAGTTGAACGTCGGCTACTTTTTGAGTGCTTTCGCTTAGTTGGCCGCTCTGGTGGTGATCGAGTTCTACTTCGTCGTCTTCGATAACTACGGTCCAAATTATCCGGAGATCGGCTACGCGTTCTACTGCTTTTTCGTCGACGATAGCCATTTGATGCACTTGGAGACCGGCTACGAGATCTACTCCGCTTTCGACGATGTTTTGGCATCCAAAACAAAAAATGTTAAAAGTTAGAG
The DNA here is from genome assembly GCA_024699845.1 of Aphelenchoides bicaudatus. Classification (NCBI taxonomy): domain Eukaryota; kingdom Metazoa; phylum Nematoda; class Chromadorea; order Rhabditida; family Aphelenchoididae; genus Aphelenchoides; species Aphelenchoides bicaudatus. The sequence continues at coordinate 4,331,269 of JAMPIN010000002.1, read as the reverse complement.
TATTGCAAATAAGGTATTGAACAGTTATCAAACTGTACTGAAGATGTTGTCTAATAGATTCAATCATTTATTTATTCAAAATCAATTTGCACTCCTTATTGTAATGAAAGGCAAGAAATAAAGCTATGGCTAGATAATTGACACAGAGATAACAGATTCCTGAGATAAGTTTTGATTATCACAATTTTAAGTGAAAAGACAAAATGAGCATTAAATGACAGTGACTAAAACTTTACCACAGTTTCATATCGATTACATCACTTTCGAAGATAGGTCGGCAGCGTTCGTTTTGATAGATATTGTACGCTTTTTTAAGCAAGAATGAGCCGTATTCTGCTTGTCGTTGACGGGGCCAAGATCTAGATAGACCACTAAAGTTTCCACGCTGTATGTTGTCTAGGTTTTCAATGGCTAAAAAGTTAAATTATTAAATATTTTAAAGGTGTTTTAAATTACTCATTGCTTCTATCATGGCTCCTTCGCGGATCAAAGCTTCAGCCGAGCTAATATTGTTGAACAAGTGCAAGGAAACAACGCCCATTCCTTGATCCCAAATCTCCATTATATGTGCAATTTTCTTCGATGGCTAAAATAATGAACATCTATTGTTATGTTTAAAATAGCTGAAACATACCTCTCCTTTCGGATTTGTCTTATATTTAATTGTGTCAGCGAAATGACACAATGGACGAGAGCGCTTTCCTTTACCGATGTAAAATATTGCATTTAAGAATTCGCGGAATGATGGATTTGGCAACAAATTGGCAATATCAATGAGAAGATAACAGAAATAAGATATGTCATTCTTGCTGAGCGGGTCTTCGAATTCTTTCTGAATAAGTTCTTCTTCGAGCAAGCCGATTAAAAACTGCTCATTTATTTCGTCTGCTTTTATAAGACGCTCCAACGCAACGCTGAATTCTGAAACATTTCTAAAGTTAATAGGCAACAATGCGTTTGTGACTTACTGAATCCCATTTGCTTTCGCTTCATTTCATATTCAACACCTCGCATTGCATTCACTTCTAGTTGGGCCAGTTTTCTTTCATACAGGCGACGATTTGACTTGTCCAAAGGTCCAGGCGAGAACTTGTGTTGGTTCAATCGGCTTCGTAATTGATCCAGCGACAAACTAGCAGCTTTCTCAGTCATTTCAACCAAGATAGGGTCTTCTGTAAGCTTGCTAACTGTTGCTTCATCATCGTTTGTTTCTAAGTAAACAATGAATTGTGACTATTTTTGTTATAACATACCTGAAGAATTTGATGGACGCGGAGTCGGTGGAATATCACGCGGAACCAATGCAGCAGCAAGTGAAGTTGATCGAGGTATTGTTTCCGGACCTTCGGAGATTTCAAATTTTGGTGGTTGAATTTTGTGTCGCCGCTGTGTTATTAACGGAGAAAATGGCGGAGCTGAAGGCACCGGAAGATTATTTGCAAAAGAGTGTTCTTGATTAGAAGTTTCAACAAATGGCTTGGAACTTTTCTTCATTCTATTGATCTGTTCGACTGGATATAAACTTGGAAAAGTGGATGTAATCGGAAGATCGCCGGCTGTTGGTGTTTGATTTTCATTTGAAGTGCGAGGTGTTTGCATAGTTTCTAAAAACAATTGATTGGTTTAACAACAAAATTAAATTACTCACCATTGCTGCTCAACCGATTACCCATCGGATTTTCAAATGCGGTTCGGTAGCTTGAAAGTGAACTTGTTCTATCGTCCGCCGGCCTCAAATTCAAATCCTTCATTTGTTCGCTTATCAGCTCAGCGTTGTTTTTTGTTGCGGAGTGACCGCTGGAGAGCTGATTGGAGAAGCCAGAAAGACGATTGGCCGATAAGCGCGCATTGTAAGTGTCGGCGTTCAGCAAGTAGTCGTCAATTTGTTGGTTCAATGTTGGCTTCTTTGGAGACGGAATGCATTGCGTAGAGGCGGATCGATTCATTTGAGGCGGTGCTTTTGTTTTGTGAGGTTGAAACAAATATCTAAAACTATACGTAAAAGTGAGTGTATAAATTAGAAAATACCTCAAGAACTTGAAAATCTTTCTATTCTTCCTCCTTTGTCCTCGCTTCATCAAACCACGCAAAAATTCTCGACTTGACCCTTTGGCAATGTCGACAGCCGTATAATTTTCCCGATTCATTGCAAGCAAATCGGCTCCATAATGCACAAAGAGTTGACACATCATTAGGTTATCCCAAGAAGCAGCTACGTGAAGCGGTGTTAAAAGATCTTGCGGTTCCTGATCATTAACCGAACATTGAGCAGTGTCCAACAAGTATTTGGCTGTTTCAAGCGATACTAAAGCATTGTAATGTAATTATTGTGTTTATAGACTTGACTGCAAACATTAAAATCAATCAGTTTTAAAGCTTACCTGTCGAATTACATCCGGCCATAACATGCAAGAGGTAAACTGATTTGGGCGATGGCGCCCGTTCATTTTGTTCACATTCGTCTGCCATTTTCCTAGACAAATGTGAATAAGGATGCCTTAAAGTTGAACAACTTAATAATCAAAGATTATGCACACAGTATGTAAATCAAACGCTGAAACAAACGCCAAAGAAATGCGCAATAAATTAAATTTCACGTGCGCCCATATGAACAATATCTGCGATGAATAAAAACACACATTTAAATTTCGCATGTCTTTTATTAACATTTTATGAGATGTATTCATGAATACGATCTTGTAAGTTAATGCGTGTATTAATAGTTAGTTCATTCATTAAATAAGTGTTTATTAAAATCTTCAATTGTCAGTCAAATTAGTTTGGAATGCATAAAGCCATTTAACAAAACTCATCGCTACAATTTATTGAACACTCTTTACAAACTGTTTCCAAACATTTAAAAGACTCTGTGATTATCGTTCACCACAAAGACTGTAAAATGCAATAAAAAAGCTTCGAAAGTAAACCAGACTTTTTATTAGTGTGCCCAATCGTTTTGTCGTTTTGTCTCAAGCAAACAAAGATTGTTTTTATTGTTTCGCCTTTTAAAATCAGTATATGAGATGCTTCTGTTTTTTCCCAGGTTGCGCAATGTTGAATGATATTAAGCGTCACTTGCGCTTTTCATGAACAACGATCTCACTCACACATCTAATTTGCACTAAAGTTCTTGTGTTTAGCAGTATGTTCTTTGCGCCATTATCATTAATTTGTCGCGTGGCTCACCAGCCGTTTCCGATCGTCTCGTTTCGGACCTTTTACAAAGTCCATTTAAAGGTATGCAAAGTTCTTACGCAATTTGTTTTCTAAAAGTTATTTTTAATTTGTTGATTTAAGACGCCTGCACGATTTTATTTGAATCAGATGACTCGTTCATGCAGTACCAGTTCACCCACTTCTCCGCCGTCAAGTTCTTCACATGGAAATTTAAAATTCTATCGACGTCCTGGAAATAGACATCCTTGGACTGAAATAAAGAAAGTGGACGAGGATCATTTTAATTTGTTACAACCTGATCCTATGAGGCATGGCTGGATGTATGGTGGAGATTTGGCTTCTCAGGCGCTGTATTGTGCTCAACAAACTGTTGAACCTCATTTGCGCCTGAGCAGCTTTCACTCATACTATATCTCGCCGGGTTTAAAACAACCACTTGAGTTTAAAGTTAAAAGATTACGCGACGGACGACATAACTCTTATAGGCGAGTCGAAGTTTTGCAAGGAGATGACAAAAGAATGGTTTATCACGCGGAATTTATGTTTAAAGTAACTGAGAATAAACTGCGTTGCAAAAGTTTAAAACATCTTTTTAGAGACACAACGCACTTATCAAGAACGAAATGGTCAAAGAATCTGAGTTTCCATGTGTTCCAGCACCAAGCGAGTTGCGTACAAGTTATGAATTGTTTGAGGAGTTGGCGGCTCAAAAAGTTGATTTGAGAACGCTGCACGGAGTTGCTTTTAACGGTGTGCAGTTTCAACTTGAAATGTTCATAATTTCCACATTTAGATGACTTGCCTTTTATTGAACACAAGCCATGCAATGGCGCTCAATTCTTGCGAGGACCCGACGAGCCATCACTTAAACAGTGTCTTTGGTTAAAATACAAGTTAGAAAACTGTGAGTTTTGTTGAAAATAGAATATTGATCAAATTGATTTCCAGTCTCCAACGACGCCAACTTTGCTGATTTAATTTTAGTCTATTTGTCTGACATGGGCATTTGTTTTGCTGGCGCTATGCCATTTCCACGGAGAATTTTTAAAATAATTGCGAGCATCGACTTGAATGGCTGGATTCATTCGCACGACAAGTAAGATTTGTTTAAATTGAATATTGTTTGTTTAGTCATTTTAGCATTCAACCAAACGATTATTTTCTTTATGAAACATCGTGCATGGTTCACGCAGAGAAGAAATCTCTCAATTTGGGGAAATTATGGACGAAGGACAAACAATTAGTCGCAACATTCGTGCAAGACGCTTTGATTGAGCCAAAGCCGGAAAGCAAAATTTGATTGTTGTGTTTGAAGTAGGAAATAAATTGTTTGGATCGATTTAAGAAATGTTTTTAACCTTGACGCATTACATCAATTTATTGAATTCAACCAAAGTAATTGCATACTTTAATTAGCCCATTGTTTGGTAGTTCATTAATAATTCTTGAAGAGTCGATCCGGTCAACTTTTTCCAAATGTTGATATCATACGATTGCTTGTTGTGTGCAGCGTTAAACAGACTAAAACAATCATTTGAATGCTTGTTTAAACACTTACGCTTTGACTGCTCCTTTGTGTTTATCCTCGATTGCTTTTAAGAAATCGGCCATTGAATTATATGCATTTGAAAACAGTGTCGTCGCATTGTTAACGCCGAATTGATATTTAGTGACATAACCAGGAATTGCAGTATTCAAAACCATGTCAGGCGCCGATGCTAAAATTATTTTAAGCGTTTCAAACTTCGAAAACATTAAAACTTACGGTATTGGACCAAGCTCATAGCTTTAAAGACCACTACATTCAAGTCATTTGGGACATTCTTGTGATACGAAACAGAAAAATGAATAATGTTGCCAGCTGGTGCAGAAAGTCCGGCATAATTCGGATCAAATTCCAAGGTGACATCTTTGGCGCTTTTGGGATTGTACTCCCGCATCATTTTGGGATAGACACTGAAGAAAGTGGTAACCATGTTTTGAATTTCTTTGCTTGGTAAGCCGGAATTTTTGTCAACTACTTTGACTGAAAGGCCATTCTTCTTATAAACTTTGACACTATCGGCAAAACAACTTTGTTGAATAGCAATAACAAATAAAGCAATGCAAAGAAATTGCATTTTAGCCATCTTTGAATATTAAAACTTTGGCGGACTTTTAAATCTCAGTTTTGTCGTTTGGAATGTTTAAACACCTGCTCATTGTTCTGCTCGGTATGTGGCTGAATTTCTGTGCTCTTTCAACTTAAATTTCCGGACAAAATGTTTGTTGTACAAAGTGTATTCAATTTTATTCATTCATTTCATAACAACAATTTTTAAACTTTCAAACATAGCTAGTGTTTATTTGATTTTGGAGATCGGTTAACCGTAGAGATAGGCATTGTTGAAGGCAAATGGAACTCCATAAGGGCCAAATCCTAAAATGATTAAGGTCGACATCATTTAAAACAGTTTCACCCACCAGAGATAGCACGTGCGCCGCCAAGTGGATTGTACCAGCCAGTTGATGTAGTCCCTGTCCACGGATTATAACGGTAAAAAGATCCATACGATCCAAATGGGTTATAGCCTCTAAATCGCCACCCCATTTGCCGTTTGTCACGATTTTTTGATCCAGCAAATCTAAACAATGCAACTTTAGGCCACATTAAAACAATTAAAACTCACTCGGAAAAGTTTACATCTTTTGCATCAACAGGCTCGTCTTTTAACGGTTCATCCTTTAATGTCCCTTCATGTTCTTGTCCGGACCCTTCTACGTTATCTTCTGCAGTTGAAGCGGCCAAAGCAATAGCGCATGCAAATAATGCCAAAAAGAGAAGAAACCTCGGCAACATTTTATGTAATCAATGTACTAAAAGGTAACAGTTAAACTAAAAGCCGATTCAAACAATTTCCGTGTTTATATCACCTTGGAGAGTAGATCAATTTGGCAAATTCACACGTCAATTGCACTATCAATTGGCACACCCACTGCTTTCTTTAACTGTACGAAGAAGGTCAAACATTTACCGCTGTGTAAGTGGGTTTTTTGATTTGCGACCTTCGCGCAAAAGGAACAGTAAATTCGCCAAATTGTCGAAAAACACAAACAAATTTTGAAACCCACAATTTTTAGCTCCACGCTTGCTTGTCATTCCAACAGCATGAAATTATAAGCATTTCGAGGATGTTTCGACAACTTTTCAGATCTATTTGAAACTACAAGTAAACTCTTCAATTAACGCTTATTTTTAATTGATCTCTTTGTGCTGTGGAGCACAAACCACGCAAGTAGCTGTTTTTATTTTGTTAAAACTACACAGATCACGTTTCCTATTCGGCGACTCGGAATTTAATGAACAACGTGAGAAGTAAGAACTTCTGGACGCTTCTCTACAAAACTGTGGTATTTTAGTCCGGTCTGCACTCTGCGTTCAATCATCACTTTTTATTTGAAAGTCTGATGTAATCGACGAACAAACTTTTTAATTGCTGATGTTTGTCAATAAAGCACATTTGAATGTATTTCAAATTACACTAACAAAACTTCACTAAATATTTATTCAAGTCTTAATTAACTCAAAGTACGAATCTAAAGATCAAACAATTCGTTCGTAAAAAACCATTGATTTTAAGTTTGGCGCTTTGTTGGGAGCGAAATGAAAGTCCAAGGAATTTTAATGGAGCGCGTAGGCAAATCTCACTAAAGTGTTTGCCGACAAGTTCGTGTTGAGTGTACGACTATTTGCCTAACAATAAGACAGACGTTTTTCGACCAATACAGTATTTATTCAGTGTGTTATGCGAGGAGGCGACAAAAGTAACTTTTCAGTTGATAAAAACCCTAACGTACATTTTATAGGTTAAACTTTTGTCTTGATGTCCACAAATAAACACAACAATGGACTTGCCGCAACTGTGTATGCTTAAATGTTTTAAGAAGCAATTTTATATATTGGTATTTTGCTTTTGAGAATGAACTTTTGTGCAAAGAGTTGCCGCGATCCCCGAGATTTGTATTTTAATCGAGAAGAAATCGGTTACATTCGTTTGTTTGCACTCCATGTTTAATGTTTAAATGTATGTATTTGAGTGCGCAAAACAATCAGTTGAATTTTGTCCTCTTTATGTTTGTTAGTTCGGAAGTGTATAACAGTTTTCAACACTTTTATTTGTTTTTGAATTCAATATGTACTTTGTTGATATCTAATCTGAGCTATTAAAACTTGTATCTAACGATTAATTTGATTTAAATTCTAAAACACCCTTATAGGATTTCGGATAGTTATTGAATTAGAACAAGCACATTTAACCTCCTCAAAGCATCATCTTAACTCAAAATTTAAGGTCTTTGAACGTGAACTTACTGCGTATTCAAATCAGCGACTGTTTGCTCAACAAATGGCTCCTTTCGGTTTTCGTTGATGCTTTTTATGCTCAAATATTGCGCACCGTTTTGAATTGAAACATTTCAAACGCGTCCAATAGTTAAAAGTAAGTGGTTTTAAACATAAACAGTTTGTTTGTTCCCGTGATTAATTAGCTTGTACAAATGACATAATAATTGAACTCATTTCCGCCTGATAACATTTTATATTGTTGGGTGCAGTGTCTGAAGGCGTTTTTGAGTGTAGGAGGTGTTTATCTGGCATTAATTTTAGAACTTATCATAAGTCAGCAAAAACTATTTAATTAAATTCGATTGGCGACTAAACATTGACAACATTTTTAGTGATCAGCTACCACAAAGTAGTGTTTTAAACGCAAACTGCTGTTTGATCGGACAATTTTTATGTTAGTCAGAATTCCCGACTGCTTAATGTAATTAATGAATCACGATACAAAGTTTTGGCCAGAATTTGCTAAAAAGATATTTTAGTTTAAACGTCAATTTTGAACTGTTAATCCCTAAATTCACATTTAATTGATCGTCACAAATTGTTTATTTTTAATAATAACGAATGTTTAGCTTCCATTGATCTCAAAATGGCTCATGCTACACGAATGGGGCACGATACATTAGATGACGATGACGTTCGTTTGGCAGTTGATGATCAAAATGACAGCGGAATTTCTATTGATGGAAGTTCACGGCGAGAATTTGAAGCAAACAAAAAGCGGCGACAATCTCGACTATTTGATTCCACGTTTTTTAGTCAAGAAGCACGTCGATTTTCTACACGTGCCACAAATTTAATCGTTCAAGTGCCAGCTTTGCAATTGCGTCGTATAGCCCAAACTTCGGGAGTGCATTCAATTCGGTCAGAGACCCAGCATTTTGTAGGCATAGCTACGCTTCACGGACCTTTACGAATCTACAGAAGTCGAAGCAAATACCGCCTTTTTTGGATTATTGTTATGATATTTTGTTGCTCAATGATGCTTTACCAAACTTACAAATTGATTCAACTCTACTTGGAAAAGCCTATAGTTTCACAAGTCTCATTCTTACAGCCCGAAGAAGGTTAGCAATTTAATGAATTATTTTGAAAAATCTATAAGTATTACTTAAATTTCATTTTAGGCATGCAATTTCCACTAGTAACCTTGTGCAATTTTAATTATATAAACAAACACAACTTGGAAGACTTTAGAAGGCGTGAAAACGTTAGTGAGCAGTTTGTTGTCTTCCTTCTACAATCTATTCTTGACATAAGCACTTTATCTACATTCGTCGACGAGAAAAATTTGACAAGAGCTTACGCTGAATATGAAAGCTACATAAAGAAGAACCCAGATTTTAAAGTTAACGAATTCTTTCGAACTTCAAGGTAATTTAAAATAATGCTTTGCAATGTCCATTAATTTTAGTCTTCCGTGCAATGAAACACTGCGGATATGCAACATCGGTTCAGAAGACTTCGACTGTTGCAAGTACGCAAAAGTAATCATGACTGACATGGGAAATTGTTAGTTTTGCTGGCTAAAGATGTTTAATTATTTGGATTTAGGTTATCAAATTGATATGGGCGAACATCCTTCGGCAACAACTAAACAAATTGGAGTCAACAACGGGTGTGTTTTAATAGATCTTTATTAAGTAATAAAAACGTTTCTAGTCTCAAAATCTACGCAAATTACCATCAAGAAGAACACAAAGACTTGGCCTTCATTCCAGGCTATTTGACGGACTTTAAAGTTGGCTTCAGATATTTTGGTGAGTTCTTTGAATTTTAAAACAGATTCGTTAATTTAAAGCTATCTACATTTTAGTTCATGCAAGAAATGACTATCCCTTTATAACAAGCGAAGGCATCGGTGTACAAATCGGCCACAAAATCTTCTCGGCAATAAGTCCAAATCGGGTACTGTTAAACTTACTCCTGAACCTGCTTTATGTTTGTTTTCAGTTTGTTTTGATGAATAAAAGGGAGGGTGGCCAGTGTATCGACGAGTGGCCCGTACGTGATGTTTTTAAATTCTTTAACGTAAACAAACATTTATAACCTAACAATATTGCACTTAACATTAAAACATTCAACTCAATTGTCTAACTCAAAACAATCAACGTTAGCTACCGTATAGACTCAGTCGCTTGGTTGGAAGTCGTCTGTTCCAACAGATTCATCACTTGCTTCTTCTTCATCGCTAACTTCACTTTCAGCTGGCTCGATGTCCATGGCATCTGCTTAATCAACGTTCGGATCAAAGTTTAAGTTTGTGCTTTGTTATAAGTTTTGTTAAATGTTTTGATGTTAAGTGCGATATTGTTAGATTATAAATGTTAGTTCAGATTATAAATGCTAGTTTAGGACGAAATTTTGTCTAAAGATTTGTCGATTTTCGAAAACGGTATTGGAAACTACTCTTCAACAAGATGTGTTGCAATTTGTTTGGGCACTTTCTTCTATGAGCAATGCGGCTGCACGCCTTTAATTTACAAGTAAGAAATAAAAATACTTTTAAAAACTTAAAACTATTTTAACTGATGTTGATTAAATACACATTTGCAGCTACAATGGAAGTAAGTCGTTTCTACGCATTACTTTTACAATAAAATTATATTCCAGCGTTTCCGACTTGCACAGTCTATCAAACTTATTTTGAATGTTTGGACAAAGCGTTGAATGTGAGTGTCAATTCGTCTGCAGACGAGATTATGCGACGTGTAAATCCTACCTGCTTGAGTAGTTGTAAAATGGAATGCAACAGATGGGACTATCAAATATTCAATTCTTATACGCAGCCAGTAAATAATTTTAATCCACAACTTCAAATCGCTCCTAATTATGTAATAGACATATTTAAATTCTAGCCTTTTCGCGAGTCATCGTATTTAATAGCCTCAAAAATCTGCACAAAACACTTTTCGGCATTTTATGTTTAGAGAAAGGGTTAGAATTTAAACATTTCTGTTACATGCCGTAAATCCACCGGAGAGAAATTTGAAGTTGTAAACAAAAAAGTTTTTAAGTTCAGTCGTTCGTCAATGGCATACATGATCAAACACGAGCAATTGAAGCAAGCCAATTTGGAGTAAGCATTAAAACATGTTAAACGTTTAAATCATTGTTTACTTCAGCGATGAATACATTGGCGTTGACATCTACTACCGCGACATTGCATATACGGAATACAAGCAAGTGCACAAAACTTCATTGAGTGAAGTTTGGAGCGCCCTCGGCGGAAATATGGGACTGTTCTTGGGGATGTCAATTCTGAGTGTGATTGAGGTGATCATCTACATTTGTAAAATCAGTTGGTTGTTTCTTTCACGCAAACGAAGGGAACACATGATCGCTAAAGACGAAAAGGTACATTTAGAAACCATTTACACAACTTAACGTCTGAATTTTGTAGAAGAAGGCAAACAAGAAGATGGGAATTTCAAGCATTATTGAAGCTGCCAACAAAGCAAGTTTAATGTTAGTTTTAGTAACTATGAAAAGATTTAAGGTTGCAATGCCCGCTCAACAAAGTCATCGATCTTCTTCTACTGCTTCAATCTTGAGCACAAGTCCGCTAAGTTCACCGACTGAAAAAAAGATGAGCACTCGATTGAAGAAGTTTGCCGACTCCATCAAGAAGTCAACAAACGTTTGGCCAAAGCAGCCATTTAAAGTAAACAAAGCTTACGCTTTTGTTGCATTCTAATTTAAATATTTAGGACATACACAATGTAGAAAGTTCAACGTCAAACACGAGTAATGAAAGTTTCCCTTCATATTATTTGAACAATTTGGTTGCGGAAAGAACACACGGAATGGGTCGTGCTATGGACATGCAACAACAAGACTTTGTAGAACTGGAACTTGAAGTTGGAACGTCGGAATCATCGAGCCCGAGTGGAACTCGTCGCACTGCACCTGCAAGAATCAAACGAAGTCGTACGTTGAGCATAAGCATGGAAGACCACAAGAAAATGATTGCTGCTGAGTTAGAAAAGCGCCGTCCGACGTATGTTTCTCTAGAAGTTAGCAGGTAAGCAAATTACAGCAATGCTTTATTGATTTCGCAAAACAAATTTAATTTTTAGAGCTGATCTCAAAACAATCAACCAAAAGCAGCCGAATCTTGTTCGCCGTTCATTCAACTTGCTAGCGGTCAAAGCCAAAAAGTCTCACGGATCAAAAAGCGCAAACATAAGTCCTATTGAAAAAACAATGAACATCGATTTCGACAAACTAAAGCCGCCCAATCTGACACTTCCGCCTTATCCTGCCGAATATTTTGTTCCGTCATTGAGTCCAACTCAAAAAACTACCAAATTGATGGAGTTTTACCGAATGATGGGTCGAAGCAACAGCTTAATTCCTGAAAGAACAATTGTGGACTTTGTAAAGAAAGAAAATGAGCAAAATCAGTTAGACGAAAACAGAAGAAAAAGTGCGTCCGTAACAAGTCCAACCTATTTAAACGATTTCGACACAAATGAATTTGACACAGTTGTGGATGGCTTGAATAAAACAGACGAAGCAGCCGACAATTTACAAACCAGTGAAGAAGTTCCAGAAACTTTAAGTCAAGATATAGTACCGTCCATTCCGCCAACTCGTCGATCATTAACGCCGTCCACATCAACTCTTCCTTTACCAGCACAGTGGCAACCAATCACTCGGATTGAGATTTTAGACGACAATTCTACTCGTCTTTGCATTGATCCGGATGGCGATTTTGATCAAAAACTCACAAACTCTGATTCTGATTCAACAAAATCAAGTCTAGAAAAACAGTATTCAGTTGTGGATTTAAGCTCTCTAGACAAACAACTTTGAAATACGTGTATGCATTATAGTAGATGAACTGTGTTTGTACATATTAGTTTGAATCTGTTTAAAGAAACACTCTTAATTTATCGACTAATAAACTTTATTTCACTATGCATTCGTTGTTTGGCAGAGCAATCAAGCGGCGATTGGACGGCAAAGATTTTATCTTTACGCAAAAAATACATTGACCGCTTAAATTAGCTTTGCGGTCTAGAAAAGAAAAGTCGCCGGATGCTGCTGACCGATCTTATCTGATCTCACACACGTCGAGCACTTTTGTAGTCAACCGCAATTCAGCAATGTGTCTCTAGTGTAATTTTTAAACTGCCCGCCACTTACATCATTTTAAAGGAGGCTTATAAAATTAGTCCACTAAACGTGTTATGTCTTGCAAGTTTAAACATACCAAAAGGTTTCGAAAGCGCTAAACAAGGCCTCAAATAATGAACTGATTGATAAAGAACCGTCGGAAAACGCTGATTTGAATTCCCCACTTGAGTTGCTATCTTACTTTCGTGTTTTTAGAGCTTTCGACATAGACTCAACTGCGTTTATCAGCGAATGTGCCGGTCTCAAAATGTGTTTATGGCTCGCTTTTGGAATTTTACACAGATATTATTCTTTAGTTTCGTTGCTTTTCAAGCCAGTCTTATATTGTTGAACCCGAATTTAGCAAATTAGCATGCCTTTAAAGTTGTTTCTAGCAAACTAATATGATTTGCAATTTAAAGAGCTTACAGTGTTTAAAGTCTCCAACTTTCTCAAGCTCCTTGAAACCAGTGAAAGCCGAGAAGTAGTCCTATCTTTGCGACTCAACAACTTAACAGACTCATCAATGACTGATAAAAGATAAAAAGACGGTGTTAAGAGCAATCGAAACCACTGGAGCTATTTTAGTGCTCGGGCCTTACTGATATTGCGTTGATAATGTTTTGGTGTCAATTTTGTGGCGCCGAATATTTTGCGAGTTTGAGCCGAACGGTTGCTGTAAACAACTTTATGATATTGCGCTTTTGCTAGTTTGCAGATTCTAAAAAGTACTTATAGTTACTTATTGTCTAAACAGGTTTATGAATCAAATCCAATTAATGTTTGGTTAAATGACCGGAACTTTAATCACTTTACAAACATTAGGAATTTGGCGGCACCCTTTTGGCTCAATTTATTTTTGTCTGTCTTGAATATGAGGTGTGAATTTGACGAGTGAACATTTTATTAGCCGTGTTTGATGAATGAGCAAATTGTTTGTTCCGGAGGAAACGATTGAGGGCGGTATTTGGGCGTGAATTTATATTGTAGATTTTAAAGATTCTTTGCTCATTGTTATAAATCGAATGTTGCGCGTTTTTTCTACGTTCTAAATTATCCAATTTCAGAATGATCGACCTTTCATCAATTAATCCCAATAAACCGACGACATCTGATGCACAAGCTCCGAAAATCAGTTTGGACGCCAAAAATCAACTAATTGATAAAGTCAAAAGTACTTTTAGATTCACTGTTAACAATAACAAAAAACGGTTTAGAGTTTTCATGCAAAAAATGCGGTGCTTCTTTCTCGCAACTCGAGACTTTCAAACGACATATTAACTTCTATTGCAACACAAGAACAAATGATCCAAGTAAGTTTTTGTATGAAAAGCTTTTAAATGCACGCCAAAAACTTCTCAACACTCACTATCCGTGAAAAATCTTCTCGTCTCTTTATCAACTTGGACGATCTCTAGAAAAACAGTGGGTATAAAAGCATGCCAATTGGAAAAATTCCACTAGTAAGTGGCCATCGGGCTTTTTCATCTTATCGTCGCAGGCAATCTTTTGGCCCATTGAAGATCGTTTAGTTTTGTTGAATTTAAGGAATGCGCTAGTTTTTAAAGCCACGCGCAGTTGTTTGATACAATTTTCTTAGAAACACAACGTTTTCAGCTCAACTAGAGACTGGGACTCGCATTCCACAACACTCAACAATGACGCCAACTCCTCAAAATGCAGATTCTTCTGCGTCAGTTGCAACAAATCTAGCCGAACTGTTAGCCGTGTTTCCAACAACGTGAGCAACTGAGACAAAATGCATTACTACGCCAAAATGCTACACGAGTGCAATCTTTACTTGATCCTAGCGGACTTGGAGCTAGCACAAACACAATCATCTTGCCGGTAGCCTATCATCAATCAGTCGATCCAGCTCTCATACAGGTTTAAAAAATCTTGATATCTCATTTATAAGGTGTCATTTGTTTAGATAGTTGGTCCGCCACAAACTGTAATGAAGTTTTATATTTTAAACCATCATAACTTAACCAATTTTAAGATAATTCCTGTAGCAATTGGCCGTCAAATGCCGACTACATCGCGGCCTTTACTTTTAGACGGGTCACTTCTTTCATCACTTCAGCTAGCCTCAAATGGTCGCACGGTATTAAACAGCTCGTCTTTTAAATAAGTTGTCAAACATTTTTAGAACTCAATTCCACTCGGTTCATCAAACAACGACTTTCATCTTCCTCTAGCTTGTATTCAGCAATGGCCAACAATGCTCACAAACTGCTTACAGCCAACACATGATCAAACAACAAGCGGCGCCACAGCAACTGCGACGGTGACTTCAATGAATGCCTTAAGTCCGAGTCTTTTAATCAACGCAGTCAGAGAGAATGGCAAAGTTGCAAAAAGGTTTGAATTTGAAGTTTTTGACGTCTTCATTAAAAACTGCTTTAGAACTAGGAGTGCTCTCTCAACACCTCCTGTTGTTTCCAATAAACGACGATGCTCATCTGCGGACAAACCACTAGACTTGACAACAATCGGTGCAAGATCTACAGACGAAAGTGCGGGATCATCATCCGAAACGGTAGATTATATTGTTAATTAGGCAATCAATTGATTTGATTGTAGATGGACAACGAGGCAGAAAAGCCGAACAACAAAAGATTTGCTTGTGAGTGTGGAGTTTCATTCTTGTCTAACAGCACATTGGAAAGCCACAAAAAGTACTATTGCAGTCAAAGAGTTGTTGACGAATCAGAAGAACGGGAGTCAATAAGAAAAGTAGGCTTCAAAACAACAATTAGCATTCAAGGTTATAAGTTAAAGGTTCCATCGCGTTGCTCTCAATGTGATTACTCTCCGGCAACACATGCACAGTTGGCCCAGCATATTAGGCACAAACATTGTGCCATTCAAGCCTATGTCTGCTTATTGTGTGGATACAAAGGATATTCAGCTCGTGGCATTAAAAATCATTTGCGGAATTCGCATCCTGACGAAATGACAAAACGCAAAGCTTCGATCGGAGACGAAAACGTAGAAAGCGAACAAACAGCGCATGTGCTATCTGACAAATCTTTGCTAAAAGTAAGTGTTTAAATATCATTTTAATGCTCAACCAATGTTTCCTGTTGCAGGACTACGTATTCTGCGTCACTGATACAACTAAACAAATGCCGTGTAATGCTTGTCGATCTACGTTTCCAACACAAGACCTTTTACAAAGACATAATTGTCCGGCGAGGAAATCCGACAAAGACGTAGAAGACAGAATAACCGTTGAACACAAAGAAAAAGTGAAAGAAGAAACGAACTAACTTGATGTTTTCTGTACTTAATGAATAAATGTGATTTTCTTTTGAAACAACAAATAGTTTATTCTACTATAACTTATTCGGCACAAATAGGCTTTGAATTAAAAATCAACAACTGCGTAACAATTGGAGGATCTACTACACAAAGAGAAGAATAAGAGTTGCCAAATTTTCGGAGTTTAGTAACGATAATGGTCAGGCTTGAAAGGACCTTCGGCTGGAACGCCCAAATAAGATGCTTGATCTTTGTTCAATTTAGTCAACTTGACACCGAGTTTGTCCAAATGCAAACGTGCAACTTCTTCGTCCAAAGTTTTAGGCAAAACGTAGAGACCGACCTGAAGTTGAAAGTGGTGTTTTTGAATCAATTTTAAGTATTACCTTGTAAGCGTTTGAGGCGCTTCGTTTGGTATACAACTCAATTTGGGCCAAAACTTGATTGGTGAACGAGGCAGACATGACAAACGATGGATGACCAGTTGCACATCCCAAATTGACCAAACGTCCCTCAGCCAACAAAATAATGTGACGACCGTTGCGCATCAGGTAACGGTCAACCTGCGGCTTGACAGTGTCCTTTGAAGCGGCATTTTCGTTCAGCCATTTCACATCGATTTCGCAGTCAAAATGACCGACGTTGCAGATGATAGCATCGTCTGGAAGCTTCTCCATATGCTCACCACGCACAATGTCTTTGCAGCCAGTAGTGGTGACAATAATTTGAGCGCGATCGGCGACTTCTTCCAATGTACGGACCAAATACCCTTCCATCGCTGCTTGCAAAGCATTGATTGGATCAATTTCGGTAACGATGACATGAGCTCCGAAAGCACGCAATGCGCTGGCCGAACCTTTGCCGACATCTCCAAATCCAGCAACCACTGCTATCTTTCCGGCCTTAAGAACGAGAATTAATGTATGTATGGGATTGTTTAAAGATTTGTCGAAACGCATTTAAAACACTTACAAGCATAACATCAGTAGCACGCTTGATTCCGTCAGGCAACGATTCACGAATGCCGTACAAATTGTCAAACTTAGACTTGGTAACCGAATCGTTGACGTTGATTGAGGGAACCTAAAAGGTGGACATTTTTAAGCTTAACTCGTTTAAAGCGAACCTTCAATTTGCCTTCAGCCAACATTTTGGCGAGATTGTGAACGCCGGTGGTAGTTTCTTCGGAAAGACCATAGATTCCAGCCAACAAATCAGGATATTCGTTGTGCACCAAATTAGTCAAATCACCGCCATCGTCCAGGATCATATTAAGTGGTTGACCGTCGGAGAAGAACAAAGTCTATAATGATTAGTTTAACTAAATTTAAATGCAATCAATGTCCTACCTGGCGAATGCACCATTCATACTCCTCGTCGGATTCTCCTTTCCATGCATACACGGGAACTCCGGTTGCGGCTAAACCGTATATTTTAAAAATATCATCCAATTAAAGCACCTACCGATTGCTGCGGCAGCGTGGTCCTGGGTAGAGAAAATGTTGCAAGATGACCATTGGACAGTGGCACCCAATTCAGTCAAGGTCTCGATAAGAACGGCAGTTTGAATTGTCATGTGGACTAGAACAGATTAAATTAATTCCGATCAAGGTTTAGTAATCAACTTACGACATCCAGCAATACGAGCGCCTTCCAATGGTTTTTGCGGTCCGTATTTGGAGCGCATGGCCATGAGACCGGGCATTTCATTTTCGGCCATCGTAATTTCCTTGCGACCGTATTCAGCCAAAGAAATGTCAGCAACCTTGTAAGCTGGCTTGGACATCTTGCAAACGAACGGTTCAGTAAAGAGTAACCTGAAAGTAGATTAGTTTGTAAATCGTGAAAATGTGGGCGCGCAAAAACACGAATAAGAATGGAATGACCTATCACCACTGTCAAAGAGTAAAACTATAAGTTTAAATGCAATCGGGGATTATCATAAACAAAATCAATGTTCAGATTAAGTACATAGAACACATGGGAAGCACGCTAAATTAGTCGCGTAAAAAGTGATGCAACAACGGAGATTCTTAGTCAGCAACTTCAAAATACATGATAAACTCAAAAATGGTAAATATCTCTAATCAAAACATGTTAGATATAAAACATAGAATGATGCAATCTAGTACGCGCGACAATAACGATCAAATAATCAACAAATAAGTGTCTAACATTCAAAAAAGGCAGAGCTTCTAAAAAACGTACCAAAGAAGTCTCTAAAATGACGAACATTGGCGCCACAAAACACCCGATAAACACAAGCACACGTTCCCAAAAGAAATGTACCCACATGGAAAGCTCGTAAAAATTAATTTTCGCATGCCGAATGGGCGCGCTGGTCAAAGGCTAACGAGACAAATGATTACAAAAACGCATCAGTTTGCATTACAACATTGTGAGTGCTCAATAAGCTCAAAAATCAATCGAGCCCTTGACGAAACAAAGGCAACAATTAAAGTCAAAATTCCGCGCATCACTCAGCAACTTTATTTTCTAATAAATCACTATAGAATTAAGTTTAGAAATTTAATAACACCTAACCAGTAGGAACAACAAAATCAACAACAACACGACTTGACAGATTCAAAGAACACGATATCGATTCCCACTGACTTTTTCTAGATCGGTCTTTACTTTGTCTGCTGTGTAAATCTAAAAGTGTGCATTTAGTCGAAATCATTGAAAAATTCTCACATGAATCATAGGCAATCCTTTCTGGATGTAATGATCTTTGATTGAGAGCACAGTGTGAAGTGACTTTCGCAGAGAAATTTCTTCAATTTGTCGTTCATCAAATACATCCAACGGAACAAAAAAGCGGATATTCTGGCTGAAAATAAAATTTAGTTCAATTCTTTGCTGAAAAAGCTTACAAGTTATATTCGCTTTTTTGATCCCAAGGCAGGTCAGATAAAACGGGCGACAAAAGATCAATTAGCGGTGTGTTCTCATTGCAGTCCTTAATCATGTCTGTTTGGCCAGCACTAATGTAAACTAAAAGAAGCGGCCAAACCAATGCTCCTGTACCGTCATCGTTGGCCTTTGAATCCCAATAAACTCGTTCTTGAAGCTGTTCCTAAAATGTTGAAACTTCGATCTCAGTTGTGATGAAACAAAACAAACCTTTGTGTATGGAGATCGAATAAAAAGATCGGCCAAATCAAATTCCTCCATGTTACTCAAATCAAGTGGAGGTGTAAAGCGCAAATTACGCTTCTGCAATGCAGTCAAAAGCAATCGTTTCTCTTCTTCAATTTTCCGTGCCTAAAAATCTCCATTCACACGATAAAATAAACAAAAATGTTTACCTCAGCACGTCGTCGTCGTTCATTTCGTTCTTCAGCAACAACTCCCTTTTTGGCCTTTTCCACAATTAAATCCATGTCAGCAGAAAATTTGCGATAGTACTCGTCATTCGTCAACTCTTCTTTGTTCAGCTGACGATCGAACCACTCATTCCAATCCAAACAACGTTGCATGTATCCCAACTCATAAAGACATTTAGTCCCACATAATGCTGCTTTCCAGTTGCGCTGATTAAATTTCAATGCAAATATGCAATCGCGAATAGCCGATTTCAAGTTGCCCAAATGTTTTTGTGCAGCAGCACGGTTAGCATAAAGAACCGAATTCAGCACCGGATCTTTTGACTTGGCTTTGATTCCTAAACATGAAAATAAATAAAGATCAATGTAAAACAGAAACTACCATTTGTGTACGCATCACGAGCCCATCGATACTTTTTGAACTTAAAGTGTTTGTTTCCTTCTGTTCGAGCCATATCAGCATCATCATCGGCAGATTCATCGTACTTCAAGGCTTGTAGAGCTTGAATTGCTTCTGAATACTGTCCATTTTCAGTCGAATTCAAATCACGCATGAAAGCTGGGTGTTGATCAAGTTCGGCGCAAAATTTGTCAAAATTGAACGGTTCTTTTGGTTCGTTGTTTGACTTCTAAAAGCCAAAACTATACAAGAATTGAATGAATATCTTACACTTCTTTCCGCCAACGCATCCATAAACTCATCCAATTCACGATCCAACTTTTCTGCCAATTGATTGCGTTCTTCTTCTGACATTTTAACACTTGTTGACGCACTATCACCGGAGTCCATTTTGACTAAAAATGTTTGAATCAAAATCCTACATTCACATTTTTCAATAAAGCACAAGGCAACAATATGCAAAAATCCCAAACACTCGTGCTAAGATTTTTCGCGGGCCAATTCAGCTTTTTGCCGAACGCTTTATTGATTTCTTTTTCAGCTGTATCATCAACTAAGAGAAAGATGCCGTCTGAAACGTTGCAGATCTCAATTGTAAGTTTTATTGTAAATAAGTCAAGCATTGTGTAATAAAAATGTTTTTAGATGAAAACCGTTTTGACCAATATTTTTGGCACAATAAACGGCATGTTCGTTACTGAGGATAAAATCTGCAGTGCTTATGAAAACGAAATGGGGAAATTGTTGGAAGTAAGTTACATATGGCTGCGTTTAGTGATTAATTTAATGTTTAGGATGATTTGAGACCGCTCAAAATGGACCTGCAAGAATTCATCAAGCGTTACTTTTACGAAGAATTCACTATCATTCCCGACCCTACGCAACGCAGTTACATGCGTCGGCAAGATTATTTGAGTCAAATTTCAGCACGACCGGTATGTTTTTAGACTTTGAAGCACTTACTCATGTTTTTAATTTAGGCTATTACTGCACCGACCGAATCTAATAATGGAATTCCAACTGGATTTGATTCTGCGCCAACGGCACCAGCTTCTCAACACAATGGTTCTGGACGTGATCACTCAGCTTCTCAAAGTCGTCAATCTTCTTTGCATTCGACTCCAACCCCGCCACCTGCAAGCTTTCAACCGGCTCCAACTCGTCCTGCTGTTCCATTGTCAAGCTTTCAAGATGCTCCTCCTGGATTTTCTCAGCCAAGACAAGAAGTTGTGACTCAGCGCAGTGAAAAGTTGCAGAAGCAGTTCAGTGATCTTGGATTGGAGGTAAATAGTGTAGAGCTTTGAATCTACAAAGATTCTAAACAGCACAGTTTGCATTTTTATTTGCAAAAGCAGATTTTAAACACCGAAATGAATAGACTTATTGCTTGAATTTAAGGGAGTTTTTCATCCCGAGGTGCTTAAACAACATTTTGGTGATCTTTCCGAGTTGATTCCAGATGAATTAGAAAATCAGCCATTGCTGTTTAATAACTCCTCTTATATAAATGGCGCCAACACTAATAATAATAACAACGGTTTGCTCAACCTTGATATCCAACGAGTAAGACTTTTAAAACCTTTACCGCACATTTTAAGCTTTTTACTGTGTTTCGTTATTTAATCAAAAACGCTTTAGGCTCAGCAAATTTGGTCTCCACAAATTTGGTCTCAGCCAAACAATTCATGGAATTTCCACTGATTCTCTTACTTTCAAATCTCCCGGACGATGACAAACCTTGTTGAAATATTGTTGTTTAGTAAAAGGATATAAATTTTAATTTATCGATGTTGGCATTTAAAATTCTTCAAACAACATGAGAATGCAAACTGTGCTGCTTTACAATTTGAGTTTGCAACAATGATATATGATTACGTTTAAGGACAAACGAATTGACCATCAGCCGAAGACTGTTCCTAACATTGAAGAGTTGGAAACTACTCCGTCGCCTTCTCATGCTGATGAACACTTGGAAACAGATGATTTTTTGGATGAGGGTACACATGGAATTGTTGAATCTCCACATGGATCAGTTTGCGACGAGTCACATGAACAATCTGTTCCGCCAAAAAGCAATGAAGATTTTGGTTTGTCACGACGTGATTAACTAGTTCCACAAGCATGCCACTAATTTAATTGTTTAGAAGATTTCCCACCATTGAATGTTAAGGTTGAACCTAAGCAAAAATGCGTTCCACCACCGCCAGGCTTTGATGGAATTAAATCGGCTTTGCGTGACCAGTCAAATGAATTGAATTGTCCTGAACGTCCAGTTGAAGGATCTCGAAAGGTTTTGTTGCATTCCAAAGCATGTTTAAATTTTTGTTATTTAGGTGCATATCAAAACTGAAATCCCGTTTGAAGTTTCATTGGAGGATCCTCGATTTCCAGCAAGTTTTAAAAAGCATCTAAGTCCATTTAAGCGTAAATTGCAGATCAGTCAAACAAAGCTTTTTTACAACATTGTGCAGGGTTCGATCACTAACAGTATGGACGTGAATGGATATCGTGACAGCTTATCAAAAGCATTTGGAGTAAGCTAAAAGATATTTAGGCATAGTTAAGTTATCTTTTTAGGGATACTGATGTGTACCAGCCAGTTGATGAGAAATTCTTGTGGTTGACCGGCCAACATCTTTCTGTCAATCCAAATACTGAGGGTTATATGCCGAACAATGCTTTTCTTATTGACGTCTTGCAGTTGTATGCAAGGAAATATCCGGAAGGAATGAGTACTCGTGATTTGATTTTGCTCGAAGAGGTTTGTTACAAACTTGTTTGCTTCGAATTACTTTTGATTATTTAGAACTTGTGTTCAGTCGATCAGCCAGTTTGTTTGGGCCGTTCAACAGAAATTATGTCTGTCAGTGAGATGATTGAACGTGAAATGATTGTTTTGAAAAATCAGCGCTACCATGTTCACGATTACATCAAATCAATCAAGTTGTTGAAATTGCCTCCTGGAATTACTTCAAACTTGTATCGTATTCTCAACGCACAACAAGTCACAATGGTTCAAGATGTTAGCAATTACACTGGAATTCTCAACAACATTGGAGGTGACCCAGTCATGGTTCAAGATGAAGATATCATTCGTCAAACTAATATTTTCCCATTGGTCTTCAAGGTTTCTGCTCAAGCTGCTGAACAACGTAAGTTAAATCGGTTACATAAGTGCACTTAATTGATTTAATTTAGAGAATGTTCGTACAGCTCAAATTCGACTTCATGAAAAATTGCCACGATGGAGAGTGCTTTTGGATCAGCCTAATGCGTAAGTTCTTATTAGTTTGTATCGATTCTAGTTTTGATTTTTAGAAATCACGGCGAAGTGAAAATCCATTGCGATTGCCATAAATGTTTCAAGGATCAGTCCGCAATTATTGTTCCAAGCCAAGACTAGAATTTGCATTCCTACGCAATGAGTGCTTTTAATTGTTCACCTATGGAAATATAAACTTCTCCGTACAATCTGGACATTGTTATCAAATTCTCTTGCTATTAAACTCTCGTCTTAAGATTGATTGTATGAAATTCTTATTGTTTTATTTTTGATCGTACTTCATTTATCGCCAAATGTACTTGTGCTGCCATTCTCTATTTTTAAAATGACTACATGCTGGTTTGTCTAAAGATTAGGGTGACTTTAATTTGTTCACAAGTACACTAAACATGCTTATGATTATTCTGGTGTTTTTAAGCTTAACTTGCAATTTTTCATTTGTTTGCGGTTCGGTCTCTGTTTTGTTTTTAAGTTTCAGAAATAAACGTGTACATTCTATCAAAATTCTGCAACTAAATGCACAAAGTTATGTAAAAAATTGAACGGATGCCAAGATGAAAATCAATGCGTAATATTCCGCCCATATCTTTTTTCCTTGTCGTTTGAGTTATTGTTTGTGATCTTGAGGGATGTTAATGAACTTTGAGCTATTTGTTAAACAAAAATATTTGCGTGATAAACTTCTAGAAAAACAATCGTTTCAGAAAAATTAGAATACTTCGATAGTTCACTTTTGTTTTTACTTGCGTTTATTACTCAACAGATCATATCCAAATGTTTTAGACATCAAAATGCAGCGCATTTTCACGAACTCCAGCTACTTGGTTATGCGATCTGCATGTTTGCGTCCTAATCTGTCTAGCAATGTATTTCGTCCGTCTATCCGACAGTTGACTACAACAGCTTCATTGAGTGCTACTCCAGTCACGCCAAGCAAGCAGGTTCCCGACAAGGTAGGTTAAAGTTTTCTTAATAATATTTGCCGTGAGTGACTTCTCGTTTGCTGTCTTTGAAATCTACTGATTAACATGTTCAAGCTTTAAAAGCACTTTTTATTAAGACTACAAGTTGGTTAGGCTAAAATGGAAAGTTTCTATAGTTGTTTCAAAAAACGCTTTGTAGGTTCAGGGGACAGTTGTCGAAGGTGTTTGTGTAACTGATTGCAAGGTTGGTGTATGCTTAACAACAACTGTTTGGTTTGCAACTAACAGCATTTAATCAAATTTAACAGCATTTGAGTTTGTTGGGGATAATGATTTTCTTTGCATTTTAATAACTTGTTTGTTTTCAGCCAATTCCATCGTACTCGGGCTATTTCAAATTGGAACGTCAGGTCTTTGTGGCAACTTTGCCTTTATTGCCGATTTCATACTTTGTTCACGGATCAGTTATGGACACAGTGTTGGCTCTTGCTATTGTCGCAAATTGTCATTTGTAAGAGTTTATTGAATTTTTTGATAATTAAGGCATTTATTTCAGTGGAGCTCATGCTGTTCTCACTGATTACGCACGTCCGATTGTCGTTGGTGAAGGTGTTGCAAAATTGGCGCATTACGGAGCTTACTTGTCTACTATCTTGTTGTTAGCCGGATTACTTCATTTCAATTACAACGATGTTGGTCTAACGCGCGCCTTCGAATTGGTCTTCAGCCTTTAAATCGGATTAACTTCATAGGTCATGTACTCATAATCAGGATTTGTCTTGTCGGTGTTTGTCGACTACATTGTGTTTGATTGAAAAGAATAAATGTCTATATTCTAATTTGAATGTTCTAAGGTGAAGCTATTTAAAATGCCTTGTATTACAGTTTAAGTTTGGTTCCGCTTTTCTATTTTATGTTCGTAAAATCTTCTTTTTTCACGAAAAAGAACATAACGTTCCACTCGGTGTCCATAAAATTAGCCAAAGGCTCTCCGTCAAATGAAGACACCTGTTGCGTTGATTTTGTTGGCGCCCGTCTACTTTTATTCGCTTTGTATTTGCATGGAACGCTTTCACGAAGATGGCGATCGTAAATTTGCTGGGGATGTCCTTCCGCTTTAGATTTATACCTGCTTGCGTGAATGTTTAAGTTTATTTGCGCGCAACTCTTTCATCTAGCTAATGCTTTTTGACTTTTACTTTCACAAACTAAATTATCGCAAATGAATTTAAACGGAGGTTTTAAATAGTGTGGCAAGATCGAAGGATCAAAAACGAAGAAATCTCTATTAGAAGCTAAAAGTGCAAGTTCTCAAACCAAATTGACGCGTACCTTCAAATGCCATTCCACGTACTTTGATCAAACGACAAACAACCTAAAAGTGCAACATTCTGATAGGTGTTTTTTTCCGGAGGGCTTGGCCCAGTTGATTGCAACTTTTTTAAGCCTTAGGGATCGTGTGAGTGAGATAAACAAATGGCGTTACACGTCAAAGCAATCAGCGACGAAGGCTGTCAAGTTTTTATTGGAACTCAAAAACTGTATGCTTTTTGGCGAAGCTTATTAGATTCATTTCAACGTTTGAAGTTTCGAGCTTTTTTAAACTTTAGGAAAGAAACGGTTTGTGTGTCTCGAAAATAACCGCCCAATTTTAACAATTGCTCACAAGACACCTGTAAAACACGTGGCTGGCACACTTGCCGAAAACCTTTCTGCACGCAAAGTGGGCGTTCCTCACTCGCCAGACTGATCAGTTGCTAACTCAAAATAGATAGCCGATTGTCATCCAAACCGATTTCATCTCGACGTGAAGTTGCCGAAGCGCGAGAGACAACAATTAACTGAAACAATGACAGTCTATTTTAGGCGAAAACAAAAGATTCACGCGCTTCATTGATTGCGCCTGAGAAATTTGAGTACAAACGGACTTATTTTCTTGACTTTGTTTGTGTTTACTTATCTTTTTATTGACCATCTGATAAGCGAAGTTAGTGCGCGTTTGGGAGTTTTGGCACGGTTATTCAAAGCACACTTAACCTGATTTTTTCGTGACGACCAAACAATTACTCACAATGTCTGAGTGAAAGTGGCGGTTTTATGCACGAGGCAACTTTTTCTGATCCTTGAATGTCCTTTATACTCATCTTTGTGGTTTTTTGACTTCGGCGTGCGCAGTTACTAATCCACTAAACACCCGTTTACGTCTGTTTTTGTTTTCTTGATTAATAGTCGCTTATTGGGCGCGCCAAAAGTTGTTGTTCGTTTGTGAATCAAAGAACATTGCTAGTGAGATTTTGATTGTTTATAAGTCGTGCTTATTTTAGCGTTGTTTACTTCAAATCCTTTGCGTCTATTAACATTGAGCACTTTTGCTGCTTCAAAAAGCAGATGCCTTTTATAATAAAAGTGCACAGTATTTAATTGGTTTGTGCAAAATTATCAATCTGCACAATTATTGCAAAAAACTCCAATTTTGACACACACGTTATCATAAATGCAAAGCGGCAGGGCCGAAAAGTTTTAAACCGACCTTTAGAGTGGTGCTCATTGCGCAAACTTCCTCCTATCATTTTACAAAACCAATCATCAGTTCTCTTCTTGCTCCCCGAAAACTTCCATTTTTAAAAACTGGGTTGTAACACGGAATTTTAAAACCTGAACGAGCAAATCAACGAGCTCAGTCGAGTTTATTTAGTCGCGTGAA
Source organism: Aphelenchoides bicaudatus (assembly GCA_024699845.1). Taxonomy (NCBI): domain Eukaryota; kingdom Metazoa; phylum Nematoda; class Chromadorea; order Rhabditida; family Aphelenchoididae; genus Aphelenchoides; species Aphelenchoides bicaudatus. Next base: position 4,304,684 of record JAMPIN010000002.1, on the reverse strand, counting down.
AGCGGACGTATTTGGAGTTGTTAATTTTGTTTTTGTGTCACTTGCTTTGGCTATTTGCCGCCACTTTTAGAGACACATTGTAAACAGCATATGCGCGTGAGATGGCAATTAAGTTTAAGCACTATTAGTTAAAGATTGATAAGAATTTAAAAGTTGACCGCTTATGAGGTTGTTTTGATTTAAATACTCGGCGGCGTTACCAGTTGCTATTAAAGAGTGGCTTTTCGAAGGCTAGCTACCTCTCAACTTTGCACCCAATTGTCCAAACACGTTGTCCACACACAAGACTCGTGAAAGCGTGTACTTTGTTCCTTATCATTTTTTCCCGTCGTGTCTTCCAATGTTCGGTTGCGGTGTTTCGTTGAAACGATTGAAGAAAAACACCGGGGTTTTCGATTCACCCCAAACTCTTGAGGGGTCATGTGAATTTGCTGGTTTGCCGAAAATATGATTTTAAGTTGACGGATTTGGTTGCAAATTGTTCGCCAATTCAATTTATAACTGCATACTTTGATTATAATCATTTTTGAAAAGTGTTCTTTCAAACGTAAAAGCTCTGGATTTCTTACACGTTTTAAACGCCCTTGTTTGAGAAATGATTACAATCAAGAGCATGCAGTTTGGATTGGAAAAGTTGCTAACATTTATTCGGAAACATTTGAGACGAAACAATTGCTGCACTCTTTAAAAATCACGCCATTAATTAGCCTCATTGGTCGTTAAATCAAACAAGTTCCACTTATGTTAATTAAAATTAAGCGCAAAACAGGTTGACCATCTTTTCGATCGACCATCAACGTCCCCTTTCTTTTTCACTTGGATTTTCCTACCAACAAGAGTCTGTTGGCTTTCCGCTTTTTTGTTCCCTCTGCACATGACTTACGTGTTTTTGTTTGTTTTGAACGAATTTTAGACGATATTTACTGCGCATTGATTTTGTTTAAATATCCTAATTTCAGGTATATAAATCCAGCTAAACTCATCTATAACTTTTATTAGGTAGGAATTTAATAATCACAAACTTTTAAAATCTACAAAGCAAAACTGCTTTTAAATGTCACAGTCTCGTTTCACATGCAAAATCGCTCTCTAGAAGTCTTTTCTGCTCAGTTTCAATCACACTTGAATTTTCAGGCTGAATCTTTATTGACGAAATGCGCTCATCTTCTGCTATATTGATTCAAAAATGTGGTTGGAGACCGACTGGAACCGCAAGAATGCTTTCACGCGCCAAAAGCACAACTACTTCCAGTTCATCATCTTCTTCATTGCAAAAAGAAGCTAAAAAGCCGTTGTTCAAAGCAGACGATGTGGTTGTTGCCGAAGCTTTACGAAATGCTCAATATCAACAGTCTCATAATGAGATGGCCAGCATTGATCGAGGTGATTGTCAGCGATGTGGAAAGCCGTTGAAGCCTCCGCCAACAGTCAATTCTACAAACAACTTGCTTCATTGTCCAGATTGTCAGATGCTCTACGCAACCGGTGGCAGTTCTTCGTCGGCAGCACAAAAGTACGATTCAAAATCATCCGATGCATACTTTCGTAGACCGCCCTATCCTTCTGAGGTTTGCTTCAGTGTTAGTTGGCGGTAGTAATATTGACTTGTTTAGATCGCTAAATATTTGGATAAATTTGTTGTTGGTCAGCACGAAGCTAAACGCGTTTTATCCGTCGGAGTCTATCAGCACTACAAACGTCTTGCAAGCAATCACGAATTGAAACGTCAGCAGGCTATTTCAGCGGGTCTTCAGCAAAATGGTACAAGTTCTCATCATCATCATGTTAGTGGCGCTAATGTTCCAAGCAATATGTTTCAATCTGGAAACTTGAATAATGGATATGGGCCTACATTCGCAGGAGGTTTGTCTAATCGTTTTCGAAGTAATATTAGTTCAACTGTGTTTTTGTCAAAAATTCACTTTTGATTCATCTGTGACAAGCGCTTTACATTTTGTGTTTAGAAGGCCAAACTATTGCTCAGCTTTCTGTGCCGTCCATCCGTTCTTCGCCACTGTCTTCTAGCGGTGGAAACGCAAATCAACCATCTTATACAGCTGGTACAAATTTCACATGCCGTAACTTGCATCATCAGGAAGATGAGGAGTCAATCAAACTCGACAAGTCAAACATTATGTTGTTAGGTGAGACTTTTGAGATTTTCATTGAATCAATTTGATTGTTGTTTAGGACCTTCTGGTGTTGGAAAGACCTTTGTAACACAAGTATTGGCACGTATTCTCGATGTTCCAATCGCAATGTAAGTGATTTGAACTTCTATGCCAATAATTCTAATTTATCTGTTTAGGGCTGACTGCACATCAATGACTCAAGCTGGTTATGTAGGAGAAGATGTAGAATCGGTTTTACAAAAATTGCTTCAAAATGCGGGTGGGGTTGTTGAGCGAGCGCAACAAGGAATAGTCTTTCTTGATGAGATTGACAAGATTGCTGCTACAGGTATTATTTTACTACGTGGAGTTTAATAGCTATGATTCTGTCTAGGTGAAGCTGCTAGTCACGCATATCGCGATGTGAGTGGAGAAGGTGTGCAACATGCATTGCTCAAATTGGTTGAAGGAACAGTCGTCAACGTCAAAAATGGAAGAAAAACGCCTGGACAGCAAGATACAGTTCCTATGGACACTACTGACATTTTGTTCGTCAGCTCTGGCGCATTCAGTGGATTGGAAAAGATTGTTGGAAAAAGAATGGACAAACGAGCAGTTGGTTTTGGCAGTGCATCAAACTTTCACTCAATTACAAACGATGACATTGCAAATCAACAGGTAGGCTTTGAGCTTTGCGACTTTAATATATTTGTTTTAGTTGGTTAACGAAAAGCGAGACAAATTGTTTATGCAAGCTGATCAAGGCGATTTGATTAAATTTGGAATTGTGCCTGAACTTGTTGGCCGCTTCCCTGTATTGGTGCCGTTTCATTCATTGAATAAAGGTAAGCATTTTGAGTACTCTATTTTAACGCCAGTGTTGTTTTAGAGTTGCTTGTCCGCGTTTTGACTGAACCGAAAAATTCATTGTTGGCTCAAATGAAGCTCCAATTTTCCTTGGACGATGTAAGTGATTTTTAATTCATGAGCTTGCCATTCACCACATGTTTAGGTTGAACTTGAATTTGCTGCAGAAGCTTTAGAGGAAGTTGCTCAATTAGCACTGGAAAGAAAGACAGGTGCTCGTGCTCTCCGCTCAATCGTTGAAAAGGTTCTACTATTGGCCAAATTTGAAGTGCCAGGAACGAATGTCAAGAAGATCTTTGTTGACCGCAACTTGGCTACAATTTATGAATACCCCGAAGAGGCACAATCGAAATGTTCATTTGCACAATAGAATTGATGTCAACGAATAAACAAGTACAGGAATGGATGGATTTTGTGTTTACTAGTAAATTTTGAATTTCAAATTTTGTACAGTATAATTAGTTTCACTGCGAATTGTTCTCTTTAAAATCGTTTATTGCGAAAATAAATTGAATGGAGATAGTTTAAAAGTTGCTTGTTTAACGCTGAAATGCGGGCGATTTATTGAACAGTTTCTTCTTTACGTATCTTACTTGTCCTGATTGAGACAGTTGCATAGCTAAACAACTGTAAAACGAACAGCCAAAAACTAATGGGTCGGAGAGAAGTTTATTTGTCATAAAATCGTAACAGTACTAGACAACAATAATCATTTTGATGACTTATTTGTTTTGTTCAATTTTTGAACCTGGTCTGATGAAGCTAACCGATCGGCGTAAAGAACTTTGAGTTGGCATCATGAAAGATCCACGTCGTCTTTCTTTGTCGCGAGCACTAAAATGCAAGTTTGCTTAATCATTTAAAGCTTTTAAGAGATTACCGAGTCATTGGCCCAGCTGGAATTTGATCGTTTTCTGGTCGATCGGGCAAAATAACAGGTCTTCTAAAAAGAATAGGTTGTACAGTCATTGAGTATTTGAATAAACTCACTGAACAGCAGTTTTCGACTTCAACGGATTGGGAATTCCAGAGAGCGGACTAAAAGCACATAAAATATTAAAAGCATAGAACTTTGAAATCTACCGAGAAACAACTGGCTTTGCAACTTCGGACACACGTTTTACTTTCGGTGGCTCAGGTTTTGAAACTTGAATTGGCTTTGAAACAACCGCTGGCTTGGAAACAGCTACTGGCTTTTTAGAGACTTCGACGACTTTATTTGACTTTGTTGGCGTTGATGTCGGACTAAATTTTAACTTGTAAAAATATCTCTACACTTAATTAGACTCACCGCACAATTGCTGATGGTTTTGTAACTGCGGACACACGTTTTGATTTCTCAGTAGCTTCAGTTGCTGGACTAAAATGCGAATTTTAAGTTTACAATCATCAATACACAATTTAACTTACCGAACAATTGGCTGCTTGACAATTTCTGACGCACGCTTTTCAATATTGATATTTGATGTTGATCTAAACACGAAAATAAGTTTTGAATGAAAGCTGAATAATGTACCGAACAGCAGGCGGTTTAACTACTCCTGAAACTCGGCGAGTTTTTACTGGCGATGTAGTCGGAGTCGGGCTAAAGTTGATGATTATTTTAAAAACATTTCAAAGTCCACCGATTGGAAGATGGTTTTCCAGTTGCAAAAGATGAACGTCGTTCATTTGGATGTTCCGGCAAAGCAATTGGACCCCTGAAAGTTGTATTTAACATCAAATATTTAATGATCTAGTTAACTCACATGTTAGCACCAGAGAAACGTCGGCGCAAGTCTTCTCGTTGCTTTTCTTCATTTTGCTCGTCGATGGAAGATCGTATTTTTGGCGCCGGCTTTACATCAGCCACGCTGTTTGCTGTTTTCGGCTGTGCAAAGCTTCTAAAACACGGTATACTCAAAAAGCAGTGAAAATTTGACTCACGATCGGTTTCGTGATGGCCGGCGATTCTTCAGAACTGCATTCTCCTTTTCTTCTTGTTCCTTGAGACGCTTCTGCAAATAAAAGTCGGGTGAGCCTAATCCGTTGGTTCCTAAACAAAAATGTCTAATCAGGTTGTTTGAAACGAAGCATACGGTTGAAGAAGTCTGTAGCGGAGGTCTTGTTGAAATCATCGTTGAATAAATCCGGATACACATTTTGATCTAAGTTATGTAAGTCGATGGATTCGTGCACGTCAGACATTTTAAATATTGAGAAGTATGAACAGCAAGACTAAAATTAGAATGCTTTGATAGAGTTCTATAACTTCACGCATAATATTTGTAAAAGACGGAAGTGGAAACACTTTGAATTGATCGATAAGGCACTAAAGAGGATGTTGAAAGATCAAATAGTGATTGTTTTGGTAGGCTTAAATGTTTATAGAACACGTCTCAATTTCAAAACTACAAGCAACGCATCCTTTTTGGTCACTTCGGCGAAACTTTTGAATTTATAAGTCAACACTGTTTTGGCGCAGGGAAACGCGCTGCGAGAAATATCCGAAGTGTTTTAGACAAGGCTTTGACAACATTTAAAGTTTAGCTGATTCTAATAAAATTCAAGATGAGGTAATACGTATCGTCGCTCAAACCGCTTTCACTTTCGGCTAAACCAGTAGATCTCGAGCACGTTGATTGCTGATGATTGTTGATTCACATACTAGATTGATGAGTATTTACAGTTACGTGGCTTCTTTGTACATATAGTTGAGCTTTGTGTCGCGTTTTTGATTTGTTATACACGGTATATTGGATCTTAATTGATTTCTTGTGGATTTGGAGCTGGATCTTCTCTCAGTTGAGTCATTATGTCGGGTACGAATTGAACTACATTTACAAAGCTTGCCAGTGTTCGTTCTTGATGAAGTTCATAAAATAGCTGAAGACCGTAACATATTTGCTGAAATCCCAAACGACGAATCCAGTTGAACATTCTGTGGCCAATTTGACTTAACATCCGATTAATTGCAGTAAAACGAGTCATTGCTGGAATTGAGTTTGGAATCTTTAATTCAAGTATTTAATTCTGATTAATTTACACAATTATCACAGTCAGAGAAATAATTTATTAGCAAAACAAACACATAGCGTGCCAATTATGCGCGCGACAAAGTATGAAAATGTTCTTACCTGTGATTGGGACAAGAATGAGCGTTCGACCTTAAACGGAGTCTTTACTTAAATAGTAAAATGCGCAACTTATGCCGGATCTTAGCGTTTTGTTTTTTGATCTGCTACGTTTACTAGTGGATTTTTGAAAGTACGCCACCTGTCATGGATATTACGAAATATAAAGAGTTTAAACTAACTATTTGGCGCCTAATAGCCATTTAACAGAACTTTTTGGCCAACTGTCACATTTTTGCGCAGTAAAACAGAAGATATAAGATTTAGAAAGAAAGTGATATGTTATTGCGAAATACGGCTATTGTGTCGTCTTAACGGAAGGTTCGTTTTAGTGGAGGCCGAACTTCTTGCTAGATGCATGTCCTAAAAATAGTTTGAAGAGCTTTTATTAAGGAAGGGTCGATCAACTCTTATGGGACACACTGCTTTTTACTGGTGTCCACTCTTGTTGGCACACACTATTTCTTCGGCAATAAGTGCGCCAATCTGATCAATTGGGGATTGAGGTTTTGGTAACAGTATAAGCGTAGATTTGAGACTAATTCGTGGTCTGTTGTTTACAGTAATGTGTTCTTCAACTTAAAAACATACACTTTTCAATCTCATTTTGAACTCTATCACTTGAATAATTAACCTTCAACATTCTAACTTTTATGGTGCAAAGTTATTAATTCAAACAAAAATGAAATTGGCAACAAGCACATGAAGCAAGCAATCGTATACAAACTTTTCATTATTGTTTTTCCAAATTTTGAATAGCCTTTTAAGCTTTTGTTGGTTGAATCAGTAGAACTTTCCTGTGGTAAGTATTTGGACTATTCATTTAAATGCTAGTTTAAACATATTAAAACCGTCCTGAATAAGTTTGACATTCAACGACAATGTTCCCATATGCGTTAAATTCTTTTCGCACATTGTGGCGTTGTGTTTAAAAAGCTTGAATATTTCAAAATTTACGCACAATAAAGATCTTATTTATTCTTAAACCTTAAACGTCGATGCCTTTACTCTATTTATGTATTTGACAAACTACTTGCTTTAAGGTAAACCTAAAAAAGCTTTCTTAAAATTTAAAAGCGGTCGATTTAAGCGATTAATATTGTGTTTTTAGCTTTTACCCAACAAATGGAAATTAATATTACCGAACTCCCTACGAACGGGAATCAGTCATCTTCATGCGAGAATTGTGCCGCTTACAAAGAAAATGCTGAAAGAGCTTACGAAGCTGTCCAAAAGTTTGCTCAAACGAGACAAGAAGCCATCAATCTCCAAAAGGTTTGTAATTTGATTTTATGTCTGAAACTAATTATTTTGATTGTTTAGCAAGTCAAAGATTTGAATACGGTTCTACAAGATCGACAAGAATACGTAGTGGACTTGAAGAATAAGTTGGAGGCTGAAAAGGAACGCAGTGCTCGATTCGAGCAGCAACTCGGTGAAAAGAAAATTGAGCTTGATTACACCAAAGAACAGTTGGAATTTGTAAAAGCAGAGGCGGATAAAAACAAGGTAAGCATTTTGTTTGCTTATTCTAATGAGTTATTGATTTTAGGAACTCGCGGAGAAGACCGTAAATCACGAAAAGAAGTTGAATGATATGCAGAAGCAATTTGAGGAGATGAAGGAAAGTCACAGCAAGACTTGTAAGCGAATGTTTAATCTGGCCAATACAGTTCAAGTAAGCGTTTAATCGATGTTTTAAAGAATAATTTTGTGTTTAGAATTATCAAAAGCGATATGGAGTGCTGAACTTGACGCAAGTGGTGAGTGTTTAAGCTATCTAATGTCATCAATTCATTTTTTAGCCTGATGATCAGCCGTCTACGTCGTTTCAAAGTGTGGATGAACCGAGTGAGCTCAAGACCATTAAGCCGCGTCGTGGAAGAGCAGCGAAAACTCCAAAGAACAAACCCACAAAGAAGAGGTAACTTATTTTAAAGACATTCTGCATTTAAGGCATTGAATACATTTGTTTAACTTTTTGATTTAGTAAGCCAGATCAAGTTAGCCGTTCAAACGAATTAAGCAAAGAAGCGTTGATGGCCGAATTGGACAGCAGTGATGATTTGAATTCTGCAGAATTGGTTATTGACGAAGAAGAGCCATTTGATGAAGAACCTAAGAGTAGTGAAAATGGTGCTCCTTCAACGTAAGTTATTTTCGAATATACATTCAGCTAATTTTTTGATTTAGTGAACCGGCACAAACTGGTCATTCAAATGAGTTGAACAAAGAAGCGTTGATGGCCGAATTGGACAGTAGCGACGATGACTTAAGCTCCATAGAATTGGTTATTGACGAAGAGGAACCGTTTGACGAAGAGCCGAAACGTGACAACGATGATCTTTCGGACTTCAACTTGTAATTTTTCAATTAAATATTCAAAGATTTAATGTGGGCTTTAATCTGGGGTTCAATTAGGCAAAGCTTCAATTTATTTCATACTTATTGACAAACTTTTATTTAATCAGGTGTTTAATTAACTTAAATCAACACGCTTTTTGTAGAAAGCCTGCAAGAACAAGATTAGTACGCAGACAATTGCCTAGATCCAGTAAATCTGCCCAACAGCAAAAAGCAAAGCCAGCAGGAATAGCGTATGTTTGAAATTATTAAAAATATAAAACAACTTATTACAGAATAACATGTTTAAATTTCAGTTCATCGGCTATCCGGAATCAACCCACTGATTCTGCCAAAATGCCACCTCCTCGTTCTATTCCGCGTCGCACTCAAACTAGAGCATCCTCTTCAACGACAGTAACTCAAAATGCCGTCATAACCAAAAGAGCTGAGATCGCGCACGATTTCGACAAGTAGTGATGATTTAGACTTGCCAAAGCAAAATAGAACGCGGCGACTTTCATCCACATCATCCACTTCTTCTGCTTCGGTGTCACCTCCAAAAAGTTTAAGATCTGCAAAAAGAGAAGTATTATCAGAAACTCAGCCAACAACATCTGAATCATCTGTTCCAAACTCGCCACCTAAAATACACTCTTCGCCGAGAAAGAAACAAAAAGAAGAGTAAGTTACCTTTAAAATAGTTTTACAAGTATTCATTTGGAATTTTTAGAGTTGCAAAGTCTTCAAACACCAGCACAGAACATACTGTCGACAAGTCAGAAGTTTCTAAATCAACTCCCGACCAAATTGAAGAAGCCTCAACAAAAACTGTTAACGAATCGGCAGAAACTTCAAAACAAAGCAATGCAACATCAAATAAAAGCAATTCGACTTCTAAGTCAACTGTCATAACAAGAAAACGTCGTGTTGAAAATCCAGCTCCGATAGCAGTAAAAACTCCGGTTACCAAACCATCTCAAGCTCGTCCACTGTCTCCACGGCGTGCTCTCCTAATTGACATTCCGGCGCAAAATCCTCAAAGAAAGCTGAGAACAACACGCATGCAAACAGCCAAATCAAGGTAAGACAGCTTTAAGTGACTTAAAGTAACACTCTTTTTAATTTAGTGCCGCATCGACAAGCATGTCAACAAAACAGCCAAATAGCACATTTAACTTCATTACTGCTGTACTTCGCGACTTCACTACTAAGAAGCTGTCGATGAGAGATGCTCTGAAACGTTTCAATTCCGAAATTGAAAAACATGGTGGAGATAGTTCACTTCCCACCGAGCAATTTGCGGACATTCTGTGCCGCTTTATTCGAGGCGAAAACTTCGGAGACCTGTGGTTTGTGCTGAAACAAAGTGCCAAAAAGTCAACTGGACAAGAAGCTTTGTTATCTGGTGCCGAACGTCACTTCTTTGAATTTGTTTATGATCTAAATTCAAATGATAACGGAGAGAGGTGGTCTGGCATCTTTTTAAAGCTTGCTCAAACGTTGTGTTCCGACTGTGAGCGATCATCAGCTTCATCGTTTATACAAAAATGCCAAGACGTGCGAGTAATGATGTGTGCTTTGTTCTTTAGCGATCAACACGAGGTTTGTTTATGCATAAAATGTTCTTAAACAACTAACAATGATTATTTAGAAAGCCGACGAAACCGAAAGATTAACATGCATCAAACAAATAAATGCACTCGTAGATCGATTGGTGGATGAAGACGACGCGTCAACGGTTGTCCGTGTGCTCTGCTTTATTTACACAACAAATGGAAACTTCCTTTTTCACCAGTTTCTCAACCTGGCAACAATGCCTATTACGCGAATGCAGCGAATTCGTCAACATTTAGCCAATTCACCAGCTGATGCCAACACCTTCTTTGCTCTGATCCAAAAAGACATTCCTGAAAACCTAGTCGAAGCGCTACGTCAGCCGCTTGAGCAGAAATTCGGCGATAATGTTAAATAGTCAAAACTTCTGTTACCTCATTTAAAAGGCATTTTCTTCAAAAAGCTCACGGTTTCAACTGGAAATTTACTTAATTTTGAAGGAAATGTAAGTTTGTTCAATGGTCATTTTATTACACAAATAGATGCCAAATAAATAATGCCTTATTTACGTTCTGGATGCATGTGCTTGATTAAATAGGATTGCGGTTAATGAGTTATCATTTTTGAACCCAAATATCATTTCCAGTTTGATTCACCTTTTTACAGCATGAGTCTTCTCCGCTCTGTGTCGATTTCGAAACAGCTCCCACGCTGCCGCACCTCTTTTTTTGTCGGGATCGCAGACCACTTGTATAGAATGACGAAAGAATGCAGATGTTTTTCGGTGCAAACAAACGTGTTTCGAAATCGAGCTCAAAAAGGTTGAAAGTTTAAACTGATTTTTGAAAGCGTGCATTTAAATTTACGTAAATGTTGTGTTTAATAAAGAGTTCAACATGTTTACTTTGTAAGTTTAGTTGCACAACCACTAACTGATTCATAAATTTTTTAAAACAGCCGCGTTTAAAACAAATTACATATGAGTACTGTGGCTTAAGTAGTCGCTAATCACAGTTCTAAAGTCGAAAAACGTCACTTTTGTTAGCAAAACACATGCACCCGCTGATTTCGAAATCCCCCACAAACAAGTGAGCAGAGGAACGCCCCATTTTATGGGAGGCTGGGTTTCATGCGTATTCATTTTCTACTATAAAAACTCTTTGTTTCCAATTAGAAACCAGTATTGCGAAAGAGTTTAGCGAGTCTTTTACTTTTGACATCGACTTACTTTTGTGTTTTGGCCGTTTTGCTCTATGCAAAAGCAGCGTGATCCTTTGATTAATATTTGGTTGTTTTCAGCGCTTTTACCCGAGACCATGGATGTAAATCCAGGCCCGTCAACTGCCCAAGAGGCGGTTGCCACAACCATGCCTTCTCTGCCGGAAACAAATCCGGATCAAGCCTCCAACGTCAAAAATGACCAGACGGCTTGCAATATCTACAATGGTTGCCATGAACACTTGCTTACATGCGATTTGTGCTACTTAATCTACTGCAATCATCAAATCAAAATTTTGAAATGAACTCGGACTTGTTAGAATATGAAGGGAAAATGATGTGAGTAGTTGCATTTATTGTTTAATGTAGATTGTATTAATTGTATTTAGTCCTAAACGTTTGAATGAACGCCCCGGATCTGAACAACTTGTTAAACGTCTCCATGGACAAAATGGGATCTTAATCCGTGGTGCAGATCTCCGGCATTTTCCTAAATGGGTAAACCAGCCACTGCACTTTTTGCAGAAGTATGTTAATTATAGTCTTCGCAGTTGTTAATAAACGTTGTCAATTACAGATTTATTGAAAAGCCCACTTTTGTTGATATGAAAGGTAAATGTCGACGTGCGCACACTTCTTCGGGGTACACATTTTGCAAGTACATCCAAAAAGAGCGTGAAGATTTGGTCGCTAATGAGCCATACGGCATGGACTTCTACAATCTACCTTACTCGTTAGGCAAACACCATCGATGGAATTTCTCTGAGCACTTTGAAGAGAATCCCGAAAGTTTCCAAGTAAATTAAACACTGTAACGTTTCATAAATTACAGAAACATTTTAGCATCCCGGACACAACATTACGTCAACGTTGATGATTTCTGATCGGCTTTCTGAGCCCAAACAATTTTGTGTCGAGCAATTTCCGCCTCTCATTAATGGCCTTGATTCACACCACCGAATTCGTCGGATGGTTGCTGCTCAAGCAAACGGCCAACTTTACACAAAAGAAACTAAAACTGGTCGTGCGCTGCCTGATGATTTGTTAAAGTAAGTTTTAGGCAGATCAAACACTTCATCAGTTTATGTTTAGACCTGTCCACCCGATTCCTGGTCCAAAGAGACAACAACCAAAGCATAAGAAAGCCGCTCGTCGATACCGTCGACGTGAAACATTAAGAAAACGTGAAGAATGCCAGGAACTTCCAATTCGTCTCACTTACTTCATAGATCAACCAAAAACAACGGCTCAGCAAATTCAATGTCAAGCTTTGCGTCAAAAATTCACCAGCTTTTTGAATGGAAAAAAGTAACTTTACTTTGCGGTTAAAATTGATTACTGTTATCACTTTAGATGCCCAAAAAGCCAAAAACATCGCGGACTTTTGATTCAAGACGAAGATTGTGAATACTATGACGAATCTATGGACTTCTACGACTTCGGCGAATCATTTTCGGACAATCCTTATGAATATCAAATTGGAAATGACTCGGAACTGGAAAGCTGCTACAGAGATGAGAAACCAAAAGGATTCTCGCTTGGTGACTACATTAAAGAAGGTGAGTTTTGAGTGCTTGTAATTGCATGGTTTAAATATTGTTTTTAGAAACTAGAACACCTTCAATTTCTAACTACGTTCTTGTTCAGTACCCAACAACACACGACTTTTTTCAAGTCTCACCACACCGCAATCACTCAACCGACTCTCTTTCTTCAATCAATGAAGACGATTACGAGCTAGTTGAAGGATTCGACTTTTAAAATGCAGTGTTGTTTTATATTCGACATGTTCGTGCAATGCTTAAATTATTAAAAGTACCCGTTTAACCGAACGCATCAGCCTAACTTATCCATTTCTTAATCTTTCAATCACTAACACATCTTTTCTGTACATAGACAAGGCGGGAACATTATGAAAAGACTTACGTTTAGTTATCTTTAAACATTCCAATTTAATGCGTTCGGAGATTTTATTCAAAGCATTGCACTCATGTTAAAAACGAATAAATTATACGGGTACAACTTGTTGGAAAGAATCACGTTGAAAGTTAATCGGCAGTAAAATAGTTAGACCGTATTTAAGTATTGATTTGTCAGTACACAGGTGCAAATTTAAACTGGAGATGATTCGTTTGTCGATGACCCGTTTGTTGATGATTCGGCAGCTTTATTGTTTTCAAGATTGCAAGACAATGTTGACCTGATGAACCGGATTTGGCAAATTCTAATAAAACGTGCATTACTTTGATTTGAACGATAAAGTTACCCTCTTGTTGCTGTTGTTTTAGAGCTTTCTTTTGACGTCTTTCTTCGGCACCCGGTCCTTCAGGCAATTCTTTAATTTTGTCTAAAATCAACCGAGCCGCTTCAGTTTTTGCAGCCTTTTTAGTTGATCCTGTTGAAGTGACTTTGACATCCGGATATCCATCTAAAATTGCGGTGCAAGTAAACGTTTTGTTATGTGGCGGACCAACACCGTCATCAAACTTATATTTAGGCTGTGCTTTTAAGTCTTTTATAACACATCTAAAAGTTGTAAACAACTTAATTCAATTAAATATGTCTATAAACACTTACAATGTTGTGCACTGTCCGACCCAATTGCTTTCTTTAGCTGCCATAGGTTTTTGAACACTAACCGGTTTTGATTTTTGAGGATTGATTTTCTGGCTAAACACACAATTTAATATAACAATGTTGTCAACAACTTACAGTTCAGCTAAAGCTTCTTCGCGCGTCTCTCCAACCATGTCAAACTTCTTATACTCGTCATTGTTGACAATATCAAGAAGAATATTGTAGGCGGCCAATTGTTTTGCATCATTCAAGTTTTTTGACTCACCAACCCCAACACGTCTGCCAATCATGGCTTTTGCTATGTAAACTGTGTCTTTGCCCTAAAAGTAGCATTTATTAATCAATTTTAATGCAACGCAAACATACTGTGCCTTTTGTTTCGGGGTGCTCCAGAATTCGCGGACTATCTGAATACAATCTTTGACAAATAAACTCAGCCAATGCAAGCGGATTATTAGCAGTGCATGGACTACGACGCTCAAAAAATGACTCATCAACGAAACCGTCCAAGTTTGATACCTAAAAGCTGTTTTTAAATCGATTAAGCTGTTAAAAACTACAGTAATCATTGCTGGCTCGACGTTGTTTAATTCATCAATTGGCGTAAACAAGGACCTCCATTTGTCATTCATAGTTGTGGCAAGAACTAAAACAGATGTCGTAAATACGTAGAATTCAAAAGTTGAAGAAGAACGCACGGCGATTTCAATTAAGAACCATTGTTGCTGATTTCGAAACTAATCATTAACAATTTATTCACAATTTAAAACAACAAAAGCACAACCCCAGTAAGTAGCAAATTATCTGATTGGTTTTTCGATGCAATGAATTGATGAAATCTCATAAACTACAAGCGTGGCGGCAAATTAATTGCAATTGACTGGAAACGCTTCTAAAAACTGACAAAACCTATGTAGACGATACAATTAACTTTACGCCGAACAACCCTTAGAGCTTAGTCGTTGTTTAGGAAAATATATCGGAGCACTTGTTTGCTCAATTGTTGAGATCAAATTGAAAATTAACTGGTTGAAGTTAGGAAATGCCCAAACGTTTTAAAAATGCCTAGAACAGAATAAATGTCCAATTAAAGCTATCATAGTAATAAAGCTTGAAACAACCGGTAAAAGTGAATGATCAGTAAATTAAGTTATTGTTTTGATTGGAACGGAAGCAAACAATAAACTCAATGTAGATTTCAAAACAATTTAAAATGTGCATATGTGAGCAAAATAAAAATCGATTTCCGAAGCAAAAGCAAAGTAACAAGTTACAGAGATGTATGTGCGGATAACTGAGTGAGAAGTTTGTAGCATATCTAAGAGTAGTTCTAACAAAATAAAGCCTATTAAAATGCAGGTTTCACGGCGTTCGGACCATTGATTGGGGGCTCGCCACGTCTGCCAACTAACAAAAACGTATCCATGCCTCCATCAACGCCTTTTACTTCTATATGATCACGATACTCGAAATCATAGCGGTCGACGAGCAGTTTTCTTGTTTCCTCCGACACCTGAAAGCATTGATTGAATTTAATGAAATGAGGATGTTCTTACTTGGATTCGGTTTTCAACTCCCGTGCTGTACATTCGACTTGCAATGTTTACGGTATCTCCCCAAATGTCATAATAGAGTTTTGTGGTGCCAATAACGCCAGCTTAAACGGCACTTTAAATTTGTTTTGAATAAAGTGTGTTTGACAAACCTGTGACGGGGCCGATGTTTATTCCAATTTTGCAAACAAAGTCGAAGTTCAGTAAGTCTTGATTGAAAAAATCGAGTGCATTTTGCAAAGCAATCGCAAATTCAATCAGTTGATAGATATGCTCATAAGGATGTAAAGCCAGTCGTCGTCTGTCTGGATTTAAGCCAGAAGCGGCCATATAAGTTGCACCGATAGTTTTGATTTTCTCTACGTGGCAAAACTCCGGTCGATCTTTAACGAAAAGTATATTAAATAACAATGCTTACAAGTGACTTACCTAGCAATTCGTCAAAATCTCCAATAACCTCGTTGAGAACACGTAGAAATTCACGGCCGCCTTCGAAGTTCTCTTCATACATCTCACTCCTGAAAAATTCCAGAACATCAGCAAACAGTTGACTTTTCGGTTTCTGACGCGAAAAATCTCAACAATGTGCAAAATAAAAGTTATTCTTGTTTTTTGCACATTGCTAGACTTTTCAGATCGTCTGCTTGCTGAGCTTTAAAATTTCATACCAATTCGTGATTGACGCAAACAAAACAGCAGTCATTTGATGATTTTCGGAGTATTTAGTGTTTGTTTTCAGCGAATCTACTGCATGCTGTGGAATGATGTTGGTAAGAAGCCAATCAGCCTGATCTCTAACAACACGCATTTTAGCCGTGTCTCTCCGCGCTTGAACGTCACCAAAGAATGACATACGGAATGAGGCTTCAAACTGATAGTTTAAGAAGGCGACCAGAATAACGGCCAACAAAACATCTAAGGCTAGCTCATAGATGAAAAATGGACTTGTCCCAAAGTCTTGACTTGCCCACGCAATTAAACTTGCATTACAAGAAGCGCGTTCTGTGAATTGGTGCCTTTCTATTTGGTTTGAAATTTCTCTTTGACAGTTCCTGAAAGTTTAGTTTTCTTTGGCGCAAGCACTGAACTGTTAAACTAACCAGTTGATAACAAGAAAAGCGGTCGCCACAACAATTGCTTGAAATGTTTTTGGCCATGCACACAACTGGCTGAAGTTACAATGCGCATAGATGATCAGCAACATCATGTAACAAAAAGCAAGGCGTTGATTTAATGCGGAGTAAGTTGCACAAAATTGTTGATCAATTTTTTCAGGCGCTTCCGAACAATCAGGCCAATTGAAATAAGCAACGCCCAATGGGAGAGCAATTAGTAGAAGACCTAGAATTGTGTTTATTTTAATTGTGTTTTGTGTCTGTGAAGTTTATAGAACTCACCAAAAAAGTGACGAGGCCACCAACTGTTTGCTCGTCGAATACTAACTCTCTTTCTTGTCAACAAAGGCAATCCGATGGCAATCAAAAAGCAGACGAGGAAGATCGAAGAAAGTGCAACAAAAACCGCATACGGAACACTCCATCTGGGCATAATAGCAAAGCCAACACTTGCTACAGCGCCGAAGAACAGAACTGCTACTAAAATGTCTATGAAAACGCCTCTAAAAGTTGTTTTGTTAGTTCTTGTTGAGGCATTTTAAAAAGCTTACGAATATCTATAACGCGGATGTCTTAAAAGCTGTTGTTCCATGGAGTCAGCTTGACTTTTTGTTCCAACTGCTGCTTCCTCATCTTCATCTTGGTCTGAATGGCGTGCACCACGACCTAAATTATCCAACCGCTTAAGTGACATTAATTTAATAGTTACCGTAAGACGATGATTGTTGTTGATTTGAGTGCATTTTTTTCAATTGATGATGCTTAGCTAACGGACTTCGTGAGTGAGACGCATGATCCGTTGATTCTGCAAAATGTGCTCGATATTCGTCTTCAATCTGTGCTTCGTTGAAACGCAAAGTCCAGCGATTAAGCGAATCCTGAATGAATTTAAAGCAGTTCTTGTTAGTCAGTATGTACCTGATGCATCCAAAAGCCTCGCGTAAATGACCCTTCGCCACATTGAAGAATCTGAGCTAACCGTTGATCAAAGTCTCGACAGTCGGTATCGAATCTTGTAAGCGATCCAGCATTGTGATGATGACTGATAGCAGTGTCTAGGCCTCCAACTGAGTGACTTTCGGATCCTTTAAAATTGACTGTTAAAAGCGAATTCAGTTTAAGTTTACCCAGTTCTTGCAGACCAGAACTTTTTGATCCACGAACACTGTTATTGGCCGAACTGTTTTGTGCCAGTTCCATTGAAATTGGACCGCCAATTTTCTCTGGAGTTGTCCACGACTCACTTGTTGCGCGGTCGGGAATATTGGAAAGTGTCGGCGGATGTTTAGAGCCTGAAACAAGTTTTTAGCAATCGCCTCAATTGTAAAAACCTCACTTTGAATGCTTTGTTGTTTAGGCAGTGTTGTTGGCGTGTTGTGAGTGACTGCTTCAACGATCGGTTGGTCAAGCGTTGGCGAGTCAACATTGGCAGATTCTTGGCCCACAAGTCCTTGCATTGAAGCGGAGGTTTGTTTGTCTGTACTTGTAATAGCACATAGCGATTGAGACTGAAAATAATGGAAAGTTAAAATCAGAACTGTTGAGTTAAGTGACATTGTAAAAGAGGTTTGTGTTGAACTCAAAAAATGGAAATGATGTGAGTGAATAAATGTTGAGATCGGCCTTGTTTTTTGTTGCAAGTGTTCGTTAAAACTCCAAGCAAAAGCAAAACCGTCTCTGTCAAACCAAAAAACAGTAGTGACTACGCAAACTGGAAACTACGAATTGATAGAAGAAAGAAGTTTATGTTTACAGGTTGTCTGCAGGTTGTTTGAGTTAAAATCATCAGCAAAAGCAAACGGTGCTTCAAAGCAAACCAAACATAAAACACATAGCACTCAACGAACAGATAGAGTAAGTTCAACATAAAGCACATAGAGCACACCGAATTGAATGGCGCAAAACACACTTTTAAATTCGTATCCGAGGCGCTCAAATCGACCGTGTCCGGATAAAGCAAAGCATCGGATCCAGGAGTTTCGTTGGTGGCAGTTGAGTGAGCGCGGGGCGGAGGAGGGATTGCTGCAACTGTCGTAGCTGAACAAGTATGATGAGCTCGATGCGTACCTGAACGATCCAATAAACGCATCCGTAAACTACCTCCTGTGCCTATACTTGAAGCTCCAGGCGTTTGTGTGTTTGCTCGACTGATTGGCAATGACGCGGACTCAATTGTTCTCAGTTTCCCGGCCAGCTTTGAAGAGAACTAGACGAAAATTTATGCTGTTGGACAGACAAGAGAGCTTTTAAAAATGAAAGCATTTAGGTTAAAACTCCTAATTAGAGATTGCCTGCTTTCATGCTCCAAAAATACTTGTCTACTCAATTCATGAGCAATCGACATTGATTAAACGAATAATTTAAGTGAATTTGAAACATGTGTAATGATTATAAAGTCTGTAATTTAAATTTTAAAGCAACAAAAAGCGATTTTAACGGGGACAAATTACATTGCATTTGATTAATTATTTAAATTGACTGGACAAATTTGTGAACAAGCATGTTTGATTTGATCGATAAGAGTATGATTTAAGTAAGCTAAAGAGGATTCAATTTATTTTGCTATTTCAACACCTTCCAAATGTAGCCCACCTTTCTAAAACTGGCATGTTGGGAAATTGAAGTGGCTTGATCTCCCACGACAACTGGCTCGCTCCTCGACTCCGAATCTGACATTGCCATTCGATTGCTTATTGACTCGAACTCTTTTGATCGTCCAGCAATGAAGTAAGTTCTCACGCCTAAACGGATAATTTGTTTGTGTTGTTTAGTAAATTACCTTTATGATCTTCACCGGGCTCCAAAATATACTGATTATCTAGACAATCCGCAGTCGCTTGACTAATGTGGACTCGACCTGCAACGCCCGTTGATTCCATTTCATTTGCAAAAGTCACATCATTTGAGAACACGTCGAACTTGAAGCGTTTGGTTCCTAAACATTAATCAGTCAAAGCTTGCTTATGATTTTTAAAAACTCAAATGACAAAACTTACCAACCATGCCGCACATTACTTTTCCGGTGTGTATACCTTAAACAGTTGATTTATTGTTTGCTCTTTCATTCCAAAATAAACAGTCTTTGTTTACGTACCGACACGCATATTCACTTCTTGCCCTCGATCCATATCAAATTGACGAATTGCAATTATCATCGCTAGACCCATTTCAACGCAGGCTTTGGCGTGATCGGCAACTGGTTCCGGACATCTAAACAATATTGCATTTAAAGATTGATTTCTAAAAACGCATACCCCGAGACGCACTAAAAGCATTCTGTAATTTTTGCCATTTCGAAACAATTTCGGCACATTAGAGTTGTTTTAAAGTAACGTAAAAATTGCTGTTAATGTGCAGAAATTGTATCTAAGTGTCAAAAACTTTCATAATAGCAATCTCCAAGCGTGCTGATTTTTTCCAGTCCACAACGTCCACACAAATAATCAAATCGACCAAACAAGTCATTTAGCAAGTTGACCTAAAAGCATTTTTATAGCGGATTTGTAAAATTAAGAGGTTGATTTGCATTCAACAAAAACACTTACCAACTCGTCGGCTGTCTTGTTTGATGACATTTTTGTAAAGCCGGCAATATCCGCAAACAGAATAGAGACGTTGTTCATAAGATTCATCGTGAAAGGTCGGAATTTTCTAACATTAGGCATGGTAATTTGCGCCGAATCCCCGCTATTTCGAGGCACGCCTTCGTCTTCGGGCGGATTTTTGCTTGTTTCTGGACTTCCATTTGTTTTGGTCGTTTGTTGATTTCCTCCAGTTGCTGGAGTGTTGCTATTTCGAGTTGCTGTAATAAACGGATGTTGAGGTGTTTAGAATGTTTGAAAACAGCTGTACATTTAAATAACATTATGTTTGTTTTAATCATTAACGAGCTTTAAAAGTTTAAATTCAGCACTATTAGACATCAACCACTAGCACAACACAATATCATACAATCACCACAACTATCAAATTTACCTAATGAATCTGAATTATTAATAGCAGTGAATTGAAGAACGTGGCGAAATGCTAAATATGCAAGCATAGATGTTGTAAAGTTTAAAAGCGCATTTTTATTTTAACTCAGAAATTGCCTAATCAACATTCTTATGCATTCAAAAGTGTGTAAACTGTGAAGTAAGGACAATCGAAAATTCAAACATGAAAGGCGTTTAAGTTCAAATAGTTTGTTCAAAAAAGACAAAACAAACTTGATTCTTGAAGTAATTCATCTGCGACCTATAAATTCAATGATTAAGACTTGTACCTTGTTGCCGAAAATTCAATCCGTCACCGAGAATGACAAACCTTTTTTGGCATAACCTAAAAGTGGACGTATTAATTGATTGCAAGCGTTTTTTATTACCGATGTTATCATGTGGTCTTTGAACTGCGTTTCGAGCTCCAAATCTTTCCTAGCTAGGAGCGACTGCCCCACTTTTAAGAATGTCTTCCGCTGCCGAACCTGAACACCAAAACTATTAATCTTATGGACAAAAGAAACTAATACCTGCGTCAAAATATACAAATGCACTCCAAGTAAATGAATGCAAAAATGCAGAACTAGTTTGGTGCCAAGAAACAGAGCTCCAATTTTTAATTGTTGCTTTGTAAAGATGAACTCCTCTTCAACTGATTTGTCCGTAGTTAATAAAAGAAATAAACCAGTATAAGCCAAGCAGATAAGTACACAAAGGTAGAGTGGCAGCGGAATGACGGTGTAAATTAATAGAATGACCTGAAAACAATGTGTTTGATTCAAATTGTGTTTTCCAAGTTTTTAACTTTTTTGATTTGCACTATTTTTAATCTCGTTATGCACTTTGCGCTCATTTTTCCAACAAATTTCAATAAGCAATTAAGTCATCGAACAGATTATTCTCCACATTTTGGTTATACGTCATTCGACGCAGATGTGTAGTTAATTTGTTCTCAGCTAAAAATAGCTCCAACAAATCAACAAAAATATCGGCTCGAATGGAAAGTGCAATCGGTGGTGATTTTCCCAAGCTTTTTACGGAAACCCCATTTACCAACAAATTCGCCCGGAATTTCGAAAAACGTGTGTACTTGTGTATATTTGTGGAATTAGGTCAACTTTAAAAATAGGCACGTGTACGGTAGTTTTGTAACTCGAAACAATTTGAACGTACCTGAATGCTTGTTGCCATTGTCGCTGCAGGTCCCAGAGGTTCGTTACTGGGGAATATCAATAAAGTAATCAGGCAGATGAGGAACGTGCATAGAAATGAGGTTGGAAGGTAGAAACGCTGGTAGCGGACCGGAAAAGTTGTAAACTTCAGCATTAGAACACATAAAGCCACCACAAATAACGCAAAAATCTAAACTTTAAAAATAGACATTTGAATTGCGTTTAAGTTGTACCCAATGTGAAAGCTTTGCAAATCCAAATATCGTCAAATAAACAATCCAAAAAATGCAAGTCAAAGCGATGTAAACTAAGCCGGATCGAAATCGGTCTCTTAACAACGGGAAGCTCAACTTCCTAAAACAGTTGGTAAGCTTTGAAGCGCCCTGTACAAAACTTACCAATACTGAGTTTCAAGAATAGGAGAAGCAAATTGTGGGTTCCACCATCTAGCAGATGCTCGTTCAAACAGTGGAATTCGGTACGGACTTGCAGAATGTGAAGGGGTCTAAACAGTTTTCTTGTAAGTTGTGAGACATATAAGTTTGAAGTATTCAATTATTGTTAATAGAAACGGAGTTCTACAGAGTTTTAAAGGGTTTGTAACTTACTCCAGCCGGCTCGCGTCCTCCACTCCCGTTAGCCATTCCGATTGTTCCAGAGCCACCCGATCTTCGTTTGGGGTTTGCTGATGAAGAAGGATTATCACCACGAAATGGAAGCATGTCTGCATCTTCGCCCGGCTCACCATCTGGGCACGAATTCCTCATTTTACAAGACTAAAATGAATAGAACGACTTTTGTAATCAGAATAAGTAAAAGTTACCTAAACGCAGTCACAATTAAAGCTGATTCATCCCGAACAATAAACAAAAACGTCGAAACGCGTAGTCTAAATAAACAATGTTGATTGTTTCAAAAATAGCGCAAAACAGTTGGATGTCTTTGAAAGCGGCACGCCAAAGACACATTAGCATATGCGCTGCAAATTCATCGTCAGAGCACGTTTACTCAAAAAGACACATCAAAATTTCAATTAAAGCATCAATTCCAACCACCGAAAATGAATCAATCAACGCTTCAAATGGCTAATTTTAGATGCGCGCATTCACGTAAATTGACATTTGAGCTCGGAATTCGACTCACAAACATGCACAACCATGAACCTGCACTGTGCAAAAGAACGTTGATTGCAGATGAAAAGTTCTATGCGAGTGAGCGGATGTCTATAAAAATCTAATATTGGTGTTTGTTGGGTACACTTTGCGATTGGACGCTCCGAATGGCTTCACAAATAAAATCCGCCAACCCAACAAGTGCCTTTGAGCAGCGAATTTGTGGCCGGCGCTGCAGTAACAAAAGTGGCGTTTTTTCATTAAATGAAATTCATGGAGGCCAAATTTTGAGTTGCCTTTGCGGACGGCTGCAATTCACTGCTGTTTTCGGATGCAATTGGTTGGGTGAGTAAATTTAGAAATTATCTCAACTGTCCGTGCTTTAGATATGTAAACACTTTTTAAAGAAACTCCAGCCAAATTACTCGAGTCACTTAAACGAATTTAATGGTGTTCAATCGACTTTGATCCAAAGCACAATCTGTAACGGATTTGTTTACAAAAAGCAATAAAATGCACTATTCCGGTGAAAATGTCCAGTCACACCCACAAAAACGACCAAATCAATAACATAATTCCATGTTTCCGCATCCATTTTTACACGTTGACGCACATTAAATTGTGTGAGCAGCGTAAGAATGCAGAGAGGAAATTAAACAGGCGTGAAATTTAGACTCGTTCATATTAAACATTCGAATTTGATTGTCCAAGTCTTAAAGCATTCTGCAGAAAGTTCACAAGGAATTCACCGAATCAAGTGCATTAATGAACAACCAAAGGTCGCAAACATTCCAAAAACAAACATAACATTCCCACACATTTGAACAATAAACGCATTAATGTCCGCGCAAGTTAACATAAGAAGTTTGCAGTAGTGAAATAATGCTATTTGTTTAGAACGAATATTAACCGAATGTTACTCAAATGCCTGTGTTTTTTGTAAACAACCACTGACAAAGCCAATTTGCAACATTGCCAACAGTGAGTAGAAAGAGAACCCACGCAAAAACCATCTTCCGGCTAAGCTGACCGGTGGACGCGCAGACATAAGTGCAATCTATACCGTCCAACGTGTTTCTTTTAAAATTGGCCCACAAATTGTGGAGAAATAGAGCGCAAACAACAAGAGACGTCTTGAACAATAACGATCGCTTCGAGTCTTTGCGCATTTGACGGGACCCGTAAAGGTGAAATGGTCGTTTACCTTTAAGCACTTGCTGGATTTTTGAAACCGAATGCTTTTTATAGTTTCGCCTGAATGAAAAAACTCACGAGAACTCAACCGAATGTCGAAAGCTTCAATGCAAGTTTTCACCAAAGCAAAACATGTTAGCAAAAAACACCAACGCAAAACATCAATTTCGCAAATCTTCGCTACTCTTTCCTCGTCCAACCATCCTGTGCGCAAATGGACAAGCGCAAGTTTTCCGTCGGGACCAACAAGCTTCAAAAATAGAAACGAATGGCTCTAAAACACAGAAAGGCAAAAGAGCGAATGGCACAGGAGGCAATTTCCTTTGAGTAAAGAGCCAAATGGAAAAAGTCACGGGAATTGCTACTTTGATTAGAACCGTTTGTACTCTATAAATACAAAACTTCTCTCAACACAAATGCAATTCGTGCATTTTGATTGCAAGACTCCGTCTATTAATAGAAACTGACTAATGCAACGGAAATTGTTTGTTTACTCAAAATTATTAGGCAAATGAGTCATTTGAAATGTAATAAATTTTCAACAAGACAGCAATGACCTCAAAACAATCTTTAAAAATCGCACGAAGTTCCGAAAGAACAAACAATCAAGTTTGCATGGGACACGTAAACTTTTTTGCCACTACAATTAGACGCGCTGCTGGCATTCAAAGCGAATTCTCTCCATTTTACAGCATTTTGGCACCGAATTCAACGATAGACGAGAGCCTACAGCTAAATTAAATGCATAAACAAAAAAGTTCCAAAACGCGAAAGAGCGAAAGAAACAATAAAAATCAAAGTGTGGAAATCTTTGCTCGAACTCAGGGCACAATGAAACGTCAATAAACGCAGAGGCTTTTTTGCCAATTCTTGCTTATCCGCTTTCTTTTTTCACTGCTTACGCTGCGGGCTACACAGCCTAAAAAGCATGCCGCTCGACACCCTCCTTTTATTCCGGCCACGCTTTCCAGTGGAAGTCACTCCGGCGGCATTCGGGGGCCAAGAACGCAAGTAGGATTTGTTGGCGGGAAGTGAGCCACACGGATTTTTTCTACAAAACAAGCTCTTGTGCGAAAGCAAAGAACGCGCCTCTCGGCGAATTATAAGTGTAACAAATTTCCTATTACTGCACAACGTGTTTTACATCCGGAATCCTGTGTAAAATATAAACATTAAAATAAGCAAAAGCCACTCCGTTGTAAGCAATTTAGCATAAACAACAATCAATTCGCAATAAAGTGTAATTTGATCAAATCGTTCGATGATTTTATAAACAGACTAGCACCGAATGTGCAAATTGGACTGCGACCAAAAAGAAGACTAAAAGCGATAATCTTTCTCAACAATAACCATAATGGCAATAATCCAAACGTTTGTTGCTGGCGATAATCTTAATTTGTGCCGATAGCTTTGTTTAGACTAGCTTACGTAATTTAATGAGCACATAAATTAAGTAAAGATTGTAAAAGCTGTAAAAGTTTATCAATAAAACAACAAACTCGTTGACAAAGTTTAGAAACGACAAAAAACAGTTTGTTAAACAATCCAAAACAACATCCAAAATTCTCTCGACAACTCAAAACTTTGCCGATGAAAAGATTGATGATGGCCGAGAAAAAGCCATTCGCCGTACGTTTCCGCTCAAAATAGCCACCATTAGACTCCAAATCAATCGGCAGTCAAATTGATGAGTGAGAATAGATAACACATGAGAAAGCAGGAAGATAAATGTCCGCTTAGTGTTCCGGTGGCCCGAACAACAATTGAACGTGGAGTCGAAGAAACATGTAATACTTGTTAAATTGGAAGCACTTCTTAGCACACGATCATTTTGTGCTCAAACGTTTAAAACGTACACAATGTGTTTAAATTACAAACAACTTTTAACTGCATCAAACTTGCTAATCCAATCAATCAAAGATTCTTGCATATGTGCCATTAAATACGTTCACATAGGAAAATGAGTTTTCACATATTGTAAGCATGCAGTTTTGGATGTTCTCATGCCTGAAGCTTTTAATCTGATACAGAAACGGCTTCTTATTTATTGTGCCTCTTGAAATTAATTTTTTGCTCCATAAAACACTGTGCCAACTCTGTTTCGTTTAGCTTGGCGCCATATTTAAACAGCGATATTCTCACTAATTTTACGTTTACTTTTTGTCTGATCATATTAACTTATGTATTTATTTTGCTTCAGCTCCAAGCTACAGCCTCCAAAATGAGCGACAGTCGAATACAACGTCTAAGTCAGTTATTTGAGTCAAAGAATAGGATTTTACGCACTGAAGCGGCACAGCAACTGGCTCAATTTCCACTAACAAACGAATCTCTTCGACAGACATTAAGGTACTTTAACTTTTTGCAACTTGTTTATTCGGATTTCTAGAAAACAGTTCTCGTCATCTTTGTGGGAATCAAGAACTTCTGCAGCGTATGCACTCGGACTTCTACTTGAACGGCTGTCTAGGAAAATCGACCGAAAACAACCAAATTTTAAAAACTATGAACCAGAGAAGCTGCAAAACCTGGACTTGGACAATATAATCACGCATTACAAAATTTTAGTCAGGTAGCAAAGCTTTAATTGCAAGCAGTTTAAACTTTTTGTTGACTTTCAGTTGTGAAGAAATCAAGATAGACGGAAAATCAAAGCCGACAAAGCTTTCAAACAAAGAACAACGCCGTCTGGTTGATCAGCACCTGGATTTAAATGCTCAAACCGGCATATCATCTCGATTCTTCATTGGCGATGATGACTTTACCGAAGCTTTTGATCAAGCCGAAGCATCAACAAGTAGTCCGCGTGATGAAAAAGAGGTTTGCTTTGTTTATAACAGAAGTTTTTAGTGTAAAAACGTTTAGGAACTTTCAAATTCAATAAAATCCGAAAGCCAGGATACAAATGCTGGCTCAACAGAAGAGACCGAAGCTGAATTAAGCGTTCGTTTGCTTTCCGAGTTCTTGGCTCAACTATTGTGTGATCTGGCGTCTGCAAGTTGGCAAGAAAGACACGGAGCTTCAATGGCTATTTGTCAAATAGTGACTTATGCGCTACCAATGTAAATTTTACAACATTAAACTCGTTTCAATAAGAATGTTTAGGATTTCTCAGCAAAACATCGAGTTGATTGCAATTAGGATTATTCAAGTTTTGGCTTTGGACCGTTTTAACGACTTTGTCACAGGCTCTAACGCAGTTGCCCCGGTTAGGGAATCTGTCTCTCAAGCACTGTCAATGCTGATGTTAAAAATTGGCACAGATTCTCCGCTAGTTTCTTCAATAATCGGACAACTGCAAGTTTTGTTGCTAATGGGCGAAGAAAAGAATTGGCCATGCCGTCAAACGTCACTGATCGTTCTTAAATACTTTTTTTCAATGTGCTCATCAAGCCAAGAGTTCTCAACTCTCTTCTCATGCGCAGTTGAGGCAATGAACGATCAAGTTGATGAGGTTGTCTCGACAGCCGTTCATGCTGTTAGTTCTTTGTTTGCAAACGAAAAAATTGACGCCAAAGACAAAAACCAGATGATCGGAGTTGTAATGAAAATTGTCTGGAGAATGTTACTTGAAGGCGAGGTACGCTTAAACATGTAAACTATATTTATTTGTCAATATTTCAGAATTTACTCGACGATGTTTCTTCTCTGTTAAATGATTTGTTGGGAATTGTGCAAACTTGGCTATGCGTGGAAACAGACTCGTTTTTGAATGCTAACCAGTTTCAACACATTGTCAACCTTTTTGATCCGACACAAATTACAACCACAATTCGCGCAATGGAGTGTGTTTTCCTGGCACTGTCAAAAGCAAATACTCAACTTGGAAACGAGGTTTGAATCATTTTCAAACTTCTAAACTCATTTCAGTTGTTTAGGAAATTTTCTTGCTCATCAAAATGCTCTATCGCTGTTTATTGTTTGTTCAAGTTTCCGATTCACAGCGACTCATTGATCTTGCATTCACAACTTTAAGCAAATTAACTTCTATTTACGACGAAGCAAGGTTGGCGTCGATGGAGCAGTTGCAGACTACAATTGGACTGTGGATCGGATGCCTTTCATATGATTACAAAAACTTCGAAATAGGTGAGAATTTAAAAGTTAAAAGGAAAACTGTGCAAACATCGTTTTAGACGTGTTTATCCACAATGTTGACGGTCCGTTCTCAAGTCATCAGCAGCCAGAAGCAATTTGTGGCGAAGAAGCTCGTTTCTTGGACATCTCTGCCAAGCCAAATGTTTTTATGGATCGCAAGTGCGTTGCAGCACGCTTCCTCTCTCCAATAATCGACGTGCTGTATCGATCAACAGCCAAAATCCAAGATCAACCGCTGCATTTGTCACTACAACTACATTTTATTCCATATTTGAGAACAAACTCTTTACATCAACGATTAGGCGTTGCAATTGTTTTAAATTGTTGGGCAAGAATGTTTCGTCGCGCATACAATGCACAAAAACAACAAGTACGTCATTATCTTGGTAGTTGTGATCACACTTTTTAATTTAGGAGTATCCAACTCTGCTGGTCCAAGTTCTTGAAACCATTCTCAACGAAGCAAACACACAACGAGCGATGTACGACGAAGTGGCGCTTGTAATTGGCACGCTGACAAACGAGTGTAACGAATTCAGACGAAATTGCATACAAAAAGGAGTGCCTCAAGAAGAGTGTCCGGCAATTGAAAACACACCAAACATGGAGCAAGTTGTTGAGTAAGTTCTAGAAATGTGTTCTGTCCTTAAGAGATGCTTTTAGATCTCTATACGAGTCGTGCAAACGTCGCCTGAAAAAGCCAGCCGATTTGGAAGCTTTGGACGGACGCAGAAACTATCTCATCCAGCTGATTAATGCAACTAAACTGGAAATTAGAACTAACACAAATAGATTAAATTGTCTTTGTGCTTCTGCACTTTTCTATCTTGGACACATGCCAACAACTTTGACGCCGTTAATTAGACCCGTAAGTTTAAGAAGGCAAAATGCTAATTAAATGAACTTTCAGCTTATTGATTCAACTGAAACAGAAGACAATGAACGACTTGCCGAAGAGTGTTTTTACGACTCATTTGCTATTTTGTTTGCTGCCACTCTTCAAAGACAACCTTGTCCGCATGCCAAAATTCTTAAACAACTGGCTACTGGACTTCAACAAGTACAGTTTTAAAGTTCATACTTATGTTTTATTGTTTACTTTAGGACGACAACTTTATGCCAAAATCCGCCGCTTTTACTGAAACATCAACTGGAAACGATATAGAAATTTTATCTGTATCATCAAATCCACCTTCCGATAAGCCTACAACGACAAAAACCAAGAACTGCCAATCAATTATTCGCCAACTAGGTCAACAATTTGGCACTTTATTGTTTCAAGTGTGTCCAGAACTTTCGAGTTATGTAAAGTTGGATGGAATTGATTTGACAACCGACCAAGGACTAGAAGTGAGTCTTTAATGTTGACAGTTCAATTAATTGTGTAAGCATTTTAGACGTTTTTGTGCAACATCGAATTCCAACGATTACTTGCCGCCACTACAGAACACAGACCAACTCAGACAGAAATTGCACTCATTATTCAGCAATGTTCTTCTCCAAACGCGGCTATTAGATTTCCGAGTGTCGAGATTTTTGTCCGAATTGGCCTCAATTGACTTGTGCTTTGTCTTAAACTCTTTTTACTACCCAGTTATTTTGGAAGGCTCACGCAAAATTGATGACCAGTGGGGACGAGCCGGCGCTATTGAATTTCTTTCCCTTGTTACACAAAAGTTGAATGCTAATCAGCTAATTGCCGTTGCTTCGTTATTGGCACCACAAGCATTGGCTTTGATTTCTGACAACATTGAGTCTATAAGGGAATTGGCAGCTCAAGCGTTTGGTCGTTTAGTTTCATTGTTGCATCTACAAAGTGTAAGTTTTAAGGAAATTAAAACAAACTTTTATGGCTCGTATTTAGTCGGAAGATCTTGCTCTCCTGTCCGAACCGCTTCAAAAGCAGTTAAAAGAGAATAAAGATTTTGTAAACGTGTTAAGTGCACCGTCACGGCTTCAACCTGTTCCTCCAAACAGATATTCCCGGTTTAAGCAAAGACATCACATTGCGAGCTTATCAGGTTTGCTTTTAAGTGTTATTGAATGTAACTTATCTTAACTTTAGCTGGAAGGAATAACGTGGTTGACATTTTTGTCGCGTTTCTATTTAAATGGCATTTTGGGCGACGATATGGGCCTTGGTAAAACTTTACAAACATTGTCTTTATTGGCAATTGAACGGCACAAAGAACCAAAAGCTCCAACTTTAATTGTTTGTCCGCGTACATTAACTACGCACTGGACAAAAGAATGGCACAATTACTTCCCCGAAGAGTTGGAAATGTTAAAGTTTGGTGATTCAAATTGTGAGCAGCCGTCAAAGCTGGCAAAAACCGATCGAATAATTGTTACTTCTTACGAAGAGCTGAGAGCCAACGTAAAGAAGTTCAAGTAAGTTTCAAGTAATGCTTTCGAATATTCAATTTATCTGTTTAGTTCCACATCTTGGAAGTATATTGTTTTGGACGAAGGGCATTGCATACGAAATCCAAACACTCAAATGTTCGAAGCTATTACTTCTTTGCGAGCCCAACACAAGCTTCTGTTGTCTGGTACTCCTGTTCAAAACTCTCCAGCCGATCTTTGGGCACTATTCCGTTTTTTGATGCCCGGTTATTTGTTTACACAAAAGCAATTTCATTCGAAGTTCTTGAAGCCAATTTTGGCTTGTCGAAATGCAAAAGCTTCAGATCAACAAACAAAGGTTGTTTTTATTGGATCTAACTTTAAAACAAAGCTCGCTTTTAGGAAGGAGAGCAAGTGCTGAGCCAGTTGCATCGTCTCATTTTGCCGTTTGTGTTGCGGCGTCTCAAGTCCGACGTCTTAAAAGAGTTGCCAGATAAAGTGGTTCAAGAATGTAGCTGCCAATTGACCGAAGTTCAAGCCGCCTTGTATACTGCAATTGTCGAAAAGTGTACCTTGATTAAGAGTGAAGACGGCAAACCTTCGGATGACGTTCGTCTGTCGCCAATACACACTTTGATTGCGTTACGTCAATTGGTTGATCATCCAGTAAGTGTTTAAAGGCGTGATTGAGTAAAGTTCTCGTTTTCAGATTATGATTCGGGATGTCCTTAAAAAGATCAACTGGACAAACAAGCGCATTTTCGATCCGGATTCACAACAAGCAAACAACATTGAGTTTTCGGGAAAATTGATAGCCTTAAGAGAGCTTTTGAGTGAGTGTCAAATTGGTGATCAACCTACAGAAAGTACAATGGAATCTACACATTTGCCGGCATCTCCAACAACTGACTTGCCTGAGTTGTGTGAACACAGAGCTTTGATTTTTTGTCAGTGGCGCGCCTCTGTCGATCTTATTGCCCATCATTTGGATAAACAAAGTTTGGGACTAAACATAAAGTATTTGCGGCTTGGACGGCACAGTTCCGCCTAATGAGCGTCAAGCAGTAGTCGACCGCTTTAACAACGATCCATCAATTGATTTGCTTTTGGTTACAACGCACATTGGCGGAGTTGGCTTAACCTTAACAGGTATGCGCTTTTAAGTCAATTCAATTCGACTAACGCTATTTATGCTTTAGGTGCTGATGTAGTCATCTTTATGGATCATGACTGGAATCCAGTAAAAGATTTACAAGCTGTTGACCGAGCTCACCGCCTGGGTAATTTCATTAATTTAAATTGGATAAAATCACCCGACTGTTTTAGGCCAAACAAAAACAGTAAACGTCTATCGTTTGATTACCCAAGCAACCATTGAAGAAAAAATTATGCGATTCCAGAAGTTCAAACTCGATACGGCTAATGTAATTTGTAATTAAGATCTTTAAAATCACTAAACATATTTTTAGGCTCTTGTTGGCGCAGACAATCGTTCAATTTCATCAATGGCAACCGACGAACTGCTTGAATTGTTTAACTTGGATGGCGCTCAAACAGAAACGTCAACAACTAACACTACCGACGAACCCAGCTTCCAAAAAACGAAGACGAAAAGCAACTGATGTCGCAAATTCTGCAAATCCAGAAATGCAATTCTCTATGCAAGAGTTGTGGGACGAAAGTCAATATGCCGACCAGCACTCTATTAAGTCTTTTATGGAAAAAACTGGTCTTTGAAGCAAAGATTTTAAAGAGGCATTAAGTATTTATTTCGACGTTCCAATAATGATCTTTCCAGACAATACGAGTATAGAAGTTGTTAATGTTGAAATAATTTATGATAAATCAAAATGTTGGAATAAACGTGTTTATTATAAACTCATAACTAGACATATGTGATGGCTCTTTGGGTGTCTCTAAATCAAGCACATTTTACGGCTGACTTAAATGCCTATAACACGACTAATCGTCGAGTGTTATTCCTTTAAACAAAATTCCCATGGACTCTTTGTTGTAAATGCGACGAATGGCCTCGCAAATTATTGTGGAAACGTCGACAGTTTTGATTTTGTGGCAACGCATCTTTTGCAACTCGTGAGGCACGGTGTTTGTGACAATTACTTCATCAATGCACGAATTCTCGATGATCTTTGGAGCATCTCCGGACAACAATCCATGTGTCGCGACGACATAAAATAGTTTGAATTTATTTTTGCAAACACACTTGAGTAATCTTACCACAATCTTGTAAGCACCTCGTTTCTTGAGACATTCGGCTGCTGCGACAAACGAAGTGGCCTGAACAATTGCATTCACAATTAACATAGACCCTTAAACGTTACCTCGTCAATTAAGTCATCGACCAAAATTGCAATTTTTCCTCCTACGTCTCCGACCAAAGTCAGTGGAGGCTTTTCTTTGGCGGCTAAAACCGGATACAACTCATAAGATGATGTACCGCCAATGCTCAACTTGTGACCATCACTTGTGCCTGGCTGATCAGCTGATGTATCCAATGGAGGACTTTGTCGCCCGTCGTGGTTAACCGAATCGTCTTCAGATTTTTGTTGATCTTCACCATGAATGACTGCAATTCCTAGTCGTAAACGATCAGCGTATGAAGAAGCCTATAGTTAAGAGCGTGTTTTATCGGTTGTAAAAACATGTTTACCTTGTGCATAACGCCTGGACTTTTTGCAACAACGACTGCATTTTTAAAATCCGGAATATTATCACGAATGTACTGCAAAAGATATGGAGAAGCTCGCAAATTGTCGACAGGAATAGAGAAGAAGCCCTAAATGCAAGTATTAGCTGAGAAAGCTTTGGAAAGCTAACTTGAATTTCTTTCTTGTACAAATCAAGTGAGACGAGACGAGAAGCGCCTGCTCTGCAAATCATGTCCGCAACGAGTTTCATTGTCACTGCTGAACGGCGAAGCATTCTGCATTGTTTTGAGTAGGGTAGATATGGCATCACAACTGTAACTGTTTTGGCCGATGAGGTTTTGCATGCGTATATGAGAATCAAAAGCTCGAACACGTTGTTGTTAACATCTTTAGAGGCAGATTGAATGATGAAGACGTGTTTTCCGCGAACACTCTTAAACCATTTAATATTTTATATTCACATATGTTTGAATACCTGTTTGATGTCGACGTTTGTTTCACGATTCGATTTATTGTAAACAACAGCGTCGCCAATTCGGACTGATATTTTTGTATAACTTGCTTGTTTGTCGTTTTTAAAAGCACACAAATTAACTTAATGCATTTAAAGCAGAGAATTGGACAAAAAAGTTCAATGCTTGATGTAAAATTGTATACTTTTAAAAACGACAAACAAGTATTAACAAGTTAAACAAAGATACCTCCCATTCGTTCACAAACAAGCTAAAATTTAAGGTTTTTAAAAACACTTACGAACGTTTACTTACTTGTGAAAACGTCGGATGAGCGTTTCCAGTCAACACAACCATGCCAGAACTAAGAAAAACATTTGTTAGATTTGTTAGCATTGAGTGCTATTTTGAATGCAGAAAATGCGTTACTGCTATCGTTAAAAGACAAGATTTTGAATACTAACCTTTCGTCTGACAACGACATTGTTTCTTGTTTAGTTCACCAAATTTGGCCAAAAATCCACAAGCAATTTGCGGTTGTTGTCAACGAAACGCTTCCGTTTTGTTAGTCAAAAAGAGCCACAAGGAATCAATGTTGCATGTAAATTGCAAAAGCACAAATGGACGCTTTATACTGAATTAAATGCACAAGAGGTCAGACGCTACGGAATGAAGCAGCAACAAAATAAACTATTACAGCAAAACTAAGCGTGAGAATAATGGCCGCTAAATTGAGTAAATGTTCCTTCTCTCAAAGAGATAAATTTCTGTGCTGTTCTGCTGTTTTTTTGTCAAAAAGCAAATAAGACATTTTAATTTTTCCAACTACAGATGCGTTCAATTTTAACTTTGGCTGGCCGGGTGTTGTCGACGCCAAGTATTAAAAAGCAAGCAGTACCTGTTCAGAAATGTAGATTGGTTTGGACAACTCCAGCTTTTGCCAAACAACACCAAAAGAGTGGAGGAGACAAGCAAAAAGTAAACTTTTAAAAGTAATTTATACACCCTATTATTTTACTTTTAAGTTTCCTTCAATCCTTGAATGCAATTCCGATGTTATGAAGCCATATTTTAACAAAATCAAAGCAATGGAAGAGACGCTTTGTGAGCAGTTGGACAAGCGACTTTCTTTGCGAACAGATTTGCGTCTTTATGAGGACTTCAGTGTTACGTGCCCTGACGGAAAGGTTTGTTTCAATGTTTATCTATTTCTAATATTTGCTGGTTTCAGCACAAGCTTGCAAATCTTGGACAAATTTCCAAAAAAGGTCAGATGATTGTTGTCAACTTCAGCAAAAATCCCGTCAGTCATTCACCATGCCAAACACGATTTGCAAGCAGCCATTCCCGATGCCAATGTTCAGCAAGAAGGTGCATATCTCTACATTAAGACACAGCCAATTAGTCGAGAACGTCGAACGGACATGATATCAAAAGTGCGCATTTCGCTTATGAACGACTACAAAAAGTCTTTAGACAAAGGTAATTTATAAGTTTTTCGACTATTCGAATGTATTAGTTTTATTTTTAGACTTACTCCGAATACTCAAAGAAGTTTGAAACTACAATAGCATGCAAGGACACTTTGGAGCGCAATCGTAAAATCATCTTGCAGAATAAAAGAATAATGGAGACTCGTGCTGAAGCATTGTTCAAGCAGCGAGAAGACTCGTTGATGGCCGAGATCATTTGAATGCGACTTGGGAACTACTACTAGGATACTTGTTGATTTCTGTTGCCGTTTTGTTACGTACAAGCTTATCTGGTTAAGACGTTGTGTTTAAAGCAATATCAAAAAGTCAGGGTTTTGTTGTTGGCGTGTATAATTGTTTTGCTCAATAAACATTTCTATCAAGTAGTTTTCTTTTTTAAGTAAACTTGTGAGATTGTAACTAAAGTCCATTATTATATTTTTGATTTGTTTGATTGATTTAGTTTCTAATTAGATTGTTTAGGTTGGTAATACCTGATCAAATGCCAGATAACTTGCGTGAGACAATTACAGACAGATTGAATGAGTTTTATGCCATTTGTTCTGAGTCGACGAAAGGGGTATTAGCAGAAAATGTCAAAACTAATTTGATCGATTCTTTGTTGGATGGCAGCGTTTACTCAGTTGTGAATTCATTGACACACTTGCAAGAACTCAAAGAAACGTAACTTTTGATTGTTGGAACGTGTAATCATTACTTTTTAGTGAGCTTTTGAATCAACGATACCGACGTGTCCGTGAACTTGGCGTTGATTCCGAAGATGTGCAGAAGGTGCAAGCTATTGATCGAAATATAATGGAGCAAATTGATGAGGTTACTTTTGAACGTAGTAATTGAAACTTAATTATGTGTTTAGCTTGTTCGCGAGCAGCAGTCAAATTTGTGCTGTGTTGGTCTTCCTTTTTTCAAAGTCACTAAGGATCGAGAAGATATCAAGATACAAATCGAAATCATCCGGTTCATTCAGAGCTTATCAGATCTATTCAGCGAGGCTTAGTTGCTGTTATGTACATTTTAATTTATTAGACTTGTTCTCTCGAAACACATCAATTATTGGCTGTTGTACGGTTAAGTACATTTCTGTCTTTTTGAAATAAATAAGTATAATTATCAATTCGTTTCTCACTTTTGACACAAAACAACTACAAGAGAATATTTAACTTTATTAAATCATTTTATCCTTCAACTGCTTATAAATAGTACAACGAGAAACAAGATCGTCAGGTTTTACAAAGTGTTCACGCTGATCTCACGATGTTGCACTCCATCTGCTCCAATGACGATGACTGAGAAGTTAGGAAGCCCGGCAATGAAACGCTGGTTGTTCTGCTTGATGCATTTTGTGACAATCTCAAGAGCTTCGTCAACGGTGGCACCTAAAATGAAACATTAGTTAAATCTAGAAAGACTTAATAATTTGCCTGGATTGTAAAGTGAGTCGAGAATAGCGTATGCAAAACGACCACCAAATCCGCGGAACAAGTATTTCTAAAAACTCGATTGAATAAACAGCTAAAATTAAAGTGTTTACCTGATCAGCAACTCCAGTGCCCAAGTAGTCAACAGATCCCAAAAATGCCTTCTTCTCTTGATCGTCGTAGCCACCCAACAACAAGTCAACACGCCAGAAGTCTTCGCTTCGCAAATTCTGAGCAATGTTCTTGCGAAGCCAATGATGAGCAGAGCGGGGACTCAATTCGTAGTTGTGGCGCAATTTGTACAAGTAAATGTTTCGTTTCGCCCAGTCACCAAAATTGTCAGCATCTCCGGCTTCACCAATTGCAGTCATGTAGAGCTTTTCGCCGAGCTGATACTCCTTGCTTGCGTCTGGAATACGAAATTTAGTGTCTGATAAAAGCCATTAAAACTTACTGTCCGTAACACGCAATGCTCCAAACACAAACGCAGATTTGTCTGATGCCAAGATCACAAAGTTGTCCGTGCGGTAACCGATCAGAAAATTTATGCCTGACATGATAAAACCAAGTATGCGCTCGTTTTAGTCCAAATGATCTAAACAAGTTAAAGTTAGTCCAAGAGTGGATGATGTTTAAAAATAAATGATTTCACGAAAAAATAACTAAGCTGTCACTCCATTGATTTTAAAATAAATTTAGATGTTAAAAACTTAAGCTCAACTGGACATTTAAATAACAGTAAGGGGTATTTGAATCAACAATTACAGAACATCGAACAAAATACAAAACATCTTCAAACAAAAAACGTTCAATTTGATGATTTTTCAAAAAGCGCAAAGAAAACGTTGTGACAATTTGCGTTCTTGGCGGCTATTTGAATTTAAGTTTTGTTAAACACAACAGTGACAACATAAATAGTGCTCAAAGTTTATTCAGAGTGCTCAGTGATTATAAATGACATTTCAAAATAAGTTTATGGATGGATCTCTGCAATATCAGGATTTACACAGAGTCCCAGTTTTTCATCATATTGATTGAACGCTTTGTCTTTAACACCGCATTCAGCGCACGGTTCACCTATTAAAAAGAATTAGAACGTGTTAGTGAAAGCAGGATAAAGGCAAGAAACATATTTACCTGTGTGATACATGCCGCCTCCCCACAGCTTGTTTCCGCCAGGATAGTAATTGCAGTTCCTCAAAGACAACTTTAAAATACTTAATTGGAAATGTTAATAAGTTGCATAAAAGTTTTGTAATTCTTGCAAATGTTTTGGCAAAATCACTGAACATTGCCGTACAACTTTTCACTTACATATACAATTCATTAATCTTCTTTCCGTCTGGCTTTCTCGTAACACCAAGTCACACCACATCCGATTTGATAATTATCCCACCTAAGTTTTTATCTGATTATAAATGTCAACTTAAAACGCTTTTAGGTGATCACATCAAATTCATAAACAAAGTCTTACCAACTCATCTAAAAATCTACAATTATTTGCCGTTTCATTTTAAAACACCTGACTGAAGTGGTTTCCAATGTTATTAAGAGCCATAACGCCCATGGTGTAGGATTCATTAAACCAATAATATATGCCGTCAACAAGAGCTTCTTCTAAAAGCAAGTTTTAGCAATATCATGTTGTTAATTAAACGGTTGCTTTTTAAAGCTAGAACTTAAACTTACTTAAATGTTGTTCCGCGCTTGCACGCATATCAAGACCCTCCCAATATCCATTGCTAAACGTGCCTTTGATTCTTAATAAAAGGCAATTAGCTAAAACGTTATTAATCTTACTGTTTTGCTGTCAAAACGCAAAGTGCTCCAATTTCTTGAGCTAAAACAGACGCGGAGTGTATTGTAAAAGCTTTAACACTCACAAATTTGTTCATAGGATGTGTTTTAAGTGAGCTTCCGGATGTTGCTTCCTTTAGGAAGTAGGGTTCCGTTCTTGTTGGGTACTTGGCCAAGTGCAAGCTTTGATCTGCAGCCAATAAGTTATCCGATGTTCAAAAATTATCAACTTACCTCAACTCATTGTGCAAGTCTAGTATAAATTTTCGATGCTCTGTTAAATCAAAGTGTTTATATTTGTCACCAGTCTAAAAATTGATCGTGCTTTACACTTAACTGAATAAATAATTTACTGTAGCTTGGACGCTGTTGAAAAACGCAACAAAAAGGATTCCTGCAAAAATCATCATTGTTGAGACCTCCAAAAGTAGTTTTGTTTAAGTCTGGCCGATTGCTTTTATACATTTTAGAACAATGCGATTAGAGTGATGAATGAGTTTTTGTTAAGTTACAATTTTGTTGAAATTGAGATTGCTTGCATCAAATCTAATTGTTGTGGAATTGCCTCTTTTGTTGACCAATTTTATGAAAAGAATAAATTTGAGGCAAATCTTCGTGCTTTGAAATTATGACACATCTATTGAATTGATAATAGCAGAATGAATAATCATTATTCCAAAATTGGAATCAGTGACAGTTTAACGAATATCATTCTAGCACAACATCAAAAACGTCATTAATTAAAAATCTCTTTATTCATCAAATCGGCAAATCAACAAAGAACATAACAATTGCCCGATTGAATAACAACAACAACTGGTGGACTCTTAGAACTTTTTGCCCTTGCGCTTCTTGTACTCTGATTCCTGTACTTGCAAAGAAGCCATGATGCGATTTGTCTTCTTTTGACGTTCTTCGTCGACTTGACGGCGAACCCGAGCTTGTTCCCTAAACATAATCATTAAAACTTGAAAGCTCAAAAAGCATACCCAGCAATGAAACGAGAGTCCTGTCGCAATTCTTTGACTGTTCCACGAATTTCCTTTTTCAAACGCTTCTTCATACGCTTAACATTGGCATTTGGATCGTCTCGCTTGTGAGTAGGATGTCGAGCATTAAAGTGTTGTTCAATGCGTGGCTCAAATGTGTCAATCATCCTAAATGCATAATGTAAATTCATATTTATCAAAAAATATTACTTGATCTTCTGAGCTGCTGTTTTGTGCAAATGTGTGATTTTTGATCGCTGTTTGATCTGATCGGAAACTATTTCCAAAGTTCCAGCAACCTCTTTGTTCAAATCGGCCGGATAATTGCTGACGGGTAAACGTTCAAGTTGAGTTTGGAACTGTCTAAATTCGAAAATACAACACCATCAATATTTTAAAGACAAACTCGAAAATGACGGGATAGGCTTCAAAAATGTTGGTGTAGAGTTGGGCAAAGAAGCGAACCAAGCGGACAGTGACTTTCAAAACTTGCAAATCCAAAAGTCGGTCTTTGTTCAAATCACTAAATAGAAATGTTTAAGTTAAAAAGTACATTTAATGACTTACTCGACAGCTTTGGCTTCTTTTAGCGACGAAATTGACAAAGGAGAAATCGTTTCAACTCCACTCTAAATAAATAAAATGTGTAACTTCAAAGCTTGTTTCTAATATTCTACCTTGTCGCCAAAGTACAAAAAGTTCTGTTCTGTCGGAAAATTGGAAAGCAAATTTTCGTGCTTTGAATTGTCAGTCTCGTTAGCAATCATCAGTGTGTTCAACAAGAAGCCAACAACTTCGGGACAGTATCTTCGGTTCTCTTCCAAGAAAACAGCAGCGTCGTGACAAACAAGCAACAATTGAGCAAGATCAAGAGAGTTTCTAATTCTAGTCGCACTGATCTGATCGACTGCCATAGGAAAAGTCATCTAAAGCCAAGTAATTAGTTAAACTTCATAATAAAATGCAATTACTTGTTCGCCAGACTTAAAAAGCGTTTGCTTCTGAGATTGAATGCGTTTCAATTCTTTGGCCTCTTGAACCTCGGCATCTCGACGTGTCAATTCATTTGCCCATTCACGCTTTGCCGGAACTCGTTGAACTTCTCCAAGTTGTTGGTACTAAATGGCAAAATCACTATTTAACGCGTTTAGAAACTAACCAATTCCATATATTCATCGTCACCATCTTCTTTAGGCAAATCAACTCGACCAAATGTAAGCTTGCCAGCCTCTTTCAACTCAGTAAATTGTTCATCCAACTTCTCCCACTGATCAAATTGAATCTCTCGATCACGTCTCTTGAGGGCTTTTGCTTGCACACTACGCTCAATCGCTTGCTTTATGAGATCTTGTCTAAAATTTTTAAAGTTAAAAGCATGTTTGATAAAGGAATCGATTAACCTGCTTATGCGCTTTCCTCCCTCTTCCAATGTGCCACCACCAAAACTAGCCTGTGCCATCAATTCAGGATCCAATTCTTCATCCACATTCGCTTCACTGCCTTTACCACGTTGAAATTTCTCGGCTTCTGTCAAACCGCTTGCCAAATGCTCCAAATTATCCTCTGTAAAAACAAATTAGAACCAGAAAACAGTCACAAAACTACCATCGTCATTAAGTAGAAATTTGCTCTTCTTGCCACCAAACTGATGTTTTCGCTGAGCAACAAAACGTAATTCAGCCTTCTGAGCCGCGGTCAAATTCGGATTTTGCTGACCAAGACGCTTATCATTGATCTAAAAGACGAATTCAATTAAAAACATTTAATATGTAAAATTTACCTTGTTCTTCTTTGTTAAAAGCCGCAATTCTTTACCAATTGTACCTTTTCGCGTCTCATGAGCAATCTTCCGAGTACCTAATGGAGTCGAGTTTGCTCCATTCTTTTTAGAACCAAGAACCTAAAAATCAACAATAATAATGAAACTTCGAAAGAAGCCTACATCATGACGTTTTCGCTGGAATTTCAAATCAAATGGATTCAGTTTGGATCCTTTGGATTTCCGTTTTGCTCCAAAAGCCTTAGATTTCTTCGCCATCTTAAAATCAAGCAATATCTAAATAAAAAATGTACGAGAATAAGAAAATTGTTCGCAGATCGCGCCCAAGCAACCGCACAAAGAATGAATGACACTGTCTTTTTAAAAATCAAATGCGTAATGACATAGCCTTTAAAAGATACGCATGTAGTAACAAATTTCAAATCTATCAATTTAACACAACAACAACTAGATTTCATTTATGTCAAAGATTTGAATAAACTTTATTCAGTAAACGTGTCTTACAAATTAAAAAGTATTTGACCTTATAAAAATGATCACAAATCCAAAGCTTTTAAAGAGTGTAGTTGACAAATTGTTTTGTAGAAACTCGCGCCCATCTTTATTGTTACAGTAGTCGGTCTTGCAACATTGGGTGCACTGAAACTTTTAATTGCGCAATACTAAAATTTAAAAAACTTCTATTTGATCTAATCCATAACCATCGGAGACGCAAAAAGGTTTGCAAATTTCGGTACAATCACGCTCAATCTCCACAAAGAAGCCATTGACATTGGATACAATACTCTGAAAGAAGTTTTCAATTTGCTATTTACTTTCAGATTGAATTTTGGATTGATTAGCTTTTGAGAAGCTGAAGACTATTAACATTTTCGCAAATAATTAATTTCACATCGCCGACAGTTTGCAAATTTGATAGCCTCTTCGAGCTAATTTCAATTTTGGACCGCGTAAAACCGCCACTTCAAGGTTATTAATTGACTTCCAGCCAACAACAAGCGCTTCAAATGCGTGATGCCTCAAGCCCTATATTTTGAGTCAATTCATTTCCAGACCCAAATTAATTGCATAAAATTTTAACAAAGTGTTAGTTGATTTATTGTCTTTTAAACATACATCTCTAAAGATGCGGCTCAAAACAAATAAATGTTTTTGCTTCTTGCTTATCATTGTTTTCTACAAGGCGTGTCATTAAATGATCGTAAAAATTATTAACTATCTAATTCCAATTGATGAGTTTGTAGATATAAAC
This sequence comes from Aphelenchoides bicaudatus, assembly GCA_024699845.1. Classification (NCBI taxonomy): domain Eukaryota; kingdom Metazoa; phylum Nematoda; class Chromadorea; order Rhabditida; family Aphelenchoididae; genus Aphelenchoides; species Aphelenchoides bicaudatus. Next base: position 4,262,481 of record JAMPIN010000002.1, on the reverse strand, counting down.
ACAGCCTTTGCTGGCATTTGCATAGAGGCAATCTTTCTTTGTGTGTAGTTAGGGTTTACGCAGAAGTTTCAAAGTTGCGAGTTAGATTTACGACAATAAATGTCTTTTTCCTTACAACTGCTTTGACTAAAGTGATGCAACAGTTTAAATTGACGGCCTTTTGAGAGTTTCTAGAAACTACAGCGCATAATCAACGTAGTTTTAAATAGTGCAAATAATTAGATTAACGCGTAAAGCACAATTGAATTTCGGCCAAAAACGAGCAAGTGCCACAAATCATTATCTTTTAGCGTCCGCCTTTACGCTGCTAATTCAATAATACGTAAAAATTGAATTTATTCATTTTGAGCAGGCCGGAAGCGCGCATCATCAAATTAATTTTCCACGAAAAAACCTACAGAGAAAGGACGGTAAATTCAATTTGCATTTTAATTGTATTGCGTGAGTTTTAGTGCCAGTCTTTAAAACACTTCCAATATGCTTTTTGCATCATTGTCTGAAATATGTATTCGAGCTTTAGTCGACAACCAACATTTGAAACGTTGCTCACCAAAATTCCCGCCCATATTTTATGGACCAATCCGCTCCGTTTAAACAATTGCCAAGTTTGGTGGTTAAAAATTGAATTTCCCCACTTTGTGAATGGCCCGCCCAATTTTGACTGATGCGCAAATGGTAGCTTCAAACAAATCACTCCAGAATGCTGGCAACATTCTGTTTAGCAGATTATTGATAAGGTTGCAGATTTTAGCGTGCTTGCTGTTTTTAATTGTGTTTTAATTTTAAACTTTTAGTCTTTCGTTCTTTCAATACATCTAGAGAATGGACGAACTTCTAAAAGCAATAGCCAGACAAGTTTCTGCTGTGGATAATGGAAGTAAGCTTTAATTAAACGGTAAGCGCTAATTCGTACATTTTAGATCAGCTAATCGATCCTCATGCAAATTTACTATTATCCAATCGTTCCAACTGTTCTTCCACGGACAATGAGCTTTCATTTAACGATCTCATTCACAAACAACAACAAACATCGACGGGAAACGACGTAAATGAAAGTAAGCAAATTTGCAACTCTGCAGAATATCAAATTTAATTGCTTTGCATCATTGTTTAAACGTCTGTAAAATAACTGTTTTTGGCAACTACGTATTTGAAAAAGGTAGCAATTATTGAATGAAACAGCTGCACTAAAAGCAAAAAAGTTCAACTAAAGATATTTTTGGTTTAAATAAACTGGCGTTTAGAAATGCAGAACAAGCGACGTAGAACACGAACTAACTTCACTACCATGCAACTGGACGAACTTGAGTCAGCTTTTGAATCCAGTCACTATCCCGACGTGTTTATGCGCGAGTCTCTTGCAATGCGACTCGATTTGTTGGAGTCGAGAGTTCAAGTCAGTTTTTGAAAGTTAAACAAAACTATGAAATTTGACTGCTAAACAAAAACAAGCATGTTTGAATTCAATTTCCACGAGCAAACACCAAAACAACAAACATTCGGTTTTCAATTTGCACAAAGCAATTATGCATACTTTTGAGATCAAGTGGGCCTAAATGAAATTCTATAGGCTCGGAAGGCATTTTAATTTCGGTGCGCCAAACACTGCAACAAGAGAATTTGTTTGAAAGTCTGGCAAAATAAGTAGAATTTAAAAATTCAATTTGCTAATGGAATTTGAAGTCTTTTTGTGCAAATAATTAGACGACTGTTTTATTTAACAACACAGCTTTTAGGTGTGGTTTCAAAATCGCCGTGCTCGATGGAGAAAGTATGAACGCGCTACCAGAGCTCACATTTCTCAAAAAAGCCAATCAAATGATCAAGAAACAGATGGAAAATCAAAGAGTCAGGCAGCCTTTTCTGTGGAAAGTCTTTTAGCAATGCCAAAAGTACCACGAGGCCGACGACCAAATGCAAAATATCCACGAGTTCAGGCGTGCAAAAGCGTTTCACCTTTCTTATTTCCTCTGTTTCAACTGGCACAACCCACCGGAGTTACAATTAAGAACATTTATGAGCAAAACGGAACGACAAAATAGTCTCTTTTTACTTTGTTTACGGGTACTTCTTAATTTGAAACTTATAGCATTTACGCTTTTTGGTTAATAAAATTCTGTTTGTGCATGTTCTGCCAAAGTCATATCGCAAAACGTGTTTGTTGTGAATAACTTAATGTGGCTATTAAATTCAACAGTAGTCCGCAAATAACAACTACCATATTCTTTACATGTCCATCAAAGGATGGACCAACAAAAAACTTGCCTATCAAATGGCCAATTTCCACAAAACAATCCATCGGGACTTGCACATTCATCATGTTTAAAAGTGGAAAACGATTTGGAATAGATTAGAGAATTGTGAGGCGCAAAGTTGTTTGGCTTGTCCAGCCACTAGTCATTGATTTGCATCTACGGCAGAAGCGGATCACACTCTTGGGAATTGTGCGTTGGTCTTGAAATCCATAAGAATAAATAAACACTTTTTGTTGCGGTAAATACAGCACTAAACGTATTCAATCCATCTTCAGAGCTCATGACTTCAGTTGTTAATTTAAACTGCAAAACGATAATAGTTATTGTTCGATAATGTTTATTTTAAATCACATGCCAATAGCAATTTCTCATCAAATGCACATAAAACGCAACTTTATCGGATAAACGACCACATCATTCTTTCCAAAATCACATTTGAATCTCGAAAAACATAATGCTGGAGGGGCGCAAATTACATGTCGCGATTAAAATGCAACAATCCCGCTGAGAATGGCCCGGAGATTTGGCGGATAAGAAGTTAAATATTGATTTTTGTGCAAGCATTTTTAAGACAAGTGAAATCTGTACATCTTTCAAAGTTATACATCAGCTTATTCGATGACTTTCAATTTGTGCAGTAATCTTGACTTATTATCGCTTGCCAATTCGCACATCACAATCTATCCCAAATTTGCAAATAATTTAACGGCGCGCTTAAATTTATTGCTTTCGCGTCCCAAGAGATTGAATGAGTGTTGGCCGGAAACAATAATAATTCAAATTTGCGCGAATTGCTGGTTAGATAATCGCTTAAAACTGGGGAATTTAAACTAAAGTTTTGAGCAAGTTATAACATGTAAATATTAATTCAACTTACTGTGCAAAATGGCTCCATCGATGTGCAATTACGGCGCATTCCGTCAATTTTTTCAATCATGTTAGTTGAAAGACATTCTGGATGTTGTGCCAAACCTTCGCCGACGTCATAAACCACAAGATTCAATTAAAATCACAAACAAATGGCTTACTTTTGATTTTAAAGAATGCCGACACATGAAGCACTCTAATGCACCGGCTTGTAAAAACGTTGATAAAGTAAAGATTTCAAATAGCAGCATTGGCAGCAAGTCTTTAAGTTGTGAACAAAATTCTAAAAACTGCTTGGATAAAATGAGCATTCCCGAATACATAATTGCTTTCCACCTACAAATGCTCGCAAACGTCCGCAAGCCAATAACGCAAATAACAACTTCCGAATTTTCAAATAAAGTGAAGCCATTTGTTGTCCGGTCATTCTCTGTATTGAAATTTCACAAATATACTAAAACATCGAAGAAATTTGTTTATTCGTAAACGCTTTGAAAACAACTGTAGCTAATCAGTATTTACAATGAATCAAGTCAAGAAATCTACTCGTATGCATTTGATCACGGCTGCTTTGCTTCACCTTCACTAGATTTCTGCTTCTTTTCATAGTCTTTCAAGGCAGCTTGAATGGCATCATGTGCAAGCATGGAACAATGCAATTTGACGGGCGGAAGTGACAATTCTTTGGCGATTTGTTCGTTCTTGACCTTAGACGCAAAATCAATGTTCTTGCCCTTAATCCACTCAGTTGCCAAAGACGAACTTGCAATTGCGGAGCCACAACCAAAAGTCTTGAACTTTGCATCAACGATGTTTCCTTTATCGTCAACCTAAACAGGAAATTCGTTGTTAAAATTCAAAAAGGCTCTAAAAATTACCTTAATTTGCAATTTCATGACGTCGCCACAAGCAGGAGCCCCAACGATTCCCGTTCCAACAGTTTTGTCATTCTTGTCCAACGATCCAACGTTTCTTGGTCTTTCGTAATGATCTAACACCTTCTCGTGATAAGCTCGAACAGATGCCAATTGCGCTGGTAATCGATTTGCAATCAATGCTGTGTTTAGTCGTGGAAGCATGTTGAATCTGAAATGCGAAAAGATCAATAAATGCACAAATTAGCTTTTTAGAAGCTAGAAATAAAGTTGTTATATAGACTCAAAAATGCAAAATTCAATCCAAACGATTTGCACTTAACAGTAAAACAAAAATAGAACGGAGATCACATTTGTCAAGTGTAGACGATACGCGTGACTAGATGGAATTTTGGCGCCATTTTAAATTGAATTTCAGCCAGTAGACGGTATTTTTATTGTTTCCAACGTTTGCATAGTTAATCAACACATTTGTAAGTTATTATAATTGCGATCACTCTTTTGAAATCTGAATGATATCACTGTGTTGCATGCAACGAGTTTAATTTGTATTTAACTTCATTCCAAATGTTCAACGCCACATCTACGTGAGAAATGTTTTAAAATCACCGACACGTACTTGTAAATGAAAACAATTTATTGTTTGCATGGAAGTTTCCAAAAACATAACAAAATAACGAATCCTACAAGCAAACAAAACTAAAGTCAAATGAAAAACGCGAGTACAAGACACAAATTCACTGGTTGGAAAAGGAAAGAAAAAGCTAGGCAGGCGAGTCCGGATCAAAAAATGTAAGATTACACGAAAATACCCAACATTACTGTGCAATCTGTCGACTTCTCAACGCCGGCCACCTCAAACGGAGGCTACTTGTATTCACACAATTTATGTACATTTTGAAAGAATGTATATGAATTCAGTATAAAATTGAGGATAAGCTAATCCTGATTAAACAAGCGCTTATTGGATGAGAACCATAGCGGAAAATCAAATTGTACATTTTGGTACCCACCTCGCTAAAACAACTTGCCAACAAAGATATTTTTGACAACGTTCACTTCAAACAAGAAAGAAATAGCAAATTGTAGGCATAAAAGTTTAAATCAATTGGAGGCTCAAGACGTTTAAAAGAGAATATGAAAACGAAGAAGTCAAGAAAGCCTTCAAGCGGCTCATCACGGTCCAAACATTCCACAAGTAGCTTTAGATTTTCTGTATCTTCTCAGTCATTACTAACGGATTGTTCTTGTGAATTTCGGCTCTGCCCTCCGCCTTGTAGTCGAATTGGCAATCGTGAGCATTATCGTAGCGATGTTCGCTGCAATAAAGACCTCCGCAACGGCAAGTGAATCCTGAAAAGATAGAATAAACACATGAATTTATTTTAAAAACGAACCCAAAAGTCCAGTTTTACGCCGGCAAACGGCACAACGGTTAGGTTTGTTTTTGGTTTGTGGAGCTAGGTCATTTCCTGAGGTACTTGCTTCGGTTGTTGCGCCTACCAGTGCGGTCTCGATGGCCAGACTTGCGGATGAGCTAAAAATTTGAATAAAATCTAGTGAATGTGTTGACTTTGTTTGACATTTGAATAATGAACAGAAATAATTCGTACCTTGACGAGGAAAGGCTTGGTGAAGGGTTGAGTTTCGACAAGTCCACTTCCATGCTGTTTTGCACCGTTGCTACAGCAGCTTTGAGCGAGCTCTCGAGATCATTTTTCGTGAGGGCTGAGAGGTTGGATGAAGCGGCGGAGGCAACTAAACATTCAAAAGTTAATAAAATGCATCAATTTTGCAAAGTTTACTTGAGTTCGGACTAGCTCGACCCGTATCTTGCTTTTTCTTAATGCTGTCCTTGAAACATTTCGAACAAAGTCCCTCAGTCGCCGTCGATCCGAAAAATCCGCATCCTGCGGCACAGAGTTGAGTTGAGGGCTGCTGTTCTTGATTCATGTTGAATAAAGACGGGAGCAAGTGTAGAACAAGCAAAAAGACTGGCGGGATAAGAACCTGAAATCGAACAAATTTAATGTAAGCATTCTCAAAGCCACGCAAGAAACTCGTCATACACGCTTTAAACTTTCGTTTGAATTTGTTTGGCAGAAAGAGAAAAACATTTTCAAAAAAGCGAATACAAATTGAAAGGGGAGCGGAAATTGAACGATGAATACACCAATTGAAGTCAAATGGCAATACACGTAGCTCAAAAAATCAAAATAACAAAAATTGGTCGGTTGTAAAGACAGTCGTCAACTGCGTTCTCACAGCCGTTAAACGAGAGCAATAAACAGGGTTATTAATTGGCACAAAGTCAATACATTCGATTGAAGCAGATGCGCGCATGATGTTTAAAACTTGAAACAAGGTCTTATCGACGAAAAGTTGAGAAAATGGCAGCCGACAGTCTCTCAGCGCCAGCAAACACACCGAGCAAAAACCACGAAGAGAACATTCGGGGCCGGTTGGAACCCCAAAAAACAGGCCGGAACGCAGGCAGAGAACTCATGATCAAATACCTCTCTTGGCGGACCGATGTTCTTCCCAATCACCAAGCAGCCAGCCGAACGCATGACAACCCGACAGCAATCGGGAAGTCGAGAGCGATGGGCAAACACGTAACCCTCCTCATTCAAGGCTAAAAACACGCCATTTTCAACGACGTTGAACTCTGTTGAAATCAAATGCGAAATCGGGTACAGAAATTTCGGTTAAATATCGAACACATTCAATAGCAGCAATTCAAAAGGCGACCCGAAAACAAGTTCGAAAACAACAAGCTGTTGATAAAAATGATGACAAATAATCAATAATAAGAAAAATAAGCGCGCAACTTCACAGCAGCAATTATGAGCTTGCTGGTCAATTGTCGCTGCAAATCAGCCCAAAGATCGCACACAAAAGGCCGTGCGTATGAATGAGATTAAACAGCGGCCGCACGAGTACTTTATGCTCACCCTAAAACACAGTGAAAGACCTGGGAACCAACTTATAATCAATGAGACGTTGAACCAAAAACCACGAGCTCCGGTAAAAGGGTATGGACGGAAATAAAACCGCCCGAATTCATTCAGCAAATTGTAGTGATTAAAAACCCACTGGATTCTGAAAAACCTTTGTTATCACATGCCTGCTGATTGATTTGACCGGCGGGCTAGAGAAAATGGACGGCAGCGGAGTATAAAGTGCGGAATTTAGCAATCCCCGAAATGATCATTTTCGTTGCGCATACCGAAAACTTCATTGATGATAGCCGAGCAGATGCATTTTGCTTTGACGACAATGAACCTGCTCCGTAGCAGCAGCAAAGGCCGACCAGTGCACGAGGAATGCAAAAAAGAAAGAGACGATAAAAAACAAGCAGATGGAGAATCGTCATTGAGCGGAGAAATGTGGACGGATCGAAAGCACAGAAAATCAATGAGCGCAAGAGCATGTGACAAAAAGTTTGCTCAAGAGTTTAAAACTCAGCATTAATAGTTTAAAAATAGCTGTAAGCATTTAAAAACGAAATGACACTTGGCACGGAAATGAACTAATGTTAAAACAACTTGAGTACAATCAAGAATCAAGTGCAACGCGAATATCCCGAAATTAGAGCCCATTGAAAGGGCTGAGGCTAATCTTCCAAATCGCCCACACGCCAAACAAGGAAACCCAATAAACAGTGAAGAGAGCAGACGGCGTGTATCAAACCCGGAACACTAAATGGCGCTCGTCGAATGAGCCAAAAATCCTATACCGCCGAATGGGCATTTGAAAGAGAATGCCCACAGCAATTTATTCTTACGAACACAGGTGCTTTTTCGCAAATGTGATAAGCGCGCATTTTGAAACCGACGAATGTACTGGAAGTTGTCTGTCACAAAACAGTCTGATTGATATCAAAGAAGCGCATTTTTGAAATGTGTTCCTAAAAAGACTAAAATGTTGAAACAAAAGTATTTTTAGTTAAAGTGTGAATCCTCAATTTGCACGCAAAATCTCCAAATAAATGTCTAATCCCAAAGTTCAGCAAATCCATGTCTTGCATCCGCCAAACCTCAAAAACCATGCAATTCATTGGCCAGACACATTTGCCCGTACACACCCTTCGTCCATTCACGGAAAATACCTACACTCTTTTTCTCTTCTACAAGAGACCTTCCTGGGATTCTTGGCCGCACAATTGACGTCAACGGCTTGCCCCTTCTTCAGCTGCGTGTGAGTCGATAATTGTCCGCGGCGACAGAGAGTGTGTGCACAAAAACCACAGAAAAACAAACGCCGGGTGTCTCGGCACAAAAAGAGCTTGAAATGAGCATAGTCCAATTCAATAAACAAGCGCTTTGAAATTAAAACAACCCTTTCAAATTATAATACTCGACAAACAACTCCGACCCTATTTGCAAAGAATATTTGCGGTTGGCGTCTGAGCGCCGTCTCAAAATAGAAGCCATTAAAGAAGTGATCAAATGATTCACGGAATGCGGGTGCGTTTCCAAAAGTTCACTCTCGACTTCAATAAAACTCTTTCGATTGCGCCACCTAAAATCACTTTCTGCTACAATCCGGAAGTCAAACGCCCTTTTTAGATGCGTGAGAGAGGGGGCAAAAGAGAAAAACTCTAACGCTTGCGGCACACTCTCCATGCTCCATGGAATTGCGAAAAGGAAATCATGCGAAAGTTCTGTAGCCTATTTGGCATCGACGACGAGGGAGCTTTTCGTCATTCGTGTAGAACTCGACGAAATGTGTGAAAGTGAGTTTTCGAAAAGAATTAAATTAGATATTTTCGGACTTTTTGAGCCACAAACAATCTGCTGATCAAAGTCTAATGAAACTAAAACTAGGGCCAGTTTGAAGCTCCGCATAAACTTGAATATTAAAAGTGTTTTTGCATATTTTCGCAAATCCAGCGAGTCAGCAAAAGCTTGTTAAGAGTCTACCAGCAGTCCTCGCAACTCGCGTCGCTCACCAAACCGAGCAGGAATTGCTGTGAATGCAGCGAGGAGGAAAGGTCGTAGAGGAGACAGATCCCAAATGTGTAATTTTTGGGCGCAATGCGAACGAAGCAATTTTGGCTGCTGTAAAGTCGATGCTCCTTTGCTAAGAAAACACAACTTCCACTGCTTGCTCAAGTCGATTACACAACCTTTGATAAGTCAGTTTGATTGTAAAAATTAAGTATCCCGCACTTTAAACAACACAGAATATTTGAAGATATTGCTGAAACGCAGCCAAAAGCAATTAGAAAAAGCAGCCCGAACATAGCAAACAATGATGAAAATACACGGCTTTCCAAACGGCTTGCAGTTTCGAAAATCGCCTTATGCCAGATTGTAGTCCCGTCCGGCTACATCTCGAAAATCCCACACGTGTGAATGAAAAATGCAGGATTGTTTTTAGCTAGTTGATTTTAGCAACTCCAAAGCACCGAAAGTTCGTTTTAGATCAATAAAACATTTTTGGCGACGCGCTGGTTGCCCAAGTGAATGCGCCCAAAAAACAAGTTGACTGAACAGCGGCAGCACGACTGGAATCACGTGAAATTGACAACGCTTGTGACTCATTCCAAAAGAACAAAGTCAACTAGGTCTTATGTTTCCAATTCTAATCAACAGTTTATTTTAAACATAAACTTCGACAGCAAAACTAGTCTAACTGTTTAAACTCATGATCAAAGCAATAAACCGCCTACAACCAAACGTCAGCATTAAATATCAAAACTATAATCATCTAATTAATGCTGCGAATAATCAAACCTAATCTAATACAAAATCATCCCACAAAATGAGCTTTCAAATATCTAACTATCTCCAAAGACAAAGCTTGAAAGCAAGCTCTTTCGCAAAATCATCAAAAAATATCGATTGCCGTTTGCCCTTCGACAAAAATCGATGACTCGCGGCCATCAATAAAAACGCCGCTGAAAATCAATCAGCACTGAAGTGCTGATCTGAGTAAAAACTTCCTTTTCAACCAACCACAACAGACCGAACAGAATTCACTCATTGAGGATGCCAAAAACAGATAAAGTTGCCAGAAAGACACCACCAGTCACGTCACATGATTTTTTGTCCAAGCGACTTACAGACAGAATATCGATTCCGTAGGTTGGAAGTCGTTGATCCAACTCCTTGCAAGTTTTGGGTGCCTGTCCGTCCCAGCTTAATACCTGAAGCTGAAATCCGGGCAAATTTCCCAATAACCGTCTCGACTACGAGGCAAAAGAGACTGGCCCGCGCCCACTGCAGACGAAACTAACAGGCTGCTCTGGTCTTGTGACTGGCGGGCGGCGGACACATCAGCGTCGCAGTCTTTGTGTTTGGAAAGGGTTAGAGAAACAAGAGCATTTGCACACGCGTCAGAACCCTGTCGTCTAGCCCCCTCTAATGCTTGTACACTACTAGACTAGTGATGAATTGGCGTGCATCGCATTTTCGCGCATTCGGCTTTTCTCCCATCTGTCGTCCAGTCGACAAAAACCGGGTTTCCTTCCTCGTTTCTATGCAGTTTTATCCGAATTTAATAAATTCATTAGCAACAAAACTTTGCAGCCCCAATCTTATAAATTATTCCACTCTTCTCCTCTAATAATATTGGCAACAAATTTAATTAGGCAATCTTTTGCATTTGCTACTCATTGCAAATTTATGCTAATCACTTCTGCATTTCTGAATGTCTCAAATTCGGGGCGCACCGAGGGATTTCTTTTCGCTGGCAAAAAACACCGGCCTTCACGCTCCTGATATCACTTCAAAAGTTATGGAAAGCCAAAAAGGCGATTAGACGAAACACCCGCTTGCTTAAATTTCATAATTACCTACGGGCTTTTTGTTATTCAAGCGACGAGCGGGCCATTGACGCACAAGAATTTCCGTGGCTGAAAGCCTGCAATTAGTTGCCGAATGGCCTTCATAAATGTACATTATAATTGATTTTTACACGTCAATGAGGGCGTATGGGAACGGCGATTAGTGTCGAGTTATTAAAACCGTATAAACGATTAGCGTTCTATTTATAAGCCGTTCAAAACAAGTTTATAAATGGACTCCCTCAGCACATTTTGAAAAATCAGCACATAAAAACAATTCGTAAAACGCACAAGTGATCGGAAAAGAATCTTCTAAAAACGTCTGGGCAATTCTGGACGCCGGCGACCGATCGGAAAAGAATCTTCTAAAAACGTCTGGGCAATTCTGGACGCCGGCGACCAATCGAAAACCTATCAATTATGTACAAAAAGCATCTTATCACCGTCATGAGTTTTCTCCAACATGACCTATCATCGCTCACCGATGCAATAAAAACCGTTTCGCAACCTGCCAACAGTGAATTGTGTAAAGTTGGTGGTCAAAACAGTAGACATTAAACGTTCGACAAAAAGGTGAACTGAAATTGCCAAATACAATTTGATGTTCCAATTGATCTTCTGACACGTAAATTGGCTTGTGAAATAGTCCCCCGAGTAAACGTCAACCGAATTGGCGACATTTCCATAAAGCCGCTCTGCACAAAAAATTTCATAAAGACAGCTGGGCAAACATTTATGGTCGTTCGAAATGAACAAATAGATAGCATGGAATTAACACTTACATTTTCAGATTCTATCCAAATGTCCAATATGAAAACAGAGAACGTTAGCGGATGTGATGGAAAAATGCAATTTTAAGAGAGCAAACAAGATTGCTCATTATTTATGAATTTTCTCGAACATCTATAAAATCCACAACAACGTCTTAACAACTATCAACAAATAACCCGTAAATTAGGAGAAAACGAACGTTGTTGTTAACTTGTAAACAATAAAAATAGATCTTCTCACGAGCCCTCCAGACTGGTCAATAAAAACACACAAGTCAACAAAACGTGAGTGTGTGCTGATCACTGATTTTTAAGAACGGCGATTGAACTTTGAGGCCGCTTTTTCGAGGTAATAAGGTCGGAGTTTTGGGAATGAGCATGCCGAACTATAATCATTGGAGTGTATTTAAAAGTGTTTCGAGCAAACAAAAATGCTAAAGCTAAAAGTATTAATCAATGTGTGCGAATTAATGCTTAAGATGCATCTGGCGGCGGATCAATAACTAATGTGAACACAAACGTCAGCCAAAACAAAAAGCACGTAAACAATTGAAGGCGCGCGTTCCTTTCTCCACAATCAACGAGGCCCAAAGACTTAAAATAGAAACCGGAAAGTGAGTTTAATTCTTGCGCACATAAAAACCGGCCTCCTTGGCTTCGCCGACAATTCTGCATTGTGATGCGCCAAAACATTTTTAATTTACAACAAATAGAAACGTTGTTGTAGTTGTTTGAACTTAAAAGTTGCAATTGAAATTAGATAACTTAAATGTGGGCCTCAATTCTCGCATGATTTAATGTAACTAAATATTTTTAGACGATTTGTGCTTGTTTTGTTGTATAGTTAATCGTTTTATTCATGTCAAAAATATTGCTATGCGGTTGCGCTATTTAGCGGCATAAATTTTTAATGATTCAAACAACTCTTTAAGAGCAATCAAAACATTGTCAATAATTTATCGAAAAGCCACTTTGTCATAAATAAGAGTGTTTGACAATTAATTAATGCACTGAAATTTTATAGTCTACACAACCCTATATTTAAGACGTTTTGATGTTACTTAACTTAAGTTAATAAGTAAATATTCTCAAAGAGTGATCACTGTTCACAATAGTCAATTTGCATCTGTCCTAAATTCTAGCCGGTGCGTTTTGCATTAATACCGTTCTTTAAACACATTCTGTAGCCAGTTTGTCCCAAAAATTCAAGATTTAACACTTTTTTGCCAAAATCATAGTGGTTCAAAAATTAAGAACGGATAAACATTCAGCTGTTCTTCAAATTGAGCATCCGGAAAATCACCTGCTTTAACTACTTTGTTCGGCTTAATCAGGTCGAAGAATTAAACATAAGTGCGGATTTTGTGTTTAGTAATGGGTGGTGGGAGGTTTAGACTCGAGGTTTAATTTAATGTCACTTTGTGTTTAATAGTTGAAGAATCTTAAAGTTTCCTTTGAAGTTAATGAGTTTTTAAAAGTAGCATCATGTAAATGAACTGAGCTGATTTTTAACATGCACTTTTGACAAGCAAATGTGATCTTTAGTGTTATACTTGTTAATTTCAAAGTTGTGTTCATTGAAATCATTTTCAGCCGGCACGATAACGCCCATTTGGCTCATAATTTCTGGCCTAACTCAAACATCAACTTGTCAAATGGCTCACTTTTCATTTATGAAGCAGGAGCTTTCTTTTGTTTCAGATGCCCTGTTTTTCTGCGTGGGCGTTGTTCAAACGATCTTATTTTTAATCACTACGTTCACCTATTCTCTTTTGGTCTACGTTGTTTGGAAAAATTCGCCTCGACGAATCGGAAACTATAAATGGTAGCTTTAATGGGGAAAACTGAATACGCGGTCAATCTTTAGGTACATAATTATAAATGCAACGTTTGGATTTCTTTTCGAGTTTATTACAGTCAGTCTTCATCTGTATCCCATTTTACCTTATCCTATTTTGATTCTTCACGGACTTGCCGATTTTATCGTATTATTATTTGGCAGTGAAGTAAGTTTTATCTGCTGATTTAAAACATACAAAAACAATTAAGCCACCACAACTGTTAATTGATGTGATTGTCAATTTTATGCTGGCAACAATGATAGGCATAGTGTATTCAACGGCGACGCTTTTTGTTTTTCGATGGCTCCAAACAACGCAAAGTAAATATCTGCGTATTGCTACTGATTTGAGAGTAATTTGAGCAATGTTACACGAAATAGTTATCTTAAATTTAGGTGATAATTTTGACCTACTTAATAAACTCTGTAATTGTTGGATTCACCGCCTTTCTTCCCCTTAATATGCAACTGTTAACAAACCAACAATTGCATGAAGCAATACGAGAAGTTGATCCAGCAGCTTATGAAAAAATGAAAGGCCACATTGCAATTGGCTTTAATGCAAGTTTTAAAGGTATTGAAGTGTTTTATGTAGAGTTTAGGTTCTTGATTCAAACAACTATCTTATTGCTGGTGCTTCATTGCTTATTGAACTTCTAATTATAAGCGTTGTGATGCTTTTTTGTGCATATCGTTGTTACGACTATTTACGGAAGAATGAGTATTTACTGACAAAAAAGACGGCTGCTTTATTTAGATCATTAATAAACATGCTAATGATCGACTTGTGTTTTGCTGCAATTACTGGCTTTTTAACTATTACGTCAAGTATGATAACATTTATAAGTCAAATTCATTTTGGCTCTACAATAATCGTGTGTGCCTTGGCTTTAGCCGATTTGTATCCGTTATTTACTCATATTCTTGTGCTAGTTTACATTGGTAAGTGCTATGTTGTGTTTTGAATGCATTCAAAGCAATATTATTGTAGAGCCTTATCGAGTTGCATCAATTCGCTTTCTAAAACTTCAGCAATTCATTCGCATCCGACAAGCTTTCAGATGGGACGAAACAACAATGTAAGCTTTTACATGAAAATAAGTATCAAGAACCGATTCAGATCTACGAATACAACAAACATCACAGTTATTCAAGGAACTCGTCGCTCTTTACCGCTATAATGCCAGAATTCTTCACTTGAACTAAAAATGCCCTCAATCTATTCAACAACAATTTATTACAGAAAAATAACATAGCCTATTCAGAACCATCGCTGTATTTCCAGTTCTTTACAATGAAATTTTTGTCGACACTGACCAAAATTTCATAATTGATGTCTCCAAGTCTGTATTCAATTACCTCAACATGATGCACACGGGCAAGTTCGGGGTTCTCAGCAACTGGCGCCAACCACAAATCAATTTGATCATCTGGATTCACGTTGTATGCCTTCTTTTTCTGAACTTTCTCATTGACACGTACGCAGTTTGTTGTAATAGACTTTTCAAGTGAACTAAAATAAACATTAAAAGCAAAACAGATAAACTTCTTAAAAACTTACGCCGTTCCAATTCCAGCAGTTCGCTTCAAAACAGCGTCTAATCGTCTGGATGGTAGCTTCAATGTAAGCTCTTTGTGCTGAATTTTCAAATCGGGATCATCGTGATTTCCAGTTGTTGGCGGTTTTGAATGAGTAGAAGAAAACTGAGCAAAGCGGCCAATTAACTGTGGAGATCTTATAAAAATGCGAGTAGCAAGCAACATCTAAACAAGTAATGTTAAACATCGACAATTAAAAACACAAAATCTCAACCTCAATGGAACAGAAAAAATAATTGAACAAAGCAACATCTTTCAAAGGCACTTTTTATTGCATAAATACGTTTTAACAACCATAAAGTTCAGTTTACTAGAGTCTCAATTGATTGGAATAACTTTTGGCACTAACCACAATAAATTATATCTGATTATCACAAGGATGGAATTTTTGCGACTGGATTTAAAAGGCAAGAGTTTTGGGGATTGCATTAAATTGGTAAATTGCACTGGAAAAGAGGAGCTTATTTTGTGTGCATCATTTAGGCTTCATTGTTGTAACCGATTGGATTTTTTTGCTGCCAGTTCCAAAGATCACGGCACATTTCATCAAGACCCAACTCGGCTTTCCATCCTAATTTTTCTTCAGCCAAATGAGGATCACAGTAGACAACTGGAAGATCGCCATCACGCGGAACACCTATTTTAGTTGGAATCTAAACAACAAAGTAGAAATGTTTAAAAGCTATATTTACTTTGTGTCCCGAAACTTTCTCCAAACCAGCAACCATTTCGCGAACAGAATGCCCTTTGCCAGTTCCAAGATTGTAAACCTCAACTGGCTGACAATCAGATTGGTCAAACCGTTTCAAAGCCGCAACATGGCCTTTAGCCAAATCAACGATGTGGATGTAATCGCGGATGCCAGTGCCATCGGGAGTGTCAAACTTATCTCCGTAAATTGTCAAAACCGGAAGTTTACCAATAGCAACTTGTGAGACATAAGGCATCAAGTTATTGGGAATGCCACGAGGATCCTCGCCCATTAATCTAAAACATTTAGAATACATACTAACTTAAACAACAAACAGACCCGCTAAAGTGAGCGCCAACTGGATTGAAGTAGCGCAACAAAATGATCTTCCATGTCTAAACGTTGTTTGATTAAAACATTAATTATTGAAATGCACTGACCGGATCGGAAATGGCAACATCCTTTAAAATCTGCTCCACGAAGTATTTTGTTTGGCCGTAGGGGTTTGTAATCCCTTGACCGGTAGTTGCATCTTCGGTGATTGGAAGTTTTGATGGTGGCCCATAAACGGTAGCACTTGACGAGAACACAAATTTCTTGACGCCATACTTTTGGCATTTCTAAGAACAACTTTACGAACAAAGTGATTAAATTATAATACCTTGATCAAGTTCAACGATCCGACAACGTTGTTTTCGTAGTAACTAAGCGGTTTGACGACTGATTCAGCAACTGCCTTCAATGCAGCCAAATGAATAACACCGTCGAACTTTTCCTAGAATTTAAAGCAGTTAATTATTGCGACTTTAAGACATACTCTCGTAAACAGCTCTTCCAATTTCGAGTCATCCATCAAATCCAACTTTTCAAACGGGACTTCTTTTCCAGTTAACTCGGTTACTCGTTTCATACTTACTGCTTTGCCATCTTTACCTTAAGCATTTGAATTCAATGTAATCGCATAAATAAACAATTTTAAAACAAGCTCTCACCTTCAACTGCGTTGTAGAAATTGTCAATTGCATAGACTTGATGCCCGCTTTCCAACAACTCCAAAACAGTGTGTGAGCCGATGAAACCAGCTGCTCCCGCTACTAGAACCTTCATTTTTCAAAGAGTCAACCCAACTAAAGCTTGAATAAAATTAAAAGTGAATGCAACTAGTTCACGCTTTAAATGAGAGACAAAGTAGGTGGATAGAAAAGATAAGCAAAGTGCAAAGAACTTAATGTTGTATGCAACATTTGAATTGATTAGATGCACTAGATTAGAAGGGATTAAAGAAATCAACGGCCGTCTACTGATAAACGCTAACAAATAGAGACAAAACGCTGGCGAAAATCGCACAAAATGCTGAATTAAGCGAATTTTCGCATATTAAGTAGGCGGATACAGCAATGAGAATTCCTCTCTACACGTGTAAACGTTATTCTGAAACCACGTTGCCACACAAATTCAAAACGTCGAATTTTTGGAAAGGTCACTGCGTGACAAGGGAAAACGCGGTTCAGATCAAAAAGAAAGATTTTTGTGTGGCGTTCAGCATCATATTAAGAACTTTTAGAGTTAATTTTAAGTATAGAATTGTTGAGGTAAAATGAACTTTGTTTCCGAAAAAGATATAAAGGCTGGCGGCGATGAAGGTTTGTTTTCAAAAAGCAATGTTAAAACGTTATTCTTTTAGAACCACAAGACAATCGGCCGTTGTTTGAGCGTTTGAAAGAGGTTAAAGATAAGAAACAGGCAGAATTCGATGAAGAGCGATCATTGAGTGAGTAGAGATATCTAAACATTTTGTTAAAACCTCCAAATCATTGCAGAAAATCAATTCCGAGGATTAGATGAGGACGAGACAGAGTATTTGCATCAAGTAAGCAAAGCAAAATTTGAAGCGGAACGACAAAAGAGACAAGTAAGTTGTTATGAAGACTTCGTTTAGATTAGTTTTTAAGCGTTCCTTTTTAAGCATTCTAATTGAAACTTTTAGGAAGAGATTGAACTTCTAAAAACACAGCGACAAGCCATAAACAACACACAACCGAATCAATCAACAAATTTTACTGCATCTTCCTCGTTTACAATGCCTAAAATGCAAGCCGGATCTTTGAAATTAAAGCCGAAAACAGTTGATAACTCAAAAGGAATATTAATTAGAAAACGGCAAGACTTTCTTCAAGTTTGTTTTTATAAATAAACACTTTTAGAAAGCTCTCCGATAATAAAGACGAAAATGGCAAAGATAAGTCTGAAAAAGAGTCGACTACTCCTGTTAAAAATTCACCTTCGACAGCTCGTATTGGCGCTCTTCCCGGACTTGGAGTGTATGATTCAAGGTTAGTAAATGGCGAACGTATCATTCATTCTTCCTTAATTTAGTTCTGATGATAATTCATCCGATGAAGGCGAGTCAAAAACTACGAAGATCGACAAGTCAACTTCCGAAACGTAGATAAATGTTGTTTTGTTTGTGATGTTTTGATTAATTATTTATGATAATAAATGTTGTACAAAGTTGCAAATGTTAAGTAGACACCGTTAAATATTTGAACTGCAAACGATAACCCGAGTTAACTTTAATTTGTTTTAACTCGTTTTTAAATCAATTCAAGCAATTTGATCAATGTGACTTCTTAAGCACTTCATTTATTGAATTTGTCTTCGTTTATTCAAAACATTTAAAAATACTGCCTTGTAATACGTGCGACTTTAATCAACCCATATTAACATAAGAAAACCTGTCACACTCTTTGCGCCAAATATGAGAAACCTGACTCGCGTTTAGAAATTCAATTTTACCGAGAGCAACTTTTAAAATGTCCCTCGTTTTGTGAGCGTATTTGCCAAAGTTATAACATACTAGGCAAAGTTATTTCAACAATCATTTTGTGAGTTTGTTTTTACATTCTGGAAACAAAATTTTGATGCCAACGCTTTTTATTCTCTAAACAAGGGCATTTTTAGAACTTGAAGACCACTGTTCTCTTTACAAAATGTCGTCAGAGGACGTTGCTCAGCATTACAATGCTATTCCAAATGCCGGAATCCGTGCTCGTATGGATTCTAAAATTTACTACATGCGCAACTTTAACAACTGGATGAAAAGCATGCTCATAGGTAACCTTTCACTGCTGACTAATTTTTAAATTTTCTTGTTTAGCTGAATTCTTGGAACGTCTTAAGGATGATGGTTGTCGTCGTGTGCGAGTTCTTGATTTGTGTTGTGGGAAAGGTGGAGATTTGTTAAAATGGCAAATTGGCGGTATTGACGAAATTTTGATGACGGGTTTGTTTTACAGCTCTTCATAATTAATGTATTTTTGATTTAGATGTTGCCGACGTTTCAATTGATCATGCAAAAGAACGATACAAGGACACTCAAAAGAAGATGGAGCGTCAGAGAAAACGACTATTTAAAGCAACATTTTTGGTGGCAGATGCTGGAGATTGTCGATTGGCTGACCATTATGAACCAGACCGAGAATTTGATCTGGCTAGTTGTCAATTTGCATTGCATTATTCGTTTTTGAATGAGAAGCGAGCATGGCAATTTTTGAAAAATGCAACAGAAAGAATAAGACCTGGAGGGTATTTTATAGGCACTTTACCAGATGCTTATCAAATCATGTAAGTTATTTTAGACTTTAAGAAGTAATTTTAATGTGACCTTTTAGCAATCTTATTCGAACCAAAGGGAAAGACAATTGTTATGAAAATGAAGTGTGCCGTATTGACTATAAGGACAAATCTATTGATCTCAATGAGACTCAGCCGCCACTTTTTGGTGCTGAAATCCACTTTGGCTTGGACAACGTTGTGAACTGCCCAGAGTATTTGGCAAATTTTGCTTTACTGAAATTGTAAGTTGCGGCTCTTTGATTTGAACTAATTCAACGATTTTTAGAATGCTCAGTGATCTCGACATGGAATTGGTCTATGAAGAACGTTTTTGCGATGCCTACAAGCGCTATTTGAAGCAACATGAAGGAAAACAACTTCTGAAACGCATGAAAGCTGCTGAACTGTTTTCTTTGAGAGATCATTCGAACAGTGAGCACGACAAACATGAGTACAAGCATGCAGTCGATTATTTGCACGAAAAATTTCCTGACAAGCCGAATGAGCAAGTTGTAAGTTAGAGCCTTTTGAAGCCAGCTTTACAATTTTATTAATTTAGGGCACAATTTCTGCATCCGAATGGGAAGTCATCTCAATGTATCTGCTTTTTGCATTTCAAAAGCGTGAGCCGAAATCCAGTCATTAACAACTTGTTGTTACGTATCAATTTGTGGTTGTTTTCTTGTGGGATATAAATTGTTTAATGCATTTGTTTGAGCACATGAACTGTGTTTGTTGATCTTTGCAACATGCACGGAGGTCATAAGATTCAAACGCATCACTTGCTGGTTGGGATTGACGTTATCCAAATAATCACAGTTCCGGAATCAATTGCTACGATTTGTTGCACAACTCGGGATGAACCGACCTCATTTTTAATAGTTTGTGCTTATTTAGTTTTCGGTCTCAAACGTCAAAACACGGCGTCAATTCAGATGTTTGTTTAAGTTCGTTCAATTTTGCAGGGGGTGGTTAAAGCGTGAAACGCACGTTTTTGAGCTAAATTTTGGAGATTGATTAGTTTTGTGCCAATAAGTCTGTAGGGCGCATTAAGTTTTAAAACAGTTGCAATTTTTGCACATGCAAAAGCCGGCTATAACTATTTAAATTTGTGCACCTTGATTTGTTTAAATGCGAATGTGTTATTGATTGAGTATGAAGACTGACGAGTGACTTAATTGTTCAGATCCTTAATTGGCGTAAATTACTTATTTTGCATTTTTGCAAACAATAAACACTGTCTAGAAGCTGCACCAATTGTATATTTCTGCGGAAATTCATGTGCATTGCGACGCCACCCGCAAAGCAGATGTTCAAACTCCTAGTGATTTTTTGTTTCTTGTTGTTGGACGTCTACGGAAAGCACCCACTGTTTAAACCGTGATTTCGGAACTGCTTGAATTGGACCCAGTGAGGATTTTTGTATGCTTGTTTCGGCTTGTGGGGGATTTTGGTTTGAGTTAATGAGCGTTCGACCAAATGAGTCAACAACGTACAACATTTTTGCTTCATGTTTAGTTTGCAGATTGAAAAAATGTGCAATTTTTGAGATCAACTAATTTTAAATTGTGATTATTGCTTCACAACACATGTTAAATTATGCCAAAGCAGAAAATTTTGTTGAACTCTTTAAATTTCCAGCAAACTCTAAGCCTTCTACTTCAATTCTATTCACTAATTGAGTTTACTGCTTGGGCTCTTTTCACAAAGCCCTCGGCGGCATTTATAACTGGACAATTCCCGGGAGATCAACGAGTAGAAAAGCGTGGACTTAAAGCCTTGCGCATGATAGGCCGTAAATTGAGTTGCTGGGGGCGCAAGAAGAATTAAATTTGGCAAGGTTTTTGAGTTGCGATTTTTCAGCCAAAATTCAGTTAAAAGCATCTTTTTCATTTAACATGCTATCAATCTATCAATACCCTTTTAACTCAAATCTTTATTCAAAATGTTTAGTTTTGATATTCGTGAAGATGGATGTAACAATTATATGCATTTAGACATAAATATTAGGTGGGGAAATAAGTTTCCGAACGTGGACCTAAGTGTTTTAAATTTCCACAAACGTTTATAGTTCTTTTTCCATGGTTTGAGACCACTGGCGCCTTTAAACATATAACTGAGCACGGTAGCCATGTTCAACAGCTAGATCAGCGGTAAACATTTTAAGTTTACCTTTGGCGGTTTGTATTTATTGGGTCTTTACGCCTGGCGTACTGCAGCCGGCTAAGGATGACAGCTAATCAGAGGCCAATAAACTGACGCGTTGATTCAAGAGCACTCGGGCAGTCAACTTTAGTAGCCACAACGCTGCAAACGCTTACTTTAAACTTGCATTATGATTTCGGGTAACTGCAATGACTATAGTATGCAAAGGGTGCCCACGGTTATTGTTTTTAATCATGTGAGTAAAACTGCATTAAGTTAACTAACTTTACGGATGATGGTGCAGCTTATATACCATGGCGCTTAGCTAAACTGGCACACAAACCGCACAACGGCCACACGGCCCCCACCAAATCTTTAATATAAAAATCTCATCTGGCAACCTCTTAGTTAAAACTAAATATCTCATTTGGCAATCTCTCAATCAAGCGGGCTTTTAGAGTCTTTTTTATTTAAACCAAAAAATGTTTACAAGCAAAGCATGTGTTTTCGTTAAAACGTTATGTTGTTAACTGGCCAGCGAGTACTGTACGCTCTCAAGTTAGGAAACTCAATTCCCGAGGCCAATGATTGTTCAAGAATGGGTTGTTGGGGGCGTGTCAAACCTTGTTTGTTTGGAGGTTGCGATTTGAGTTCCGCCCATTTCAAGTCTGGTTTTTGGGTTCTCGGTTTAGTGAAAAGCCAGAATTTTAAATTATTTAAGTTTATGCAAATTTAAAATATGTTAAAAGCGATTGTGACTTTTTGTATTTTTACTCTTGTACGTTTTAAAAGTTGTTGCAGTTATTCTTTTAAAATCCAAAAAGTTCCATAAACTTTTGACAATTAACTAGATAAACATATTTACTAATATTGATACTTTTGTGCGCGATATTCAATCGACAAACATCTAGAGTTCTTTAGTTATCCGCACGAACTTGAACTTTGATCTACCCAAAGGACTCGGCAACTTGTGCTCAGTTTTGAATTTTAAATTCAAGGCTTCTTGGCTCGACTTGTGTGTCCTAGAAATCGCTTTTGGCAAATTTAGTATTTTTGCGAACCCGACTCTCTAAAAAAGTCGTACCTCTTTAAAACTCCTCAAATACACCTGTTTCCGCATGCATCCAAATATTCTAGTGGAATTTTTAATTCCTAGAGCCGGGCGAAAATTGCGAAGAAACATTTTGCAATGTTTCTCTCCAATAAAAAATGGTCTGGAGTCTGTCTGGCGGAAACTTTGATCTTGAAAAGTTTGCATAATAAATGAAATAGTTTCTTGAGTTTAAAGGTTGAAAATTGAAAGTAGTGTTTTTGAACTTAGCGTTGAAACGAGTTGTGCAGGATTTGAATAAAGCTAATAATTAGGGATTGGTCAACATTCAACAAGAAACTTTAAAAGTTCATCTAACTCTATAACAACATTCCGATCTATTTTGTGTATTAGCGCTTCCATTCAGAGAAATTTTTGAAAGCGCAGACATCAACCGACCGTTTTGAAATCTTCCAACAAAATGAATCTGTTCATTTGGGGCTTGAATTCGGAACAGCTGCGAATGACACATATTCGCAACGGACTTGCGGACAGCGCCTTAGCGGACGTCAAATTTGTCAATCGAGGAGTTTTTTGCGTGAATCTGGCTGGATTTTGTTTGTGACGGCGTGTAGCTTTTAATTCTTTCTCTTATTTATTAGACTTTTTGTTATGACTTTTGTCAGTAATCTCATTCGCGTTGTCAGCAAATTTAATATTTAAAACCTGAGATTTCTCATTACACATTTCAACATAAAAGACGTTTTAAGTTACGGTATGCTTGTTAGTTTCGAGTATTATTTAGAATTCTGTAATCATACAGAGTGTTTTTAACTTAAAGGCTAAAGAACTCACTTGTTACCGAAAACGTTATCGCGTGGCACATTTATTTATTGGCTATCCGCTTGTTGAAAGATTTATTTGCATGGCCGGATGATAAATCGAGTTTGTGTGGATAGATTCTTAGCATTATCTTTATAAGGATTTGTTTGAAGTTGCTCCATTACTCATTTGAATGTTCTTTGAGTTGTCGTTGAGCTTCGAAACAATCGAGCACAAAAACAGCTCAGTCGACAACGTTGCTTGTAGTCTTAAACCTAAAACGTTGTGGGAAACCCACAAAGAAGGAGGTGGTTGCAAGTGTGAGTGTTCATGAATTTTTGTGTTTTTGTCGTCTCGTGGACAAAACATTAGTCGAAACTTATAATTTTTGTGGGTGCGTTGAAGTTGCTAGTCGTTTAGGATGAGTTTAATAAAGTTGTTATTCACTCACTAAAAATGGCCACCTACTTTTGGAGTATCGCCAAAAATTATATGTTGTCTAAAAGGAAACCACAACAAAGTCCAATTATACGTATGAGGAGTCAGCTTGCTTTGTGGGTGGCCTAATAATAGAGGTAATGTGGGCAGTTCTTTTAGAAGTTAATTTTTATCGACTATAATTGCTGGTCTTTAGTTTTTTGATTTTCAATTTCGATAAACTTTCAACGAGGGGGAGTTGTTTATTGCTTTTTAATAAATGCGCCTGCTGTTTGCTAATTACTTCGCTGTTCTCCAATTAATTTGTAAATTGTTTCTGCGCTTTTTACCTCCATAATTCTTGTGAGCTTCCTAACAATGCTTTATTGAGGTTTTTGAATCTGCTGGCAAAATGGTGGAAAGCTCATCAAATACACTGTGTTCTGCATGTCAGTTGCCCGTACTGGATAAATATTTATTGAACTTTTTGGACAAACCTTGGCACATGGAGTGCGTTCGCTGTGTCGATTGTTTGCGACCACAAAATGAAAGCTGCTTTTATCGAGACAACTTGATTCTTTGCCGAGCTGATTTTGAGCGGTGAGTTTTTATTGCTTATTGTTTTAAAAGTTAAATAGGCCATAGAATCAAGTTCCAAAAAACAGAAAACATTCAAACCACTCGGACCTATTAGTACACCCAAAAGTTCTAAAAATTCCCATCAAATTAGAACGTACGCAAAATGCAAGGCCAAAAATGCAAACTACTCCCGTGAACGTTTATGTGCTGGGCGTTGGAACAAAGAGCTTGTTAGAAAGGAAACTTTGTGCAGCTAAAATTAGTCGCCAAGGTGTGAGATTTTATGTGCGGGTGGATATTTACGCTCAAATGATGTTTGAGTGAGCAAATAAAGAACATTTCAAATCAAAGATTACTTTGCACAAAGTTTAAAACTGCTAAATTTAGGCGCTACGGAGTTCGATGCGCAGCATGTCATTTGCCACTGGAAAGTCAAGAAATGGTTCGAAAAGCCCGCGACTCTTTTTATCATTGCCAATGTTTCCGATGTACAATTTGTCAAAGAGCGTTGAATACAGGAGAACAGGTGAGCCGTGTTTTAAATTCAGTTCAAACAAAAAGTGCAACATCCGTTAGTTACAAAAAATGTCTCCAACTTAGAACTCCCGTGGGATAATAATGCAAACGGGTGTTTGTCAAACGCCGAGTTGACAAGAATTTCATTTTGTCTGAACACCACGACCTTTTTGTATTGGCCTTTTGGGAATTTAGAGGCACTGGTTTTTTAAAACAAACAAGTTTAGGTTCTTGGGTTCATAAACTCTCCATGCGATGGCATTCGCTGGTTATGATTTATGATCCGAAATCTTTGGGGACGCCTTTTAAAAAATCCACGAGTCCTTTTTTGTGGATGATAAATGATATTATCGGAGACATTTGGAATTGTTTTTGGTGAACATGAGTTCTGGAATATAGTGGCTGCTTTCGAATGCAACGAACTTTGAAAACAATACTAAAAGTCAAACAAACACAATCAGTTAGAAAATCTCAACCAAAATGCTCGTCAAACTTGTTAAATGCGCAAACATCATAACTGTAATTTTTAGTTGTACATTGTTGAAGGCAAATTTGTATGCCGCGATGACTTTGTTTCCAATCAATTGCTAGGTATTTTTTAATTAATTGACTTGTAAAGTCTTTAACATTTCAGGACATCCAACCACAAATTCAATGCATCACAACGGTTCCGACGACTGTTTTTCGGACTACGAAGAAGAAGAAACAATTGATGTAGATACTGCACATGGTAAGTTTTGCTAAAAACGCCGTAATGATCTCGCCCAAAAGCGTGCAACTTTCTCTTGAACACTTTCAAAAACACTACTTACACTAAATAATTCAAACACATCAAAAATGCACACACCTATTTGTGAAGGTGTTTTCAAACTTTTGCGCATAATTAATGAAGCAAGTGAACTTTATCCGACTTTAAATTTACAGACAGCCAATTCAAAATGTGTTGAAAACTCCAAAAAAGAATTTTCAACCGCATTGACATTTAAATGTTACAAAACAGGAAAGCAAAATTAATATTCAAAAATTGCAGCTTGCACAACTTTGAGCAATGACTCGATTGCCTGTTGTTCGGGCTCTGAAGATGGTTCAAAACCGTTGGTTGCTGGGGATGAAACACTCTCGTCAATGCAGAGAAAAAGAGGCCCAAGAACGACCATCAAAGGTAATAATTAGTGAACTTTAAGCAACAAACACTGTAATTTGACACATTTAAAAATTGAGTTTTGCAGCAAAGCAACTGGACATTTTAAAATCCGCCTTCCAAGCTACTCCCAAGCCAACAAGACATATTAGAGAACAGTATGTTTTGGTTTAAAATAAATGTTATTGGTATAGTTTTATTAACTGAGTTGTTTGCAGATTAGCGGCGGAGACAGGCCTTAACATGCGAGTGATTCAAGGTGAGTTTTGTTAACTCTGGACCTTCGAAAATATTATTCAAACATGCTGGTTAAACGTGCGATTTATGATAAAAGCTGAAATTCGATTCTGCTCATTGAGCGTCAAAAGTACTGAACGGAAATTGCTTTTTGCGTTTTACTGAAGAGCGCATTTCCATTAATTTCCGTTGCATAGAAATAGTGTATTGTTTCGCAAGATGTTTTTTGTACACAAACTGTGGCTTAGTTAAAGAATTTAATCCAAAACTCTTATTAACGAATACCGTATTCTGCATGCAACTCAAAACCCTTCAAAATTCAAATCTACGCTCAACACTCCAGTTGCCACTCATTTTCACAAACGCTTTGCGCAATTTTTACGCCTCGCTTGTTGGCAGTAACGTAGTGGAGGCGATGGACAAGTGCCGCCGTGCAGAAGATAAATATTGTTGATTGAGAGGTGTCGGAAACAAATTGACATCGAGTCGTTTTGCAAGCGAAAATTTGCTTAAAACAAGTGAATTAACAGAAAAATCCGTGCACAACATTTCGCATGAATTTATTAAATTTTAAGAAATGCTCGGTATTTAAAGTCCAGTTGTGCTCAAACTTGCAAAATGCTCAAGAAGCCGGAAATTAACCGAATTAAGAAAGGCAGATGTTTAGCGCGCGAACGCCGAAACGGATTAGCCTTTAGACAAGCAAAGCGCCGAATTAGTCATTTATCCAGAAAAGAGTCGACGTAAAAGGGAAGCCGACTAGTTACTGGGACCGCAAACCTGTAAACCAATAAAAAGCAAATTGAATAGCATGTTTAAATCATTAATTGTCGGCAGCAATCAATTTTCTTTCGTGTGTTTATTAGAAACAATCAAAAGTTGAAACACACAAAACTTGTTAACTTTGAAGTAAACAATGCTCACAAATCAATTTTAGTGTGGTATCAAAACAGACGGTCAAAAGAAAGACGTATGAAGCAAATGCGTGCTAATGGAACATACCGTGATCGAGCAACACGTCGCCAAAGAACCACAACTTCTTCGGATGCAGATGATCAGCATTCTGTGGATTCGACGTCGGCAATGACTCCTTACATGGGTTTAGGCAAGTTTTTACTGCAGTCTTTAAAATCACTTAACTAATTTAGATATGAACGTTTCCGTGATGGAAAACTCGGCTTTTTTCCCAACAGTGTCTGTTCCATCGGCCGTGACAAATCCGATAAATCCAATATATCCTGTATATGCTGCGCCAATTGAACGATTGGACGAGTTTGGACAGACTGTGCCTTCAACAATTCCATCTTCACTTGGATTTTGGGCTTCTACTCCAATGCCGACGTCTCATCCACTAACCGGAGGTTTCATGCCGACCTTTGATACCGATTTTCATCATCAAAGATCAGCCATTAGTTGACTCATTTCTTGCAATTGATTTCCAGAGTTTAGCGTAAAAAGTTAGTAATGCTAGTTTTAAATAATTGCCAAACACCTGTTACTAATAGTTGATCCCAATAGTTTTAAAGCAAGGTCATTTTTCTAATGTTAACTAATGAAATTTGAATACTTATAAGCCGAAGTTTAGTTTATGGTTTGTTCTAGAAATATCAATGCCAATGTTTAGTCACTTTATTCCATGTCTAATAATCAATTCTCTTCTTTTGTTTATTCAATCTGTCTGTGTTCTCCACATACGCTTTCTTTTCAACATCTACTGATCTCGTTCTAACTAATGATCTCTGTTTGTTTATATTTGCATAATTTTAATAAAACTATTAATTCGAGTTGTTTAATGTTTCCAGTTTTGAACTAGATATTTTCCATGTGCTTGGACAAATTAATTGCCAATCATTAGCCGCAGACTATTTGTTTTGACGAAAACGTAAAGTAGCCGCAAAACCTCAATGACAATTAAGTGGGGTTTTGAGTGGACGAGAATGAACGGCCACAAGCATTAATCAGCACCTTTAATTGTCATCCTTGTTTCAGAAGAGAAAAGCCACAAAAACTAGCTCGCCAATTAACCACAAATGACGGCGGATTGCCTCCCTGTTTTTTGGCTGATTTATTATCATCAATGGTTGCATGTGATTAGAATAAGATCATCTAGTCATATCAACATTTACAGCATCACAGAATTTGCAGAGTTTATTTAGTCAACAAAGTATAATGAATATTCAAATATCGTCTTCAAACGTTTTTAGCAACGCCTCGTTCATAATCCGGCTTTTACGTGCAAAGTGATTTAAACGTGCCTGCAGTAGCTGTTCTTCAAGTTTTAAATTGCGATGTTGTTGTTCAAGAACCTGAACATGTCGAAATAAGTAAACGTCTAAAAAATGAAAAACACTTACAGCCAGTTGTTTCAATTGAATTTCATGAGACAAATCTTCTGCGGAGTCATTAACTTTTCGTTTACGTGGATTTTGAAATTCTAGTTGGTTTTGTCGCGTTGAATGGACTTGGATGATTTCTTCCGTTGGGCGCTCTTGATTTTGAATCAGGAATTGATCGAAGTTCGTCGAGTTGTCGTGATTATTGCTGAAGTTATTGAAATGAAAACAGTCTAAACAGTGCTTTTAAAACAAACCTGTGCTTATCATTTTCCAGCACATTTTCAAAAGACTTTACATCCAAATTGACTGTTGAATTGGCCAAAAGCTCTAACGGGTTCAAACTTGTTGATGGCGACGAATCTAAACGAATAAGTGTAGATTTGAAATTCTAAACTGCAATACACCCGATAACATAACCCGCTTTTATGACTAACCTCCATTAAAAGCGTCTTTTTGTTTATTTGCCAAAAGGCTTGCGAAATCACATTTTGTGGCGTTTCAAAGGTTTTTCCTTTTAAGCGCACATTTTATGAGTATTGCTTTTAACGTCAATGGCAAGTTTTAATTTAGATGCAACGAATTCTCTAACTGTTTTAGCTTTCACCAAAAATAGAAACAACTGAACGCGACAAAAAGCTTCAAACATTGCGTGAAGCTGTGCAGTCTTTATTGAATGGAATTCAGCCGGAAAGATGCTTTGAAGATTTGTATAGAGATTGTTACGTGCTGATTCTTTTTAAATGTGGCCCAAATGTATACGAGATGTTGCAATCAACTGTTTGTGAGCATTTGAAAGAAAAGGTTTGTTTTTAACTGAAGCTTTTGAGACTTTACGCTAAAGTCGTTTTTAGATTGTTCCGCAGTTAGAGAATAATCAAGAAGCTGCTTTCATGTCTAGCTTTGAGAACATTTGGGCAAACTATTTAACTGCTAGGCTGGCCGTTAGAGACATTTTTATATACATGGAAAGAGTTTATTTACCACAAAGCGACGATTCTATTCTCAATATGTTTTTGCGTTCATTTCAAGAAAATGTGACTAGCCAAACACTTATTTGTGACAAATTAAAGGTTAGGCGCTTGACTTGTTCGTAATTTTAAATATTTTATAGGCCTGTTTAAAACAATCATCGGCGGAAAGACGCAAAGAACTTGAGCAGAAATTTAAAGATTTAAACTGTATTACCGACATGTTAAAAGAACTCGACAACGAAAAGCAAATGATTACTTAATATGAGTTGATTGCAAATAAAGACTTAAGCTGTTCGGTTGTTTGTTTGGAGAATTTGCGGGTCATTTAATGCAAGGCCACAATAAATTGCAGCAATTAATCAAGCTCAAATGCCACCCTTTCCGTTCTAATTCAAACCTAAACGGCGATCTTTGCGTGAATAGTGCCAAATGACTCATTTAAATTGAATGCAATGGCCTCAGCTTTTAACTATAAAAGTACCTTTGTCGACGTCTTCGTTTATATCCATTTCTGTGTCGCCTCCATTTAATGAACCAGAATCATCATCGTCATTGCTGCTTGTTTGGATTTCTGCCAAAATGTCCATGAACGGCTTCCACTTTTGAGTCATTTGTCCATTTGATGTTGAATTTGCAACTGTTAAATATTTCTTGTATTCAAACCGCATAGCCCTGTGACGTTGCTTGACTTGTGTAAGTGTTCTCGGACATGTTGACTAAAATGCTGCTTTCACAATTTCTGAATAGCTATAGAAACTTACATTTGCGTTGATGTGTTGTGCTATTTCTTGCCACAGGGCTCTTTTCATCGAGTTGCTTCCAACACCTCGACTAGCGATTAAAAATCTTCGTCTCATTGCGTGGACTTGCTGAACATGAACAAATGTTAATTAAGTACACAATTGCACAAAAGCTAATGACTTAAATAACTTACACGCAAGATCATTTCGTTTTCGGCATCTGAGAAGTCAGGCAAATGACGTCGTGGTTGGTGTTGCTGCATAGCAAAAACAAGTAGATGTTCAGACACCTCAAAAACGGTTTCAATTAATGTGTAGGCGCAAAAGCAATTGTTACACGAGCGCGCAACACAACCATGCAAAGCAAAACACGTTTTTCTTTGCGGCTTCCGCTCACAACCCCGACTTTGTGGAAGAGCGCGCAATTCTTCTTCACATGAAAGATATACTTGCAAAATGTTCGTGGATTGCTTTCGGATTGACAAAAGAAAAAACAAGTTTTCACCCATTACCCGGGCTTTGAATCAAATGCGGCGTTTAAAGTGTATTTATACAAATTCTGTAGGCGAAAGAGCAATAATTTCAAAGGTTTTAGAATTTCGAGCAAAGATACACTTTTTAAAAGCCACAAAAACTCCAGCAAAAACCCGTTTAAATGCAAAGCGCAAACGCCAAATGTGTGTCCACAAAGATGGCGTCCGCCAGCAAAGCGCATTAAAGCCTGCTTTCGAGTCCAAAAACTAGGCTTTCGGTCAGCAAAAGGACACTTCTTCTCCACGACCACAAAACGCATGAGCAAAAACGCGTTGTTATTTGCTCTGCACTCCATTCACCACCAATTTTCCTCCGACACTTTTTGCATGTGCTGGATTTTAGTCAAAAAGTTGAGGACACGATTGATAACGTAATTTATTCCTCCGGACAACAATAACAAACAGCTAACAACCTAATTAATAAATTAAATTAAGGCAACACGTGAGGTAGTTTTAGACAACTGAAAGCATCACTCGTAAACAAAAGTGAACACAATAAGCAAAGTAAAAGCAGACTCATTGTATCATCCGTCTAATATCTGCCAAACGTTGAGAATATTGTGCGGCATTCATGGCCTGTTGACGTTCGATTTCGGCGCGTTCGGCGTTGAATTCAATTTGAGCTTGGCCTAAAGTTTTAGATGTAAGTCAAATTTTAAGGGCCCTTCCAACTTTATTGAACATCAAATGCTTGCCTATTAATGTTTGCTTGTTGATACGCCCTTTAAGTCGAATGCAAACTCCATTCAAGATAAATTCACTTTCAAATGCCACATCGTTGTTCGGTTGTTCTTGTATTGAGCTGAGTGCAAGCTCGAAGTTTATGCCGTGGTTTGTTATCGTCTGAATTCAATTAGTTCAGCGTTTATTGTTTTGAAACATCTTGAATAATCAATCAATTTAGCGGCAAGTTGTTTCCGGATGAGATTGCAATTTAAGAAGTTTAGCGCAAATTGGCGCACTCTTGCCATCAAAAGCTCGGGTCATAAAATAAAAGATTTATGGACAAAGAAATACAGTAAGAGGTGACTTAACTCTGCAAAGATGCCTTTAAACTTAGCCGTTTGTAGTTTTTAAAAGAACTGGTAGTTTTTAGTCACATCAGTCTAATTTTGTTTTCAAGCGTGTCGGCATTTCCGGCTTTTTGCCTTTGACGCGTTCCAAAGAGCCGAAATCGTTTAGTGCCTCGTCATCCAATTTATGGACATTTGGCGCACGTGTCTCATTTTGCTCAATACGGTTTTTGTTTTAAAGCGGCACTCTTGAGTTTACAATGTCTATCGCTTCTCAGCAAAGAATCATATTTCAAAAACAGATCAAACCAAAAATGCAATAGCGGCCTAATCTATCTTATAATCATGGTTTTGCGCATGTTTTACAGGTGTCATTTTCGTGCGATGGAACAAACAGGTTGGCGCATACAAGCGGTGCTAATTAATAGTCGCAGCCGATAATAGCGCATAAACGAATTAGAGGCCGAATCAGTGACATGCCATGACCTTTATTTGAGTGTCAGTTGAATAATGTTAGGCATTGTTGAGCAAACAGATTGTGTGGAATTTTTAAAAGACAAAGTGCAAACTCACAATTGGTAGTCGTTTTTCGTCGCAATTCTTTTTAAACGCTTTATGTCTTTCTTCATCTTTACCAAACTGGCAACCACCATATTTGATCTGAACGCCCTGTGCCAACTAAAACAATTTAAGCATTTAATGAAATGTAAAACAAGTTACTTCTTTTAGAAACTGATCACTTCTAAACACTTCTAATTGATTCTCCACTACTCTCGGCATCATTTAATAAAATTGGAAGGTAGAGTATTTAAATAGGTTACAATGGAATGCACAATATGCTTCTAAATAGAACTTGGAGATTTTAAAATATTCAAATCACGCCAAAGCAAGACATTGAAATGCGCATTACTTCTAAAAACGAAAACCGCCACGCAAATTAGCAAAACAGAAACTCAAACTGGAGAACACTAATTTCTGAAACCGCCTTGCCACCGTGCCCCCGGTTTTTGACGCATGATAATATCTCTGGCGGAGACACAAACCAGCCTCAACTTTTTTGAGTCTTTGACCTTTGCAGGAGGTTTTGTGGCTCCGCAATGTCTTTAGAGACAATACGCATTTGCAAATCTAAATTTAAAGTGTTTGAACCACATTAAGAGTCTAAACGCATTCGGTGTTTGTGATCCACTCTTCCAATAAAATCTATCGGAATGATTTGAGTGCCAACCAAAGCACTTGTTTTTTGCCGGCGAGATTTGGTTGGTCAAAAAAGCAGCCAATTGGCAACGAGCAGTGGGTTGGGCTTTGAGGAGTTTTTGACAGATAAATTGTATTCTGCCTTTAAATTAGTGTGGTTAAAGTAACAACTCACAGCCAATTTTAATCTAGAAATACTGTAACTTAAAACCGTGATGTGCACTGGAGTTTCAATTTTGCGCTAGCAGCAAATGTTAAGACTATTTAATAAATGATGTAAGAGATATACCGCTCAAAATATTCAAATCCACTCGCTAATCAAGCAATGGAACTTTTGAACTTGACTAGCGTTTTAATTAAAGACCTAATTAACCGGAGGTCATTAACTTCAACGGCTCTCAAAGCTTTCGCATGCCGTTGGCCGAAATTCAAATGACCCGCTTTTGATCGATTACTCCGAGTTTGCGGCATCAAAAGGCCAAAAGACGTGAAGATGCACAGACGTGATCTCAATCTGACTTGGATCATTTAAATTAATGGGTTTAGAGTTTGCGGAAATTGAGTGATTGAGCGTTTGAGATAATTTTAACACAGTTTGTTGAAATTTAAACATTACTCAAACGTCTCCAAATTTCGGTGCAAACCATTAACTTCCAAAATGTAATTAATGCGGAAATTCGAACGGCCCGCTAATTGGAATACAAAAGTTCAAGTGATCAAACAGCAGCAACGTAAATTTGTAGTCATTGCGCAAAGTTGTAAACCATGGGGCAGCCAACAGCGACAAGTTTTCCTGTGACTTTACGCTGAAACCGATAGTTTGGACTCCAAAAATAAATATTTACGCAAGACAAATAGGCGTAGGACTAGCTGTTTTTTGATTAGCTGAACAAACCGTTGCAACAAGCGCTGTCTTGTTTGCACCTTTATGTTAAATCCCTATTTCGTTTTCTTGATATTTATTCACATTGTTTATTCGGTTTCACAACAATATGAGAATATTGAACATTTGACTAAAACCAACGGAGTTATTGTTCCGTTAAGTAATTTATTCAATCTATATCATGTCGGTAAGCTTTCTTTGATCACTATTTGCATACTTGTTTTGACGATTATTACAAATGTCATAATTTAGGCCAGATTCCAAATTGGCTATCCTCCACGTCAAGTTACTATTTTGTTTGACACAGGATCTACGTTAAGCTGGATCAACGTTAAATGCATTGCAAACGGAACGATTCAAAGTTGTGTGAATACAAAATCGCCTGTTTTAAATAGATTTGGAACGCCGTTAAACAAGAAATTTTGTATTCATTATGATGACGGTGGCCGAATTTCTGGAAGAATGCACAAAAGTTGGATTCAAGTAAGTTTTGTCTACTTTACGGCTTCAATAATTGATAGCTTTTGCAGATTGGTTATTCTGATTCGAGCACTATTATGACTCATGTCCCAAATCGGACTAGCTTCGCGCATCGATGAAGAAACACTGCAAAGGCCATACGATGGAATTATTGCTCTTGGGTTTCAACAAAAGAATAGCAGGTTCATTAATTTAATTAATCTCAAAATTATTCCGATGTCATTTTTAAATTAATGAACTTGTTAGTCGTAAGCACGAAAGTGTGGTTGAAAAACTGGTTGAGCGTTTACCCTACCGACTGTTTACTGTACATCTGAACGTTGCCGCCAATGCTCCAAATTCAGTTACGCACAATGCCGGACAGATACGTTTTAATTTTATGCATTTTTGCAACCTCTTTATTTGCAGATTATCTTTGGCGCCGTTCCAGCACAAGAATGTTCTCAAGATGCACTCTTCACGCCTCTGATCTCGACAAAAGACTGGCAATTCCAAGCTCTTGCTGTTTACGCAAACGGGCAGCAAATTACCAACGGATCAATTAAAATTGTGGCTGATACAGGAACCTCCGCTTTGTTAATGCCTAAACAAACGTATCATCAATTTTTAAAAGGCATTGGGTTTATCTCCAAATCAAGGGTTGGCAATTTACGGCTAAGATCTGCTATTTAACGTTTTTAGACCAATTCCTATTGTTGATTGTTCATTACAAGTGGATTTGCAAATTCAACTTGGCTTCAATGCATCTTTAATTTTCACACAAACAAACTTGCTTTTGCGATACGGTTATTTGTGTGCTTTGCAAATTGCACCAACGGATAGCAATCTATGGATTTTTGGCGCTCCGAGTTTTCAGCAGTATTGCCATATTTTCGACGTTTCTAAGCAGCGAATAGGTTTTTCCAAAAAGTTGCAAATGTTGGAATAGTATGAAAATAAATATTTATTCAACAACGTTCAACGATGTCTAACGATGTTATTCTAATCTATAAAATTGTTTGTTTTCGTCAAAATGCGTTTTGAGTGCTTCGAAGAATTTTAGCCAGTAGTGCGGATCTTTGGTTTCACCTCCGCCAATGTCCGTTGAAAAGTAGATCTGGAACAAACAAGTTTAAACTCAATGTTCTTCGGAGAAACTTACTTGTTTTCCGTGAAAAAGTCTACATAATTTAGTACACATCGATTGGAGAAATACTTGATTGTTTGGCGTTGGCATTCCATCAATAAAAGCGCACTGATCGCCAAATCCAAACAATAAAAAGTCGCTTCGAGCATGGCCAACCCAAATAAATATGCATGAGTCCATCACAATTGCATGGCCATTGAGATCTTCCTTGAGAATGCGAAATCGAAAGTCAAGCTGATGTTCTGATTGGGGATTCGCCATTTCTAATGTAAGTCATTTTTAGAATGAGTTAAAGAAAATCTACAAAGATATTGAAACTATTGTTATCAACGTTCGCAAAGTTAAAACCACATTCACTATGAATATCTTTATTCAAAATTAGCAAACAATCAACCCGAATAATCTAGTAGCTTACTAAATGACACACAACTTTAATACAATCACTTAATTTATTGCAAATAGTCATACAATCTAACCAAGACATGCACAACAAATCGCACCCGGCTTAACGCATTGAGCGGAACATCTTGGCAAGCTTGGTCCACGAATAGGCAATAGATCTTGTAAAACCGGCTGTAATGGCATTTTTGGCAGTTTGTGAAAGAGAATTGTTGCGAACAATCTTTCTAATAACATCGGTCATCTGATCTGAACGTAAAGCTAAATGCTTAAAAGCTCTAAAAGTTTTACCTGTAACGTCATGTCTATGTGACATTCTAAAAACCATTTCTTCAATGTCACGATGCCGAGGATCTCGATACCAATAAAGACCGGCCATTCTTTCAAGGACATTTGACGGTAACAAGTTCAAACGATGATAAATTGCAGGCGTACTTGTGTCATGTTCAAAACGATCGCCAGATTCAGAACGGAAAACCCGAGTATCAGCAGTCAACATTGGAGTGTAAATTGCAGAAAATTCATCAAATGCTCCCATCGCAACTTTTTTGATCTAAAGCAGAAATAATTCTCAAAACACACCTACAAAATTTCATACCTTGTTCTTGTCTTCGCCAATTGTCAATCGAAAATCGCCATCATAACTTATCCTTGTTATTTTGTAGATCAAATCAGTCAGTGTAAAAGTTTCAGGCAGTTGAAGTAGAGCAACTTGTAATGCACTTCGTCTGTTCTCTTCAATATTCAACCTGATCGCATTTGAAGGCCCGAGAACATCAACAACAGGCTTGTGTAAACGACCACTTGCATACAAATAACGCCATTCAAGCAAATCCTCTTGAAGATCCTGAAAATAAAGTGCGATGTTAAATGAACAAGAATGCAAAGTAACTTACTTTCGTATCAATAATTCCATATTTTATCATGCGACCATAAGGCGTTTTCACTCTAGTATTGAAGAAGAGCCTTGCGCCAAAATATCTTTGTAGCTGTACCAATTTGTTAGTGCCAAGAAAGCGAATAGCAGAGTAATGTCGTGGATTTTGCTGTCTATTTGCTTCATGAAAACCAGGAGTGTCGCGCGTGACCACAATAAAGTCAACCATCTTATCGGACATTGGTTCATTTTGCTGTTGAATAACACCGGATCCGTAAGCAAATACATATTCAACATATTCAAGCGGCAAACCATCAATGAGATCTCGTAACGGACTGGCTGAAGATTATGGTTAGTTAATTATAAGCAATATCCTAAAAGACTTGCCCCATTTTTCTGGTTGCCTTTTTAAAACTGGTCTTTCTTCTTGATCTTTGTCTTCCTCTTCGCTGCCCATTTTAGAAGCTGAAACAAAACATAAAAACAAAATTTTCAAAAAATTTATTGCATGAATAAACAAAACAGCAAACCGAAGGCAGTCGTTGTCGGAATCGATTTTCAGTATGTACCAAAGTACACTTTATTTGGTACAAGTTTTGGAGTACATTGACAAAACTGTTCCAACTTTTTAAATTCTCATTCCCAGATTAATCTAAAAGTTCTCATCCCCATGTTAATTATAAGTTCTACATTTCTTGAGAATGAAAACGCGATAGAAATCATTTAAAACACTTAAAGGCTCATTCTTATTTTCAGCAGTTTTGATTGAACATCATCGGTGCCTCTAAAAATGCTTTCAAGACGATGCATTCAGAAGGTTTTGACGACCAGCAACAATGAAAAGTATGTTTTGTTTGTTTGTAAGATTTGAAGTCACTTTTTTAAAATGCTTGTTTGAATGAACGTGTTTACTTTTTAAATGTCTTTTCAAATTATAACATCATGTAAGGCGTTCTCATCCACGCAATGTTTTTCTGGGAATTCCCATGAAATCCTAGAACTATATCATACATTAATTAAATTAATTTATTTTAGCCTACTTTTTATCGGATACCGCTTTGCAAGCACTGCCAGCACAATGGACAACGAAGAATACCAGTTTATTCACAAAAGCATCGTCCCGACTTACCACTTTCAAAAGTCTTTGCGCCGTCTGCCAATTCCCAAGCTCGAACTCACTACTCAGCGCTATTTGTCTGCCGTCGAGGCTGTATGCTCGGAAAACCAAATCGAAGAGGCAAAGAAAACGGTCGATGAATTGTTGAAAGGACAAGGACCAGGTAAATTAAAATCAACTTAATGTAAAACTTAAAAGCTTTGTTTAGAATTGCAACGCCGTTTGAAACAACATGACAACGCAAACCCGCACACTTCATACATTTCTGAGCCTTGGTTCGACATGTATTTGGAATCTCGATTGCCGTGCCCAATAAACTACAATCCTTTCATGATGTTGGCACCGGACAAGCGCGCCGAGTACAACGATCAGGTAAATAATGTAAACACGATCCTTTTAAACATAATTCATTTAGTTGACTCGTGCTACAAACTTTCTCATCTCGTGTGCGAGATTCAAAAGATCGTTGGATGCTAAAGTTTTGGCGCCTGAAGTTTTCCACATGAATCCAAAAAAGACGAACACTCAGTTCTTCCGTCGATTTTGCAAGTAAGTTTGTAAATTACACCGCAGTTGTTACTTAGCTTTTTAGAATGCTGTCCGAAAGTGTTAGTTGGTTTGGCGCCGTTGCATTTAAAGCTTTTCCACTCGACATGAGCCAATATCCATCGTTGTTTGGAGGAAACCGCATCCCTGAAATTGGAAAAGATCGCTTGCATCTTGCAAAAAATCCCCAACACGTTCTTATCATCCACAAAGGAAACTTCTACGCAGTCGACGTTTTCACCGAAGATGGAACAATTCGAGCTCCAGATGTAATAATTTAAACTTTCATTCAATTAATCGTCACACGTTTAGGACATCCACGCATGCATTGCACAAATCCTCAACTCAAAGGTGGATCCAGCGGAAGACGGTCAATGCATCGGCTCTTTAACTACATTGTCTCGAGACGAATGGGCAGTTGCGCGTCGAGAAATTCTGGCAATCTCAAGCAAGAACAATGAAAGCATCAAGTTGATTGACGACGCGCTTTTTGCGTTGTGTTTGGATGACGAAGAAGCAAACACAAGTGATCACGCGAAATGGGCTTCCTCGCTGTTATCTGGAGGTGACGGCCGAAACCGATGGTTTGACAAATGCTTCCAGTTGATTGTGGATGCAAGTGGACAAGCAACGGTGAACTTTGAGCATTCTTGGGGCGACGGAGTGGCTGTTTTGCGATTGATTGAAGAAACCTACTTTGACACATGCAAGCATTCTTTTGTCAAGCCGCTGCAAAAACCAAAGGAACACGCTGAAGGTGTTCGAAAGTTGGGTAAGTTAAAACTTTAAACGTTTTCGAAATAAAACTGTTAATATTTCAGCATTCGACCTCGATGAAAAAATCCGCGCAACTGTTACTAATGCACAACGTGATCATTTGAAACGCGCCAACAATGTTGAATTTGCAACAGTGGAGTACTTTAAAATGAACCGTGACACCATCAAGAAAGCTTCGTTGTCTCCCGATTCTGTCATGCAGTTGGCTATTCAATTGGCGTTCTACAAAACGTATCAGCAATTTATTCCAACTTACGAGTCTTCCTCAACAGCCGCATTCAAGAAAGGACGAACTGAGTGCATTCGTTCGGCAACAAAATCCACCAAAGAAGCTGTTTTGGCTCTTGAATCAAAAGACAAAAACGATCCGATCTGGCTTCGCCAGTTATTCAAGAAGTGCTCGGACGACCATTCACAGCTGGTTAAAGATGCTGCCATGGGTAGGTTATAAAACTACATGCCTTTTAAAACTTCTCTATTTCAGGACAAGGATTTGACAGACATTTATTGGGCTTGAAAATCACAGCGCAGCGACTCAAACAACCATTGCCGTCCCTTTTCGACAGTGCAGTCTACAAGCACATGGGAAATTTCGTCCTGTCCACTTCAACACTCACGACGGAAACTATTGTTTTCGGAGGATTCGGACCTGTGGCTGCAGATGGATTTGGAATTGGATACAACGTTGTCGGTTCAAAGCTTGGAGCCGTAATTTCCGCAAACAAGGTAAAAAATTCCTTGGAACCCATTATATTCACTGAATAATTTCAGGGACAGCGTGACGTGAAAAAGTTTGCAGAGAACTTGGAAAAGAGCTTGGATCAAATTCGACAAGTCATCGAGCAACCGAAAACTACTTAATTGTGCCCCTTTCTGCATGAACTACTTCTAAAAGTAACATCTTGTCCGCGTGGTTGGGTTTTTGTATCATGTTTTGCATAAACTATAGATTACACAAATTTCTTGTCCGCCTTCTACAGTGCAATTACGCCGTCAAACACTAGGGTAATTAATTTAGGATCAGGTGCTTTGTAGAGTTTTATTTCATTACTAGTCGGGAGCATAGTAGAGTATTGCGACATATTAACATTAGGATTTTACGTGTTTAATTGTATGGGTATTTATTTGGAGGTTATTGAGTTGTCGAAAAAGTCTGTGAATAAATAAATTCTCGCAAAGTCTGCTTGTTGTTTTATTGGTCATTTCAAGCCAATCTATTTGTAAAAACGTTGAAACTTCGCATTTGTTTGAACAATTTTTGTTTTTAGCTTTATTTGAAAATGTCAAATCCACGCATAACCGACTCATCACCGGCTGCTCAATTTCTTGCTCGCGAGTTTCCAGTTCAGTCGCCGTTAATTGCACGACTTCAGCAGTTTATTCCCGAGTTATCAAAAGCCAATGAACAGTTACAGAATGAGGACCAAAAGCCAAACATTGGTATTTCAATTGAACACGTGGCAATGAATGCAAATGGAGAAGAAGAGTCATCAGCAAATTCAAGTTCTGATGAAGAAAGCGATTCTGAACAGGTGAACATTTCTGAAGTTTTCACAATATTTATTCATTTCTTTTCAGACTTCAAATTCCATGAGTGAAGAAGGACCTCACGTTCAATTCGATCTACATGTAATTGGCAGCGGTACAGAAGATGAAGACAACTCAACAACAGACGACGAACAAACAAAGCAAGCCGATATACCGAAAGGAAAGAAGAAGCTTATTGAGGAAATTGACTGAATTTGCTTAAGTTCTAGAACTTTGTTGTTGACATTTGTTGTTATTTTGAAGAGTTTTAATAAATCCGTGAAATACTATTATCAATTTGGCTAGCTTTGAAGTGAGTTGAGCTTTTTGGAGCATCTTTTGTGTTTGACCTTCTAACCCAATTTATTTTTTATCAGTTGGGCGGCTTGCAGCCAACGTTTAGCAGATTGGTTACAGGCCTAACCGCCGCGGATATTTTAGCGCCAAATTTCGTAAATAAACACTGTTTTTTTGTTTGAGCTGAACAAAAGGATTTTATTACTTTTTGCGAGCGTTTGCTGAATTTTATTGTTTTAATCAAAGTGTACGTTATAATTGTTTTTTAGTTAGTGACCATCAACTGTTTGTTAAAACTGCAAAAAGGTTAGTTTAAACTGCCGTTTTAAAAATAAACACACTGGTTATTTTTGCTGAAATTCACGTGCAAAATCATAAAATCTCCATGTAGATCAATTTATCGCAACATATGATGTTGTGATTTTATCTTTCACGATTATTCAATTTCTATGCATTATTGTGATAGTTCTTCATGAAAGTCATTGTGAAAACCATTGATCACTAAATTCCACAACAACACCCTGCAGTTTAAATGCGTGATCACAATTTAACATGAGTTCCGCGTTAAAAACCCACTTCTAATTGACTTCGCATAATTTGTTGTGCTATGATGAGAGAGATAATTGCGGTGAGAACTCTAATGCATTAAAGCTACCGTTTATCATTCATGCTGTTTTTAAATCCGACCGTTCTTTGCGTTCCCTCTGATTTCCAAAGTCCGTGGCGTGTTTTTCGTTTTTAAATTATGTGTTAGGGCGTTCCGCATCGATATGATCTTTACTGCTTGCTTGTTTATTCGCATAATTTTTAACGTTAGCAACGACTATTTTTTATGTGCTTAGTTTATTCGTCATAAATAGATTTTTTGGCGCAAACGCTTGCTTCCAAATTTAGTCATTTCGCATTTAAAGATATTTTTAACTTCAACACATCGTACACATCCGTTTTCACATTACATTTCTATCTCAACACAATGTCTAGGTCAAAGATTTTTTGCAGAAACTGGGAGATTACAAATAGCAGTTGTCCGCTTAGGAACGTTTTTAAAACTGATCGATCAAAGAACGCTAGAGTTTTTACATATGTTTGAATTTTTATTGACGTGCATTTAAATTCCAGTTAAATTCGTACGGTCTAAAAAGCGAACTTAAATGATCCGCTAGAAAATTGGAAGCCGTCCAAAGTTCTGCCGCTCTTATTAATTGAGCGAGACCCGAACTCCCAGACAATCTCAACTTTAATTGATCGATTAATAAAAAGTGCAAACAAAAATTTCCGATAGCAAAAAGGGCGCCAAAATGTTTGGTCTGTGGACTTTCCAGAAAATAACTTGTGCAAGATTGTTTAGAAAAGCAGCCCTTCTAAAGTTCTGATTCACTATCGTTTCAAAACTTCATTACAATAATGATTTAAATGGAAAACCGCCGCTTTTTACTGCAATTGTGCTGACCTTGTCCTTTTGTTTTGACACTCAAGCAAAAAACTTATCAATCTCAACCATTCGTTTTTTGAGCATACCTTTGGGCATATACGCTTTTAAATTGCTCCGACTTGTTCCGCCTTTCTCTGTTGATTAGGACCAAATAAAAACGATAAGATATGTGTTAGAAGTGTTGCGCAATTAAAATATTGTTTGGCGCGCATTAGTTGATAAGATTTGATCTTTTTACGATAAGCACTTGTCCGTTGATCATTTTAATGTTGTGGTCAAATAACTTTTTTCTGAGAAACCGACCAATTAAACTCAACTCATTTAGGTTACGAACAAGCAGTTTAAACTCCGGATGCCATATTTGCATTCTCCTCAAGGAAACAGTGATTTTGTTTCAATGTCGGCGCGTTTGATCCTCGAGGATGGAACTGTGTTTGAGGTTAATTTTGTGGCCGACTTCAACTAATTATAAATATTCTTTTAAGGGCCGATCTTTTGGTGCACCCAGAAGCGCTTGCGGCGAGATTGTTTTCCAAACAGGAATGGTCGGATATGTTGAGTCTTTAAGTGATCCAAGTTATGCACGTCAATTACTCACTCTCACTTATCCGTTGATTGGAAACTACGGCGTTGCCGACCAAGATCTTAAAGACGAATTTGGATTGCCAAAAGTGATCCTTTCAATATCAATTCTAAGTAAAAACTGCTTTTAGGGCTTCGAGTCAGACAAAATTTGGCCATCGGCGTTGATTGTCGAACGAATCTGCCCACACAATGAACACTCTCACTGGCAAGCGGTTCAATCACTCAGCGACTGGATGCGGAAGCACAATGTACCCGGTTTGTGCGGAATCGACGTTCGCCAACTAACCAAACGAATCCGCGAGCATGGAACAATGAAAGCCAAATT
Organism: Aphelenchoides bicaudatus; assembly: GCA_024699845.1. Classification (NCBI taxonomy): domain Eukaryota; kingdom Metazoa; phylum Nematoda; class Chromadorea; order Rhabditida; family Aphelenchoididae; genus Aphelenchoides; species Aphelenchoides bicaudatus. The sequence goes on along the minus strand of JAMPIN010000002.1, from coordinate 4,219,128 downwards.
GGTGTTTGAAGGCGACGACGAAGCTTCGATGGAATTTGTGGACATCAATAAAGACAACTTGGTTCAAGCAGTATCGCGAAAGGTAAAGATTTAACCTAAAAGGCATTTCAAAACAGCTTTATAGGACACAAAAGTGTTCGGAGCTGGCAACAAATGGAAAGTCTTGGCCGTTGATTGTGGTCTCAAATACAATCAAATTCGGTGCATGGTCCGTCGCAATTGTCAACTTACTGTCGTTCCATTTGATGCACCAATTGATGAACTTATCCGCGATCATGACGGCCTTTTCATTTCAAACGGTCCCGGTGATCCAGAAATGTGCACCCAACTCGTAACGCGAATTCAAAAAGTGCTGGCTGCAAAGCCTGAGAAGCCAGTGTTCGGTATTTGCTTAGGAAATCAGTTGTTGTCACGCGCTGCCGGAGCTCAAACTTACAAACTACGTTATGGCAACCGTGGTCACAATCAGCCATGCATTCATTTGGAAACAGGCCGCTGCTTCATCACATCGCAAAATCATGGATTTGCTGTCGACGAGAAAACCTTACATTCTGGATGGGCACCTCTCTTCACAAATGCAAACGATCAAACCAACGAGGGCATCGTTCATTCAGAGTTGCCGTTCTTCAGCGTTCAATTCCACCCTGAACACGCTGCTGGTCCGACCGACATGGAATGCCTATTTGACGTATTTGTAGACTTGATGCAACAATGGAAATCGGGTCAACAAACCAGGTAAGTACTAGCTTTAAAAACAATATATTCTTCTCATTTCAGCGTTAACTCCCTGATCAATCAACGCCTTCATTACGAATGTCATTACGACGCAGGAACTCAACGAAAAGTGCTTATTATCGGATCTGGTGGACTTTCAATTGGGCAAGCTGGAGAGTTTGATTACAGTGGCGCTCAAGCAATCAAAGCATTAAAAGAAGAAGGTGTCCGAACAGTTCTTGTCAACCCGAATGTTGCCACAGTTCAAACTTCAAAAGGTAGTTAAAAACACGCTTGAAGTGTTCTTACACCGTATTTTGCAGGATTTGCTGACCGTACATTCTTTCTACCTATCACAAAAGAATATGTCACCGATGTCATTAAGAAAGAGCGTCCAACTGGTATTCTTTGCACTTTTGGTGGACAAACTGCTTTGAATTGTGCGGTCGATTTGTTCCGTGACGGAATTCTCCAACAAGTAAGCTTGGAACAATAAACATGTCAAAATAACTGAAAAACACTCTAGTACAATGTCCAAGTTCTTGGCACTCGCATCGAAACAATTATTGACACCGAAGATCGCGAAAGATTCAATGCAGAAATCGAGAAGATCGGCGAAAAAGTTGCACCAAGTCAAGCTGCAACCAAAATAGAAGATGCTCTCAGTGCTGCTCGTCAAATTGGCTATCCCGTTTTGGTTAGAGCTGCATTTGCATTGGGCGGCTTAGGTTCTGGATTTGCCAAAAACGACGAAGAACTTATTGAAATTGCACGTCAAGCACTGGCACACTCAAATCAAGTTTTGATTGACAAATCGTTGCAAGGATGGAAAGAGGTCGAATACGAAGTTGTTAGAGACGCTTATGATAACGTGAGTTAACTTTGTTCAAAAACAGTCTAGCCTTTAACTCCAACATACAAGACTAACTTTAACTCTTTTAGTGCATAACTGTTTGTAACATGGAAAACATTGATCCTCTTGGTATAATTTTAAATTGAATAGCACAAAACTCAAAACTTATTAAGTAAACATTACTTCTTAGCTGCTTAATAAGTTTTGAGTTTTGTGTTATTCAATTTAATAAAATCTGCAATCTTACCAGGTATTCATACTGGCGAGTCGGTAGTTGTTGCTCCAAGTCAAACTCTGACCAACGAAGAATACAATCGATTGCGTCAAACGGCAATCAAAGTTATTCGTCATTTTGGCATCATCGGCGAATGCAACATTCAATATGCTCTAAATCCTCATTCACTTGAATACTTCATCATCGAAGTCAATGCACGTCTGTCTCGATCTTCTGCGTTGGCAAGCAAAGCTACTGGGTAGTTATTGCGACAAGAATCAAATAACTTATTGAAAGCATTTTAGTTATCCTCTTGCTTATGTGGCTGCAAAGTTGGCTTTGGGAAAAAAGTTGCCAGACCTCCGAAATACAGTAACCGGCAAAACCACTACATGCTTTGAGCCATCATTGGACTACTGTGTTGTGAAGATTCCAAGATGGGACTTGTCGAAGTTTGCCCGAGTGAATACTCAAGTAAGTTGTTTAAAGTCTGTATATGTTATTCAAACAATTGCTTCCAGATTGGAAGTTCAATGAAGTCCGTAGGCGAAGTTATGGGCATTGGCCGTTGTTTTGAAGAAGCATTCCAAAAGGCTTTGCGCATGGTAAATGACCACTACTCCGGATTTACGCCCACTTTCATCCATCGCCAAACAGTTGAAGAAGATTTCACGAAGCCGACGGACAAAAGAATGTTGTTAATTGCTCACGCAATGCAAGCAGAAAAAAGAACAGTCGAGCAACTTTATGAATGGACCAAAATTGACAGATGGTTTTTGTATCGAATGCAAAACATCATTGATATCTGGAACTCTTTGGTCAATCAGAAGTTCTCCGATGTTTCATTGATTTGGGAAGCAAAGCGTGCCGGTTTCTCAGATCAGGCTATCGCCGAAGCCACTCAAACCGGAAAAGGCAATCCAAAGCAATTCCGAAAAGAACACAAAATCTGGCCGTGTGTGAAGCAAATTGATACAGTTGCTGGAGAATGGCCAGCTGCCACGAATTATTTGTACTTGAGTTACAGTGGTCGTGAAAACGATGTCGAGCCGGAGGAAATGTCACAAAACAGCGACACAAAGAACGTCATGGTTCTTGGATCAGGTGTTTATCGAATCGGTTCATCTGTGGAGTTCGACGCTTGCTGTGTTGGTTGTGTAAAACAGCTACGTCAAATGGGCCACAAAACCATCATGGTCAATTGCAATCCGGAAACTGTTTCAACAGACTACGACATTTGTGACAGATTGTACTTTGAAGAGATTTCAATTGAGGTTGCTTTTGCTGTTCGTTGATTGTGTGATTAATTAACTCTTTCAGACTGTTTCGGAAATCTATGCACAAGAAAAGCCTTCTGGCGTCATTCTTTCTTTTGGAGGACAAGCGGCTAACAATGTAATAACAGTGACTTTTAAACATGTGCAATGTTGTTTGTTTTTAGATCGCAAAAGGCTTGTCGGCAAATCCAAACATCAGAATCTACGGCACAACTCCAACACACATTGACGAAGCCGAAGATCGGTACAAGTTCTCGCGTGCTTTGGACAAATTGGACATTAAACAGCCTGGATGGGTTAATGCAACTTCATTGGAAGAAGCTCTTCGCTTTTGTGAAGCCAATCAATATCCGTGCCTCATTCGTCCATCTTATGTCTTGTCGGGTGCCGCAATGAATGTTGCTCACGATGAAACGGAATTGCGTCAATTTTTGGATGCCGCAACCGTGATGGCGAAAGATAAGCCCGTCGTTGTTTCAAAGTTTATTGTTGATGCCAAGGAAATTGACGTAGATGCTGTTGCCAGTAACGGCTTTGTTTTGTCGATGGCTATTTCCGAACATGTAGAAAATGCAGGCATCCACTCAGGCGATGCGACATTGGTGACTCCGTCGCAAGATTTGAACGCCGAAACTCAAAAGCGCATTCAAGAAATCACATACAGTGTTGCTCGTCACTTCCACGTTTCTGGACCTTTCAACATGCAGTTGATTGCCAAAAACAATGAATTGTTTGTGATTGAATGCAATTTACGCGTCTCCAGATCCTTCCCTTTTGTCTCAAAAACGCTTGACTTTGATTTTGTTGGACTGGCAACTTGCGCTATCATGCAAACTGTTGGGAGCGATGAACTGAAGGTAAATTGTGTAAATCAAACGCGACAGTTTAACTGTTTGTCTACTTTTAGAATCGATTCAAGAACAAAGCCGCACTTGTTGGAAAGTCTTCAACGGGCAAAGTTGGTGTGAAAGTCCCTCAGTTTTCATTCTCAAGACTGGCTGGTGCCGATGTAGTTGCCGGAGTAGAAATGGTCTCAACCGGCGAAGTTGCCTGTTTTGGTCGTGATCGCTACGAAGCATACTTGAAGGGTCTGCTAAGTACTGGCTTTGTTGTTCCAAAGAAGACGGTGTTCTTGTCAATTGGCGGCGTTTATGTAAGCTTGACTTTAATGCAATCATCATGTTCATTTTTAGGGCAAAGAAGAAATGCTGAAGAGCGTTTGTGACCTGTACGAAATGTAAGTTTTGATGTCTCCTTTAAAACGCCTAATTGATTCAAACTTTAGGGGCTACACGATATATGCAAGTAAAGGAACTGCCGACTTCTATCAAGGCAAGGACATTCGAATTCAATCTGTTGACTGGCCATTCGAGGAAGGAATCGGAAGTTCAACTGGGCGAGTTTTTCAAAAAAGCTTCACAACTAATTTCAACATTTGTTTAGACAATCTTTGAGTCTCCAGAACCGTTGGCGATTTTGTCGCAAACAAAGACTTTGATTTGATGATCAACTTGCCGATTCGTGGAAGTGGCTCTTACCGCATTTCAGCCTATCGCACTCCTGGCTACAAAACGCGTCGCATGGCCATTGACAACGGAATCCCTCTTGTCACGGACATCAAATGCGCCAAACTTTACATTGCGGCTTTAAAAATGATGAACTGCAAACGACCTGCAACAAACAGCCAGTACGACTGTCTTTCTAGCTCCAATCTTCTTCGTTTGCCTGGTCTTATTGATATCCACGTGCATGTTCGTGAGCCGGGTCATGAATACAAAGAAGACTGGGAAAGTGCAAGCAGAGCCGCAGTTGCTGGAGGAATTACCGCATTTTTGGCAATGCCAAACACCGGTAAATAAACATCCTTAAACGAATTAAATCAACTCGTTTTGCTTTAGAACCTGCTCTTGTGGACTCAACCAGTTTTGCTAAAGTTGATAGCCTTGCTTCTGCCAAATCATATGTTGACTACGGTCTTTATGCTGGTGCAACAGCCGAAAATGCCAAACTTTGGTCCTCGAATGAGTTTATTCGGAAGTGTGCAGGTCTCAAAATGTATTTGAACACGACTTTTGGAACTTTGAAGCTGGATCAAGTCAGCTCTTGGGCCGACCACTTTGCATTGTTCCCCCGAGACAAACCAATTGTTGCACATGCCGAACGCCAGACATTGGCTGCTATCTTAACTGTTGCGCAACTGGCAGATCGTCCAATTCACATTTGTCATGTGGCACGTAAAGAAGAAATCGAGTTGATTCGGTAAGCATTTGCAAAGAATTCAAACTTAACATCAAAATTGTAGCAATGCAAAAGAACGAGGCTGGGCTGTCACTTGCGTAAGTTAACTCAGCAATTCTAATAAAGATCCGACAATTACAGGAAGTTGCTCCTCATCATTTGTTCTTGAAACGAACTGATTTGGTTGCTGGATTTTGCGAAGTCAGACCGGAGTTGTCAAATTCGGACGAAGACGTGAAGGCATTGTGGGACAACATGAAGTACATTGACTGCTTCGCCACTGATCATGCTCCACATGCAAAGAGTGAAAAAGCCGAAGGCGAACGTGCTCCGCCTGGTTTTCCATCAATTGAATACATGTTACCTTTGTTTTTGACTGCCGTGCGAGATGGCCGATTGACAATGGACGATTTGAAATTGCGTTTGTATGAGAATCCTCGACGAATCTTCAAATTGCCCGTGCAGCCAAACACTTACATTGAAGGTAGTTTTGAATGTGATAAACATTGTTTAAACTGAATCGTTTCCAGTTGACATGAACGAAGAATGGACAATTCCGTCTGAAGGTGGCTTCTCGAAAGCTGGATGGACGCCGTATGCTGGACATAAAGTTTGTGGTCGTGTTCGCAATGTTGTTATTCGTGGAGAAGAAGTTTACGTCGATGGCATTTTTGTGGGCAAACCCGGATCTGGACGCAACTTGTTTGCTACTGAACTGACCCGCGATGAGACTGTTGAAGCTGTTGGTGAGTTTTGAAACAATATAAACATCATTACAATTTATTTTAGTGCCTAAACGTCATCCAAGTGCAGACACTTCGCCGACTCGTTCTGTTTCACCTCCACGTCCAATTGTCGGAAAGAACATGTTCTACAAACGGAATTTGTTATCAGTTCTTGACTTTGCCAGCAAACAAGAAATCATTCAAATTTTGGATTTGGCCAAAACATTCCGCGATGACATCCGCGAAGGTTTGATTAATAGATTTAAGGAATAACACTAAACATTAATTTAAAGGTCGACCAACTCGTCAACTGCTTCAAGGCCATGGAATGGTCCAAATGTTCTTCGAAGTGAGCACCCGGACTCGCTGCTCATTTGCAGTTGCGATGAAACGTCTTGGCGGTTATGTTGTTGAAATGGGCGTTGCCGAGTCTTCCATACAAAAGGGCGAATCGTTGGAACATGCCTGCCAAGTCATGACATCGTAAATGCTTTTTTCCACTTACAACATCGACATCCAAACTTTTAGATATGTGAACAACACCGGCGTTTTGGTTATCCGCCATCCGGAGAAGGGAGCTGTTCAAAAAGCAGCAGATCGTTCCAACTGTCCAGTAATCAACGGCGGAGACGGCGTTGGAGAGCATCCAACACAAGCACTTCTTGATTTATTCACTATTCGCGACGAGTTGTCAACAGTCAATCGTTTGACAATTGCAATGGTTGGAGATTTGCGTCATGGTCGAACTGTTCACTCACTCGCTAAATTGTTGTGCCACTACAAAGACATTACGTTGCATTATGTTGCTCCAACAGACGATCTTCAAATGCCAGATGAAATTTACGACTATGTGAGCAAGCACACCGACTTCACTCAGGTATTCAAACAAATGCACAAACATCACTTAAATTCTGTATTTAGAAAAAGTTCTTAGACTTGGAAGCTGGCATTAAAGGCGTGGACTTGGTTTATATGACTCGCGTTCAAAAAGAACGTTTTGCTCGCGTTGAAGATTACAGCCAAATCAAAGGTAATCAAACAAGTCTTTATTTAAACACAAAGTCTACTTTTCAGATCGCTTTATTTTGACTCCGAAATTGCTGAATGAAGCTCGTTCAAATGTCGACAACGACGCAATGATGCCAGGTAATAATAATTAAATTATTTTCCACTATTTAAATTTTCTAGGCTATGACAAGCCACGTCCAATTGTGATGCACCCGCTTCCTTGTGTCAACGAAATCGACAGCGATTTGGACACTGACGATCGTGCAGCCTACTTCCGACAAGCCGAAAATGGCGTATACGTTCGAATGGCCATTTTGACTTCTATTATGCGCGAGAGCTGTGACTAACTCCAACATATAGGCTTTTTACACTATCCCTCTTGATCTAGTTAAAATATCAACATTAAAACAAAAAACCCAAAAAAAGCATCTCATTTCAACTTACTTGTTAACGCATTCTTATTACTAATTTATTGCGTTTAGTCGTCAGTCATTTTGTTGTTTAATTTATTCAATTCATCGTCATATTTGTTGATCATTGTCTTAATCTACGAGTTTATTTAAAGCCGCCGTCTATTGTTTACGTGTTTTCAACATATAAACTGGTTAAATTGAATGTTTTGCAGAATTTATTCGTCAAGAAGTATATATACAGACAAGAAACCTGAGTTCCGAATTTTACCAATATGGTAGGCAATGCTTAAAACCCCTTGAATTAAAAAAGCAATTAAAGCACCAGAACAGCAATAAAATCAATGACGGCAAATCAGGCAGGAAGAGATCCAACAGTTGTTTAGATTTGAAAGAAAACCGTAAAAATTACCATTCATGAAATAAAAATCAATCTCGTCGAATAATTGATATAAAACTTGCAAAAACAATGTTACCCTATTAGAACTTAATATAACTGATGGCGGAATTAAAAGTTAGCAAAGATTAAAATACTCGTATGGATTTAGTTTTGGAATTGATTTTCTTCCGGAATTGGAAAGGGGTGAGCTTCCGTGTTGAAAACCCATTTGTCCAAGGGAATTTGTTCGTCGGCAAAGACCAAATAAAGGTATTTGAGTGTTTCGGCCAAAATGAAGCTTTGTTGAACATCGTCGTGAACAACTTGTCTCTGGTCAACGTTGCGAATGCCAGAAAAGCCGGCTTCCACTCGGCAGTGCTTGTTGATTGCTTGCACGGCGGCCCAGCACCAATCACGATAAATTGGATCGTTAGTAACTCGCCACAAATAGAACCAGCCTTCAATAACTTCAGGCCGAAGGATGTAGTACTTCTCAGAATCTCTCATTGCCCTAGCCTCAATGTCGTTAGTGAAACGGAAAGATTCGGGGCCAATTCCAGTTGCTAAATGAGTTAAGTTAACTTTGTTGTAAAGACTGGGCAAGTTACCTGTGCGGATGTAAGACTCGTGGCAGGTTTTGCCGATTTCTCGGGCCAACTTTAAAGCATGTGCCGCTTTTTCTGGTTGCCATTCATTCTTTGACTGCAGTGCATACATTCCGGCGATAAAACAAGCCAAATGATCCATTTTGTGTTCAATTCGAGTTCCCTAAAAGCATTTTGAGCAATTAACTTAAACGATTTCAAAACTCACTTTCATTTCGGCGAAGTACCAAAGTTGATTTTGTTTTGATTGGAAGAGCAAGTTTTTTTCAATGCCCTCAAGAGCTTGGTCATACATAGATTTTAATTGATTGTCTTTACGACCTCCCCAAATCCACGACTTCAATAAATACTCATAAAAACTGTCACCGAGTGCTCCAACAGACACGTGCTCTAAATTTAAAATTAAGTGAGTCGAGTAAGTTGTTTGACTTACTTTGACAAAACCGGCCAGTTTTCGGATTCAAATAATTCGGATACAGATTGCCAGGCTTCTCCAACTCACTCAATAGTTGTCTAATATGCTTTACTTTGTCTGAGTAGGTTTGATTGCCGGTCAATTTGCTCAAATAGTTGAATTCTAATTCCAGAGAGCCAAATTCAGATAAAATTGAACAGCCGCCGCTCGCCCACCCCCAGTTTGAAGCTTTTCCAGTCTTTACATTTACTAGGGCCATGGGTATCCCTGTAGCGGTGTTAAATGCTGGTAGTAACAAGTCAGCAACTTCACGAGCTTTGTCCAAAAATAAACTGTCATTTGATAAAGCGTAAGTAGAAAGAAATCCTCCAACAAATCGAATATTTGTTTCAAAGACTGACAAGTCGTTGCGCTAAAGAAACTTGTTAAAAATGACACCATTCGATTAAGAACTTACTGCTAGTGTCAAATCAAATTCGTTAGCAACCCATTCACGCGCTTCTTTAAACTCGTCAGTCAAACCCATAATAAGCAGAGTAGAAAGCCCATCAACAATACTTGCACCCAATGGAGATGCGCCAAAAACCGACGCAGAATGACCAATTCTACTTACAGGACGAAGCTCGTTGTGACCCCAAGCAAAGCGACGATAATTTGACCACGCAAACTTCATCATCTAAACAAATTGTTTTAATGAATCGTAACAACTCAAATCACTTACTCCTTTGATGAAAGTCCTCTTTTCACTGATAGGATCCCTCGACGCATTAATCAACAATTCGCTTTGAATCCGTTCAAACTCGTCTCCATCTGCTTGTTGTGCTGCGGCCCATCGGTTTCTTGAGTCTCTTACTGGAATTCGAGAATTGTGTGGAGTGTCACGTCTCAAAGCCACAAGCAAGCATCCCAATCCAAAAATTGTGAGAATGCCGATCCCCAATAAAAGATATTTTTCTCGTAGTTTAAGTCCCATCTTTTTGAGTGCGCACCAAATACATGCAATCAACTGACCACTACAGTCTAATTATCCCGCATTAAACAATTGACCGGCAATGCCCTTCCAACGGGCGGCTGGAAATGTGTTTTTGTATGCTTTATGTGTTTTAACACGCCAAAACAGCTAGAAGAATGTTTGCACGCTAACGACTAATTACCAACAACAAAACTCGGACCATGAACAACCTAATTTAGTTTGGGACAATTCAATTTGGAGCTGGACAAAGTCCTTTAGACCTAATTCAATTGTTTGGAAGTTCAACTGCAATTAGATAAAAAAACAATGGAAATGTGTGATCAAGTATAATTGAATTTCAACTGTGCTTGAGGGAGTGTTTGTTTATAATAACTTAGTTGAACAAAACTACACAAACTAAAGTTATGTTGTTTTTGTTGAGTAGCTTTTTCTTTAAGTCACGAGTAAAAACTACAAACTTTCTTATAACAGAGTTCGTGAACATACAAAATGCAAAGTCACTACAAGCTTTGCAAAATGCTGACTTTCTTTCCGCGCTTTCAAAAATCATTACGAACGCGCACAAATCACCTCAACAAACAAGAGACACGATAAGCAAACACCAAATGAAAAGCGCAAAGCAAAATCGCAAAGCAAAAAACGAACAGAGCTCGCGGTCAAATAAGAGTGCAACAAAGACAGTGTCTACAGGTGTTTCAAGACATATTCAAGTTTAAAGCATGCACCACGGCCCCGAAATAGAACGCCAGAAATCACCAAATAAACACTTTGTTTGAGATGTCTAAATAGAGAAGGAAACTGACTTCCCGTCTTCTTATATGTTCAAACATTTTATTTGTGCAAATTGCACGGAGTAATTCTTTCGAATTCGAAGCAGGCAGCTCGTCTTTTGGTACACCAAATGTTTTGCCCATAATATCGGTTTACTGTTCAAACAGTTTACTGTATTAGCCCAACAAAATTTGATCAAAACGGGTTTCCCAAAAAGTCTAAACTCAAATTGCCAAATTTCGGAGCAGAATGGAAGAACGCTCATTTGACCCACAAAATCCACCCTAATTGAGTTAGAAATGTTCCTGCACAACAGACATTATGGATTAGATTTCAAGAAATTTGTTCAATTCGCAAATATTTGAACAGTGTGTCAAAGATATTGGCAAAACAACTGCATCGGTTTGTTTATAAACGTGAGCAAATAGAATAAAAACGAGTTTTAAAAGCAGCAGAGTGTATCGATAATTTCAAATAAAGACTACTGAATGGAATCAATTAACGGCGTTCAATTGATTGTATCGAAGTATAAACAATTCCAGCACAAGCGATTTGAACACATTAAACAACCGAAGCGCACTTGAAAGTGTGGATAAAAAGATAAGTGTCTGGATATTAATGCCAAGAAAATAGGAAATGACGGAACTTCCAGAAATCCCCTCCAGAAACAACCACAAAGACACGACCGCAAATCTGTCGGCTCCGTTTCCTTTCGGCCAAACTTTTGCAAAGCAAATTATAAACTTTGACCAGTGGCTGCTGGCGAAAAAACCCCGTCCAGTTTACTATTTTCTCTTTTGCTGCATTCCGAACTTTTTGGACTACGAAAAAGAAGAATGAGCCACTGCTGAGACACACAGCGCACACACATATCCGCTTTGTTGCGATTTCACGAACGCACTCATTCCATGCATTAGGTCATTTAGGGAAGAAAAGATTGATCGGAACGATTAACAACTGATCAAAAAAGTGTGATTTATTGCAACTTGGTCGTCCGGCCGCTTTATAACTAAACAGGATGTGGAAAATCGTTAAATAAGAAGTGAATAGAATCAACAAAGGAAACTCACTTAGCACCAACAATGTCCACTCATCGCTCATTTAGGCTATTCAACGAATTTGCGCCGACCTTTAAGCCCTTCCATAAGCAAAGCGTCCGCTATGAAACACTTGTTGGCGAGAACAAAGAATTGTAGTCTTTAATTTGTTCAAGAACTGCTGCCGCCTATTCATAGTTTATTAAACAGTTAAGCTTCTACGTTGTGGCAGTTGTTTCATTGATAGGCCATTTTGTGCAAGAATAGAAGCGAAGCCATAAATTTATGAACATTTTTGACTTCCTCGTCCGCCGATTCGATGTCGTAAATGCAGTGGCTATTTTTGCCAAATGAGATTCGATGATGCATTCAAATGCTTGCGACAAGACTAAACAATTTATTGACAATGCAAAATATTAGACAACCGTTAAGTATTTACATACTGTGCCTGATGACTATTTAGTGTATCACATTTAGCGTGCATTGAGTGGGTGAGATCATGGATTTCGTTATATTATGCGGTTTATAAATGAATGCCTATTTATTAGTGCAATGCTACAGAGCTGCAAATACCTGTTATAAGCGTGCGGAATTTTGTTCATGCAAGAAGAGCAAATGCCGTTATAAAGGGAAACCCGCAAAGCCTTGGTCGGAATAGAAAGTTGCGCAAAACTACCACAAAAATAACTACTTAAATGAATGATTAAAAAGAGTTGGACTAGAAGCGTATACCCAATTAAACTTTGTAGAACTTAAAACTATTGCTATGGAAATTGCAAAGAGTTGAATTAATTGCTCCAATTATTGCCCTGCCAAACAATTGCATAACTGGTTTGATCGCCATCTGTTATTGAGTCCTGTTATTGGGGTTGTTGTGTCCAATACATTAGGAGCCAAACGTTTAACCAGATTTCTGAAATAAGCCTTTTTTTGGATGTGTTTTTTAAATCGTACCTGTACTTTTGTCCTATAGTCAAGAAAAATGATCCGTCATTGCTCGAGTTATTCGGCTGTTCCTTCTCGCCTTCGTTCGAACGTGCAAAAACGGGAACATGAGTGCAAAGAATAGCTTCAACGGCTGAAGCGTATGTTCGGAAAGAAGTTAGTGGAGACAACTAAAACGATTGTCATACAAAATGTGATGTTTAGAATTTGGTTGCTTACCGTTTTGCAATCCAAAACAATCAGAACTCCATTTGAAGTGCCAACAACGAGCTGTTCTACTTGATAGGAATTTGTGTAAATGCTTAAAGCAGTGATGCGACTTGAACGCGGGCTATCAGTACGTTCGTTAACAGACTCGCCTGCTTCATCGTCGTTAAACATTGAAGACAAACTTTCGCTAACTGGCAAAAGTCTTGCGCAATCAAGTGTTTTCCAGACTATTCCATTTTGCCACATAAAAACGCGTCCATCTAAATGAGTTAGTTCTTAAAAATATCGAAGTGCATTCGTACCGTTTTCCAACGCAGAAAACGCATGACCGTATTCTTGTCGGCTTGGAACTAAAAACTTGACTCTGCTTCCGTTGGTTGTACCTTTGTGTAATGCTGACGCAGAATAGAGGAGCTTGGTGCTTGATCCAGCAAGATGATGCATCACAATTCGAGATTCATCGTGTGCAGTCCACAACTAAATCGACATTCTTTTAAACACAAAATCTTAAATACTCACCTGCCAATCTTGTACGGATTTGAGCAAAACGGACGAGTGAATGAAGTCATCCGAAAGCAGAGTTGACAAATGTTGAGGCAAAAGAGCATTTGCCGGGATTGACAGTAATAAAACCGCATTGGGAACAGTAATTAAGACTGCTCGGCGTTCTTCACAAACGAAAATCGATCTAATTGTTTTTGAATGCGATGGAATTTGATTGATTTTTTGTTTTGAATCCTTTTCACTTCCTACACTGTTTTGCTTGGTCAAATAAGCACGTTGATCTGAGAATTTGGTTTGATGTCCTTGATTCAGTGCATCCAAATGAAAGCTTGCCAACTCAGCGAACGTTTGTGAACAGTGTATTGTAGTTTGACCATCAGAATGTCCAGCCCATATCTTTCCACAAACAGAAGTCAGAACTGTGATGTTTTTGGCACGCAACGGTCCAATTTGTTCATTCTCTACAAATCCGAACTCATTGAAAGACAGCACGGTGCACAATCCATCGGGTCGACTCAGCCAACATTGAAGCGGATGTTCACTTGCTGCACCTTCTAAATAAATATTTAGTTGAATAAATAGACTTCTAAACATTACCTTCTTGGATGCTTACAATTGTCGAGACAGTTGCCAATTCGTTAGAAGTCAATAAGGCCACATCTGATAGATTAGTAAACTCAGGCGCTGAACAAATTGAAACCAATTCACTGGAAGACGGACGATTGAACGCATTATCTGCCCAACAGCAAACCATCAAATCAAGGACATTTGACGGACTTGTAAGATCCTTTTCAGACAAGAATGGCTTTTGTCCCTCAAAAATGCAGTCTTTCATGTGTTCTTGACCTTCAAATGGCTGGTGGAGACTTATTAACTCGTAAATAAACATTCCAAATGAATAGCAATCGACCTGAACAGCTTTATTGATTACATAAAAATGTTCAAAAACTCACCTTGTCTGTGTACTCAAATTCGCCATTGAAACTATAAATTAAAGAGAAATTTATGATCGAACGAAAAATTCTATTTCTTCTTTAAAACTCAAAGAAAAACTTTTGTTTCTAACTTTTGTTACGCAGTGTGATTCTTTTAAAGAATCAGAGTGGCCAATAAGTAATTTTCTACTCAAGCCAAATTGTGCATGGAAAAATCATTACCGTAGAATTTCTTGAGCCATAAAGCCTTCTGTTCCGCCATAACCTTTACAAACACCAATTGGATACATAAAACGAGAGATTCCATAATCACCCAGCTTGATCTGAACGGGATTTGCAACTGGACGCAGTGTTTTGATTTGATGTGGTTGAGGAAAACGCCAAACAAGAACATTTTCTGATTTCAAATCTCTGTAGATAATGTGGTTAATGTGCAAGTACTCACTAAACAAGCAAAATTTAAAATGTCAAATTAATCAAGCAACTTACAGCGCTTTTGCTATTTGTGCACACGATTGTTGAATTGTGAGCCACGAAAGGCGAACATCGGCTTTCTTGTAACGATTCAGCAATTGATTTAAAGAGCTATGTGGAGCAAGTTCCATCAACAATGTTAGTGGAGCACGCGAGAAACCAAGAACAACTAAAAGCATCGAATAAACTTAATGTTAACGCTTCAAACGATACCAGTTATGTTCGGGTGTTGAAGACCGCTTAATAAATTCAATTCTTGTCTTGCAACACAATATGAACGTGCAATTGTTTCTAGACGGTCGGACGTATTTGTAGCTGGAAGTCTTCCAGCAATAATTTGTTGAGCTGGAAATTGTGAGTCCGCTGTTGGTTCAAGAATCTTCAACGCAACTTCTTCATAAGCGTCGGTCTAAAAGTTGTCAGTTTTCATTGATCACTCAAGTTAAATCTACCCAATTTGATTTTGCAACTCCAGAAAACACCGCGCCAAAAGCTCCTTTGCCCAGCAATTGTCCTTTTTTGATCTGCGTTTCATCAAATACGAAATTCAGATGCCAAGTCACTAAAGTTAATGTCGGGTGCCAATTCTTCCAGTGCGCATTTTCCATGTAGTGGACATTCATCGAGCGGATTTTGTTTTGTTCCAGCTTGATGGCTGCGTTGATGAACACCCAAAATACACTCTTCAACACTAAACAAGTAAATTGGTGTTCGCGGAGCTGGATCGGAAGGTTTGCGTTTTCTGTAAGTTATTTTAAAACAAGTTGATCTGTTTAAAAGTGTTTACTTTCTCCAAATCGACTCGTCTCCAATCTGTTTCTGCGCGCATTCAGTACAAGGTACCAAACGATCAACAAGCAATTGGCCATCCGACGAATGAATGAATCGAGTTCCTAAATGTTTCGATTGCGTAACAAACTATAATCTTTTTCCAATAAGTTACCTAGAACTGGAAACCAGTCTTCAAGTAAGTCGTCAACAATGCCAACTAAAGATGCAAGCAACTTTGTAGCTTGTTTGGGACAAGTTTTGAGTTTGTATTCTTGTGATTTCCATGTAAATTGCAGGTCAATCAAGGGAACAAGCAATTCAACTATAAATTGATCTTCGGTGTCTAATGTGCGCCAAACAAGGTCTTCACTCCTGCGATGTAACTTTGCAACCGAATAATTTGTGTCGCGAACATTTGCCAACGGCAGAAATTGCTAAATCCAAAAGAATTAAAGAATATTCCACCTAATAAACTAACCTTTAAAGAAAACAAGAAGTTAACGTGGAAGTTTGCTTCGATTCCAGTCTGCCACAAAAGAAACTCAAAACCGCCGCCAATTGATTTCTCGTCGTTTGTCATTTGAGAGTTTAAAGCTTCGTTGAGTTCGGCAAATAGTGCACAGTCATTTGGTTAGTCTGAAAGTGAATAAATAAGGATATAAAAGCAACTTAAACTGATTACTTTAAGAATCTGGCCGATCCGTCACCCGAAGTCTCATTCGAATCTTCCCACACAAACAATTCACTAATTATTGTGCACAGTTTTTCATCGTTTAAAATGCGAGTTGTCAGTCGTGACCAAAAACCGACAGGAATGTATTGCATCAAGTAAAGACGGCGGAAGTTGCTCTAAAACCATTAGTTGATTGGGTCAATTTGTAACATAAAAAGCTCACCTTGTATTCTAGTTTTAAATCACTTTTGCTAGACATTTCTTCTCCAGTTTCACCCATACTTGCCACGCTTGAACT
The DNA here is from genome assembly GCA_024699845.1 of Aphelenchoides bicaudatus. Taxonomy (NCBI): domain Eukaryota; kingdom Metazoa; phylum Nematoda; class Chromadorea; order Rhabditida; family Aphelenchoididae; genus Aphelenchoides; species Aphelenchoides bicaudatus. The sequence continues at coordinate 4,202,699 of JAMPIN010000002.1, read as the reverse complement.
TTGAAGTGCCGTTGAACCTCTTCCTCGGTAACCTAGTTGTCTTTGTAGAGGCAAATGCTGGTTGGCGATTCTTGCAGACGACGTTCGTGATGTAGTCATTTCGGTTTGAGACGATTCAATTGTGGGGCGAGCATGGAAACGCCAAATCTTAGCACGTGTTCGGATTCTTGCTCCAGGATAATCAGCTCTCAACAAATACTCATCTGGCAATAAAGGTGAAACCAGCAGCATTCGTTGAAAGCACGGCAACGCCATCTCGCAACGACTCAGCAACGACATCAAACATGTTTTTAATTGGCTTTGTTTCAACGAGAAGCGGATTTTTCGCTCCGCTAAGTTGCTTTTGAGTTGTTGAAACAGGTCGCTGGTCGAAACAATTGCCATTCCACTTCCAATGCTTAGTGATGCCAACGAGGTTGAAGATTTGTGCGGATAAACAAGAATAGTCCGAAGAATCTAAATTAAGTTGATTAATGTTTCAAAGAAAGTGTCTTATTTACTGTGTAAAGCCACGGAGGATCAATAAAGCAGTAGTCGCGTAACGATGTTTCTTCAAACATCAATAAAACGCCATTCTCGTGCAAGAAAGTGCAAGCCTGTCTAAACTCTGTTTTGTCTCTGAACAAACGCTCTTCTGTATTCGATGTCTTGCCGGATAAGTTCTAAATTATTTAAATAGCAGTTAAACTTGTTCTAGACCAGCTTACTTGTAACGCTACAGCATGCTCATTGTTTACTCGGTTCCACAAAACATCAAGTTTTAAAATCGGTTCCTCGTTCCTTGCACGGCAAATGTCCGTAAACTGAGCAACAATCTTAAATTAAAAGTGATTTGACACATTTCATTGTTTGACTACTTTTTCTAGACGCAAAAACGACGCGGGAACTTTTTCTTGCAAGAGCTTCGTCCTTCTACCCGGCGTTTTTATCTGTTGAGCGGCGTAGTAGATGAGTTGGCACAAGTGTTGAATGTTGTATCGCGTTTTGATTGAAACAAACGTTAAAGCTACAACTTTTGGCAGACCTTTTGAATCGGCTACATTAACAAATCTTTCTAAAACAAAAAAGACATAAAAGTGCATTTTAAAATGAAGTACTTGCGTTGTACAATTCGCTCCAGGTTTTCAAGGTAGTTGTCAGGAAATCTTTGGATGTTTTCCTGTACCGAATCCAAGTGAGTCCCAACAACAATCACTGTAGTATTTGGTGCCCTAGCCTGAAAATATTGTTAAAAAACTGGATGAAGTTTAAAATTTACTTGTATAGCCAACAACCATTCGTGAATTTCATTCAATGCAATTTCTCCATCAGTCAACTTCCAAACAACAAGGCAAACAGATCGTCTTGTAAAGAAATAGTGCGGAACTTGTTGGAAGTCTTTTTGGAGTCTATCAAAATCCCAAGTACGAAAAGTAATTGCGCCGCCTTCTTGTTGTTTATTCGACGAAGAAGAAGACTTTGTAGATGATTTCGGCGGTTCGTAAGTCCATTCGGCAACATCTACTAATTTGTTTCCAATCTAAACGGAAAAGATTAGAACACGAATGTCCATGAGGATTTTTACCTTTTGTTGTGCCACACTTGGCGACGACTTTGACGATGCTTTGTTTGGATGTCCAAGACGAGAACTCCAAGAATCTGTCTGCAGACTTCCTTTTGGCACTTGACCTTCTTTTCTCAGTTCCGCCAACAAGGCACTCTTTCCAACTTCGCTTCTACCCAGTAACATTAATTTTAGCTTTGTGTAAGGTTTTGAGTTGTCAAGCTCGTTTCTCAAATAAGCCAACAAGTCCATAGTTTTGAAATTTCCTCCATCCACAACACTTTTCAGCGGTTCCTTAAATGCACATCCCGCCACTTGAACACTCCACAGTTTCTCCAAAAGCCCCAAATTAACAGGCAACCGTTCCATCGGCTTGTTTTCGTTTAAATTGAGAACGGCCAGTTGAGAAAGCATAAAAATCTGATTCGGCAAGCATTTCAGCTGGTTATGAGAGACATCCAAATTAGTCAACATTGGAAAAATTAAATGTGCAATTGGCTAAAATTCGAATGTTAGGCATTAAAACAATTATTATTCACCTGTTGATCGTTCCAGCTTTGATTATTTGCTGGCGACATAGCATATTCATCTCTTGCATCAAACGGTATGAAAATTTCAAGAGAAGCAAGCATGTTGTGAGAAAGATTCAGAGTCTTTAGTTGTTCTAGTCGGCAATGCAATTTGTGTGAACAGAGTTCAGTATTTTCGTTCTCTTTTGAAGCTCTAATAATAGACAAAGAACGTTGCTGATTTCTGGCAACTGATTTGGACCGACTGCCTTAAATCAAAAGCTTTATAAATTGAACGTTGAATCACTTACGTGAATGTCGAACAACCGAAGTCGACTGTGCTTGTCCGTCGGTATTTATGCTTACTTGAGGCGCATAACAATAAAGTGCTGAAGAATCGGGTCTCCGAAATAAACTTGTCAGCTGGTTGTTTGATAAATTTAAGTTCTTGAGACTTGCAGGAAGACATTCAACACAGCGCAAAGAAGTCAGTTTGTTTTCGGATAAGTCCAGTTTCGTGACTCGTGGACAGTAACATGCCAAACAGTCGGGAATTGATTGAAAACGATTGCCTTAAAAAGAACTCAATTTTATAAATTACACAAATGAACTTAAACAACGAACCTGACAAGTTTAGAACACGAATTGCATTTGACTGATTTTCTGTTGATTTCAATTGTCCGCGAGTTGGCGACTTCTTTTCGTCTGCTGCCATCAGCTCGTCTGTTTCATCTACGTTGGATGATATTGTTATTTCATTTTGCCAGATATTCGAACGCAAAACATCCACTTTGACAGCAGGAATAGAGTTCTTCCTTTCCGATGTAGAGACGTTGCCGTTAGGTTGTTGAGAATTGGGCGCATTGGAGGCAGCTTGTCGACCAGCAATAGCTCTTCTGGCTCCATCAGCAGCTATAATATGCATTGCTTATTGGAAGATGTATTATTTTAAAAGTACCTGCGATGTACGGATTTCTTGACTGTCTGGATCGGCCACCTTCTCTTGTTCTTTGAGGTGCTGCTTGCAGGTCAGAAATCTCATTGTGTGCAACGTTGAGTTCTCGAAGTGATGTCGATTTCCAAACAGTGTAAGGAAGACGACGGAGTTTATTGTGTGCAAAGTTTACAGTGCGGAGTTGTGTGAAAAGACGTGGATCAAACAACTAAACATTGGGTCTTCAACACTTAAAGATAGTTTGAAAGCTTACGGAATCCGGTAAAGCCACCAGTTGATTACTTTCTGCACTCAGTGCCTCCAAGCACGGACATCCTTCAACACTTCTTGATGTGCCAGTTGGTACGGGCAATTCTTCCAGTTGATTTCGATCCAAATTCAAATTACGCAATGAGGGCAGTTGAAAAACTTCGGGAGGTACTGTTGTTAATTTGTTGTCAGAAAGGTCGAGTCGAGTAATTGCTGCCAAGACAAGTTTATAATTCCTGACTCGAGGATTGAAGCGCAAACAGGCAGATTGCAGGAATTGAACACTCAATTGATGAAGGTCCGCGTTGTGCCAATCAAGGCGACACGGCTGAGTAGGTCGTAAGCTTCCAAGTAAATCCAAGCTTTTTAGTCTTTCCATTGCACTTAATTGAGACTCTCGTTGCACACTAAAAATAGCATTCTTAGTTTTTGAATACATCTCTAAAGTTGTTTACTTGGCGCTAATTTTATTTGATTGGTCTGCAAACGTTAATTGCTCCAAAAATGTAGCGATTATTTGTGGATTGTCCGTACGTGATGCTTTTCTTAAAGTAGTTCTTAATTACTCATTTTGATACAAAAAGCTAACTTCAACGCTTGATTATCATAATCGGATGCTCCGTAAAAGAACAGCATTTTCAACAAATCCAAATCATTGGCACGAGAAGCTTCAATTAATGCTCCAGAACCTACACAACGCGCTTCTTCGGTTGCTAAATTTGCAACTTCAATATCTGTGATAGCACGAGGCAAGTTAATATCGGCTCCATTGTCCAACAACATTCTAAATTCAATGAAATAAACAGTTTAAGTTGTAAGTTAAACTCACTCAGCAATGTTCTGTGCTTGGTTACAAACTGCTGTCATTAGGGGTGTTCTTCCGTCAACAGCATACGTGTCCAACAACAACGGACTGCCCATTTCAACAGGTTCTAAGTCGGCGTCTAAAACTTGAATGAGTATGGTTTCAAGCTTTAAATATCACCTTTGAGACTTTGATCCATTTGATTATTTCGGAACAGCTGAACACGCATTTTAAGCATCAAATCAACAACATCCACGTGTCCGTGCGCTACGGCCAAATGTAACGGCGTTCTGCACAAGTCATCAACAAGATTTAAATTGCATGCAAACTCGTAAACAAGTCCGTTCACGTTCTTTTCGTAAAAGTTCAAAACACCCGGCGAGTATTTGTGGTTGAGAAGACTGAAATAGTCAATTTTAACTTTTAAGTAATCAAAATAACTGCTTACAGTTTTACACATTCCAGATTGCCCATTTCGCAAGCAAGATGAAGTGGTAAAGTTCCGTTGTTGCTGGCTATTCCCATTTGTTTGCCGAAAGCCTCCAAAATTAACTTGACTGTTTGGGGATCTTGAGAGCGAATTGCGGCGTGTAAAGTTGTTTCGCCTGTTGATGTATCTACCGTGCAATGATCCGTTACTGTCAGCAAAGCTCCAACTATGTCATGGTGTCCATTTTCAGATGCGACGAAAAGCGCTGATTTCTCGTGATCCTGAAACAACTATGCGTTTAACCAATTCTTCATTTGTTACCTGCTTTCCCGGCCCCAAAACATCTCGACGTGATCTCGAACTTGTACTGCTTTTAGCTAGTAGATCTAATACGTGAGCATAGTTGTTTTCCACACAAGCATTGCATAACTCTTGTCGCAGTTTCTCGGACTCTCTTCGCAACGAATCTAATAGTTGTTTGGTTTTAATAATTATGCGAACTAAACAAACCAATTTGTTCGAAAAGGTATTCAGCTATTTTTCCATGGTTTCTAATTTGCGCTAACTGCAGAGCTGAATACCCATTAGAGTCCAGATAAAACAAATCAGCACCGTATTTGATCAATTCACGTACAACATCCAGGTGGCCGTTACCTGCGGCCAGTAATAACGGAGTTTTTAAAGAATCAGAAATACCTAAAAATACACTGTTTTAATTGATTCAAACTGGCAATTCTACCAGAAACGATATCAACGTCGCAAAAATGTTGACATAAAACTGGAATGCAGTTGGTTGCGCCTTTAATTGCTGCGTAATGTAACGGAGTCTGGCCATTCGGTAACTGAGCTTGATTTAATAGGTCGGGATTTGCCTCAATGAGTTCTTGCAACAAGTCTGGGTTTTTGTAATGAATTGCTTGAAACAACAGATCGGCATCGTCCGCATCTGAATTGCTGCCTTTTTTGTCCATTCCTGCTTTGGCATCTTAAATTACGTTCTTTGCTCCATTTTCGATTTAATGAACAGCTTAAATCGTTATATTCTATTATTCAAAGCACATAAAGCAATACACGCGGACAACACAATATTTAAAGAATGTATCAACAGGACATCTGACCATTAAAACAAAAACATCTAAACTTGCATTAACATTTATTATTGATTGAACAACAACAATAACAACAAAGATTTTATAGAATTTTGTAGAAACACCGAACTTTTAAAGTAGAAGAAGTCTGGTGTACTTTGCAACAAATATGTTTCGTCGAGTTATTGAATTACGTCAACTCCATATCCTCAAAATTGTTGGCAATTCCGGTCACTTCTGATAATGCCGAGGCCTTGCCCTGTGAAGCTCCGTCGTTTCCCATATGATTTCTAGAAGTGGAGTTTTAAAATGTCACATTCTACTCTTAAAGTTTTAACAGTCAATTCTACTCTCAAAATTCGAATTACTCAACTACCCAATAAAATAAACGCCCAAAATCATATTCAAAACATTTAACCCATGAACACTACAACTTATTTACTTGGTGAACTTTTCGAACGAGAATGACGTCTGGTCGCTGATCTTCAGGAATCATGTCGAAAATCGTGTTGTTCACATTCGTGTTAACAAGATCGTAGCCTAAAAATCAAATCAATGAGTTTCAATGAAGCACAAAAAACTTACCCATAACAGAATCACCAATTTGAAGTGTTTTACCAAGATGTGTGCGAACTGAATAAACTGCTGCATCCGGCTGACCAACTTCGGAAGCACGCGACACCCAGAGATGTGAAAGCTGGTGTTTAGTTGAAATAGCGCCATGTCCAGTTCCACGATGAAAATCATCAATTTCTTCCTCTTCAACCACATAAAATTCAACCATTGTGTTAGGACCCATAAAAATATCAAATGGCTCCTTGAAGTAGGTAAGTCTAAATATTAAGGTTAGAAATGGAATCAATTAATTAAAGACTTACGCATTTACTTCGACCATTTGCAATGTTGCCGGATCAATCAAAATTACAACATTGGTTACGCGCAAACAAACCGCAATTTGACTCAAATTTCCAAATGACTGAGCCAACTTCTTCGGCAAACAAACCAATGAATCTTTTGTAATAGGGCAGACATCAACGCAATAAGTGTGCTTGTAATCAAATGTGTTGTTGCGGATGTCTTGTGAAATCAACTGTTGAGCGTAAGTGTACTTGCAAGGCAAAACGGTTTGAATGAACTCAATCAACTTTCGAGCATCTTGTTGTTTCGCAAAGAAAAAATCAATACCAGTCGGAACGGGTTTAACATTTGAAGCCTGAAAGCGGATTAAAAATTAAGCCAGTTCAATCAAGAAAGTTTACCATTGCTGCCGCATCGTGCTTAAGAATCAACTGTTCGAGATGGAAAAGCGTCTTTTTGTAATCACATTTCTGCCGAACTTGAACACAAGCACGCCAGTAGTCTTTTGCTTGAACTCGATGACATTCTTCGCAGACCTAAAAGTATTAACTATAGAACCATCGAAGAAATGACTGCTATCTAATATTCACCAAACCCAATTAAAAGCAACATTAAATAAAAGCGCAATAAAAGTCCCACAATAAACACCAAAAATAATTACCTGTCCGCAAATAACATATTCAATCACAAAACTTTGCTGAAGAACTGCATTTGTAAAAACTTCTTTTTGAACGGTCAACTTGACTTTTACACGCTTTGAATGTGGCTCAGTCCAAACAAAACTAGCATCAACAAGACGAACTTCTGTCAATTGAGGCTTGACACGACGTAAGCATAAAGACAACAACTCCTTTGATTCCAATTCTGCAAACTGCCAACTTGATGGTGGAACCAAATAACGGTTACAAAATTTGCAATGTTGAAGGTTCGCTAAATGTGGAAATAGTAATGGTCAAAAAGCAAGTAAAAGCCAATCAGTTGATTATTAAACTTTTTTGTTAATAAGCCAATAAAACAAAAAACGGAAAACCGGTCCATCAACTTACATTGTCGCTGGATTCCCTCAGTTATGTCAACTCGTGATCGCAAACATCCCACGCACATATTAGCTGCATTCGGTGCAATTGGAGTACCGCACTCGCAACATGCAACCACGCCCTGTTCGTGAAGTAATCCGCCAGGAAGCGCCTCCATTTCTTGATTGAATCGGATCTGAAATAGGTGTGGAAGTAAGTGATTAAAAGAATAAACTCCTTTCAAGTGAAATTTCGAAGAATGTTCAAACTAAAGTGCTAAACTTTCAAGAAACGCAAATAGAAACAAATTCTTAAATTAACCCAAATCTAATTTTGCTCTCCAAAATTGGATGCTTTGCGCACATAAAACAAACAATAGTAAAAGCTAATCGGCAACAAACCGAGAGCAATAAATGGACAAGCGGGCGCCAGATGTCTCACAAAACCTTCCAAATCTCCAAATCCATCTGTCTGTCAACGGCGTTAAAAAGACAAACAGTTTTTTAGAAACTATTTAAAAGACTGTAAGAATAGACTTTAATTGAATTGATTGCGAAATCAGTGAGGTTCTTAAAAATAATTTGTGCCTATCAAACTGTGTTTATTGATTGAATCAAATCTAAAAGATCGTTAAATTGATTTGATATATAGGTTTCAATGTTACACATTCAAGTATACTTCATTAAATAAGATACTAACTAGCAATAATAAAACGTTATTTAGTTGAAAATTTACTATTACTAAAGAAATTCAAATAGTCATGCTAGTTTAAAAGTTAAGATCAGCTAATCAAAAAGGTCCCCAAACTCAGCCAAAAATGTCAATATTGTTTAGAAACAAGCATGACCTGAGAAACTTTAGATCTCATTGGATCGTGAACTGAAAACGAGCGTTTGGCATTCCGTCCATTCATGCGATGGCCTATCGAAAACGTGTTTGCGCTGTTAATTTTGGTTGAATGATTAAATGCGCGCACTACTCGTGCAACTCTTGTTTTTGGGTTTGGTAGTTAGAAACTAAATTGAATGTGTGGACTTTTAAATCGTTTTTGACGCTCAACCAACAACTTCAATGAATTTTGTGCATAAGATTCACATTTGTTCGTTATAGTTTGAATTGATTAAATGCGCGCTGTAAATCTTATTCTATCGTTAACAACACATTCTAACTTATCGATATTTCAGAATAATTTGTTCTTTGTTTTGTTGAACCACAAAATCTGTTGGCATTGCATTAATTATTCTATCCCAATTGCAATGAACCGCTATTCTACCGTTCCTCGTCCAGAGGCTGCACTTCAACGTGCCAACGACTTTATCTCTGTCGGCAAAGAAGCTGACGCTTTGAATGCATTGTATGAAGTCATTAAAGTATGCTATTTAAACATACTTATAATTATAAAAGACTTTAATTTAAGGAGCGTCGCCAAAAACAATGGTCGGAGATCTACGAAGAAATTATGATGAAATATGTGGAGTTGTGCGTCAAACTTAAGAACAGCGCACTGGCCAAAGACGGTTTGTTCCAATATCGTGTTTTCACTCAACAGGTAACATTTATAAGTATTGTCTGCACTAAAATCCTTGCCATCCTTGTTTAGGTTTCGGTCGTGTCCCTCAAAAATGTTATTGAGCAATTCTTGCGTTTGGCTGAACAACGAACTGAAGAAGCACAGAAAGCTTCAATTGAAAAGGTCGAAGAGATTGACGATTTGGATGCTGCGGATACTCCCGAAAAGTAAGTGTCTATTTTGCAGTAAAACACTATTACACTGTTTGAATAAATTTCAGTCTTTTGCTCTCCGTCGTCTCGGGCGCCGATGTTCAAGATCGAATGGATCGCACGGTTTTGAGTCCGTGGCTGCGTTTCTTGTGGGACTCTTATCGCAATTGCTTGGACATGCTTCGTAACAATATTCTCGTCGAAGAGATCTACCACACCGTTGCACGCCAGTCTTTTGCCTTTTGTGCCAAATATCAGCGTCGAAACGAGTTCCACAAGCTTTGCGATCTTCTCCGCATTCATTTGGCTCAAATTCAAAAGAGTCAATTGACGACGTGAGTTGTTTTCGCAAATTTGCAAAGTAGACTTGTTTATTTTCAGAGAATACCGCCACAATGACTACCGAATCAAATTGAACAGCGTTGAGTCATTGACGCACATGCAAGAAACTCGGAACGTTCAATTGAACACGGCCATTCAAATGGAGTTGTGGCAAGAAGCGTACAAAAGTGCCGAAGATCTTCATCAAATCATGCAATTGTCGAAAGACAAAGATCGTCGAATGGTTAAGCCCGCAAGTTATGTAAACTACTACGACAAGGTAAAAGAGATTTTAAACTATTCCTACAAACTTCTTTGTTTAGCTGGCGTTGATTTTCTGGAAAGGCGGAAACATCCTTTTCCATGCTGCTGCTCTTCTCCAAAAATACATCATTTACAAAGACATGAAACGCTCGTTCACCGACGAAGAAGCCGTCGAACAAGCAACTCGAGTTCTTTTGGCTACTTTGGCTATTCCGCACGGTGCTGACACCTCAACGATTTTGACTAAATTGCTTGACATCGAAGGTTAGTGTGTTCATTAATTGCACTGTTAAACAACACAAGTTTAGATCAACATCTCACGAACATCCGCGTTCTTTCCTCTCTTATTCGACTTCCAATTGCTCCAACACGTAACGGATTAATCAAAGAGCTTGCATTGTTGAACATCCCCGACTTGGCAGTTGAGCCAGTTCGTCGCATCTACAATTTGCTTGAATTGGAATTCTCACCGCTGCGTTTGGCTCAAAAAATCAATGCTGAATTGGAGAAGTTGAAATCAATTGGCCGTGATGACTACTCTCAATATGTGGAAGAATTGAAGAATATCGTGGCTACAAGAGTGCTTCGACAGGTAATTTTGAACAGAAACATTAAAGAAAGTATAAAATCACTTTTAGTTGACCGTCATCTACGACTCTCTTTCTTTGAATCGCTTTGAACGCATTATTCCGTTCTATTCACGTGCCGAACTTGAGCATTTTCTTGTGCAGACCAGCAAACACCGATCCGTAAAAGCCAAGATTAATCATCGCGACAACTGTGTGTATTTCAATCAGTTGGATTTGACTTTGGCTGGCGGTATTGAAGTTGGTTTGGACATTGATGCAGCAAGCGTGAGTTTAACTTACTTGTTAAATTGTTTAAATTAAAACGTTTAAAGTGCTTGAATTGAATGCTAAAATTTAGAACGGAGTCGAATACGTCCGTGAACATCTCTCATCCATGCACGATCAATTGCGTGAAGCTGTTTATTCAATGGATCAGCGCACATTTGTTGAACAAAATCAACAGCAGTTGCAGCGAGCCGTCCAGAAATATTTGCAACACAAAGACGCCGAATACGACCGTATCTTGAAGCGCCGACGCTTGATTGAAACTTACAAAGAGACTTCGGAGACACAGCGTCGCGAAAAGATTCTTCAACAACAGGAAGAGCAATTGAAACGTGAAGAACAGCGTCGTGCCGAAGAGATCCGTCGTTTGGAGGAAGCTAACAAAGAAAATGAACGTAAAAAGTTGCAGGCTGAAAAGGTGAGTAAAGAAATTTAAAATACATTGTTAGTCGTTTAATTTGCAGGACGAGATTCAACAACGTCAAAAGGCCGATAAACTGCGCAGCCTCCAAAAGAATCCTTTGTATTATCAGATTATCAAAGAACGTGGCGAGCAAGCAATCTTGGAAATGGATCCGGAGTTGGTTCTGAAAGAACAGGTATTTGCTTAGTTCACCCATCCATAGTAATTATTGTTTTAGCGTGAAAGAATGGATGTTGAACGACGTGAAACACAAAATAAGCTGCGTCAACAGGAAAAGAACTTTGATTACATGATTCGTGCCTACTTCATCGAAGAGCTTCAATACTACAAACAAATGTCCGAAAAGTTCCATGCAACAGCCAAAGAACGTCACGTTGAAAGCGAACAAAAACGTGTTGAACGAGCCAATGTAAGCTTAAACTCTTTTATTTAAATGACCACAAGGGAGCGAGAAGCTCGGCCCGCGTAGCTTGGGGGTTATATGTTTGAGTTGAACCACTGATAATGACGATTTGTCTATTGACATTTGACACCTCTTGAGAAATACACGATGCTCTGAAATATTATTCTGAATCAGTGTTCAACTTTTTGCCAAATTTTAAACTTTTGACAAAAAACAATATTTTAAAACGTGTTTTTAGTCAGGAACACAACCGTGAGATCCAAGCATTCAAAGACTTGGCCAAAGTTAACGATCAAATGCGTGATTTCCTCAGTCGTCGTATGGACGTTCACACTGATGATTTGGATCGTTTACGTCAAGACTGGCAGAAGCGATTGGAGAAAGAGAAGGTGAAGCGCTTGGTCGACAGAAAATCCAAAAGAAAGATCGAACGCCAGCAGCAAGCAGACAAAGAGCGTCGTGACAAAGAAGCCGAAGAAAAAGAAGTTGCTGCCAAAGCTGAACGAGACAAGAAAGAATTGGAACGCCAACAGAATCGCGAAATGTTGCAGGTAATTTAAATACAGTTAGACTCTGTTGTTTCAAACCTTAAATCTAAATTACCATAAACACTCTTAATTTCAGCGTGTACGCGAAAGAGAGCGAGAACGTGAACGTACTGGAGGCGCTCGATCTGAAGTGTCCGGACAATGGCGTAATGATGCCAGAGCAGCCGGCGATCAATCGCGTAATCAACGTCGTCCTTTCGGTCAGCAACAACCAACTATTGCTCAGAATTCTCAACCATCTCAAAGCCGATCAGAAGTGAGCAACTGGCGTAGTCGTGACTCCGGTCCTACTTCTCAAGCTCCGCCTCAAAGCACTCAACGTTCAGGCAATGCTTACGTTCCTCCCGGCGCTAGACAAAATCAGTCTTCCGGACAAAATCAATCTTCTGGACAAAATCCTCCGTCTCAGCAGCAAGACAAACCATCTGGTAATGCAAACACCGGAGGTGGAAAATACGTGCCACCAGCTATTCGAAGGCGCATGGAGCAACAACAGTAAAATAAAAGCAGCCGACTGACTATCTTATGTATTTTATTATGTTACAAGTTATGAAATCTTGATTCAGTTGTTAAGTTTTGTAATTCATTATTAACTTATGCGTGTTGTGCTTGTTTAGAGATGAAATAAAGTTAGTTTATAAAAACGGATACGTCGCAAGATTCTTTCGTAGACAAGATCGAAACAAATGAAAACTAAGAGTTTATTTTTACATTCTACAGAATAGTGCATTACAGTTTTTCTATAAGTCGTCGACTGCGCTCATAAACAGCAAATCCAATAACACTTGAGGGAGTCTGCTTCAAGGCGGCTAAACAACAAAAGTTAGAAAACGTTAAAAGTGACTGCAAACCTATAAGAGATCCTTTGTACATGCCTCTGAGGCCTTCACGATGCCAAGTTTGAATTACACAATCACGCAAATTTTTGTAAGCTGCATTCTGGTCCTAAATTAAGATTAGTTATTAAGCGTAAAATGCTTTTCAAATTTACCTGTAAACGAGTTCGAACAACTTGATATGGATATGTAAAGAGCACAGCTGTAATTTTTGAAAGTGAGGAAAACAGTAAATAGTCAGTCGTTGCCTGAAGTAAAAATAATTAAAGTTGACACAAAAGAGTTGTACCAGTTGATGATCCAATGAAAGTCCTCGAGAAGCACAGCGCCAATCCTTCAAAAGATTGTAGAATGCAAATTGAAGACTTGCGGTGACATGCCCAAACAAGCCAGGTGTGAAGCCCTGAACAAGCAATACAGATTTGAAAATGTAAAGAACAAACCTTGTACCATCCCCGAATGCCATCTGCTTTGTACATTTTTTGCAAACAATCAATCATTCCATTATATTGCTTGGTAGAAGTTTCGTATTGAAGACAAAGTCGAGTTTTGGTCACCCAAAGCGGATTTGTTGCAACCAAAACGATAAAGCCAGCCGCAAAACCATTGACAAAGTTGAAAAGAAAAGATTGCTTCTTCGGATCTGAGTCGCTTACAAATCTTGGACGAATCCTATGATAGATGTGAAAGTACAATCCTCGACTAAAAACGCATTAAAATCTGTGTTGAATAAATCAAATTACCTCACCGGTGCAGCAATCAAATTCGGAGACAATCCTTGATAAAATCCGCGAATGCCTTCAACTTTGAAAATTGCTCGGTATGCGTGCCAATAACTATTATATTGTGGACGAGCCAGATTTCCTTCATTGGCTAAAATAAGTAACTTAATTGCATGTCAAAGTGTGATTGAAAACTTACCTGCAAAGCGTACTCTTAGAAATTCCATAGGATGGCAAAGAATTGTTGATGTCAGACCTCCGCATACTCCTCCAAGTAAGTGAGAGTAATTTGGAAGCATTCAGGTAAGCTAGTCAATCAATCAGTGAGTGCAAAAACTTTTGAAAGAAATCAAACTTGCAAAAAATTTTGTTTGTCATAATTGCATTTGAACAATTGTGTAAAATCATAGTTTGTTCAATTAACTGGCAGATTTACTACTCTGAACTAATTAACTTATCTTATCCATTAAATGAATTTTTACATGCAGATATGCTAAAGAACAAACGCGTCTATTTGAACACTGCATTTTTCTTTTTCACGATATGCTTTTTGGCGCGCACTTGTCTTCCAAACAAAGATTACATCATTTAAGCGTCCAATAACTGGTGAACGGCACCTCTTTATTTCTTTTTTCTTGGGTTTGAGCGCTCCTTTTGCGGTGCTTTTAAAGTGTTCAAATGTTTGTTTTATAAGGTTGCTTATAGCATTTAAACATAATCTCTCTTATTTAAGTTGCGTTTGCTTTAAAAAATGCCTTTCGGTTATTTAACAAGTAAACCATTAGTGTCGAAACTTTATTCCATATTTATAACTTAACATGAACGCATATCATGACTAACTGACTAATGGATAGGCATAATAATCAATTGAACAATCAACTAAATCCGGACGGAAAAGCGCCCGTTCATTATGGGAACGTTATGCTATTGGCTTGTGATCCGCCTATGTGGCGACTTTATTGCACAACATGGCTGCCTTACTAACAAACCAATCATAACATCTAAAACGTAATTCAAACATTCCAATTTTTCGTTGTTTTTCACAAAAAGCCAACAAATCTTTTTGATCAAATGATCACCAGTCACTGCGTATTTTTGCAAGCGTTCTCTGCGTCGGAAATCCTGTTTGACATGCGCCATCCTCAAACGTTCAACGATCTCTTAAATTTTCCGCAATGTTCCCATGACTAACACTTTATCTTAGATTCGACGGACGAAAATGGCCCATTTCAAACCAAAACCAATGAACCTGATTGCTGCCGTAGATGCAAATTATGCAATTGGAAAAGGAAACGATCTTCCATGGCGCTTGCCCAAAGAATATGCACATTTTGTTCGAGAGACGACCAGAACTTCGGAGCCCAACAAGATCAACGCAGTGATTATGGGCCGACGCTGTTGGGAAAGCATTCCGGCAAAGTTTCGACCACTTCGTGACCGTGTAAATGTTATTTTGAGTCGAACCATGCCGCGTGAAATCAATGCAAGTTTTACATTTGTAAACTAACTTACCATTTGCATTTAGTTGGAAAAACAGTTGATCATTGTGCCGGAACTCGAAGAAGCGCTTCAATTGCTCACAGAACACGAAGTTTTTGCACCAAAAATCGAAACTATCTGGAATGTCGGCGGCAAAGAAGTTTATCGAATGGGACTCTCGCATCCGTGGACTCACAAATTAGTTCTTACACGAATTGAAGCCGAATTTGAAGTAACTTTAAAGCATGCTTCTTTAACCAACTTCAATGTATTTTTAGGCCGATGTCCACTTCCCAGAAATTCCATGGGAGCGTTTTGAGCCGAACAGTGATTTCTCTGCTGACAAAAAAACCGAAGAAAAGGGCATCAGTTGGTATGTCACATCTTATACTTGCAAAAGCACCATGTTCTTCTGACTCCACAATTCATCTCACTTATGTTCTTAATTTATTTGTACGAATAAACTTTGAGAATTTATCAACTCACAAAATGCTTAAACAAATCGTTCTCAAAACAACACTCAAAGAGAAAAAGAGCAACAAGAGTGCATAAATTACAGATCACTTAGCAACAACAGATCAAACGTGATAGGTAAAGTTGAATCGACTGAGCGTCTGAGGCAAGCTAGCAATGACCAAACCATATCCGTTGGTGTTGTCAAATAACTCAAAGAGTGGCGCAGCAACTAGCTTGAAGTTTTTCGGAACCGCAAAATGAGCTGAAAGTAACAAGCTCATAAGGTTCATAAACTGAACACAAACCTCTTTCCGGCAATTCGACAAGAAATAGACGAGTTTGCTCCTTGGGTTTTGTTACATGAGCAGGGATGTAAGGGTATCTCGGCGGATCAAAGTTCGGCCGCCACCAAGTTGCAACGCACTCCTCAACTGACCACTGATTGATTGCCGTCTCGTCACGACCCAAAGTCTAAAAACACTGTAAAGCGATAAAGCCTCTTAAAACAAACCTCAGTCAAGATTCGCTTGAGACCTTCTACTTCGCCTTCACCGGGTTTTAACTCGCCGCCGGGCCTGAAAAACATATAGACGGTTAACTCTAAAAAAGCTAACTTACAGTTTGAAAAAGGTGGATCCGATTTGCAGAAGGAGGACGTGTGGAAGTTGATGTTCATGAACAATTAAAACGCCGTCTACTGATCGGCGCATACCGATAGTTTCGTATTCTTCACGCATTCTTTGAAAACGAGCTTGAACAGAATGATCACGCTCAGATTGAGGTTCTTTGACACCAAAGGTGTAGTTGCTGAGTTGATACCTGAAGCAATAAACGAATGAAATCTACGTTTAATAAACACAAGGAGCGTTTAAAGATTTAAACTACTTACAAATCGACGTTCTTTGCATTCGCATTGTCTCCGTCTGCAACCTTGCTCGTTAAATATTGAGTTCCGCTTCCATTAGTTCCAATCGATGCGGCGGTCGAAGGCCAGCCAGTTACAGCCGTGGAAGACATTTTCAAAAGTCCGGCGTTTTAAATATAAAATCCAGCCGCAAAACCGTGAAGAGATAGAACGCCAGAGAAGCATGCGAAAAAGGAGGTCCGCATAAATGGACACGATCTTGTGTGATTATTTCACAACAGTTTATTGATTGTTGATTGATTTGGTCATTTTCGTGCGCTTAACTTCACGCTCATTGCTCTATCATTCTGCTCGATTAGCTTCAACGTTTTTAGATCAGTGTCAAAATGTCAAATCAAGAAGAAGAGCAAAGTTATCAAGGAATTGTCGTGTTTGTTGAAAAAACGTATGGAGATGAGCAGCAAGTTGGAATCTACACAAGGACTGGCGTGATTAAAGCTGATGTTCCAAGAGTAAGTTTAATTACATTCATTACTCAACTAAAAACAACGCTTTAGGCATGTTCCGTTGGCAAAGTTGTCAATTATGACTCAAATGGCATAATTTCAACGGTCAGATATCCTGTCGAGTACAAAGATCCGGGATCTGCTCAATTGGATACGACCGAAATTCAAGGATCGTTGGTTGTAAGTTGTTAAATGGAGAATCCCTTAAAAACATGTGAATTTAGGTCAAATACAAGCTTTTGGTGTCCGGAGTTCTTGAGGATGAACCAAGATTTTATTCCCATCCCATTCTAAACCAAGTCCTTGTTCCAAAAACTTCGTGCTTTACTCGAGGACATGAAATCTCAATCATTGCTGCTTACGTGGGTGACATTGTAGACTATGCAAACTATCACATGGTTGCAATTGGCTGGATCGATGCAAACGGCGGATGGATTCCTGTAAGTTGCTGTGGCGTTTAAAACATACTTTACGTTTAATTTTAGTTTAATTGGGAAAAAGGTTTTGACAGCAAAGAGATGAGTTCGCGTGTAAAAGAGATTTACCATGAATACAAACAGAAAGTCAATCCTGGGCGATATGAATTCTTGAAATCCAACAATATTGAAAAGGTGCGGAACAGATTTTCGACATTTGACCAGCGTCAAGTCCAAGCACCTCCTGTTAATGATCCGGATCAGCCAGGAACTAGCAAAGATTCCGACAAGTGGGAAAAATCGCCAGAAGGTAAGTTCCTTGTCATCATCTTTTAATTCCTCAAACTCTTTGTATGCGGAATTCGCAAATCGTTATATGCGAAGTTCACATTGATTTCTTATTATTGCGATGTCTATTTTAAACATGTTATTTTAACTTTCTTGCGTTTACAGAGTTTAAAAATGCTAGTTACCTGATTTTTGGCATAACATTTCTTATTCTTTTTATTTCAAAATTCCATTAAATGTTTAACTTTTAGAGCCAAAAATTGTGATCGGACAAGCCTTTGACATGGGTTGGATCAACAGACAAGAACAGCCGGTTCAACCGAAGCCTGAACGTGTACGTGAAGCTACACCGAAGCAAGCGAGCAATTCAGCTGATGACGAAGACGAAACCTATTTGAACAACATACTCAACCAAGCGTCTAGCACTCGAGCAGCGGAAACGGAAGCAAAGCCAAAGTATTCCGATGAACACTTGCAAATTAAAAGTGAAATTGCTCGCAAAGTCCATGCACAGTTGATCAAAGGTTTGATTAAAAATCCGAATAAACCAACTTTCAAATTTTCAGGTGCCGATGATCCCAAATACATTATGCCTAGAACGACATATATTTTGGAATTCATTGCCAAAACTGAAGGTTTGCCACAATCATTTGACAATCAACCAGGCGCATCGAAGACAAGCTCTCAGAAAGAATCAACAACAAAAGCACCAAAAACTGGACGTGGAGAGCCAAAATTCTTGCATGAAGATGTCGAATTAAGTGAGCCTATGTTTGAAGGGTGAGTTGCTTGCTTTGTTTAAAATTGGCGGAGTTTCTCGATTTACATTAGAATATTTGCAAAAACATTGCTTGCAAATGAGCGAAATTCTTTGTTTAATCGATTCATTTTTTGTGTGCAGTTAAAATTCGTAAAAGCGCGGTGTGTTTATGCAGTTCGCTTGCCGACGAAAAAGGCTAGTTGACAATGTGTTTGCGTTAGTTTAAAAGGCCCGTTCTTTTGAAATGTTTATTCGCTGCATTTAATCGTTGCGCGCATTTGTTTAGATTTTAAATATCGGAAATTGCAGAATTAGTTGTTTAAGTTCTCAAAACACAATTAATTCTCACAAAGCTTTTGCTACTAAATCGAGGGAAACTCTCATAGATTCTTCATGTCTTTGAATTGTAAACAATATTTCTATTTTAGCGGCAAAAACAAATCATCAATGCCTCGTTACGGAAAAAGCGACCAAGGGTTTGAGACTGGTTCAACGTAAGTTTATTACACTCGTCAAATTTATAATGAGCATAACTTTTAGCAGCAAGCCGGAAGCGTTTTATCCAAAACAACGCGAGTATGTGAACAATGAAGATAATGACGCATTCGACTTTGATCTTTCAAGCCAGCAAAATTCCACTTCGTCTTACATTGTTCAAGAGCTGGCAACTCCAACCGAATCTAGCATGATTGGACATGAAAATTCGCAATGGAAGGAGCAGCGAAGTCAAAGTGGCAGCGCATATCCGCATTATGAGAATTCTTACCAGCAAAGTAAATCGCGCCCTTCGGAAAATTATGGCTATGCTCCATCTAATCGGCAAACTCTATACAATAATGCGCAGTCGACTCGTCAAGGCAGTTCAAATTATCAGCAGCCACAAAAGCAGTATGTTCTTACATAACTATATTTAATATGGCATCAACTTTTAGGTATCGTTCGGAGCCTAAGGACCAGAATGTGAGTGCGGAAAACTGGAGATTTAAAACTCAACCGTCGCCGCCTAACAAACAATACGGGTAAACTTTATTCACTCTTTCGGATAACAACATTTAATGTTTTTAGATTCTTCAATGCAAACCGTCAATCAAATTCCCATCAAAATATGTACGACGACGGGTAAGTTATAAAATATGTCTACAACATCTAATTACTATTTTAGAGCTTACGGTGGCCAACAACAAACTCATTTTCATGAACAGCCACAGCAGAATTGGGAACAGTCATCAAGCAATCGAGATCATTTTCGTGGCAATGTGCAAGAACAGCCTCGTCAACAAACCGAGTGTTCTTTCAATCGATTCAATCGCGGCGCTTCAGGCAATATGACTGAAAAACAACACAACTTCTTCTGGAATAATTTCAAAGAAATGCAAAAGCTCCATGATTTGCCGGATGCCTTCAAATTTGCTTGCGATGAGTTTGAACAAGTATGCGGCTTCAGTCCGTTGAGTGATGAATCTTTCTGTGCACCGCCTTCAAATATGACACCAGATCAAGAACGCTTCTTCTGGGACAAGTTTAACGAGATGCAAGAAGTTCATTATGCCGGATTAGCAGGCGCTATGGAATTTACATGCAAAAAATTTGCGAGTATTTTTGGTGGCAGACAGTTGGCAATTGAAGCTCCTCCTAGACAGCAATCAGTTCGTGCTATTCAAGCTCCACGCGACTTTGAAAACAGAGTTTGTTAAACGATTTTGTATTCAACTATATTTCAATTGTTTAGGGCTATCAAGGAGAGCAGCGTTCAATGCAGTATGATGATCGTCGTCATTCAAGTGAACATGGCAGACAAGGACGTAGTAACAATTATCAATTTGAGCAACAAAGTCGTCAATCTCAACGCGATTACCAAAGCCAGCCAAATTACAACAGTCCGCAACAGCATAGAAACTTCAATGATCAATATGAACAGCAACAATTCTACAACAATCAAGGCAGCCACAACGCACAAAATCGACAATATGCTGATTATTCGGATCCAAGTCGCCAACAGCATCGTTCTGCGTTTCAAAATTATCAACAACTCCAGCCGCGCTTTTTCCGAGATCCTAATCCAAACCGCAAGCCAGTTTTGACTTCCGTGGAAGATCTTGAAGATGGTCCTGTCTACCAAACAGGTCGTCGATTGCCAAAAGGTTCGCGTCAGCAGCCGCCATTTGAACGAGGTAGTTTACATATTTCGTTCTGTAATAATCAACCGAAACATTTAGTTGGTCCGGATTCCTTTATTGAAATGACGGAGAACATGTGCCAGACTACTGAAAATCAACGCGTTAAAGTACTTCGAAACCGAAATACTTGAACAAGAACATGCCAATAGCGCTGACCAATATGAATTTATGCCAATTAGCGCTCGTCGTCAAAGAAATCCACCCGTTCAATATCCAAGCACTTCACTCGAAACTCAAAACGTAAGTTAATTTTGCTTGAATTCTCTAAATTAAGATGTTTAGGCGGCTCCGCGAAAGAACAAAGTTTTTACTAATCAAAATTTTGCAAACTCGAGTGACGATTTAAGTGAAGACGAAGAAGAAAACCGGAAACAAATGGTAGATTTTATCATAAACATCAACCGTAAACTTGTTTAATTTAGAGTTCACGCCACTCAAGACAAGGTGGAGTCGCTCGTTTGCAACGTCGTGATTCTGTTAGTTCTGAAGATGAGCCCCAAAAAAGTCACTCAAAAGAATCCAGTTCGTCAAACGGTTCTCCAGCAAGCCAAATGTTTCGGTGCCACAGCCAAGCAAACCTGTTCAACCACAAGCATCGCAATCAATGACGAAAATTCGGAAAAATATTAACATGTATGAATCTGAATCCGATGCTGAATCTGAAGAATGTTCCGACGAGGACGACCTTGCAAAAACACTGGGAAGGAAAAAATAGGTGCCCACATTGCACTTGGCACACTAAAATATTCTACTTTTACAATTTCTATGGTCATACTTTACGTGTAACTTAATTTGTTGTTCGGTGTATGATTTGGATAAACTTTTATTGATGAATTAAATTATCGGTGTTGTTTTACGAGTTTGTTTGAGTTGACTGCTTGAATTGAATCGATCTTTCAGTAACATTGTACTTAGACTGATGACTGAAATTATTAATTATTAAAGTTTAAGTTCTGCGTTTCAAATAGAAAAAAATCGTGCAATAAACGCAAAATCGATTTGAGTGAATTTTGCTTTCATGTCGATTCTTTTGCATTGTTTGTCTGATTTTACAAGAAGACTTGATTTTAAACGGGTTTTTTCTTTATATTCAAAAGTGCATCGCCATTTATGAAACTTTTAACGGTAAGTAAAGACTTGTTTGTTCAATGATAACTTTTATTAGACTAAACTGTAGATTGCTGTTGATAGAATGATGTCAATTTTGGATCTTTATGATATGAACTTTTTGTTATTTATAATCGAAAGTTCAGTCTAGTAAAAAGATACCAAGAAAATCCCTTATCCACGCATTCAAGTTGTACCCTATGTGTTCTTTGATCAGGCACACAAAGTTTGTTGTTTTGGGTGAACGGCTTTTTTGCGTCTTGATTAGCTGTGGGTGCTTTTTTGTTAACCAAAAATTATGGGAAGTGATCACGCCGCTTGTCTGGCGAGCCGTCTTGTTTTTTCTTAAATGATCATCTTTGATCCCGTTCCCAAACGATTTCGGCATTTTAAAAAAGCATTTTAAGTTTTCGGATTTTCTCATCAAAATTGTGAGAAACTAATCATTTAAACATTATTCAATGAGCTTGCCTTTATTGGAAATACTCTTCTCATCTGGACTTCGTTTATTATTTTTGTTTTCAGCGACGCTCACTGATCTTAATTTCAACTAGCCGATCATTTTGATCATAAAAGTCTATTTTTGCACTCTGTCTATTGAGTATGCTGTAAAGAATGTCAAAAAATGAAGCTTCTTCATCATCTTCAGCGGATAAGGTTTGTCTTTAAATTCAAATTCCAGCTTAAATCACTTTTAGGACTCGTTGAACCCTAAAAAACAAAAATGGCGCTCTGTACTTCCATCATTGTGCTCAGGAGCAATTGCCGGATCAATTGCAAAAACTTCAATTGCTCCGTTGGACCGGACGAAAATCAATTTTCAAGGTTTGTCGAACTTATTCATGAATCTATTGAATTTGTTAAACGTGCTTTCTTTTAGTTTCACGCACAAGACGTTATTCCTTCAAAGCGGCATTAAAGTTTGTCATTCTAACTTACAAGAACACCGGTTTCTTTTCACTGTTTCGTGGTAATTCAGCAACAATGGCTAGAGTTATTCCATATGCTTCCATTCAATTTGCAACGCACGAAGAATACAAGCATCTGCTTCATGTCGACAAAGATGGGTAAGTTCTTAGAATACTTAAAAATGCATCAACTCTTTCCGTTTAGAGCTCGGACTCCTGGACGTCGTTATATAGCTGGTTCATTGGCCGCTATTACTGCAACAACATTTACATATCCCCTGGACACAGCTAAAGCACGATTGTCTGTTTCCAGCAAAGAAGAATATCGAAACTTACGAGCAGTTTTTATAAGCGAATACAAAAAGACGGGTTTACGGAGTTTTTACCGAGGAATTCGACCAACTTTATTGGGCGTTATTCCTTATGCCGGATCAAGCTTTTTTACATTCGAAACGCTGAAATTAGCTTATTTTGGTAGAGTTTATGAATGCCACAACTTATCGATTACTTTAATTGTTTAGAAGAAACAAATCGGCAACCTAATGCGATTATAAAAATGCTTTTTGGCGCTTTTGCCGGTCTGATAGGTCAATCTTCATCGTACCCATTTGACATTGTCAGAAGACGCATGCAAACAGGCCGAGTTCCACAAGGACAAGGTAACTTCGCTTTTAATATTTGCACTTGTACTCTTTGCTGTTCAGGTGTCTTCAAAACGCTCTACGAAATTGCCATAAACGAAGGAATTGTACGCGGACTGTACAAAGGTCTAAGCATGAATTGGGTAAAAGGTCCAATTTCCGTCGGAATTTCATTCACTGTCTACGATCATGTTGTTGTTCATGCAAGGAGGTTGTTTGAAAACCTGTAAACTGCCGTTTCGTTGTTTAGGTGTTTCATATTGTGAATTAAATGTTGATTCGGGTACATTTTAGACTTGATTTGTTAAAAGAAGGAATTTTGCTGAGATATAATTGAGATCTTCATCGAAGTTCTAGTCATTAGCTAGTTGTTTCTCTTTTAACATTCCGACAGAGTTTTGAGATTTTTACAAGTAGCTTGTTTCAAAAAGATTGCCAAACTTTCTAGGGTATTCTGCTAATTATCCTCCTTTATACGTGCCTTTCATTTGCCATCAACTGTCTATGTTGTACATAAAAGAAGATGAATAAATTTCTAATACTCTTTCGATTCGTTATGTCCTGTTTAACTGTTCATATTACAGGCAAACTGATATCTTATTGTTTAAATGCGAAATCTTCAACTCTGATTCTTGTTTTGCCAAAAAAGTAAAAGTTTATTTTCTTTTGAACTTTGCTTATTGCTGCGTAAATGATATTCAACTAATTTTTGTTTTTAGTCACGCAATGTTGGAAAAACTTCTAGCTCCGTCAACGTTCTTGCGTCAAACATCAGTTCGTTTCAATTGTCCATGGTGGCGTTCTAACTGGAGACCTTATTATTTTCCGTTCAACATGAAGCATCGAGTTGGTCCGAACAGCGTCTCAGGTCGAATGGAAAAGCCTGGAGGTCGAGTTATTATGATGAAGCGCATTTTAAGAGAAAAACCGTTTATTGGATGGCGTCACGATGTCCGCACGTCAGATCGAAGGCTTTCTTATCCACTTTGAGCATATTGTTATAGGCATATTAATGGAATGTAATTATTGTTGGATTGTTTTAGAGAGGATAAACAGTTATTTCAAACTTCGAATCATGTTTGAGCAGTTTTGCTATTGGTGTTGAGCAGTTTTGAATTTAAAGACTTTCGATATTTAATTGTCAGCTTTTGTCTTAAGATTAAGCGTCTATTTTTACATACATTCAATTTCTAAAAGTGTACGCATAAGCAGAATGTTAGTTAATCCGGCTCTGTCAAGGGATTAATTTTTATGCCTTTGATTCTAAAAATAAACTAATTGAATATTTGAGTGAGGAAGATTTACTTGATTTGCCCAGCAAAAGCTAACACATAATTCTTGGCAGATTTGGCGCGCAATTTTTAAGCGCGCTCTACGCCATTTCAAATTGCTCTATTGACTTGTATGTTCTATTTGCTTTTTTGTTACGACTAAATGTTTCTTTTGGAAGTTAGACAAAAAAGCAATGCTTTTCCATTATTATCAGTCGAATAGTGCACGCTGTTTATTGTTTCGCTTTTATTACTTGTCTGATTGGCGTTTTTATAACATTGAATGTCCACAGGCAATTGAAGTTTAAGTTTGAGAATTCTTAGAACAGACCTTTTCTGATCTGCATTATCTAAATTAAACTAATAAATAATTCAATTTTCGTCATCCACCGGCTTAGTTTGTCATGTACTTGCTTTCGTCGTTATTTCATTTCTTAAAGATTTTCGGCCTCAATGAGACGTAGTAATTTCGTGGCCCTCGTTTGTTGGCCTTTTCTGCGGCTTTTTAGCCATTTACTCACGTTTGCTTGAAGGGCCGAACGCCAAAACAATCTCTTTGTTATTGGCGTGATGTTTAGAACATAGAGTTCATGACGTTTTGATGAAAATTGTGGGCTTACCGAGAGAATTGAGTACATTTATACTTGATTTTGTGGGCGTAGACCATTTGACTTTCCAGTCGCTAAGCATAATTTTAAAGATTGACATTTGTTTGTTGTGGGCGCATTAAATTTGTAGCCAGCTAAGCCGCACATTCAAAGAACTCATCAGTTTATATTCTTGCTTCGGTGGAAGTTTGTTGTAAGCATTTTTATTGTAGGCATTTTGCTGCCACCTTAATTTTAAAACGAACGCTGCTCAAATTCATTGAATATTCACGGTTTTGCCATAGGAAGAGGAACAGTAGACGTTGCCTTTATGGGAATATAGTCTTTTGCTCTTTGTTGTCTTTGTGCTTGCCGAACGTCTTTCTGAAATAAATTGTTTCCAACACTGCTCACTTTTCGCGGACGTTTTAAGTTGCCTTGATGTGGTTTATTAATTGAAGGCATAAATTTGTATACTGAAAGTTACTAGTTAGCACTGCTTGACTAAAATATCACAAAGTAGTGAATTAAGTTTTCAAGCTCAGTTATTAATTATTTATGCCTTTTGAGTACTTAGAATCTAGCCAGTTTACTTAAAGTTTCGTGTGTGAATGCAATTATTTTTGCCTGTACTTCCGTGCGTTTTTATAACCATCTAATTTACCATGTTTAGTGACACGTGCTCTCCTTCTTTTAATTTGCAGTCTGGAACATCGGCACAGGCCAGGAAAATGCCGCCAAAATTGGATTTTTTCACAAATGCAGAAGGTCGGTCTTCAACAAATTGTTTGTCTCTAGATTAATTATCTAACAATCAATTAACACCAATCCCCGCGCTTTTCCGGTGACCTTTCAATTTAATTGCCTTTGCACTAATCTGATAAACTAGCAGTTATTCCGCAATTGAGAATCTAAACATTATCGTCATCTCTGCTCAAATAATGCGGTTTCCCACGTCCAGTTTCGGACAAACCCAATTCTATTGTATATGAATGCTATAACGCGGGCGTCCCATTTACACTCTTGTTGTCCATTTTATTTCCGCCGATACTCTCCCTTTTTATAAACACGTGAGAGCATAAATTATAAATAAGTCTATAGCAATTAAGCGCAAATATGGCTTTCCGTTTCCGCTCTCAAAACATCTCTCGATTTGTCAACAGCACAAATGATATGCGCATTTTTAGCTGTTTTTTGCACCCAATGAAAAGAAATTGCCGGCCAGCCAGCAAATTGTACGTGTCTCATTTGCACATAGTCGGGCCAATTTTCACCGGCGGAGTTGTGTTCTTTTCCATGCTCGAAACTTGCTTTGTTTACATTTTGGGCATTTGTCGGGCAAAATTAATTTCTATATCGACCTTACCCAGCGCACAGCGGAGGTGTTTGGCCTGGCTTTTTTGGAATAGGACGCAACCGAAACTTTTTGTAGTCGGTGCGATTAAACTCCCAAAAGTTTAAATGCGTGGGTTTTCAAGTCATTACACGTTTGATCGTCTTTTCTCAAAACCACTTTAATCATGCCATGTCCCAAATTGAAATTTAACAAGCCGACCACTTGTCATGTTCTTCTTTGCTGATAGGTTTCGTTTGAAAAAACGAGCAGTCCGCACTATTTATTCAATAAGAGCTCGGACGACAGCTGAAACTCAAATTAGAATTTGTTAAACGTTTGTGGAATAGTTGAGTGCGTTTTGGTTTTTAGTTTGCTTTTAAAGCGTTTTCTGCCTGGAGAGTTTTAAATTTGAACTCTATTTGCAATAAATACACCACACCTAATCTATTTGTTTCAGGCGAGACCATCAAAGCAGGCGTTGTTATTTTGACTCCGTACAAAAACAGTTTGTGGCCATCGCTGGTAAGTATTGTTTTGAAGTTATAATGTTTTTTGAGCTTTTAGATTCGAAATGTAACTGTGCCCAAGAAGACAGTAAGTTTAACTATTTCAAATGTTTTAACTTCAAAATGCTATAGGCTACATTTGGCTATTTGCCTTTCTACAACGGAGATCATCCGACCTTTAAAATTCCATTGAATCGCATTCAGCTGTTTAAACCCGAAATGGAAGTAAGTTTCGAATTATCTGATATGACTTTTAATGAATTTAATTGCCAGCTTCCAAACGATGCACCCAAAGATTTGCGCCACGCTTATGAAACTGCCCGTCACTTTTTCAAACTTCCTGCTGAAGAAGCACTTGATGTTTTCAAAAATCCACCACCTCGTCCCGCGCCAGTCGAAGTCAAGAAAGAGCCAAAAGCTTTGCTCGGAAAGCGCAAATCACCTTTGAAGAAAAACGAGCATCGAGATCACGATGATCGAGAAACTGGACATGAAGGCGACCTGGCAACCGGTGCACATTTATTGTCTAGCGATGCAGATGACATGGACACTGTTGATGAATTAGACGCATTGCTGGACAATGAGTCCGATGACGCACCAAACGCAAAGCGTATTCGGCCAATGGAAGCAAACGAAATTGTGTTCCACGCAGCACCGGCAACACGTTTCAAATCAAAAGATCAAGTTGTTTTGATTCAAAATCCCGACGGAGTTGGTCTTTGGCCCGCATTGGTAAGTCTTATTAGATCAAAAGGAACTGACTTGTTGTTTTAGCCAAACACGGTGTCAGAACAAAAAGGATTTGCTTCATTTGAGTTGTTTCCACGAACTGGACCTAAACGTGGCCGCTTGGCATCGGCAGCACTGGCAAAGCCGAAACTTATACGCACGAACTAACACCGATCTTTTTGCATTCAATGATCAGCATCTTAATTCAATGATTAAGTTTTCACAAAACCGCAGTCAAAAATTGCAAGAAGCCTTGTTAGACGTCAAAAAGTACTTAGTGGACAATCATCGCTTTGACGAGAAAACTCAAAAAGATGTTAAATACAAAGACACGGACGTTTTGGCTGACTTTGTAAGTTGTTTCAAGTTTGCTTGATGCGCTAGTAAGCATGCCAATTTAAGACTCCAAAGCAAAAGCCAGGCAACAGTGAGCCGTCTGCACTTTCATTCGGTGATCTCCGTTTAACTACATCAACTGGAGAATCACTAAACGATCAACATCTAATGAACCCAAAGCCAAAAAGTCAATTGAAAGAAACGCGTCTTTTACAAGTAACCTTTGAGCTTTAACTGTCAGTTTAATATATTCAACTTGCAGGAAAAGTTCGCTGTTAGTCGTCAACGAGATCCCAAACCAATTTGGCTCTTTTCAAATCCCAATCAAGCAACCTCATTATAAGTTGCTTGCGTCTGAAATGACTAGTGAACCGGTGCGTCAATATTTCGACGAGATCTGGTGTGGAGGGACTCCATGTTCTCTTCATGATGAATTTTATCGTAAACTAGAATCTAACACTCTATATTATCCTTCTTCGTTCCGTATCGACGGCTGCACAGGTGACTTTAAAGTCATTTAATTACTTACAACAACACTTTAAGGTGGCTTGATTTCTGATGTTGAGGCGGAAGAAATCATTCAAGAATATCTGACTTGGGTAGATTTGTCAACTCGATTGCCTCGAATTCCTTCGCAGATCAAGAAACTTCGCTATTGCATCGAAGTAATGTTAAAAGAAGCGTGTATTTTCGTGCTCCAAGAAGTAAGGCGTTCTAAAGGCGACAGCAATTAACACTACTCAAATTTCAGAAGCGCAAGTGGACAAGAGAAAAAGTCGAATCTTTTCTGCTTGACAGCCAAGATCATGCATTCAGCTTGGAAAGAGGCTACTGTTTCGACAAACTCAGCAAGCGTGTCATGCTTCCAGCCGAGTCAACTTCATAAATATCAATGTAATTGTTCCTCTTTCACTTCTCTACTTAAAGCATGTATTTATTCTTTAATCGTTTTGTAAACTTGTTAATTGGAATTAGTCGGAGTGGTCTCATTTTGTTTCAAAGCGGATAACATTGTTGCATTTGTCGAGAGAAATAAATTAATGTGTTTTTTGTTGCGCAATCAAAAATGAATGCAATCGAAAACGGATCTTTTCGGAAAGTGTCGCAATTGATTGCAGATTACAGGCGCTTTAACTGCGTCAACTGATTAGTTTTAAATGTTTTGGCGATGTTTGCTTATTCTGTGCTGCGTAGTTATTGCATGTAGCGCGTGTAAAATCAACTTGAAAATTCGATCAGGAACCAAACGTCCATTTCAAGTAGAAGTTGCAATTCCTTCAGTTGGCAAACAAACAGAAATTTTGGAAGTTCATCGCATCGGCGTGGTTAAAAGAACAACAGTGAGTAGTCTTTTAATGAGTGTTTAAATGTTTATTTTAAGGTAGAAGGCAAAAACTGCAACTCAAAGCCGTGGATAATTCGGACTTATGGGAAAAAACACAGTGATGATTTTGAAAAAGCCCATGAACACAAAGCCCGATTTGATGGAGATGGCGAAGTGACAATTATTATCCTTGACGACTTGGTTCCGCGAGTAACTTCTAGAGATGGCGTTGCTTGTTCGGAGACTTTAATTTGCGGCTAAATGAATAAAGTTGAATGTCTATTTTGTTTTGAACACTCATGCTCACAAAAGCGCCAAATTGTGCGAAAAACTCAAAGAATTACGGTATGCGCACGAAGAGAAAAATCATTCAAAAACTCTGTTTACACATGTTTACTTTTGTTTGATTTGACTAACTTTTATTGTTCAAAAACGACAGAATGCCGAAGTTACAGATTCCGCCAAATGCAAAGTAAGTTTTTTAATTAAATTTGTAAAATAAAACTTGTTTTCAGATATCAACCACAAGATCCGCGGACCGTTGGTCATGGTAATTATAGCTTTTCGATCGTTAAACACTTCAATTTTTAGAAACTGGCTCAATGGAATTACAAGCTTTAAAGTAAATTCTATCTCATTAAGTTCATTCTTTAACGATCGCTGTTTTTAGAGCCCGGCTTTTTGTTGGATGTTTAAATTTGGAAGTTTGCCAGCGCAACGATGTGATTGAGCTGTTCAGCATGTATGGACCAGTAACGGGTGTTACGCACTTTCCAAAGGGCGGATATGCTTTTGTGCAATTTGAGAGTGATGAAGATGCGGAAGATGCTGTTTTGAATTTAAATCGTTACATGTTCCAAGGAATTCGATTAGGTAAGATTTAAATGGCATTATCAACAACAATATAAAACAACTGTGCTTCAGACGTTAAAGTGGCTCAAAAAGACAGGGCAACCGGAAACATGACTACTGGCTCAAATCGTCAAGGAACTTCAAAAGCAGGAAGAGGTCGAGGCGGTGCCTCAAACCAAATGGGGTGAGTTTACAAAGCAGGTTATTTGATTAAATTGAACAAGTTTTAGAATGCGGAAACGAGCTCAATATGACCAGCCTGGTCCTTCTTGGGGAAAACAAGCACGCATGGGTGGCAACAATGCTGAGAATTTTGACGAGTCGGAATATTATCAAGATGAGTCGGAATTTGGCGGCGGTTACAACGAAGGTAATTTTAATTATTCCAGTTGTCTCAACGTTTTGAATTTTTAGAAAATGACGAAGGCTATGAAGATGATCAAACCTACAAGCAAGATTACGTGGATCCTTATGCCGGTGATCAAACAAGCACTCGATTTGGAAAAGCTGCTCAAAATCCCAAGTTGACAGACAAAGAGTTGAGTGCTGAGAATGAAGATTCTAACGATGACGAATCAAAAGAAGACGAAACTGATCCCGAAAAGAAAGAAGCGTTGGAGAAACGACGTGAACAAAAAGCAGAACTCAACAAAAAAAGAGTCGAGCTTATTAAAAAGAAGATCTTCGAAGAAAACGTTGAAGATGAAGAAGGTTCGTTCCTGGACCAAAACGGTATGCTTAAACTTTCCACACTTTAAACAAGCTATCGAATTTAGAAATTCCCGATGTAATAATTTGTGGCGGTTGTCATCTAATCACATCCAGTGCCGAGTTTTTCGTAGCCCACAGACAAAGACAGTGTGATAGAAAACTTGTTGTCAAACACAAAGATGAGCCTCAAACATTCAGCTGCTTTCATTGCAATGAAACGCTTAAAACAAGTTGGGAATTGTTGTCACATGTAAGTTTTAAGAATTACTTTCAAACTTTACTTAAACACTTTTAGCTGGGTCGCAAGCACAAAATTTGCCTGTACAAAGAGAACGAACCCGAGACAATTGAGTATCCTCCCTTGTACAGCACCGAATAAACTATTTAAAATCAAACATTATTTAACTTATTTATTGTTGATACGACTCGTGAAGAAACCTGTAATAAGACACTTGCATATGACATTGTTGATTTAATAAATATGATTTGGAATTATAGAAACTGATCGGTGAAAGAATTCGTAGACTTTAAATAACATTAATTTAGATGTTAACAAACAATATGACAGATGAAAAATGATTATGAATCGTTAGTGTCTGCCAGAAAACTAGTTCGATACAGTTTGTAAAAAACAAGCTAAATACACGTGATAGGCGTTGAATCAATAAACCCGTTGTTTATAATAGAACCGGTAGCATAGACATTTTGCAGTCGGAATCAAGTAGACGAAAATTGACTTTGAATCGAGTGTTGATGATGTGCCGCTTCGTGATTTTCCTCCAGCATTGTTAAAAACAATGGAATGACAACAAACATGAAGATCACAACAAACACAATCATCCAAGTCCCTGAAATGTAATTTAAATTAGAAAGTAATTAATCCGGTGTGTTTGTTGGCAGAAAAGCTCAATAGGTGTTTTGAAGTTGACTGGACAGAATAAAAATCGGTGTGAACAAATAAACGTGGATAAATCAATGTGCAGTTAAATGATAAAGAATTTAAACCGATTGCGAAAGTCTACTAGCGTTTAGATATTTTAAACTCTATAAAGCAACGTTTACTTTGGAAAAAACAGTTGAAAACATACATGAATTAAGCATACCTTTTACGGAACTGTCTGGCGCCGATGCGTTGACCTAAACAACAATTTACAACACTTTACAAAGTATTAAACGGTAAAAGCTTACAAAATGAAAAGCACCCGACTCAAGTGAAGGCGATGGCAATTGGTTACGGCAATGAGCGACTGTTGTGTCGGCTTTCGTCAAAATTGCATCAAGTGCCGATTTCTTCAAAAGACTGTCAGATTCGTTCTCTTCGTCTAAACTTTTTAGTAGTGGAGATTCAGGAAATTGTGGGGCAAGTATAAAAGTTCAACTTACCAGTGGAATCGCCAAGTAGCTGTACTTTTTCGGAAACTATAACTTGTTGCGTTGTTGACGGAGAGTCTATATCAATGATTGGCGCCTGACTTGCTTGTTGCATGGCATGTTTTTCATTTAAAAAGTGCTGTCGAAGTCGTGTCACTGGGACACGCACTACTTTTAAACCGTGAATTTCTTGATCAGCGACAATGTTATTAGCACGTTTGATTTCTGACACCTAAAACAACAAATTGTTTGTTATAACTTAAAAAAGAAAAGCATTACCGGAACTGAATATTGCAGACCAATTTTGTAAAGACTGTCTGTTGGCTGCACCACGTGTTCAATGTTTACTCGATCATCGTCTTTAACCCATCCGGATGTTGAAGCGTTATTTATGTTTGAAGAAGTTGTAGTTTGTCCATTGCCTCTATTGCGAGGTCTCAATTCAATTAATGTAGAAGAAGAATCATTTTCCATTATTCAACTTTTGTTAAAATGTTAATTCCTGAAAAAACACAATTAGCATGTTAATTGGTCTAAAAGCGCGAAAAGTGACCACGTAAAAAGCGCATTATCAATTGAGTGAAACCTCTACCGTCATTATTTTGCGCCTCCAACGCAAGCATTATCAAAAGGCTGGATCACAAAAGCGCCGGGAAAAAGCATCTCCTCGCCAAAAGCAAGCAGACATTCCAACAAATGAAATGTGTGGCAGCCACGTATGGAATCTGCGAGTAAAGCAGATGTTTGAGCGGAAATTGTTGAATGGCGTGGTTTGATTGTGGTTTAATTTGCGGTTTGATTTTGAAGTTCGCTTATGATGCATAAAAATAAACAATAAAGTCTAAACGCGTAAGTAATCTGAGAGTAATATTAGATTGCAATTCACAAATAAACTTTAAGTTGATACTCAACCGAATAAACAACACTAAAGGACTTAGCTGTAAATAGAAGTTTTAAGTTATGCAAAAAATGCGCAATGATGACGACGCGTTTGACCGATTGTCCGTCTTCCAGTTTAAACAAATAATAAACAACCAACGGGAAGGCTATTCGCACTGCTGAGTGATGAACAGAGCACGAGGAAGATAGCCACGCAACAACAAAAACCCGTTCTTCACGCAAAAGTCCGTACAGCGCCTCATTTGTCGGTTGTTGATAATTGCTAGTCGTGAAAAAATCCAAAGTCAATTGATCTTATAAAAGTGAACGCACTCCAAAAATAAATATGTCAATCGGCAATCATTCAACCGATAAAAGCAAAACTAACAACTTAATTTAAATTCTTTATTATTTACAGGCATAACAAACAACCTAAAACGCCAACAAGCAACATAGATTTAACAACGAAGCATCTTATTTCACTAAAGATCTCCTTTGCGGCCTCTAAACCTTGAGCGCATGTCGACCAGTGAACGTTTGCAGTCGCCAAACAAATTCATAAGCTGAAAGCATCGATCTGGAACTGTTCCATCGTGAGCATTTACGCATTCCTTGGCTGAACGGCGCTGTACTTGAACACAATCCGACTCTTTAATGCAACGTTTGAGTTCTTGCCTAAAAATTGAATATAGAAAATGTATTGCACCCCAATTACCTTATTCGATCACATGAACGGCCAGTTTTCTTAGGTTCTCCCTCTTCTAATTGTTTGTCTTCAAATTGATATTCAACCTTCGCCATTCTAAAGTAAAATAATTAGCAATTCACTTTAACACTACAAATATTCGAAAGCACGCAAAAGTGAGCAAGTCAGTGGAACTTAATGCATTAATTTACTGCTTTGCCGTCTCGTCGACAAACACAAAAAAGCGCTGCTACGGCTAACCAAACAACAAAAAAAACTTTACATAAGTCATCGGAAAAATTAAATTGATTTTGACAACTTTTTGATCAAAAAACTTTTTCAAATCAGCGTTTGCTTTGGTTTTATGTTAGACCATAAAATCAAATAGCCAATTTGTTGAAAGAACACTGCAACCTCTGATCATCTAGCCTTTACACTTGCCGCAATAAAAGTGCATGACAACAACTGCCTTTCTTTTTTTTGAGGCAACCGATCTTTTTTGCGAGGCGTTCGAATTTGTTTGTGCGAAAAACAACGTGGAATCAGTGTTTCGGAACTCTCAATTTCTCTGTTTCAAGCCTGTATACTTCAGACAAAATGAAAGGTGCAATCATTCGTGAATTTGGTGATTACGATAAGATTCAAGTCGAAGAAGGTTTGCCGGTCCCACAAGCCGGAGATAAACAAGTAGGTTTAACGAAATCAAAACAACATTCAACTCAAAGGCTTTTAGGTGTTGATCAAAGTCAAAGCAGCGGGCGTCAACCCAGTTGATACCTACATTAGATCAGGCGTTTATGCAAAACTTCCTGAATTGCCTTATGTTGTTGGACGTGAAGGCGCTGGTGTTGTTGAGAAAGTAAATATTTATGTTCCATTCATTAAACGAGTTGATTAATTCAGATCGGAGCCAACGTTAACCAGTTTAAACCTGGCGATCGTGTTTGGTTTGCTGCACCTAACAATGGAGCGACTGCTGAATATGCGGCTATCGATGTTGATTACATCTTTCGTTTGCCAGACAGTAAGCAAATTGAGTGATATTTAGTTCTAAATTGTCTATTAAGGAGTTTCTTTCGAAGAAGGAGCGACGTTGGGCATTGCTTACTTTACTGCTTATCGTGCCTTGTTCTTAAAAAGTATGATCTATCATAGACTGCCATATTTAACACGTTTTGAGTTAAGCATGTGGACAAGCAGGACAATCTGTTTTTGTTCATGGAGCATCTGGTGGAGTCGGCCTTGCAACGTGCTTGTTGGCAAAAGTTCATGGTTTGCGAATTGTTGGAACGGCAAGTACACCGGAAGGAGAGAAAGTGGCTAAAGAGCATGGATGTGAGCAAGTGTTCAATCATCAAGAACCCGACTACATTCAAAAGATCCAAGAGCAATTCCCTAATGGTTTTGACATAATCGTTGAGATGTTGGCGAATGTGAACTTGTGCGCTGATTTGAAAATTGTTGCACCACAAGGCCGCATTATCGTTGTCGGCAGTCGTGGAACCGTTCAAAACTTTGATCCGCGCCAATGCATGCAAAAAGAGGCATCAATCATTGGATTAATGACTTCAGTTACAAGTCCAGAAGTAAGTTGTTTCGCACTGATTACAAAAACTCTCATAAAAATATTTAGGATTATCAAAGAATGGGAGAGCGAATGGTTGGTTTACTTGATGGAGGTCACATAACTCCGCACATCGGCAAAGTTCTTCCAATTGAACAAACGGCCGAAGCTCACCGATCAATTTTGGTACCAGGAGCTCCAAGGCAAAATAGTTATCAAGGTAGAGTCGTGCAACGCTCCAAGTGCTGATGAGACTGTCGTACCCGAACAATCATAAACGTTCACAATTACCAAAAAGTATTACAAATCAACAATATAAGCGTGTAGATTCTAGATTACTGCCTCCAATGCTTAAGTCAATATTCAAATTGATTAATTATGCATTTATTGTATGCTAATAAACAATTAAGCAGAGCAATTGAGCAGAACAATTGAGCAGAGCAATTTCGTAAGAAGTAACCGTATTTGTGAGAGCTTTTACGCAAAAGTGTTGTGCAATAAAACATAAAATACCCGATCAAATTATAAAGTGGCAAGAATGCGGAAGAAGGACGTCAAAACAATAATTAAAGTTTGAAAACATCCGATTATCATACAATGCGTTGCAGTGATAGACTTTTGAGCCGTCGCAAACGTAAGAGCAATAGACGCCGACGTTAAAGCACCCAACGTTGCTGGACCGAGAAATATCATAACTAAAATAACAAAATTAGCACTGCATTGAATTCAGAGTTAACTCACCCAAAAACGGAAACGACAAATAAAGTACCCACGGATGATGCCTTAATTTGAATAACGAGACGAGAAAGGCCACTAAGTGTGCTATCATGTACGAAACGGCCATCCAGCAAAAAATAGCTGTCCACATGTGCCAAAAACCTTTAACATTCTTTTCTTGGAGTGTAAGAATCTCCCACATTTTCGATGAGCTCAAAATGTCTAAAGACCGAAACAATAAGTCACTTTTAAAAACTGCTCAAACTTACTGATATTAATTGCCCTTGATTTTAGCACAAGTCATAATCGGTCAATTAATTTTGAGTAATCTAATGTCGTTTTCAAAGAAAGAATCCAACACAAGTTTATTTCATTGAACAAACTGTGAATAAACAATCGGCCAAAACAAAACGCCAACTTCAATGCAGCCTGCAAAGAGTGCATCAAATTTTATGTCAATCAATGTCCCATGCATTAAAAACATGATTTTGCCCATAAAAGTTTATTAAATCAACATCAAGATAACAATAATCGAATGTAGAAGTCAACTTAAGAATAAAGAATAGAGAATTTGAGACGTGTGGAATTCATGTTAACGGGCTTTAATTACAAACACTTTGGATATTTTTCTTGCTTCATCAACTCCTTGGTAACTTTTAAAACACCTAGATGTATTTAGTTTGTGACAGCTTTAAATGAAAACATTACTCTAAAAGGGTCATAATTTAACTAACTTTTTAAGAAGACATGAAAGTTTAAAATAGTGGAACACTGCTCTAAAAGGGTCATAATTTAACTAAAATGCTGTTCGGATTTGTTGGTAATAACATAGCAAAAAGATTCAAGAATACACGTTCTATAAAGAAAGTGGCAAACTCGAAATAACAAGACCAACGGGATGTTTGAGAATGTGTTGTAAGTGGATTTGATACAAAACTTTACATGTGAAAGAGGTAGAAACACGACATAAAACAAGTACACGCGCAACAATTAGTCGCTTGTGCCCTTCAGAAGAATGTAGTCCGATAATAAAACAACTTTAACAAACAAAACACAATAGAATAGTTTAATAAGAAAGTGTGCAAAACGGCTTTTTGATTAAAACAATTAACCTTCAAAGAGTTTTTCTATGCAAATGAGAAGAGAAGTCTTTAAAACTAAACTAGTGCCCAAACTTAAGTGACAATCAATCTGCAGATCAGTGAGTTTCGGAAAGCAGCGACCGGCGTGGCTTCCGCATTCGAGATCCACGTGTAAGGAGTACCTAAAATTAGTTTATAGAACATTGAAGATGCACGATAAAAGTACCCAAGTCCGCAACAAAAGCCTCAAAAGTGCAAATAACCGAGTCGTTGGAGTTGTGGCGAATTCGTCCCAGAAGCAATAGCAGTATCATCTACAGCGCCCACGTAAAGGGTGTGCATGTATTTGACGTCAAACAAGCGGAAATCCAATGCAACGACTCTTGGATAATGCAACTTGTTAGGCGGAGTCTTTTGGTTGTGTGAATTTGAGTTGTTTGGATTCATTTGACTAAAATTGAATGCTTTTCACTAATATTGTTAAAGTTAGATGTACCTTGGACGCGCCAAACGCAGAATCCATCGACGCAACTCTTCATCGGAATGGAATGTCTGAGCACAAAGCATGTAAATAGCTGAGAAATTTGTCGGCAAGTCGGTCACATCTCGATAAACTTGTGCTTTGTTTTCCAATTGGCCAGGAGTCACAGGCGGATCAAAAACGTGTAACTTGCAGCCACGGTTGTAGAAATACTGCATGAAACGGTGTAAAACTATTGGATTACAGTTCGCTCCAGCGATTATCAACATTTCCTTGTCTTGTGTTGAATATCTAAAGATGTCTTTTAATCATTTCTTTTGAAACACAAAAATTACCGCTTCTGGAAATCAAAAACATATTCAGTGAAACGATCAGCCAAAATAATGTTGTAAATGTGCCCGCTATACATTCTAGATGTCGCCTAAAAACAACAAAGTGAGCATTTACGGAGTAATCAAGAGCAACCTCCAACAAGTTCTGTTTTTCAGCTTTCTTCAAAACGGGCAACAACGCTCCGTTGTCGGTTGGTAAAACGGCGCAAGACTTTAACTTCAAAGAATTGTATTCGTCTACGGATCCATTATTGTCTTCAGTGGAAGCCGACGTGCATGTTTTCTTAAAGTAAAGAATGTTGGGTGCTTTTTAAACAATGAAACAAACCTCAACTGTTTGTTGCTTGCGGCCTTTAATTGGTGTGGAATTTGAAACCACCGATGTTGGAATGCTTTGAAGCAGCTTTTGCCTTTTATTATCGGCACTATTCACATTGTTGTTCATAGGGCTTGGACGCTGCTGATTCTGCGTGAACGATTTAGTCTTTGCCGCTGCTTTGTCGACCCACGAAGTAACTAAAGGTGTTGTTTTTAATTGAACTTAAACAAAAAGCTACCTCTCTTTGGATCTGAGATAATGTTCTCATCGTGGCGATAATTTGGAGCAGTTTTGTCCTCATAAACTACGCGGTAATCTTCAACAAAAGAAATAAGTTGATCCGCCGTGCAGCCATGAGTAATTTCTTCAAAATGCCTGTTGTTTTTACTATTCATGTCCGGTCAGAATATTTGAAAAATTGCTTATAGCTGCACAACTGATCAAGTTATTACCGTCTAATGCTTGGAAATCGTCCAAATCATCGGTATCAAACTCGTTTTCGTCATCCTGTTAATTCAAAAAGTTATTCACCATAATAGACAAAAGCATCTAACCTTGTTGAAAAGGTCCAAGTTAGCAGTAAAGTCAAAATCTTTTTTCAACTCATCCGGATCGATTGGTTGGGCAAATGCATGATTTCCTTTTCGTGCATGGCCACTCAATAAGTCCATAATTGGATTGCCTGACGGTCCACCGCCATTAGTTTGTTTGGCTGGATTCTGAGGTCGTTGGAGAAGAGAAATTCCATTGGGAACAGGTATGTTAACAGTAGCTTGGCTAATTTGAGGTTTGTTAGCTTGGGCACGACTCAACAGTTCAACTGAAATTTAAGTAATGAATAAACATGGGAGCTTGTCGGCGGCTTACGAGCAGTGTATGTTTGAGTTTTCTGAGGAGTTTTTGTAGTTACAGTCAAAGATTGTACTGAAATTAATGAATAATCAAAATATTGATTAGAAGTGCTCACATTCTTCACAGAAATGCTGATTAACATCTGGCTGTTTTTGCTTTGGTTGGCGTTGTGAATTTGCAGATTTGGAGTTGGCATTTGATGCGGGAGCCTTTTGCGGTGCTGGCTCAACAATTTTGACAATATCTTCGGGATTAATGTACAGCGGAAATTTCAATGGAGTCATGGGGCGTCCAGTTCTGCGAATTGAAGACTATTTTAAATTAACGGATTTTAAATAGTTACTTAAAGGGTCGCAACAACACAAGAGTATTCATGTCATCATAAACTGTCTCCACTTTGCCTTGATAAATATCACCAGATTCTGTCTCCACAGAAACTAAAGCATTAGCACAGCGTTTCAAATCGCTAAGTGACACAATATCCTCGTCCTAAGAGTATAACAATTAAAATCATCGTTGATCAGATTTCTTACCATTATAACGTATTGACGACGCAAAAATGTAAAATAAAACTAAAAGTTGAGTAAATTATTAAGTCAAGGATCTACCACGCAACCGCAAAGATCACATAATTGCACGAATTCACGCGGATTCAAATGTAGACGATGCAAAGAGATATCAAGGCTCTGCTCTTAAACAGATTATAATTTAAGCACACACAAATGGCAGTATTTTATTTACAATGCAAACATTAGTGTTTCTATTGTAACACTCAAACTAATGAAGAAGTTAAAACATAGA
The DNA here is from genome assembly GCA_024699845.1 of Aphelenchoides bicaudatus. Taxonomy (NCBI): domain Eukaryota; kingdom Metazoa; phylum Nematoda; class Chromadorea; order Rhabditida; family Aphelenchoididae; genus Aphelenchoides; species Aphelenchoides bicaudatus. The sequence continues at coordinate 4,162,814 of JAMPIN010000002.1, read as the reverse complement.
AATGAAAAGAATAAATAACGCCCAAAATAACGCCCAAAATCACTATTCAAACCATATTTACAAAGAAGCTTAAACTTTCATATTTATTGATAACAAAACAAAACTCCCACAGTATTCGGTCGTTGAAATTCTTAGTTTAACTCACAGAAACCCATTAAAGTTATCCACCGAAATCACGCAATGTAATCGAGCGGTCGGTTGAAGCCTCCTTTGCGATTCATGTATTGACGATACTTGCGCGGCTTGTTCAGTTTGACTGCTCCTTCAACGTTGTCTTCGACCTTTTTGCCTTTCGTTGAGTTGAAGCCACCAAAGCCCATTTGCTTCATCATTTCATCGTCTACGGTTGCCACCGATGTCAAATCGATCTTCTTCCTAAAAAGTACAAATGAGTAATTATTTCAAAAACAAAGCTTTACTTCGTTGGCATATCAATAAAATCACAGCAATTTGAAGAGCAGAAAAAGTTGTTGAAAAATGAAGTTTTGTTGCAAAAAATTTACTGATTCAAATTATGTGAGAAGAGTTTTATCGATATTCAAGCCACGAAGCATTTTTGCAATTTTAAAACTTACTTTTTGGATGATCTTTTAGAGTCACGTCGTTTTGAGTCACGGCTTGGAGATGGACTGCGAGAATCTGAAAAGGTTCTGTTTGATTATATTCGAACTATCTATTTAACTTACGCTTTCTTCGCTTACGGTCTTTTGGCGACTGACTGCGTGATCGGGAACCTAAAAAGCAAACAATAAGCATTCAAATTTTAAAAGATAAAAGCTTTCGCTGTTTAAAATAACTTACGTCTTCTTCGTTTACGATCAGTTGGTGATTTCTCGTGAGAATCAGATGGACGCTTTCGGTCTCTTCGATCACGCTCTCTAGATCTTTCTCGAGTTCTGTCTACTTCCATTTCGGAGTGCTGACGACCTGCCATTTCGTAAGATTAGAAATAAATAACTCGAATGAGGCACGATAACTAAATATCTACAATGAAAGTACGCGAAGTTCTCAAGGACTATGAATACCCTTGTATGTGAACGGGAAGCTAGTACACTTAAATTAGCTAAAGGAGTTCCCAAAAATTATGGGTACTTTTGTATGTGAATGGGAAACTGAATGCATTTAAACTCAAAAGCCAGCAAAGTTTCCAAGTTTCTGATTTAAAATTATAGCAGTTATTCATATACAGTTATAAACTTAAAGTTCCGCCAAGCTAAATTAACAAAAAGAATGGCGTTCCTTTTGCCGAACACCAAAACAAAAGCGCTTCTTTTGCGGTTATGCCGACTGAGAAATGTACGGAAGATTTCCGTCTATGACACACCCGCCGTTTAAGCACAAATAAGACACGTTTAAATAAATTCCGAGTGGGTTTCGGCGTATATAAAATCAGAATGAGTTGCGTGTACTCGTGATAACAACGGTTAAAACGTGGATTCAAATGTGGAGTTGATTTTATTGTTGTTTAACTTTAGGAACTTGACTGAACTTATGAAGTTTAGAGAGAACTTTTACATTCTCTTAATAGTTTCAACTTTTTGAACAATATCTAATGCCGTTTAAATTTATTCCTTGCGTGTATCTTCAATTGCTCTTCACATTTACAAAATTATAAACTCGCTACAAAGTGTTCAAGTTTTTAAAAGTGTTTTTGTTCCAGATTCACAACTTTCCACGTTTGATCAGCTGTGTGCACTTGACAATTCGACTGTAAGTCACATTGATTATCGCTTTAAATTGAATACAAAGTTTAGTTATTCACCTGTTGCAAATCCGCAAAACGCACACACTTTCAATTGATTTGCTGAGGCGCCAAACCGTCGCACACTTCTCAGATTAATTCAGCTGGCGCAAGAGATATGTCGCTAAAAGCCGTAATATTGGTCGGCGGAGCACAGAAAGGTAGATTTTGTTTGGAATTCACAGAGCGTCTTGTTTCTTTTCCGCCGATAGCCGCCGGGGTGTTGCGTCTGTAAGTGTTCGCATCACCGCTGCCTTTAGTGAGGTGAACGGGAGGATCTATGTGACCCAGTTTTCTGACATTCATAGATTGAGGTTTTCTCGTTTTGCGCACGTTTATTAGAGACTGGTTTGCGAGGGAAATGAGTTGGACTGGTTAGCTTGTGTCCGGAGATTTCTGAGTTTAGATAAAGTTTTACAGTTTGTGAGCTTTGTACACAAACCTTCATTGCGTGTCAATGCGTTCGTACACTTATAAGAAATAATAAGCTCTTTTTGAAGTTAGTCATGTTGCTTGCTGCTGGCGCTCTTCTCTCGTTGTACGCATTCTTTCTACTCTTGCCTGTCATAATCTTTGCATATGTGGTGCAAAACTGCCCATTAAGATTATAAACAAATATTTATGAGTTTAAAGGTTTGAACTTAAATTTAAAAAATCCTTTTTCTAAATTTACAATCTTCGTTTTAGGCACTCGATTCAGACCACTTCAATCTAAACCTTTATTTCCTGTTGCCGGCCAACCGCTTATCGAACATCATATTGAACAGTTGTGTGAAGTAAGTTAGACGGGTTTTGTGTTCACCGATTTGATTAACTACTTTCAGCTCAAAAACCTTGCGGAAATTTTTATACTTGGATTCTATCCGTCAGATGACTTCACAGAGTTCATTGCCAAATCTCAAATTAAATATGGAATTGCAATCAGTTATTTGGATGAACAGGGATCCTCGGGAACGGCCGGCGGCTTGGTTAAATACAAAAACGAGATATTGCGTCCGGTTGGAGCTCGTAAGCTTTTAAAGTATGATTGCAACAACTTAATTTGTTGTTTACAGCTCGAGAACCGCCAAAAGCAATTTTTGTTTTGAACTCAGATGTTTGTGGTGATCTGCCAGTTGAGGAAATGGTCAACGAGTTAGAGAAGTTTCCAGACGCTCAATGTTTATTGCTGACAACCGAGGCCACAAGAGAGCAATCGACAAACTTTGGATGTGTGAGTTCTTCAAATAGTTTTTGCAAGTCCTCATTAAACATGTTTTGTTTTCAGGTTGTTGTAGACAAAGAAGGCGAAGTTCTGCATTATGTTGACAAACCAACAACTTTTGTTTCAACTCACATATCTTGTGGAATATATTTGATGCGTCCGTCTATTTGGCCCGAGCATCTGGAACCTTCGGCTAAAAACGCAACCAACGGGTCGGGACATCAACTCTGGCTTGAGAGCGCTGTTTTTCCGCAAATGGCTTCCAAATCAAAGTTGCACGCTTTGCATACAACTCGTTGGTGGTCCCAAACGAAAACTCCAGGTAACTTTAAAATCTACTGCGTATTTTCAAAATAAGCTCATTTAGGCGCTGCTTTGTACGCCAATCGGCATTATTTGCGTTTGTATCGTGAACGTTGTCCTGAGCGCTTGTCAATAGACGGAGAAGCCGAAATCATTGGCGACGTGTTTATTGATCCAACCGCTATCGTACACAAATCTGCCAAAATCGGTCCTAACGTGACAATTGGCGCAAAAGCAGGTAAACACAAAAATCCGTGACTTTCGCAAAATTCTCTTCGCATAAACAAATCAAACTCAATTTGCTATTTAGTGATTGGAGCCGGTGTTCGAATTCGCGAGTCAATCATTCTTCCAGATGTGGTCATTGAAGATCATTGCTGCGTTCTGTACAGTGTTATTGGATGGCGTTGTGTTTTGGGAGCCTGGTCACGCGTAGAAGGCAGTCCAGTAGCGCCAAATCCGAATGTGCCTTTTGCCAAACTAGACAATAAACCGCTCTTCAACACCGACGGTCGCTTGAATCCATCTTTAACAATTCTCGGCTCTGATGTTCATGTTTTGCGCGAGATTGTTATTTTGAACTCAGTTGTTCTTCCTTACAAAGAACTAAACGCCAGCAAAATGAACCAAATCATCTTGTAAATGCGTCTTTTAAGTGCGTCCTGTAAATTGCAATAATTATTCACTTAGTATTTAACACCGATAGATAACATAATTAGTAATATGTTAGTAATATGTTAGTAATGTAGATGCTCAATTAACATGCCAATGCTTGTCACTTATATCCAAATGCAATATCGACTAATTTATTCATAACTTATTTCTAATTACCGTGGTTGTGCCGCACATTGCCTTAAATCCTCTTATGAACACATGTTGTGAAACGAAATCAAAATCTACACTCCCTGCTTTCAACTGCTTCAATTCCCGTTAAAGCCTTATTTGTTGTTCAACGACTGTGATAATAAATGTTTCTAATCAACTCGTGCAACTTGTAAAATGCTTTATTTCGAATAAAGTAACAATATAGCCTAGTTTGTAGTAGAAAAGGAAACCGGTTTTTAAGTTCTACACTGCTTAAAATACCATAATTCATAGAATTGAGTTAAAGCTTGTCGGTGAGCTTAAATGAGTAAATAAGACGTGTAATTTGTGTAGAGAGTATAGTGGAAGTATCAAATTTCGTCCGTAGTTGAACAATGAAAATGCGTTGAGAGTTTGTCGGACCAAAACCCGTCCAGAAGTAACAAATGAGATTAGTCTAACCATTCAATGAAAGTGTCGCAGATTGCCGAGTCGACTACAAGACATATTTGGCGTCTTTGTGTGGCGGCGGTTCAGGCGCTGCTAGAATTGGGTAAATTAATGATTTGAACGAAGAAGCAAACAAACTTGGCGGATGATCCATGCAATTGCGGAAGAACGAAATGAGCGTTTCAAACAAATGATGCCGAACACCTTTTAAGCTGTGACGTTCATCTGGATAGACCATGAGATTGAAGTGAACATTTTCGCGTACAAAGGCGCTGATCAACTCCACAGCATTCTGGAAATGGACATTATCGTCTCCGGTGCCGTGGACCAACAAAGTTTGAGCATAATGGAAGTTGCTCACATTGCGAGCAACATTAGTCAAATCATAGTCGTGTTCGGAGGCATTTCCCATGTATCTTTCAGTGTAAATTGCATCTAAAATTAACAATTTAAACAAGTTTAGCAAGTTCAATCAACAATTACTTACCATACATCTTGAAGTAAATGACCGGAGCAATAATTGCAGCACACTTGAAGGTATGCAAATTGTCTCGAGCCACGATGTGAGCACTTGCAAACCCTCCATAACTCCATCCCCAAACACCTACTCGTTTTCTGTCCATAAACTTGTGTTTATCCAGCAAAAGTCTAAACAGAAACAGTGAATAGTTTAAAGCAAGTAGATATCGCTACCTTGTAGTTTCAATTTGATCATCAATTTCCACTGTTCCCAAATGCCCGTACATAGCTTGTCTTCGGCGCCATCCAGCATTGCCCGAGCCTCGACCATCAATGTTGACTATGATGTATTCCAGAGTGGAAGCAAAGTAAACATCAACAGGCATCTCCGGAAGCCATTCTTCATGTACGGCGTGCGAGTTAGGTCCAGCATAGATGTAAACTGAATGGCCATATTTTGATTCAAAATCCAATTTAAAACTCACCTAAAACCGGATACTTCTTGTGCGCTGTTTCCAGTGTGACGCCATGCGGCAAAAAGAGACGAACATATGAAACTGAAACAAAAATGTTAATTGAATTGCTTTTCTCGTTTTGAAAGCTTACCGAAGCCGTTGCTCAATGTTATGTTCTCGAAGTAAACTTTGGGGAACTTTTTATTCACCAATTCACGCTCTCGTTCACTTGTTTGTCCAAATTCTACATGGACTTTTAAAGTGTTGTTTGCTTGAGCTTCGGCAACAAAGATTGTTGTCGGGCCGATTCCTTAAAATGTTTGAAACTCGGTAATCATCGCATTATTTAACAAACCTTTGCAGTTCATAAAGAACTTTGTTGAATCCGGCGCAAAAGTGCTGTCGTGATAAGTGCAATTTGAAGAGATGTTGCAAGTAACACAATGCGCGTGATAGACATTTGGTTGCTAAAAAGATTGTTAATTGCTATTGATTCAAATAGAGTTTACCGCTTTGGCTGGAGTGCTATATAAATGAAGTTGACGGTGGATCGGAAACGGCGAGGTGAAGAAACTGGAATTTTAAAGTTTAAAATTGCATTTAATTTCCAAACTCACATCAAATCATTAACTGGGTCGTAGCTGTGAATTTTGTCAACAACTTGATCTCCCATTGCCAAAAAGCTTTCTTGTGCATTGCGGAAGTCGCGCTAAAATGAATAAACATAAGACCATCAACTATTTTAGAAGTCCATACCGGAACTTGAATTCTTGCAATTTGTTCAAAAACATCTCCATTCGGTCGACGGTGTGGCAAAACTGCGAAGAAAGCGTTGTCGGTGTAAACAGTAAGAGCCAAAATCTCTGCCGATGCATATTGATGCATGTCGCCTATTTCATAAGAATGGTGGTAACTCTAAAATGCGGATTAAACGTGAAACAAATATTTGCAATTTACCGGCACACACTTTGCATTTCTCAGCGTACACATTGTAAACGTAATTTCATCTTGGAAGCGATTTGCAAACACAGCAATGAAGACATTCTCGTCATAAAAGCGAACAAATTTAGCGCTCATCAAGTAGACTCGCATGCTAGATTGCTGTTATTTAAACAAAGTGTAAACAAAACTCACTTCTCTGGCAAATCAACTGTGAAATTGAGGGTTTGACGCGTGACTTTTTGCCATACACGCAATTGAATTTGCTCCAAGTTACGGACACCAGTTTTCGCATAACGCATTGTTTGCTGATCGGGATATTGCTTTCCTCCATACCAGCTTATGTCGTAAGTTTCAATTGCGCTCAAATTTGTAGTCAAGTAGACCAATTCATTTCCGTCAGGAGACCACCAAAATGCTTCAGGTCCGAAGATTTCCTCTTGATAGCCCCACGAAGTGTGTCCGTGTCGATAATCAGTGTTTCCGTCGTGAGTTAACTGCACCAATTCATTGGATCCAAAGCCTGGTCGGTAGTAAAGGTTGAAGTTGTGAGAGAACGCCCAAAACAAAGTTTAATAAAGGTGTTGAATATATGAGTCAAAACTTACATAGCCTTCGCCTTTTGGAGCATATCTTATGGCGCCAACATTCTCGGTGCCTGTCTTTTCAGGCCCGACGTGTTCGAATGTTCTAAAAGTCAATGAAGTCTTTCTGTTTAGTCAATTGAGCGAAACTCACTTTGTTTTCGTGTTGAAAAAGCGCTTGATTGTGTAAGTTTCGTAAATTGTTTTCTTCTAAACAAAACACATTAACCGATGAATTCGGCCTATTCTTACGTTTTTGTCGTTGGTGTAAGTTACTTCGATGTACGGAGTTCCCGGAATTACATTTGTTGATTTGACCTTGCCGTGTCGGTACTAATTGAATTGGTTTAACTTGTTAGTGCAATATTAACTTACAAGTGTCTCCATGTCAAATAAAGTCCAGTTTTGGCGAGGCTCCGTGTCAAAGTCGAATACTTCGGCCATCTCATTTGCTTTGATCAACAACTTTCCGCTGTCCAGCCACTCCATCGACTCAATATGCCCCAATATGTTTGAGCTGACAGCATCTTTTAGCGAGAGAGGCTTTTTGAGTTCATCTGCGTTGGCGTCGACTAAACCACGAAATGACATTGTTAAGATCAATTGTGATTTTAAAACTCACGCGGTGTTAAGAAGAAGATGGCCGCTACGATGATCCCGGAAAGAAAAATAATCATTCCGAATGCTGTCAAGATGCCCTTCCAATTACGCTTCTGTGGAGTCGAAGCAGCAAGTTCCTGAAACACTTTGGTTAGAATCTGTTTTGCAAAGTTGTTTAATTTTGACAACTGTAATTGCCTGCAAGTATGGATCTGAATTTGCCGAGTGGAAAACAAAATCGAAATTATTTGGCGGGCGGTGGTTTCTGTTATTGTTCATAGTCATCGAACGTCGTGGCAATAAAGACAGAGAAGCCAATGTGGCTCCAAGAGAAAAGGAGATCGCGCGTTCATGATGACTTGCAGTACGACGTGCCCGATACCGATAGACAGTTAGAGGATCTTGTGTAGAACCCTGACTTCGTGTTGAATTTGTAGTAGGCACGGATTTAAATCTCAACGTGCGACGTGGTGCCGGTGTGCCTTTAGGACGCATTGTAAGTTATTTTGTTCGGAATCAATTTCAAGCAAATAACAAGTAGCAGTTAGTAGTGTGCAATAAGTTAGGGAAAGGTGTTACAACAAAAATTCAAAATACTATTTACAACAATTAGCCACATTCAAGCAGTCAAGCCGAATTCGCGAAGAATTTGCTCTTAATATTCGGCAAAAGAGGATTACTATAAATGTTAGGAGGCCGAAAGAAAAGCCAATATTTTGTTTAATAAGGCAAAGACGTGGTCTTCCAAATCTTATTGCTAATTAATCTGTAGTTTAGAACTTGTGAAGAAATTAGCAGTGTTTATTGCAATTTGAATAGCATTAGCGGAGTTAGTAAACAAAAGTTGAATAGTCAACTGAGTGAGAAATCTCATATGAAGCCGTTCGAGTGGCCGGAAAAACGTCATAACTTATCGCAAAAAACAAGAAGTGACTTTCTAATCGAACAACAAGTACCGCTCGAATACTTATCTCCAAAATCGAGCCTATCAGCGCACTCGAGTAAAGTTAAATTGGACTAAAGAAGATATTCGCTAAAGATGTTTGTTGGGGATTAGTAGAGGGAATGAAACGGATAAGTGTGCTATTTTTGAAACAAACAGCCAAATAACGGGATGAACGTGAAATAGTAAGTTGAAATATCAACTGAGTAAAGTTTTATTTGTAGTTTGATTGACAAAATGCATTCAAATAAATATAAACAACAAATAGAAGAAATGTGAGCACATGTTTTGATGTTTGCACCTGCTTTCAAGGTGTCTTTTAGCGGAATATCGAATTTGTTGCGATGGGATGAAATATTTATAAAACGACTAGTTTGGATGAGATTTAAAGACACACCGGTGTTTGCACATTCATCTTTGAACGAAGTCAGGATTCTGATTGCAACCAGTAATATTTAATCAAAACACCACAATAGCGTCACCGGAACTCACCAAATAGCTTGGATTCATAAACAGAACAGTTTCCACAAGCGCTGAAGCCGCAAAACTGGCTGCTCGGGAAGGGCATTCACTTTCTCGTTTTGTATCCAACAAAACAAAAGCCATTTTTATGTGCCAAAAGTGCGGTTTTGTGTTTACGGATGTCTTTTCATAAAGCGCATAAATTTGAGTCAAGTAATTAAAAACGGAAAAGCAAACAATGTCGGTTATTTTATTCACACGCCATTGTCGCCGAGTTTTAGATTCTGAAACTTGCTATTCTATTTAGATGTCTGAACAAAAAGAAGTTCTTATTTAAAAAGACTTTCAAAAAAGTAAACACCAAAAAGTGTTAGCTGCTCAGTTTTTGCGTGGATACAAAACTACGACAAGCACATTCAAAAATGGACACATTGGCAAACACTCTCAAAGCAGGTCTACTTAAAATTGCGTGCATTTTCACGCGACAAAATTACCTAGCTGCCTCGGTGCCATAGAACACCTGTAAAGCAGAGTTTCCGGATTTCGACGCTTTCCCAAATTGTGGGGATATAATAGCGGATAAATGTGGTCATAAGGTATGAGGAAAGTTGTCAAAAGCAAACAACATCAAGCGTTGCTAATTGTTTGTACAAGAAAACAACAATTTAAAAATGAAAGTTAAATCCCCGCAGCCACACCTTAAAACACTCAAAGAAACTTTGAACAACGCGCAAAGATAGTTTACAGGGCTGTTCCGCTGGTTCGCGCAATGAGCGTTTCGTTAATAACCTTGAATATGCTTTGAAAAGCTAGCGCGCAAATTTTGCTTTCACCTGCAAACTTTGTGAAAAAAGGCGGACGTTGAGGATGCGCTATTATTGACTGGAGATTGATCAGGCAGCAAAACGGCTTATATTTTTATGTTAGTAAGTGGTTTTTGAAAATAACAATTCTCCTGCATTGGACTTCGCTCCTACGCGTTCGAAATAAACAATTTGACTTGTTTGGAAATAAACAAAGATAATGTTTGGTTTCGGAACAGCAAGTTGATATTGAAATAGTTTTATTCAAGAACTGCCCTTAAAAAACAAGAAGCCACAACCAAAACAGGTAACTACCGATCAGAAACTCTGCATTGTCCTTTTTGTCCGCCATCGCAAACTTTTGGCTATTGTGTCTTGGTTATTTTCGGGTTGTCAAATAAGCCGCGTTGTTGGCGCGCCAGCTTTCCGAACTAAATTACGGGGGCGCTCGAATTCCTTTGCGTTCACCAAAAAACTCAATCAACAAATTCCAACAATAACTGTTTTAAATTTGAGTGTTATTTGTTCAGACATTGTTGAACTTGTTTCAAAAAACAGTTGGATTTAAAGGCTCAACAATTAAACTCATTTAAAGTTTATTTCGAGTGAATCGGCTCACAGTTAAATCTTATTTGATTTGTTTATTGGATTATATCGCTGTGCAAATATCGAACGCGCAGGCAAAACTTTACGGTTTTTTGCATTGAAAATAAAGTTACCATTAGTAAAAAACTTAAACTGTACTGCACAAGTTTTAATTGATCTCGCAATTCAACTTATTTGATCTCGTTTTTGAATCATCGCACGGATTTAATAGTAACAATTTTTAAAAGCGAGGCTTATGTGAAAAGAGATTAAACATTACAGTAAAGTTTAATAAACACGATTTAAATGGGAGTATTTTAACGATGACCGACTCTTTTCAACTCAATTAAACAAACTACAAAGTAGTTCAAGTTTCGAGACAAACCTGCATCAACGTTTGATGATAATAATAGTAAGCCATCTTTTTTGCATCCACCGATTGTCCGGCCTCGGTTTGTCGGCGAGAAGTGGCATTCGAGCCAAATAAATAGGATAGCATTTTTTGTAAATTGTAGTGTTTGATTCGGTGAATAAAAATTTCGACAGTTCTTGTTTTGAATATTGTTGACAAGCAGAACTGACGCAATAGAGTACAAAAATCTTTGAATTTGTATCGAGAATACAAAAGTCGATGCTTCGGATATGCGTAAAACGGGCAAGCAGTAAACAACTAATTTATAAATAGAGCATTAAGACCATAACAGTCACGGACATATTAAATCCCGTCAACGCTCAAAACTCAGACAAATGAATCCATGACTCTCAAATGTGTCAACATTTATGTAAAACACGGCTATCTTATTGTTTCTATGACAATTATTTAGGGTTTTCGTTCAAATGGGCGTTTGATCTTGTTTTTTTGTTATGCTGCTTTTAGGGGGATTTGAACGCCGAGAGCCAAATCTCTCGGATTTAAATTATTCAGCTGTTAAAAGTTGCACGGAGTTTAGAGTTTATTGCCGCTTTTTAAAGATTCCGTTCACTTGCAAGCAATCCAGTTTGAAGCATATTAAAATCTGACTTACCTCCTCGGCACCTTCCAACAAATCCATATCCTTTATGGATGACATTTGTACACTTTTGTTGCGGTAGCTTTGGCGTATTGAAGAGAATTTCTTAACCACGGACATTTGGGCGACAATTGATCGACATTGTCCAAGAAGGCAAAAACCTTAAACACAACTTCAATTTTAAAAAAAAGAACGAAAACTCGGATATCGCTTTACATAAAAAACAATTGTTACTGGTGGTATTGATCGTTCGAGCATAGCAATCACGTCAATTGCAACCACTTAAATTAAAAGGATATGGACTTTCCCGGAATAAACCCAAAATCCCTGATCTTTAATTTCCCTAATCTTGCCAAAAGCCGCTTAATCCCTTAAAACTTTCCGGCTACAAATCTCCATTCAACCTAAATCCATAAGTTGGCTATTTTTAACTGCTTAAAATGTGACCCAAAGAGCCAAGAAACGGCAAATTTTGCTTCCGTTCCCAATCCGACGTTTTGCTCAAAAGAACATAAATAAACAAATGGGCGATTAAACGGAATGATGAGTGCGACTGAAAGAGCAATTGTCTTCAATTAATTTGCCGTGATGTTTGAGAGACTTTTGGTGGTTGCAAAACTTTCCCTCTCGTTTTTATGTGTTTTGACATCATTTGGACTAATTGTTCAATATTAATGAAAACGACAGGTTCTAGCAAGTTGTAGGTATTTAATTACTGTACTGCAAGCTTAATTAAGAGTGTGCATGCAAATCCAAAACTGTACAACTCATAAAACATCATGTTAACTCGTAAAACAAACAATTTGTCTATTAACCCGAAGCAACTCAAAAACAAAGGCCGCCGAAAGACAAGCAAATCCTATTTGTTCGAATTTCTTATTCATACGCGGGAACAATCGTACGCAATGCCCACAGGATAAAGTGTCCTGACAAATTTAATGAAAAAATCGTGCCGCTTTGGAATGGGTGCCCCAAGACGAGCGCGCCGAAAAAACAAAAAACATTTTAGAAGAAATTAAAGCTGGACGGGCAACAAGCCGACCAACCACTTTGCTTCTGTGGCAATTTCGTTCATTAAGAGAGGAAAAGAGTGGAGGACGCTTAGTCAGCTTGGCTTTGGATTTTCGTGGCCCGCAGGCGCAATGGCTCTTTGCTTAATTTGGCTTTTTGTCCCCTAAAGCCCCGCTGCAACAGATACGTTTCGTTTGTTTAGTGCTCCTTGTTCGAGAAACTTGTATTGTTACAACTATTTTAGTTCTTTCTCAACAAATCGCTTGCATATTCAATTAACAATTTGTTTCGTGTAGTTTCAATAAACAAAACTCCGTTGGTCAAGAATCATTCTTACATAGCGTAAAAGCCAGACAAAACAAGAGCTATTTATCAAATAGAAACTTATTTAGAGATCTTAATCTGTTGCGCAATTGACACTTTTGAGTAACAAACTTCTCGAAAAACCGGTCCAAAAATATTACAGGGTGCGGCAAAAGTTCGGAGAAACAAACTTGTAAACAATTTATTCTGAATAAATATGGCAACGTAGTTAATAAATAAATAGTTAAAAACGTGTCAACGCGAAAGCAATAATGCATGCGAATGTGCAATTGAATAAATTAGTGCGAATAAATTAATGATGTGAAAACAACAATCCGTAACAACCTGACACTTACAAACAGCAATTCTGACTAAGATGAGTTTTGTCGAACTTTAAGATTGAATATCAAAAACAAGATGGCGATGGATCAATTTGAATTATTTCGTGTCAAAGTTGCCGTCAAAGTAAGTTCGGAGGAATAGATAGAAATGGAGGCCAAGTCCAATAAAGAGAGTCCAAATTGTAAAACCGGTTCCGAATGCTACAGTGTATCTTGAAAGGCAATATTCGAGTTGTACGCCTGAAAGCAAGTTGCGTATATTGAAGTCCAGTAAGCAATTGCTAATTTCACGAATCAACTCACTCGAATCTTCGTTTTCTCTCTGTTGCATGTGCTTTTCTTTGATTGCATCAAACTCTTTATTGCAGAACTCGTCTCGGTCATTGCCTGGAACGAGTGCAAGCATTGAGAACATTAGAACTTATCGAAAACTCACCCAAGCACAAATCGGCATGCACTCTCTGTTCCATTGTATCGCTTGTTTGTTCGTCGATGAAAATCAAATTAGAGTTGTTGAATTTGTGCATGGAGCGGCGTGCTCGGCGTCTCACGTTGTTGCTTCGGCCATCGAACAAGACCTAAAAGGAAATGCTCACTGGGAAATAAGGAAATAGATACCGAATTTTGAGGCGATGTTATGATGTCTGGACAGAATGGCGGCTAAACAATGCTTTAAACGTTACTACACAGTGTTTAAAATGACTGACTGTTCCAATTTCTTGGCAACTTGACTTGTTGTGTTCGTCCTTAATTTCAGTGCAGATTTGGAAGTCACAGCGAATGCTCAATCGGGTATGATCGGGGAGTTTGAATGCGTGAGTATGAACTCGGACTACGTCATGGTAAGTGTCATAATAAGGATGAGCAACGATATTCAAATCAGTGGAGCAGCTAAAAGTTGAATATAATGCGGTTACCGAAAACCATTAACAGAAACATACCCGTGCGTATCAATGATTTCATGTTCGTGTCCGCTAACCAAATCTCTAATGTAGCAATTGTGAATGAGCAAGCCGTAAGCATCTGAATTCATTAATTGAATCTGCTCTTCAAGTCTTATTTAATACCTGTTTCGGGCTCCAATGTAAATTCAAGACGCATAGGTTTTCCAACATCGATCTGACTGATTTCTTCGCCGTCGCCTTTTCCGTGATGCTCCACGTCAGTTACTAGCTTCATCTTGCAATCAGGAACAGGTGCTTTTTGTTCAACTTTAGCAGGCACTAAACGCAACTCCTCCAAAGCTTCTTCAATTCGTTTTGGAATCGATTGTTTTTGATACTTGAGTCTAAAAGTAACTAATTGTTAAACGAGCAAACAAGTGCATTTAATGACCTGGATTGGCCGCATTGAGCAATAAACGACTGAAGAGAGGTTTCTCCGTTTGGCTGCTCGAACATCACAATAATTTGCAAATGGTGATCAGAGGAGTAAGAATCGTTGTGATTGTTTGGAATTCCACATTCGGCATAAGAGAAGGAGACGTTCACATTGTAGGCTTGATTAAAGTTGTGCACGCAGGATGGAACACGCTTTCTGTCATGTGCAAAGATTTGACCTAAAACAATCAAGTTATTTGGATGTTTGGAATCAGCAAAGCTCACCGGTGAATGGGAACAAAGGTCGGAAGCCAAATTCAACTCCGCTTTCTTCACAAATAATGTGTGATTTGCCGCGGATTCTGTTTGGTACCATTTCTTTGGGTCTCTCGCCTAAATTGCAATAATTGAATGGAAATAGTGTATTTTGACAAACCTGGAGGCGGGATTGTAACAGGTGGAATTGTTGGAGATGGTCTTTCGGTGGGTGCAGTTGGGAAGTTCTCCTGTGGCGGTTGGTCTTAAATTAAGTGTTAATAGTTTTAAGCAACTTTAATGTACTTGGAACGTTTTGGCCGGGAACGTTAGGCTGGCCTTAAATAATTTTGATTAGATGTTTATTGGTTTTAAATTGTTTACTACCTGGAACGTTTTCGTTTGGTTGATTGGGAGCCTCGGGCTGATTGGGGAACTCTGATCTGCCTAAACAATGAAATGAGTACACTGTGTTTCAATTTTGAGTTGTTTATTGTTTTGGGGGGTTAAGCGAAAACATCAAATTACCTGGAGGCGGAATTGTCTGTAATCTTGAAGGGGGAGTTTGCGGTCTTTGTGTAGGCGCAGTTGGGAAGTTTTGTTGCGGCGGTTGGCCTGAATTGTTTTTATTGATTTAAAGCAACTTTAAGTGATTTATTACCTGGAACGTTTTGGCCGGGAACGTTGGGCTGGCCTTAAATTAAGCGTTACCAGTTTTGAGCAACTTTAATATACTACCTGGAACGTTTTCTTTTGGCTGCCCGGGCACACGTCCAAACGGAGATGTTGGGAAGTTCTCCCGTGGCGGTTGGCCGGGAACGCTGGGCTGGCCTTAAATTAATTTTGATTAGTTGTGTATTAAACAAAGATACCTGTAATCAAATTAAGTAAACTGTGCTTTTAAGTGCGCATTTAGTTGTTTTAAATAATGAAACAGGAACATGTTGGATCTAATACAAACCTGGCACAGACTCTGGAGGGCCTTCATGTTGTTCGGGGAATTCTGGGCTGGCCGGGCTGTGGTCTTCCTATAAAAACGGTAATCAATTATTGCAATAGTTTCTTACTAGCCGATTATAAACTGATTTTATCAATAACGAACAATGCATTTCTGGAGATCTTAAAAATCGTTTTGAACGCAATCACTTATTAGCATTCTTTACTTTTTACGACCTATTTCATTGATTGAAAGACGCATTAAACATTGACGAATAAAGGTTGCCGTTTCAATGTAATAGATTAAAACGATCAAAATGTTGTTAATTTAAGACAATATCTGTTGATATCGACTTTTTGCGCTTCGTCAATCGCTGTTTCAATGTAAGTTTTAAAACAGACATTATTTATTTACCTGGAATTTGTTCGCCAGGGCGAGGTTGTCCTAAGTTTGTTATTAATCAATTTGTTTCAAAGTGCTGATACCTGGAAACCGTTCATTGGGCTTTTCGGGTTGCTCACGAGGCTGGCCCGGCAATCTCGGCTTGCTTGGAAACTGAGGCTGCTCCGGAGATTGTGTAGTAAATTCAGGCCTCTGTGGCTGACCTAAAATGCAAGTTTTAATCTAATTTCAGTTAAATTACAAACCTGGGATCTCAGGTCTTTGCGGACCAGTCGGCCTTTCAAACGGAGACGGAGTTTGTTGTGGGAATTCACTTGGCTTCAACGGAGGACCGCCTGGGCCACCTTAATTATTAAAGTTCTTACATTTAAAGTCAATTTTATCTAACCTGGACGACCAGGAGGGGGAACTGTTTGTAATCTTGAAGGAGGAGTTTGCGGTCTTTCAAATGAACTCGGCGGAGTTGGACGTTCAAACGGCGGAACTGTTGGCTGACCTATGAACGGAAAAATTCACAACTTGTAATTATAATTTTAATTTTAAAGATTTGTTTTAAACATACCTGGAAATTCACGCTCGCCAGGCACTTTCGGCTGTCCTTAAATGAATTGTAAGTATTGTAAGTTTTTGCAATTGCATACCAGGACGTTCTTCTCCAGGCACTCGTCGGCTGTCCTTAAATTTCAAATTATGTTTTTGCATTCGTTGAACACTGTTAAACGCACCTGGTCTCTCTCCGGGACGTTCAAACGGTGAAGGGCCGAACGGCGGAACGGTTTGCTGGCCAGTTGGTTGATTTGGACGTTCGCCTCCTAAATGCATTACAGTTGTTTGTATACTAATTTCATTTCATAAAACATTTTAGCTAATTCAAGTTATAACTTAAAAGCTTACCAGGACGTTCTTGACCTGGCAATTTCGGTTGTTCTTAAATTACAAATTTCAAATTATGTTTATAATGTTAAACGTACCAGGACGTTTTTGACCTGGCAATTTCGGTTGTCCTTAAATTTCAAATTATGTTTTTGAATTCGTTAAACACTGTTAAACGCACCTGGTCTCTCGCCAGGACGTTCAAACGGTGAAGGGCCGAACGGCGGGATTGTTGGCTGGCCTGTGAATAAAATAAGTTTTAAAGCATTTAAATTGTGATACCTGGAAACTCTTTTTCGTTAGGCACTCTTGGTTGCTGGCCAGTTGGTTGATTAGGTCTTTCTTCGCCTAAATCATTAAGATTAATGATAAACAACGTTATAGCTTAAAAGCTTACCAGGAATGCGTTCAGACGGTGGTCGTTCGCCGCCTGGTTGTCCTAAAGTTAAACAATGTTTTTGCAATTATTGAACAGTACACTAGGCCGCATGTCTAATGAGTTTTATACATTCATAATTAATTTATTTACCTGGCTTGCGGGGAAACTCTTCTCCGGGTCTCGGTACTTCGCCGCCTGGTCTACGCGGAAATTCTTCTCCGGGCCTTGGTACTTCGCCTCCTACAACATATTAGGTTTTATAAGCTTACAGTTAAAATGATTATTTACCTGGTTTGCGTGGAAATTCTTCCCCGGGCCTTGGTACTTCACCTCCTTCAAAATGTACGACTTTAAACAACTTTTAAATAAGTGCTTAATTACCTGGCTTGCGGGGAAACTCTTCTCCAGGCCTTGGTACTTCGCCGCCTAAAATATGTAAGTTTTATAAGCTTACAGTTAAAATGACTATTTGAAGACGCAAATCAAAACTTAATGATTCTTTTGAAAATAATGGAAGTTTTTGACTCACAAGTCAATTAAAACTTGTTGTATAGCTTTAATATGTGTTTAATTACCTGGCTTGCGGGGAAACTCTTCTCCAGGCCTTGGTACTTCGCCGCCTGGCTTGCGTGGAAACTCTTCTCCGGGCCTTGGTAATTCGCCTCCTACACGCTTAATTACCGGGGGGACCCCCGGCGGACCGCCGCCTGGCTTGCGTGGAAACTCTTCTCCGGGCCTTGGTAATTCGCCTCCTACAACATATCACGTTTTATAAGATTACAGTTAAAATGATTATTTACCTGGTTTGCGGGGAAACTCTTCTCCAGGTCTTGGTACTTCGCCGCCTGGCCTGCGTGGAAACTCTTCTCCGGGCCTTGGTACTTCGCCGCCTGGCTTACGCGGAAACTCTTCTCCGGGCCTTGGTACTTCGCCGCCTACAAAACATTAAGTTTCACATATTCATAACTAATTTAATTACCTGGCTTGCGGGGAAACTCTTCTCCGGGCCTTGGTACTTCACCTCCTACAGCATATTAGATTTTATAAGATTACAGTTAAAATGATTATTTACCTGGCTTGCGTGGAAACTCTTCTCCGAGCCTTGGTACTTCGCCTCCTTCAAAATGTTCAATTAATAAAGCACAGTTTTAAAGAAGCGTTCAGTTTACAAAGCAATTGAAAATCTTTACGTTGTTCGAACTTACCAGGTCGATTTGGCTGAGTTTCTTCCGGTCTCTCACCGGCTAAAATTGTTTAATTTAATATGTAAGCATTGAAAAGATGTGTCCAATTTGATCAACTTGTTTACTTACTTGGCTTCCCTGGAATGGTAGGACCCGAAGGACGTTCACCTGGCTTCTCACTGGGAACATTTCCAAACGGCGGTATTGTTGGCTGTTGACCCGGAGGTGCTGTTGGCACGCCGGGAACACTCGGGAACTCATAATTTTCAGTGGGCTGTTGTTTTGGAGATGTAGTAAACTCAGGCCGTGGAGTTTGAGGAACCAAAGTAGGATGTTCTGAAGGGAACTGCCCTGGACCTTAATTCAGTTTTGTTTTTACATTCAATTTAAAAAACTTACTCGGTCGTTCAGGTGCATTTTCTCCCAACGGCTGCCTTCCACTTGGTCCTTTGTTTGACGGAAAATGTTCTTGTCCTTAATTTAATGTGATTAAGAACATAAGTTAAACAAGTAAATTAAGTATCGACTTAACATTTACCTGGCCTGTTTGGTTGATTAGAGGATGGAGAAAATTGAGACGGAATATGCTGTTCGCTTGGCTGATTGCTATTTGGCCCTTTGTTTGACGGAAAAGTTTCTTGTCCTTAATTTAACGTGATTCAAAGCATAAGTTAAATCTTGATTTACCTGGTCTGTTTGGCTGATTTTCATACTCATTTTGCGGAGAAGGCCCAAAGCCACGATTTGGCTGTGAAGGTTGATTGCTAGTTGGAGAAATTGGCTGAGCTTCATATTCTTTTTGTGGAGAAGGACCAAATCCGTGACTGGGAGAGGATGGCGACGGATTTGTTCCACTGGGGTTGTTTTTATAACTAAAAATGAGTAATTAAGCTTTAAATACATCACTCAAAACAAACTTTTCTGGCTGTCTCAACGATCCTTGTGCTGGCCTGTTTTCATACTCTCCTTGATTAGTTCCAGGAACAAATCCGCTGTTTTGGAAGATGCGTTCTGGAGGCCTTTCATAACTTGGTCGTGGCGGACTTGCAATTGGCTGTGCCGGATATTGATTTGGTGGATTGGAGTAAGTATTCAATGGCGCTGGAATATGCTGAGCCGGATATTGATTTGGTGGTTGATACTCGTTTTCGTATGGATTGCGATTGTTGTTGCGCGGAGGATATGGAACTTCTTTAAAAAAGATTTGATTAAATAATGCACAGTGCAGACTATCAAATACCATTTGGTCCTTGTTGATAAGATGGGCTGGCATATTCAAATGGAGGCCGGGTTACTGGATTTGGAGCCGAATAAGGAGTCACAAATGGCGCACGTGTTGGCGGATTCGGGGCCGGATAATCAGTCACAAAGGATGGCCTATTTATCGGAGGCGGCGGAGAAGGAACGTGCACCTCAAATTAAGTAACAATAAATCATCCTTGCACAAATGTAAGCTTACTTGGGGTGCGTTGTTTGGATTACCGCTCACAAGTAAGACTGGCCGATGTGCATTGCTGGAAGCTTGAGGCGAGTAAAGCGCTAAGTTTTGAGGCACACTTGGAGTTTTGTACGGATTATTTGCCAAATTCGGTTGAATTGGACTGGCGCCGTAGTTTTGTCCGTGGAAAGTGGGCGTCTAAACATTAAGTTAACAACGTACTTTTAAAACACATCATGCAAACAGAAAACCGTCACCAAAAGATTAGATTTACCATCACCTGTGGAGGCTGCGCAACAAAATACTCCTGTTGTCTGCTTGGTTGTCCGTAGTCATCACGTGGTGGAGCTGCATTATACAATGGAGCTGCTTGAGCTACAGGCAATCGGTCGACTGGTAATGGAATTGCTTTTAACAATTCGGGCTCTAAGCAAATTTAGCTGTTGCTGTTGTGTTCTTAAACTAAGCTTACCTATGTTTTCATTTGATTCATCTGGCTCTCCACTAGTTGTTCGAACTACAAATATAAGGAGAAAAGTGGCCAGTGCCAGCGGGCCTTTATGATGCCCAAATAGCATGGCTCTGTAAAAAGAATATAACTTAAAGCAGGTGTTTGGAATTCAAAAGCACGCAACACATTACAAAAGCAACTTCTACTTTTCGCATAACTAAATGGCAATAAGGAAAACGATTGCGTAGTAAACCGGATCTTTACTTGCTTTCAGCTATCAAAGACAGTAGGCGTTATACTCGGTGGAACAAGCAAACAACGAGTCAGCGAAAGCTCCAGATGAGAGCTCCTCCTTAAACTGAATAGCCGGATCCTGATGAAAAATGAGCTTCTAGTGTTGAAAGAGGCGAAAATAGTTGACGAAAGCAATCGACTCAAAAAGCGCAAAAGAACGTCGATTCTCGAGGATTTCTAGTGAAAACTTCACACTTTTAGCCTGAATGCAGATCTCGACGGTGATTAAGCGTTGCGAGGGAGTAGTTGAGGATTAGTGCTTAGCTGATCAGTGCCGGAGATTGCGGCTGTTTTTTACCGCATGTTAATGAATAGTAGAAGCTGCTTGCCTTTTCCCAAACACCGATCATTTGCATTCATTTCGACATTTCGAGTATTCTTTTAACTGAGTTGTTTAAACAACCTCAAACAACAGTGCATTCTTTAAAGTCTAACATAATCAGTGGTCGAATTAGCCGTTTTTGTCGGTTGAAAAACAAAGGCATTAGTTTTGAGCGGATTATAGCGTTTCTGGAATTTGCATTCAAGATGATTATCAAGGTTTCGCTGGACTCCCAACTTTCACACTTCCCCGTTCCCGAAACAAAAGAAGGGGTCGGCATTTGCTGATACGAATGTTTTATTGGAAGATATTTAATGAAATGACAGTTATTTATTTGAACTGGATTCAATAGTGGAGCAAATGCATTAAATACGGATTTGTACATTTAGATACTGTAAAATTGGTTAGCAATTAAATTAGTGGTCAATCAAGTTTGGCGTTTTCTTGGCGGGATCGATGCTCGATAGGTTTCTGGAGCGTCTTTGCTTGCATGGAAAATCAGTTCGGCTTCGTTGGCTTTTACAACCAAATTCACAAAGCCTCCGTGACCTCTGCCTAACAAATGAGTTCGCATTGTTCGCTTCAGCCAATGAATGTCGGAAGATGTTGGATATCTAAAAGCGTTTGCTTAATTTTTTTGGCTCAAGTTACAATTGACTTGCCTGTACAATAAAATGCGACTAGTTTCCTCGTTCAAGTGCTCATCAGATATGTCGAGACGAGAGCCAATTCCCGAAACCACATAATGCATTGTTGTGTTGCGGCCGTTGTTGTCAAGCTTTTCTTCACGGAAGTACTAAACATTGTTGTTATTTCTAATTTTAACGTGTTCAACTTACTTCCAAAGCATGATCATGACCCGCAAAGTACGCAGACACATTGTATTTTCTCAACAAAGGATCTAATTTGTTTTGAAGGCAATGTGTGGGCCCGTGTGATGCAACCGAATGAATAGGATAGTGTGACGAAACAAAAATGTAATCAGCACTAAATTGTAAGAATTGCATTAAAGTGTTGAAGTTTAAACGGTTACGTCGACTCATTTAATTGTTTTTCCAGCCAACGCATTTGTTTCCGATCTTCCTCTTCATAACCAGGTTTAGGGCCAGTTAGTGATTTTCGATTTGCTACTACTTCCCACAACCAAGACGCAAATGATCTGAATAGTGTTAAATAAGTAAGCATGCTTTTTAATTTTAAATTACCGACTGTTTGGATCAACTGTAACTCCACACATAAGAATGCTGTCAACGAAGATGAAGTCAGCGCGAGTTCGTCCTCCGTTTATTGAATAACTAGATTTGTAATAAAGGCTTGGAAAAGTCCATTTCCCTTTGTTCTGGGAGTATTCGATTTGCGCTACATAAAATTAAGTTTATCGATGATTCCAGACAAAGTAAACAAAACTATTTTAAAATCTACCTTGAATGTTGCCGAGATGGTCGTGATTTCTGCAACTTATATTTAAACACATTAACTTTTGCACAATTACCCTGCAATCATGTACCATGGCTTCAACAAACGTCCATCCAAGTAAGGTTCTTCGAACAGCGTCTCAAACCTCTTGTCGCACGAATCATCAACACCGTTCCAATAAATCTAAAACACACAACATTTAAGTTGTCATTTGCAAATAAATTACATTGTCGCCTAAAGTCAAGAAGAAGTCAACGGGATTTTCTTCAGAAAATTGTGCCATTGACACGGCCAAACGTCTCTGCAGTTTTGTCGACATGTAAGTTCCAATTTCGTGGCTCAAATCAAAAGAGATGCCTCCTGTGTCGCCAACGACGATAACATCCAATTGAGATTTGTCTAATGCGCATCTTGCATTGTCGCCAACACATTTAGTTCGCTCTTCATAACTCAAGCCGTGAAAGCTTTTATAGGCATTTGCGGTGAAAGACAATGAAACTTAAAAGTAATGCAATTTACTCGCAAGGATTATTTAAAAACTCACCAAACAACACCAACAAAGACTTCATTTTCAAGTCAATGGCCAAAGTGTGAAAGATTACAACTGGTTGCTTATAAACACACTCCACAGGACTTTTGCGTTCCTTTAAATAAACAAGGCGCAATTTTATCAAAAACAAGCAGTGTTTTGGCGGCCCAAAGGCAAAAATAAACAATCAGTAAACATTAAAGATTAAATTAGCACGTACTGGCCATTTTTTAGTGACTCATTAATTTTAGACGGAGGCGTTGATGCATCAAAATGACTTTGAAATAAATGCTTGCTTAATCATAAAGCTTACTAACTACAATCGGATACAATGTCTCAAGCTAACAACTTTCAAAATGCGTTTATTCGGTAACATTTATTAAATGGCTAAACGAATGGAATGTTTTGAAGATGATTTCGTTGAAATGGCCTCGTAGTTAAAATAGTTTCGGTATACAAGTATTTTAATGTGCCTAACAGACGATATTGTTGATAGATTAGTCAAATATCTTTTGTGAGCGTGGCTTTCATGACTTCTTGGTGTTCAAGATTCCCGCCTTCATCTACGTAAAATTGGGCAGTTGCTTGGTCGTGTTCCAAATGAAAACGAGCAAATCCACCCCAACCTAAAAGATCAGTTAGTTGTTTAATGGGGTGTTTAATGAGTTTGTTACCGTATCCTATGTGTCCAGTGTACTTGCGCCAAAATTTCCACCACGGAATGTTCTCTTGTCTAGGCCAACTAAATGCGAAGATTAATAATGCTTTTAAGAGCAAACTCACTGATAAACCAGACTCTCTCCATCATCCGCCATGTGTTTCGTTGAATAGTCTTTTCGAGAACCAACTCCAGAAACGATGTAATACATCGGATTTGCTGAGCCAGGATTTTCGCTCCGGAAAAGCTAAAAGCAAGCAGTAACATTTGTAAAAGTGATTTAAGATTTGCCTGCATTGAATGATCATGACCCGAAAAGTACGCAGTAACTTGATACTTTCTTAAAAGTGGGTCTAGTTTGTCAGCCAAACACTTTACAGGACCGTGAGCCGAAATGGAATGAATAGGGTAGTGTCCAACAACAAACAAGTAATCGGCTCTCGATTGCTTTAATTGTTCTTCAATCCATTGCCACTGTTCTTCGGCCAACTTTTCATTCGGTGGATCCGGTTTGTTCGGAACTTGTTTACGGGCATTCATCCAGGCAATTATAGACCGCCCGTCCACATCGACGCTATTCCCGCACAAAACAATCGTGTCTAAGAAGATGAAGTCGACTGTTCGAGGAAAAGCTATCAAATGCGTACTGCGCGCGGTAGAACAAATTAGGCATTGTCCACCTGACTAGAGTAATTTGTGTATAACACTTGAGCGGTGACATTTCCGAGCCAGTCATGATTGCCTGCGATCATATAAAATGGAACTAACAGGTTGTCTTTATCATAGACATTTTCAAATACTGTCTGAAAGTGAGATTTAAACTTTAAACCTCAGTTAATAAAACTAACTTCAAATCGTTGATCAATTACGTTGTCAACGCCCGACCAGTAAACGTTGTCGCCTACGTTTACAACAAAATCCGGCTGGCCATTCTTTGCAGCAACATTTGCCATTACGTTTGCTGTTCGAGCTTGAATTTCGGTAGGCTGGATAAAGTTCAGGAACTTGTCGCCAACATCGAGTGAAATTCCGCCTGTGTCACCTAAAAAGTTCGAGTAGTCAAAAACGCATTTTAAAGTAATGACAAACCTATGACAAAGAAGTCCAGGGAGTTTTTGTTGACTGCACATATTGTTCCTTGAGTGCATTTAATACGTTCGGACGGCACTAACGAAGAATTAACAGCGAAGATGAAGGTAAATGTGCCTTAAACAATTAAAGCATTTAAACTGCACAAAAATAACAAAATTCTTACACGCAAACACCAGCCATTTTCTGCCTTGTTGGCTTGACATAACCTAAAACGGTTGAAAATACATTAAACATAGTTTTATATAACACTTTGTTTGATCACACGCTCGGTTATCCAAAACGTCACGGAACTGCGCACATAAAATGCTCAAAGAACGTCTATGAATCATCGTTATACTCGGCTATTTATTTGAAAACGCTGTTAAACTTTGCACTTGAGCGAAAAACATGCTAGGCAACCGCAAGCTTGTTTAAAAACATTCTGGACTTGTTGAAAATTATCTATGCAAAGCTTTGTTTAAAGCCATTTCAGTTAAGTCAATAGACTGCTTTTAAATTTCACAGAGTAGCAGTGTCTACAAAGTTTTGGTAGAAGTGAGTCATCTCCGAAATCAAACGTGGATTGGTAGAACTTTTTTACAACAAAACACAATTGAACTATAACTGTAAACAGGATTAAAGCCAACTGACCAATTGTTTTCAAAGAACATCACAACAACAATAAAAGATCATCCATTCAACAAGTATTTCCACGCCAAGTGAACACGACTCAGGAATTGCTCGAGAGCATGCGCAGAGCGCCAGTAAATAGCTCATCTCCAAAAATTTTGGCGCTTTCCGCCTCGATAATTTCGAGGTTGAGTGATTCGTGGAAAACTTATTGAAAAGTTTGATCGATTCTATGAACAAATAACAACAAAGAAAGATGTCGTTGGAGGTAACAATTATTTATCAAGGAAAATAACGCCATTTGCTGGACATTCAATGTAGTAAAGCGCAAATGCATAAAAGACAGATCGATTGGAAACATGATATTGGGAAGCGCAAAGAACGCCTGTGCTGAAAGCGATGACTGGACAATAAGCAAACACCAAAAGTTGGCGAACAGTTGGAAGCTGTTTAAGAGAAGTTGGCTAACAAATTTAGAAACTCTTCGATAAACTCAAAATGAAACGAAAACTGGGACTAAACGCTAAAATTTGTGAAATACACCTGTTCAAATAATCCCCCAGTTCCGCATATTTAAATCCCACGTGCTCAGTGTGTCTGTTAAATAAAACTTCACGAATTGATAAAATTCAAATGGGATGAGTAATCGGATAAGGTTGCATAACTGAACTTGCGAAGCTCTACTTTAATCTGCTAAAGTAATAAAAGCGTTGCTTGACAATTTTAATTTCTTGTTCCTTTCAAGACCTGTTTTGGCGAATTTTTGATTTTTGAGTTACTTTTAGTTGTCTTTAATTTTTTACTTGTTGCAAAATGGAGCTTGAATCTAAACGGTAAATCTTAACGTGTTTACTGATTTTTATTTAATAATTTAGATCAGACCGCTTTTTTCCACTTGACGACCAAGATCTAGCGTGCAAATCAACTGAAGCATCACAGGGTGTGAAAATTTTCGATCCTTTCTTTGACATCAAAGTGGAGTGAGTGCAGAGTGTTTAGTAACTTGTGAGTATTGTTAACATTTTAGATCTTCACGAATTTCACTTGACGTTTTTAACACCTATTGCTCCGAGTTGACTAAGGCCAAGATTGATGATTTACTCACTTCTGTGTCAGCGAATACAATTTTTATGGGCGTTGTTGTTGAGAGCAGTGGCATCCAAAAGACAACTAATGACAAAGGATTTTTTGATTTGGCATTTGAGTGATTTGCAGGTTTGTTTTTACTTTAATTGCGTCCCAAGGTCTTTTCAAATTATTTTTAGAGTGACCCGAAAGTCAAGTTACTGGTTTTTGGCGATGCAGTTCAAGCTTGTTCGAAGATTCAAGTCGGTTTTGTTGTGGCAATTACAAATGCGGAAGCAGTCAATGACGGTGGTATCAAGTCAAAAAACAAGCATGCGAGCGCGTTGACCTTCAAAGTTACAAAAGCGTTACAGGTTATGTTACTCGGTCTTTGCCCTGACTTTGGATACTGCACGGTTTGTTTTAAAAGCAACTTTAGTTGTTATTATTCTGACTTAGGATCAGCGTAAAAATGGTGGACAGTGCACAAATTATGTGAACTTGTCTTATTCAAAAGTTTGCATGTATCATGTTCAACTTGAAGCCAGTAAATTTCGTGCTGCTCGTGGTTCATTGTCGGCTATTTCAAATGAGAATCCCAAGTCTTTGTTGGCCAGATCGCCTCGTAAGCGAAAGCGCATCAGTCCTCCACGTTCAGGAAAAAAGTCCAAAGTGATGAAGGGGTAATCAATTGCTATAGAGTTTTTTGTATATGAATTTTTAGAGAGTCGGGTGTCAGTGTGCTTCCTAATGATTCAAAAGTTGCGTCTAAAGCGGTAAGTATTAAGAATTCTTGCATTATTATATAGTCTATTTTAGCGTCTTGGTCACAAAATGATGCAAAGATTGAATGAAGAAGAGAAGGCTCAGTCTCAAACACCAATCTTAACACCGAAAAAGACATCGACTTCGGCTAACAACTTGAAAGATTTTTTGAATCAAAAGACGGTAAGTTGAAGTTTTATTTGTCACAACTAATCCCTAATGAGCGTTTAATTGGTTATGGATGAAAATTCAAAAAACAGATATGATTAACTGTGTTCAATAACAATCAACGTTTAAATCTTTAGAAGTTTGATAGAATAAAAGAAGCAGTGTTAAAAGCTGGGGCTCCACAACTTGGTCGATCAGTTCGGCAAGGAGACATGGCTGATTTATCAAGTCCGCAAAAACCTTTGAAAGGTCGTTCACCGAGAAAGCAGCCAATTAGTGTAACTTTAAATTTACACAGCCTTTAAACAAATTATTTTTAGCATACAAGTACAACGTCTCCTAAACGAAAAGTGCATTTAACATTTGGTGAAGATTCGGCGAATTATACATAACTTTAGTTGACTTGAATTCCCTATTGTCGCATAAATTGTACAAACTTGACTAGTCTTGCATAATCTTTCAGTTCTTTCAATTCTTGTTTGTGTCTGTTGTTTTTGAAGCAATTTGTTTATTTTAATAAACAAAATTAATAATTCGGACTATTTGAGAAATGACTAGTTAAGAGATCAACAGGGCATGAACAATGAGGTCAATGAAAAAGATAGGCAATAAATTAATTACATACAAAAAGATGATAACCGCAATTAGGAAGCACAGCGAAGGTGACGAGATGGAGTTGAAAATAAACCGCGAGAATACAGAGGAGGCAATTCGGGTAAAGGTAGTTGTCGTTGACCGGTCTTCTTTGGACTTTCGAACAAGTCGTCTTCACATTGTTTTGGTGGTTGAATTTCGCAAATTACTGTTTTGACTTGACTTGAAGTAGCCTGAAGAACTTTGTTATATCAACTATCCAAGAATTTAATAAAATTACCTCGTTCCAATCTTCTGCATGCCACACGATTTGTTTTAGTGTTGAACGCAACTGAGCACGTAACTCATGAAAATCGAATTCGGCTATCATCTCATTTGTTGGAACCCGGCAGTGAATTTCCTTGACCGACGATGAAAAAGAGTGACCAGTGGGAAAAATGCCATGCGTACAAAAAATGAACGCTTGTTTTAGTCGTTCGGCCTGGAAAGATTTTACAGTTAGTTGGGTGCTCCGTCCTTAAGTTGGAGTATTTGCAATGCCACCTTAAAGATGTTTAAACTCAGACTGCACTCAATTGTCATCGCGTGACACAACTTCAAAGTGACATTACAAACACTCCAGCTTAAGGACGGAGCAACTGCCAATCAGTTCAAGGAAGCCTACATCAGCAAAGTTTAAACCAAGACGGAAAGTTTTTGGATGGCTGTTGTTGACTAAAAACACCAAATTAGAAGATTTTATTTTGCTTAAAAACTTACACATTGTGTAGCCGTCGAAAACTTGATGTAACATTAAAATAATGTTTTGAGTCAATTCATCACAACTAAATTCCATGTGCAACTCGTCTGTTTGAGTTTGATTGCGTCCAATTGCCAAAAGACCCGTTTGATCCAAGCGAATGTGCAACAAATTTAGATTTCTGCTCTGAGCGCTGATTAACTTGCAAATTTTCTAAAGAGTTAAAATAGTATTCGATAAATTAATTTTAAAATTACCTTGTGGGCAGATAATGATGGAGAAGCTAACTTGTCAATGTCATCTGCTTGTTGTCTAAACTTTGGAGTTTTCTTTATAAAGTTGTTCACCGGTTCTTACCCTCGGCTCTTTTGTAAGTACATGGAATCCGGATTGAAATAACTTAAATGAAGTGAGCTTACAGTTTTGACTGAAATGGTAACGATTATTTTTAAATACTCGTTTAAAAACTAACCGTTTGTTCGGATGATCTCAACAACTTGAATTAAAAAGCTTTCATCCATTTGACAATTGGAAGCCAAATCAAATTCGGTCAACCGTGTTGCATAATTGCAAACACTTTCGATTGCTTCAGATTTAGCAGGCAGTCTAACCATTTGTCCGGACTCAAGAAAAACTAGTGCATTAGAGCCATCAGTTAACTGAAGTCGACGTGGTCTATTCCAATAAGAATGTTGCAATTTCTGTTTAATACGCCGGTTTGTCGACTAAAGTTTAAATTCGTTTGGATTTTAGAGTTGATAAAGACTCACCTGTAAACTAAAAACATCTTTTAAGTTGGAAAAGTTCTGGCAAATTTGAGCCAAGATGTGCAATGGCAATCGATCGAGTTGGCTCATTTCGATTTGAATAACCTGAATTATAGTTGTTTATATGTGAGAGTAAATAGGCCGCGTAAAATTTCGCAAAACCGTTATCAACACAAATAAACAAACACTTCCACGCAAAAAGAAAATAACAATTTTTTATAACGAAGACTCAAACAATCAGTCAAATTCAATTAGCAATTTTTGCACAAAAAGCAAAACGATTGCCCCAAAAACTTGTTTATAGTCACGAAAAATTTGAATCAGCAGCTGACAGATTACGCACAAAAAACCGATAATTAATGCGATCGTCCAAACAAAACAAATTGCTTGGCATGCAAATGCCTATCATCACCTGTTCTCCGGAATTAAATTCGCAAAAATTGAGACTCATCAACAAACACTAGTGTACCCGTTGTTTGTTCGCTGTCCCTCTTGTCTGATAAAGGAGTGATGGAGGAGCAAACGTGTCTATTTCAAGGAAATTTGTAAGAAAACGCGGGAAAGCATTGACAAGAGTCTTGATGATTGCGGATTAACAGAGAGGATGTTAATAGGAATTTGTTTAAACTTAAGAAGCAATTTTGAAAACTATCTAGAATCTCGGATTTAACAAACCAACAGAACGAGTAAGGACTAAAAAACAGCTGGATAAAAAAGGCGCCAAACTGGACAGACTCTCGCCGCAATTAAATGCACCGACATCTTAGCCCCGATCCGCTGACTAACAAAATCAGATTGTAAAGGCCAATCGGGGTACTCGCAACGCCCATTTAGACGGTGGCACTTTATAGGTGCGTTTGTACCTATGCCCTGTTTATTTGCACATTCGGGGGATCGCCGATTGCGCCACTAACAGCGCTTTTCGACTGCTTGTCAACGACATTTTCCATATGATCGGCGTTTTTGCTGGCAATAAGACAGGAAATACCTCACTCATTGGGTTTCACGTGTGCACCCTGCTCTTTAAAGATCTAGAGATGACTTCTTTGCATAAATGGATTAAATGTCGTGTTGGTAGAATATTATTTGTACATGGAGCTAATAATTGATGCAAACATATTCCAAGTTTACATAGAAGATTCGAGGTGCAAAGAATATTTGTTTTATGTTCAACTTCTGTTATTTATTTACAGTTCGGTGATTTTGAAACTCGGTGATCTTCGCCAAAAGATCGTGCCTGGAAGTGTCGTTTCGAGTTGTTGCCTGTCATAGAAATTATGTGGACTGTCGTTTTAAAGGCACCTACAGAGTGGACCAAAAAAACGCTAACACAAAAAATTGTCTGTGTTTGAAACTTTTGATTGACTTTTTTTGCGTTAACGTTTTTTGGTCCACCCAGTATGTTGTTGAAGCTCAAAATATTCTTTGCAAAACTTCCAATGCATCAAAAATTGAACAGAAAAGCACACAAACAAATTGACGGAATTTCTTTGTCTATTAACGTCATTCGAGTGATAAGACAGCAAATTAAATTGCCTGGAATCTTTGTTAATTAAACAGCTTTAAAACGCTTGCACTCAAATGTCAAGATTTGACAGTATTGCGGCAGCAGATTGCTCGTCTTTTAAGTGACAGCTAATATCTTTTACAATCTTTAATCTGATTTATGAGCGGTTAGGCGTTTTTGAGGTTGCGTAAAGGCGGCAGATGTTATGACAGAATTTTTGAAAAATCTTTAATGGCACTGTTTTAAAATTTACTATACATCCATTAACGTCTCAACAACAATTACGAAAATGATTCGTTCTTTGCTTTGGAGAAAGTAAACATCCTCTTTTCGAAGTCCAACGCCATGCAGTATTTTAAAAAGAACGGTGCTCCAAAAACCCAGTCAACAGTGCCTGTGTACAGCGGAGTTTCTTCTAAAAGGTCTAGGAAATAGCAAATATCGTCCTCGCTGGTTACGTCGCTAAAATATCCAGGTTCAATGGTGAATTCGTGTCCATTGACAGAAAACGTTAAATTCATAGTGCTAGAACAGTTATGAGCCATCCAATAAGTAGCGCCAATGTATATAAGAATGTTTTGATTCCCTGAGCCGAGAAAATACATTTGCAGAAACAACCAAACTATTGAAATGTGGTTCAAATGCGATCTAAACTTGAACCAGTTTTACAATAAATATCGTAACAAAAAGCAACCTTTTGTTTTCCCCATTCAACTGTTCCAAATTCAAAACTATCCGTTTCCAAAATCCATCCATTTAATTCACTTTTAATAAACGGCATTGCCATTTGATCACAGTTCTTTGTATTGATGCCACCAATTGTTATGACTGATGCCGGCAAAGACAATCCAACAATAGGCGCTGCTATTAAACTGTCCAAAAAAGCTCTGTGAACCCAATGTGTTTCTGTTTGATTTGCTGAATATGTGAGATTTGTACAACGTAACTTTTTAAAGCTAACTTAATCCCAATCCCATAATTCCACCTGGAGCATCATAGAATGAAGAAATTAAAAGTCTGCTGTCCAACGATAAACCGCTCACGATACTTGCATTTTTAATCAAAAGTCCGTCTTTTGTTTGATTACCAAAATGTAAGCGGTCTTGAACGCGGTCTCCAATTAAATCTCTATAGTTCGACAGTGTAAATGTCCATCTTAATAGTTTGATTTAAACAATGCCAATTTAAAGCTTCAATGACAAACCGCTCTTTTTCAACATTTGTGATATTAGGTTTCGTGTAGCGTTTTGTATTCGTGCCACAAATCAATTGCAAATCTTGTAAAGTGTGTTTTTCGCATAGAGGATCACAATAAGCACCACGAAACAACGCTAAAACACACAGTAAATAATCTGCAAATATTAAACTTACTATCTTTACAATATGGTTTGCATCCCGTCTATTTGTTGTCCGCATCTCTCGTCAATTAAAACAATTTCTGGAACTCGAAAACTTAAAGCACAAATAAAAACGTCTGTCTGGTTGCTCACCATCAACTGCAAAGCTGGAAAACTTTTGATGCTTTTATACTGCAAGTTATTTGTACCTGGACTCCACATTCCTCTGTGTTTTGAGTATAATACATTTACATCGTATGTTTTTTGTCCATTCAATGCAATTCCGCACAAGTATTGAGAAAAGAAAAGACAATAAATGCCAAATAGTCTATTAAACATCTTGAAAATAAACGAGAACGTGCACCAAATCTTATCAACAAAGCAACTTCTCCCACTCAACGACAACCGTGCACGTTTAAATTCAAATGGATTATAAGATTAACTAGCAATCGATTCACCCAGTCTAAAGGGCACAGAAATTGGTCTTTTTTGTGTAGCTTTTGAAAAGTGATGTAAGAAGGTGATTTTTGTATTCTTTATCTGCAATTGAGGTTGGATGGATCGCCTCATCACTAAATCCAACAACCTTTCAACAAAACAGTGCGTCAAGTTCAGTTGCAAAGCGTCAAAATCGCCTGAAGTGGAGATGCGCGCCTGTTCAACAACAATGTGAGTGAACAAAAACACTTGTGGGTGAAAGTTGAAAAGTCAGTAAGTTGAGCGGATTTTTGGCGATTATTTTCAATTGCACTTGGCACTTGATTTCTGGATGATTAATACTGTTCTTAATAAGTTTAATAGACGTTGATTTTGGTCAGCTTTTTGCAGTCGTTGTTAGTCACATGTGAATGGAATACGTTTGGCGAATCTCGCCGAACCTGTTAATGTCGAAAGTCTCGAGTGAGCAGACGAATAAACGCGCTTTTTTGTAAAAAAAGCTAATCAATTTGCACGTTGGTTGTCTTAAACTTTGTTTTGAAGAGCAGATAGGAAGGCAGGTAGTTTTCCAAAGTGATCCCATTTTTGTTATTCAAATGCTGAAACTTCAATATAGTTCGGTTTGTTTACAAAAAATGCGCAGATTAAAAGTCATATGGTTTGGTGTGGTGTTTTGGTAGTTTTGCTTGGAATGTGTCGAAGTGATCAAACGTTTCTTGATCGTCTTGTTGATTTTAATTCTCCAGTGTTTACAACTTATGGCCTTGAACTCAAAACTTGCATTGCTTTTCGATTGCTTGTGATTTTTATTAGTTTGCGTTTGCTTAAATTTGAAGCAATTTGTAAAAACACTATTGTTTACCTGTCTGTTCGTGGTAGCGATGAACCCGCGCTCAAAATGAATTTCACGGTCAAACGCGCTACGATTGGATTATTGTTGATTTGGAACAGGTTTTATTCGCCGTACTGAGTGGACTTTCGCTTACAGAGGGAGCGGTCATTTGTGAGCTTTTAAAAAACATGTGAAGTTTGAGAGCAGCGCTTATATTAATTGCGTGCATGTATTGAATGCCTTTACAATTAAACACCTAACTATTTGACAATCAAAAGTCTTATCTCGTCTGCTTTGTGTATTGATCTTCCAAAACAAACTCGAAGAATTTGTGTAATAAAGACGCTGCTCATTAGCGAACAAAGCACAAGTGTTTTGTTCATTTAAAAGTGGGCGGATATGCGCGGGAAACAACAATAATTTTCTTGACATGAAACGAAGCGCCCACTCATTCTCAACTTTTTAAAATTATAAATGAAAACAGGCATAATGTTTGTAAGTGTTTAAAGTGTGTTAACGTTCTTTGCGACTAAGTATTTCTGGTGCTCGAACCAATTAAATCTACAAAACTCTCATCCTCGCCATTAAAGCACCTTGCTTAAAACAAAAACCATCCGCTTTTTCGCAACGAATTGCATAATTGTCGCGCCTCCTTTATTCCCATCTAAAGTCAAAGCCGGTTCTTCACGTTCCCCTACCTTAGATTTTTCGATTGGTGAGGCGAGCACCCTCTCCATGTGGTTGAGTGATTAAAAAACGAAATTTGCGCTCATCAATTAAGTTTAGCAATTTGTTTTTACATTCATAACATTCAATCATAACTTGCATAGAAACTATTTTTGATTCTATTAATGTAATCATGTTGTCTAATTAAACTCTTATGTATACGCCGGTTTTTGGTTGAGGAAACGTAATGTTTGAATGTTTCTGCGTGAGCAAATTCCTTTCTGTTAATTGATAATGAATGCAAGTTTTACTGTTTTTATTTGAACAGTTAAGTCAAATGACATTAGTAAGTTATGCAACTGATAAAAGTAACATTCTTACTTCCTTGCCGTTCAATTAAAAACTACATTTCGTGCCACTTTTACAATGTTCAATATTGATTGTTTGTTTTAGATGTTGTCGCCGCCCATCAACTGTACTTTCCAGGAGAACAATAAAACTCCAAAGGATAAAATAAGCATTAGCAGCAACGAGGATTTGAATGAGTTGCCAAAGAAACAGAGGTGAGAGATTAATGTTTGATGACTTTAATTGATAAGCGCAAAAATCTTAAACTTCTAACGTCTGTTTTGACAGCTAAAAAGGGCAAATTAATTTGTAGTCACATTGCTTTGTTGGTTCTCGATATGTCGACTCGACCATTATCAGTGCAGCGTCATAAACGAAAAATTTGGACTCGAAAATGCTACCAAAGCAGCAATTAAATGTGGTCGACTCGACTTTGAACGTTTCTTGTTTAAGAATTTGAATTTGAAAGTTTACTCTTTAAAACATTAAACAAATTGGAACTTGTTTCCGCTTCAAACAGCTTTTGGTGTTTGTTTTTAATTTGGAGAAATTTTTACGATACAGTTGGACAAACAAGAGTTTGTTGTTCTGGATCATTTGGAAATTTCGCCCGCACCAATTCGAGACCAATTTTGCAAACCTATGCAATCCAATTTAAATTTATTTATTTTAGGAACTCAATGTCAAGCAGCAGCGGAGCTGGAGATGCAACCAGTCTTAAATCCTGGCACAGCT
This sequence comes from Aphelenchoides bicaudatus, assembly GCA_024699845.1. Classification (NCBI taxonomy): domain Eukaryota; kingdom Metazoa; phylum Nematoda; class Chromadorea; order Rhabditida; family Aphelenchoididae; genus Aphelenchoides; species Aphelenchoides bicaudatus. Next base: position 4,127,698 of record JAMPIN010000002.1, on the reverse strand, counting down.
TGAGCTCCGAAGAATCTTCTCATATTACGGAATTGCGCGAGCGTCTGGGCGCTAAGCTTCTTGAAGCGACGCCTTTGTACAACGACGACCATTCGTGAGTAATTAAAAAGCTGTTGCGTAAACAATCACTTCAATTTAGGCTTTTACGCTGGATTCATGGCTGGGACGCTAAATTTTCTGAAATCGTGCCGCGCTACCAAAAAGCTTCTCAAATATTTGAAGCACTCGGACTCAACGAATTGGACTTTGAAACGCCAGATGATGTGAACGATTTTGTTGGAAACATGTATCCAGCATCCGAATATTTTGTGGGCGGATTGATGGGATACGACAATCATGGAAATGCCATTGTGGTCCAATCAGTTGGTCAAATTGCCCCAAAGCATTTAGTGCATTGCGGCAGAGTGAGTGACGTGTTCTACTTGAGCATTGTCGAAGCAGTTCTGACAATGAAGCTAATTAAACGTCAAGAGAAGAAATACAACCGTCGCCTCGGCATCATTGTTATGCTTGATCTAGATGGGTTGTGCGTTGATCACATCATGCCACAGACAGTAAAAGTCTACATGAACCTGTTGAAGCTTTTACAAGACTTGTTTCCGGACGTTGCACAAAAGATTTGTATTATTAATGCACCTTCGTTATTTGCCTCTGCTTATAACTTAGTCAAACCAGCAATTGCTATGAAGAGTCGTCAAAAGATCCGTGTTTTAAGTCACACATACAAAGAACAGCTTTGCGAAGAGCTCGGCGCTGAAAACATCTATCCACATTGGGGTGGAACAAAAGTCGCGGTGCGAGGTCGTGAAGACACAGGTATGCTGTAAAGATCATGTCCATCTTAATCAATTTAATTCAGGTACACTAAGGATGGGTGGCATTCCGCCAGAAAGTCTGCGCTATATTCCGCTAAACAATCCACATCATATTGATGATCTCAAGCTGACTAAAATAAACGTTCCGGCACGCTCGACGCGTTGCATTGAAGTGGAATGCGCACAAGATGGCCATACTTTGAATTGGTTTTTCCATTCAAGTTCCGACGTTGAATTCAGTGTCTTCTACAAAAACGAGAAAGAAGAAGAGCATTTGGTAGTGCCGCAGTTCCGAGTTCACACAAGTTATGTTCCAGAGGTGTGCATTAAATGCTTTTAACTAACTGACTAAATTCTAATATCTTCAGTACAACTCGGTTAAATGCCGCAAAGCTGGAACTTACATTCTTTGCTTCGACAACACATTCAGTACGTTCTTCAGCAAAGACGTCCGATATCATGCACATTGTGTAGATCCAAACTGTAGCGAGGAAGAAGAAACGGGAATTGATTGTGTAGAAGCTTTGGGTGCATAATTTAGTAGAGAAATAAAGTATTAATCTATTTGCGAAACAATAACAATTTATTTCAGTTAACACAAAGCATAAGATCGTTTAAACAACAAAATATTCTTACTATCTAGGCAGCTATATAAAACAATTAAAATCAACAACTGGAGCCGAGCACTTTAAACTCCTCGCTTAAGTAGAAACAACAATATTATTTAAATCAACAATTATTAACACTCCTAAGCATTTCCGTTCATCGACGATGCAACAAATTAGCGAGACTCAACTTTTTGACGTTTGCAACATTTCGAATAGTCAAAGAGATTCTAGTTTTTCTAGGGATCTCAGTGCCGACTTTTAAACTGTTCGAACGGTTGAAAACCTTTTCTGTAACAACATCTTTTGTGGTTTCTCGAATTCCATGAAGCAAGCCGTAAGCACTGTTGTTAATAAGCACTAAACTTCTCGGTTGCAAGAAAACTGATCCAACGTAGCGCTCGGAGATGTCGATTTTAGTAGCTCCTTCAACAAGTGGCGTATAAAAGTCCAAGAATGTGCTTCCTCCCAATGAAATTGTGGAAATCAATTGAGTAAACGCAGGACCGTCAGTGTGGGGCATTATTCCCTGTCCAGTCAAATACTCGTTGATTAGGACATGATTTGGGCGAGATTCTTTGGAAAACGCATTTTCAACGGACATTATGCGATCAATAATTGCTTCCAACCACTCAGGTAACGGTCCATCTGAGATTAGTCCGCCTTTTGCAACCAAGCCACCCCAATTTTGTAAACGTCGGTTCTTTAGGTAGTCCCACTTTGGCTTCGGTGCTGCGTAGACGTGTTCTAACAACAACTTCTCCTCCTCTTCGCTTACAAAGTTTGCGATGTATCGAATAGAACTTGGAGCATTTTTAACCACAAAGTCGTCGGCATTCAAATAAGCAATAGGTTTGGTAGCTAAAAGACAAGAATAATTACATCTAGCAAAGCTTATTTTGAATCCTATTACAGAAGATAACAAATTGACTTACGTGATGAACCCGTTGATGATGACGATTCAACGTCTCCGCTCATTTTGCATGCCTGAAAATAAACAATTAACTTATAAATTCGAAGTTTAAAGAATAAAAGTTAACGCAACGTGTTAAACGTAAAATTCAAGCAGAAACTAAAAATCCCAAACAAAAAATCCGAAAAACATTAAATTTATTATCCGAAAAATAGCCCGGCAGACTGCGCCCGACCTTATGCAATAAACGAATTCAAACTAAATACTTTTGGCTACAGTAAGTTGCTTTACGCATCAAATTAATCTGCTCAGCACATTCTGTTAAACACATTCTTTTCAATAACAAACTAATCGACAATTAAATAGTTTAAAAACATTTATTCATTCAAAGTTGTTCAAAGTTAGCTAAATGAAAACAAAAAACGAGATTGATTTGTTAAATGCGTGATTATGTTAAAGCGAACCATTATGGCCGATTTGTGTGTGAACAATTAAGTTAATATAAATTAGATTATCAACATTAAATAGAATCGATTCTGGTCAACAGCGGACTTTTAAGTGTTTCTGCTCTCGATAATCCGCGACGAAAGTGTCGTCTTTCAGTTCCGGATCCCAACTAAAATAATTTATTTGAATGTTTAGGTAATTTGATTTTACCGAAACTGCTTTGCTTTGACGTCTTGACGCAACTGCCGCTGGTGGTCCATAGTCATCTTTAATGTCGGACAAACCTTCCACCGGTTCCTTCTTAAAGTCAGCCATTCGAAGATCTAGCAAGTCGTTTACAAAGTTGAAGAACTCGTCTTCTTCCGTTGGTTCTTCTTCGATTTTAACTGGTGTCTCCAAAGGCTTTTCTTGTGCAGCAGCAGCCGTTCTTTGCGTCTGCATTTCCTAAAATTAAAGTTTAACCACATATAAGCAAATATTAAGTACGTCATCAATGTATTTGCTGATTCGATCGTCTTCTTTTGGCAGTTGAGGAGAAGTTGTTCCATCGGAACTCAAAGTTCGTGCCAATCGAAGGGATACATTGTATTCGGACCTGGAATGCGTATTATTTAAACGTCGTTGCAGTTTTTAAAAAACAAGTCCGAAAAACTTTGAGCAAACATCGACAAACCACTCCCTCTTTGACTATTTGTCGCGGCTTTGGTCTTGCAGCGAAATTGATGATGACTTGAATTTTCGTTGAACTCAAATTTTGCCGGCTTTATTTATTCTTTGATAAGTTCTAAGTTCTTTGTGTTTATTCTTGTCGAAAATGGGCACCGAAGCTATGGAAGTTGACCCGTCTCCGTCGAAAGACAAACAAGAAAAAGAGAAGCCAGCAGCGGAGAAGAAAGACGTTGATTTAAATATCATCACATTTGAGAGTTGGTTTTACTGTTTTGGAGTTTGGATTCTAAGGCTAAATTGTTTAGATATGCGCGAGTGGTGCAATCAGCTTGAACGTGGAGACACTCAAATTGTTGGCCGAGTTCTCCAGCTACTGAACCGCACTCGGAAACAGCTGAACACGGACTTGCTGTCTAAGCTTTGCAATACCTACTTATACGCATCTCCAGCTCTAAAGAAGCAGCTTATTTCTTGGTTGCCGGTAAAGCCATCAAGGTACACTTTTATTCTAATAGTCGGCCAATTATTTCCATCGTTTAAGCAGCGAATCGATGGAAGTTGACGGTGCACGCACTCCAAACACAGCCAAGTCGGCAAGCGGAAGCCAAGCACAGAAAAAACAACAGCCAGTTCGAAAGACTACGCCCGTTCCCGAGTTGGAATTGTACATTCACTTGTTGGTTCTTTTGCATCTTACCGATGAAAAGAACTACGAATTGGCGTTGGTCTGTGCAAAAAACTTCATCGAGTATGCCGAAAAGTACGACAAACGTTTGCTAGATCCGTTTTTGGCCAAAGGCTATTTCTACTTGTCATTGATTTCTGAGCACACTGGAAGAATCGAGACTTTGCCGCTGTAAGTTTAAAACAAATTGTGCATTTTAAAGCTATCTGTTTTTAGGATCTTGAACAGTCAATTGCGTTTTGCCACTTTGCGTCGTCAATACGAATTGCAAGCCACCTTGATCGTCTGCTTGTTGCGCGTTTACCTCCAACTGAAAAACTTTGTGCCGGCAGCCAAGCTCGTCACTAAAGTGCAGTTTCCCAGAGACAGCAAGCAACAACAACTGGGCTCGCTTCTTCTACTATGTTGGTCGAATCCGCGCTCTTCAACTACAATATGCCGAAGCAGCTCAATTCTTCCAGCAAAGTTTGCAGAAGGCGCCTCAAGACTCGGCCATTGGTTTCAAGCAGAATGTTCAAAAGTGGATCGTTGTGATGAGCTTGCTTCGTGGCGAGATTCCAGAACGTTCCATTTTCCGCGCAACTGTTCATCGTGTCACTCTTCTGCCCTACTTGAATTTGACACATGGTAGTGTTTGGCTATAAGTTAACATTTAAATATCTTTATTTAGCTGTTCGTCTTGGCGACATTGCTCTCTTTAACAAAGGTTTTGGAAAAGTACTCGAATGCTTTTGAGGCAGATGAGACACTGACCTTGATTGTTCGTCTACGTCAAAATGTCATCCGCACAGCTATTCGTCAGATTTCTCTTGCCTACTCTCGCATTCCGATCAAGGAGATTGCAGCAAAGTTGCAGGTAATAATAGCTTAAGACTTTCAAAACTGTTTAAACTTTTTTGATTATTTAGTTGCCTAATGAAGCCGAAGCCGAGTATGTCATTGCAAAAGCCATTCACGACAAAATAGTCGACGCAATCATTACTGTTGATCCGAAGACCTCTAGTCACTACATGCAAACTGTCAACGCTGAAGATATTTACCGAACTACCGAGCCACAATTCGCTTTTGACACTCGAATCCGTAACTGTCTTGATCTTCACAACTTAGCCGTCAAAGCATTGCGCTACCCCGAGAACAAAAAGCAAGATGAAGGCAAAACTGAACAACAACGAGAACGAGAACTTCTTGAACTGGAGCTTGCCAGCGAAATGCCCGACGATGACGACGAGTTCTAGAGCATATTTGATGCTGTTGCGTGTAACCTATTTATAAATTCTTGTGTAATCAAGTGTGGTTGTTTTAAGATTTGTATGTTATAAATATCTGTATTTGTTGTGGACTGGAAACTCACTTGCGTCTCTCGCGTTCATTAACCTTTTTAAGAGCATCTTGAATGGCAATTTTGTGATAAGCTCTGGAAAGAAGTTGATTTATAAGTGACAAACAGACTTTTAACAAATTACCGAACAATTTCCGAAGCATCATAATCGCATTTCTTGGTGTCTCTCATTCTAAACAAAACTTTGAGTGCATTTAAACTAATATATCTTTACAGCATTGGTTTTAGCATCTTCGCCTAAAACAATTGCATTTACTAAAACAATATGTTTGAAAGAACTTGCATTTAAGTGTTCGAACCATTCTTTTACGCGGTACTCGCCGTGATGTGCAAGAATATCTTCAATGCCCGCCATAGTGTAATCAAAGTATTTTGCCAGGACACCTACACACAAAAGTTGTTAAAAACTAGCATGATACTCAAGACACTTACATTCAGCCATTGACTTCTGGGTTTCTTCACACGTTTCAACTTTTAAAAGCGTTAACAGCGGCTTAATTGTAGTTCCTTGTATGAAAACAGTCGAGAAGATAACCACAATTGTGGCAGTTGTGAAGATTGATTTGCCCGCAACAGAATCCGGCACCGAACTCAAAAGACCGAAGGCAATTGCACCTCGAAGGCCTCCATAAGCCATGATGAACTGATCTCGAAATGTGAATTTCTTGGCCCGGAAAAAGTTCAGCACAAAGCATTGAATAAAAACTCCACTTGCTCTGCACAACAAACACGCAACTAAGGTAATTCCAATAAACCAAAGATCCCAGTGCAAGTTTGAAGTAGCTGTTGATCTAAACATTAAAGTGTTAACAGAATTCTTGCTTTTTCAAAACTCACAAGCCAAGAAACATGAACACTGCTGTTTCACTGGACTGCGCTAGCATTTTAACAAAGTATTTCACTGAAGATGCGGCTTCTTCGGTTATATTCCCTTTCACGTATTGTTTCATAGCAATTCCACAACAGCAAATCGCTAAGATTGCTGACAGTCCAAACAACTCCGCCGTCAAATAAGATAAATAAGGAAATACGAAAACAAAAAGTGGACCAACAATTCTGACCCGTTCAGTGTATTTGGTTGACAATGCGGCAATAATGGCAAAAAGAACTCCAATTAATGCTCCGCCTAATGCAACTGCAAAGAATGACCAACTAAATTTGAATATGTGCAAAGCAGACAAGTTTGGAGCGCCAATAAGTGTTACTCGTTTGAATATTTGAAATAAGACTGCAGCGATTCCGTCATTAAACAAAGCTTCACCGAACACAATGATAAATAGGAATTCGTTTACATGTATTTCCTCAAACACCGTGATTACAGCGACTGGATCCACTGCAGAGATCAACGAGGCAAATAAGAATGCTTCTTCTGGTTTAACTTAAAAAGAAGCATTGTTTAAAGCTAATAAATTAGTTTGTTACCATGAACTGTGTAGAAGTCGTAATAGCCAAAAACAGCCAAAATAATGCCTATAGTCAACGTATTCCAGATAGTTCCAATTACGGAGAAGATCATAATTGACCAGAAGTTGTCGAACAAGTTTTGAATTGGCATGAAATAGCCTAAAATGTCTTTAATTCATTTTACCTTTTAAAAGCTCACCGGCATCGAATATAATTGGAGGCAGCAGAAAAAGAAAGAAAACTTCCGATGGCAAATAAAACACATGATGAAGAACGCCAATAAGTTTCAAACCAAATCCAAGTACTAACCCAACTGCAATTAACAAAGCCGAATCCGGCAAAGCACTGTTAATTCGCTTGTTTGCGTGAAAACCTGTAAACAAAATTGATTTAATTTCTTAGTTTTACAAACACACCGATCTTAGCAAAGCTGGCAATAATGAGCCATAAGCTAACCAAATAAGGAGACTCAACATGTTTCCAATTTAGCCCAATGATCTAAAAAACACAAAATCTATCGATTGCATCAATTTAACTTACATCCGCACTGACTTCTTCACTGTGGCCACTGTTGCTTGCATAAATTGATCTTGCAAATAGAAATGCAACCAATAAAGCCAAATAAGCTGTCCACTTGTTTATTTTCGGCATTTCTGGCTCACAAGCTCATGCCAACTCGCAAATAACCCTACAACAATAGTTAAAGATTTAATCTAATAAGTGAGCCATAAATTGAGTGGGACGCACTAGACACAAAGTAATCAAACAAGTTAACTCGGCTGCTCTTTATTATCTTTTTTGTTTTTCGAAAACATTTTTCTTCTAATTCTTAAAGAACGACGTTTTTTATGAATCAAACAAAGTATGAGTGTGTTCTTTGCGGATCTTAGAATACAAAAGTTTTCAGCAATTTGAACGCCAATACACGAGGCACACCCAGTTGTGCAAAAAATTTAAGACCGATTTAAAAAGTGAAAATGCAAGATTATATTGAGCGTTCCGCGCCAGTGTTTTAATGAACTCATTCAACAATCAGTTGTTTCAAACAATGGGTTTAGTTTTAAACTGAGCGCAATTATACTTGTGAAATAAAGATTTCACGACGTAAATATGTGCATTCAGCCAGAAATCCGCTCTTGTGAGTCACCAAAAAACACGCAGTTACATCAACTCCACAAGTCATAAGCCGTAGGCCAACAAAAAGAAACTAATTACTCAAATTAGCCGGCAAAAGAATAGCAGAAGCACGCGAGCAATTCGCTCCAGACGTTTGTTGCAATTTGATGTGCGCAGGAAATTTCTTTGACAAGCTGGCAAAGATGCCGCTTTTGAACTCTATTGTTTGCAAAGAAATTTTAATAAGTTCAGAACATAAAAGTGACGGTTTATCAAATAAACAAAACTTCCTCGTTCCACTCGAAAGCAAACATTTGAACTTTTCAATTCATCAGTTTTCGCTCTTTACCGTCAAAAAACAAGCCATTCAATTGAGAAAGCGTTTAACTGGCCGCAGCTCCATTCATGGAGTTTTGACAAAGCGGGAGAAAGCGCATCTGGGAAATTGATATTTGGGTTTTCTTGCCAAACAGCGCAACGTGTTCGACGTCTTGTTTGTTGGCGTTAATCCAAGTCTATCGGCACAGTTCTTTAATACTCTCCAGCAACAAGGTGAACTTTTGATGTCTTTTGTGCCAAAACTTCGAAGTCTTTTCAAATAAATAAACGTCTACAGCCGTCAAAGCGCAAAAACTGTGGCCCAAAAAGGTAAATATTTGAGTTGATGACACCGGCAAAGAAAAGGTATTAGTTGAAAACTAAAGTCTCTTCTCAAAGGTGTGTACGGATTTTGAAAACGTGAATAGCGAGCAAATTTTCAGTCAGAGGCTCTTTGAAATCATTTTACGCAACAAATCTTCAAAAGTAAACAACTACAAAAAGCACCGAAATTGAGCGCTTTTCTAGAATTTCAAAAATTCCTTTAAACGTCACAACCAACAAGTAAAATAAATCAATCAACTGGAGAGATCAACGCTCCAAAAGCATCAAACATCCCGCAACATAAACAAACGCCATGTCTGTTGTCCGCCTCTCTAAAATCAACAAAACAGCAGCAAAAAGGAAACTAAAATCGGCCTGGGAGTTTCGAGGAGCAAGTCGCGGACAAAAAGAGCCAATAGAATAAATCAAGTTTGGCTCGTGAAAAGAGTTAGTTCGGCATGGAGTTGATTATCGTTGAGTGGCTGCTTGTTTGTTTCGGGTCGTTTAACACTAAAACGAGCATTCTGGAGCTGTTTATTATGAAAACATGTGCCGAATGTTTTTATTGATAGGAGCGTTTTTCCAATTAGTAGTGTTAATTTGTTTCGGGGATCATTGAACTAGTTTGTTTTTAGGCGAAAAACTTCCAGCGAAACATCTGAAAGTGTGGAAAAATCCGTGTATAACAATGTAAGTTACTAAGGAAACCTTATAAGTTTAGCAGATTAACAATCACATTCCAATACATTTATTAGTTTTTAATTAACATATTTAAACATCATTTAAAATCATAGTTTTTACTCGCATGCAAAAGACAAAAACATCAAGTTTGCTTTTAAACTCCAATTACAGACATTTTTTAAATCACACCTTTGCGGAAAATTCTTCCACGAAATTGCTTAGCAACAGTGCATTTTAAAAGTGCACCGAGCAAGTGCCAAAAGTTTGGATGCTCATTTTGGTGCTGCTCTTTGATTTAAAAGTGCCAAACAATGTGCCAAACAACGTGTTTTTATGCAGAGCTTTAAAACAACTTTATTCAGTGAGTATCAATGTGTAATTTGTACATGAGTTTTTGTAACGACGTGGAGTATGCAAGTTAAATTCTAACATTTACAAAATCTTCCGGTGTTAAATTGTCATTCAAATCGGCTTGTTCCTTTTCGGCAAGCACATCTTCTACTTTGTTTTCAAACTTTAAATCCGAAGCGGCAATGTCAATTGGATGAATTGTATTCGGTTCATGGGGTGCAGTCTCGATTGCCCATTTTCGTGATGTTCCTTCGGCGGTAAAGTCAAAAAAGACAATTGCAACAACGACTATGACGCTAATTGAAATTAAAATGGCTGCCCACTAAAGTGTTTGAATGTACATTATCTTTCATTTTAATGATTACCTGGCTCCGAGTGTTTTGAGGCGCAAGTAGTGCTACCAATCCAGGGAGGATTAAAACAATTAAACTGTTCGTGAATTGATGAAGTGCCATAATGATGTGTGCAAAGCGTCCAGATATCTGAAGTGTTTTTAGAATGTCAAACATTGTTAGGAAACGCTTTGTTTAACTTACCAAATGACAACTTTTGATTACTCCAACTGCGTTTAATCCACTAAAAACTATCGCTCCTGTAAACAATGCCTGTGCAGCTTTGGGATGACCAGAAGGAAGAAAAGCTAATGTGGTGAAGCATCCAGCCATACAAAACTGCGAGACTGTAGCAAACAAGATGACTCGCCATTTTGCATTCAAAAATGGCAAGTGATCAGAAAGGGGTCCTGCTAAGAACTTTACTCCAATACAAATGATACTCGGCAAGGCTGCTGCAAAGCCAGTGTGTTCAACGTCAAAGCCGAGCACTTTGTTTAAATAAGTTGGGCCGTACTGGATGAAAACGTTGTAGCCCAAATTTGAACTAAGCACGAAACGATGCATCCGATCACCGCCAAGTCTATAAAATGGTTTTTTTAGATCTGAATGTTTAAGTTACCGGTGAATATGTGCTTGTAAGGAATCGGCAATTTTTCTCCTTTTTCCAGAACACGAACAAACTTGTCTTTTTGTAAAACACTTAATTCCTTAGCAGAGACATTCGGATGCAATGCCGCTGAATCTCGATAATAAGCGAAGAACATGGCAAATAATCCAAAAGTTAGTGCGCCTTGTAAATAATATACTCCGGACCATCCATATCGACTGCTACAGAAAGCAGCAGAAATCGGCATTGTAAAGATACTACTCAGTTGTAGGTGGATTGATAACCATGCAACATATAATCCCATTCTGTTAACCGTGCTCCACTCAGCGACTATTGATCCCATGCTCCTTAAAGCGTATTGTTAATTTAAATATTAAAGTTTTTTGTATACGGGTAACTTGTAGCGACGGAGAAGCCTTGAATCACACGCATTGCAAACACAAAACCGAATCCCCAATTAACTGACACAGGAATCGCAAGCGTTGAAAGAGAAGACAAAAGTCCATAAACTGTGAAAGTGTTTCTAATTCCGAATCTGTGCGAAAAGTAGCTAATCGGTAGCGTTCCCATAATTGTACCAATTGCCAACAGCGGAAAATAACAGTGATTGTTCGTGATTTGAATACAAAACTTTGGCATCTAAACTTAACTGCCTTTAAAAGGAATGAGCTTTAAACACCCAACCTTTGTTGACAGTTCCATTTAAAAATCGGTAATGCTCGCCAGGTTCTAACATGCAAATAACTGTAAAGTTCATCGCAATTGAATTTCCGACCACTAAAGACAAGCAACACGTGGAAAGTGCAAAAATTATTAGTCGAGTGTGATCGAAACAAAAAATGCCGTTTTGCTTTTCAGCCAAACACAGATCATTCTTTTCAATGGTCGCCAACGACATTCGTCTGACATCTTGAGCACTTTTGACTTGAATTGCATTCGGCATTATGCTTGCTACAACTGAAGATTGTTCTACTCTTTAAAAGCACTCAAATCGGTGTCGGATGAGTGCAAGTTTTGAGATAGCGGTCGAAAGTTACCGGTAACTGCAGTTATTTCGTTCCCAGAACAGCCAAACAAGGAACTTTTACAATCTATGAACTCCTTGTGGTGTCCAAGGCAATTTGCGTCTTATCGATTGCTTTAGATTGTAGTGAGTTTTGTAATAAATGCACTTACACACGCGTCGATCTTTCAAAAACTTGCTTCTTTGGAGTTTTATCAATTTGAGGACAAGCTCTTTTATGTGCATTTACGCAAGATGAGGTCGATCATAATGATTTTGGCTGATTGTTGAAATTGCCAACAAAACCTTTAATTGGTTTGTGGAAGTTTCCAATAAAGTCGATTAGATCAATTAAATCTATTAAACCGATGTTTAAAATGTTTATAGCTAATGTCCATGACATGATTTCACTTCTTATTCAATGAATCATCTATTGTCTCCGATTTTCTATTTGTTTCAAAGACTGCACCGAAATGTTCGTGGTTCGCAAACAAACACCCGATGCGTCATGTTCCGTTTGTTTTCTGTGGTCAGTTGTTTAAACTTTTGCTGTAAAGTGGTGCGTTCTTTCAACAAACTACAAATATGGTCATCGGTTAATTAGTTTAAAACAAATCCAAAACTGTTGATCGGAAACAATGTCTTCAGCATATTCACCCGTTGATCCAGCAATTCAACAACAACCGCAAGATGAAGCAGAAAGAAAACGCCGAGAGGCTGAAAATAATTATCTTTGGTGTTGCTCGTGTAATGATGATAGCGATTGCTGTATAGAATTATTTGCGTACTGCTGTTACGGACTATTCCGAGTAAGTTTTTTACTAACTAACTCCAATAATTGATATTTTTAGTGCTTCTTTGAATGTTGCTGTTCAGACGATTCGGACTAATTTATTCGATTACTTATATTGTTTGTTAAAGAATAAAAGTTTCGATGTTTATAGTTTGAAGCTTTGTGCTATGTAGTCTTTCGAATCAAACATCAACTTTAAGTTAAATTGTTGTTTAAAGGGAACTTATAGTGTTTAGTTAGACATTCTCTGCCAGCGCAAATTGTTGAATTTCGTAAGTTTATAAAGACGCGGTAGTTGCGCACAAAACGCCTAAGTGGTAGAGTCGTGGCCGCCAAATCCTCGCGTGCGTTTGCTTAAAGCCGAATAAGTGTGTTTCGAAATTCTTGCGTAGATTCGTTTCAACGCATCGGGTTTAAAGCGCCTTGCTAAATTGTAAAACTTTTTGAATTTTAGCTTCACTTCCGCAACTTCATACTCAATGGCCAATTCAAATGCAATGTACACAGAAGATGAGTTGATTAAGAAAGAAAAGGAGAGAAAACACCAGCAAAATAACCAATCAATTTCCGATCATGACTACTCGTGCATTGATGTAAGCTTTTTAGCTTCTAACTATTAAAAAGAAAGTATTTAGGCATTTTTCGACTGCTGGAGTTCTATTGTTGAATGTTGTTGTCCAACATCGAATCGTCGCAGCAGCTGGAATCACTACTCAGGCGGAGATACAAACAACTTTTATGATTACTCGACTAATGATTCTGGATATCATCACTCGACTAACGACTCCGGAAATCATTACTCGACTCACGACTCCGGACATCACGATTCTGGACATTGTGCAGTAGATTCAGGTGGATTTGATTCAGGCGGATGTGACTCGGGCGGAGGAGACTGTGGCGGAGGCTGTGACTAAAACTATCATGTAATTCAATAATGTTGTAAATCCAGCACTTAAATAAAGCAATTCGATTTTCAACACAATTGCACGTCATTTTAAAGCTCCATGAATCAACAACAAACAAATAAATTTCTTGACGTTGCTTAACCGTACAAACTGTACTTATCTGCTATGACGTTTCGTTTAGTGCATTTTAAGTGATAAAGGACGATATGTTCATATTTATAAATGCATCAAAACGTGCTTTCTCTTCAATTTCATTTGAATACTAATTTGACTTTGGAATGGCTTCAACAAACAATTCGGCACAATTTTGCTCCAGGCCGCCTGCTGTTTCCGTGATCACAACTCAGCCGCTATCTAAGGAGAAGCCATCTTTAAAAAAAAGTAATGGAACTGGAAACTGTGGTGTAGGTCCAGTTAATGTTGCCCCGGAACCGATTTGCTGTGATGGCTCTTGCGGTTCATGTAGTTGTTGCCCAGGACATCATCACTGTCATTGTGGAAGCTGTGCTAATTGTGGAAACTGTGCTAATTGCGGAGATTGTGGACACGCCTGTCATGCATTGATTCATTGCCTTGGTTTGTGTGCTTTCTCTCTCAGCGCTTGTTCATGTTAATGTAAATTGTTATTGCTTTTTATGATAAATAAACACTTCTACTTAAAGTTCCGCAAAGTTCACAAAAAACGAACCTAGTTCACTTTATTGCATTGCTTCACTTTTTTGTTGAAAGAAATTGCTTGAATTTGGCAGATGCGCTTTTTGGTTCGTTTTTTGGCCCACACTGTACTTGGTGAAAATACTTTGCTTGAATTTAACAGGTGCGCTTTTTGGTTCGTTTTTTTGGCCCACACTGTACTTGGTGAACATAATTGTTCTTTTTTGGCTACTATTACGTATGGCTTCAAGAATAGCGCGACTGTCAAGGACAGAATTGGCTTTTCGGTTGAACTTCGAAAACGTATGCTTGAAAACGCTTACTCAGCCGTCTATCCTAACAGATTTCCTAAATGGCTTGGAAACATGACAATTGATGAGATTTCTGCATTGGACACGTATTTAAAAATGTGCGCAAAGAGTCAAGTTTCGAAACTTGCTATTGAAAACCCAGCTTACTTGAAATTGAAGAAAGAACGTAAGGCTGAATACGACAAGGGTAAATTTAGTGGAAAACTCCTTATTTGATTTTTAGAACGTTACGAGGAAAAGAAAGCTTAGCAGAAGAAAGCGAAGAAACAAAAGCCCTAAGTCTTGGATTATTGAATTTGAGTGAACCGTGTTACTTGTTGTTTGACTGTACGTGAAATAAAGTCAGATTGTCTATAATTTTGTTGGCAACTAGCTAGTTTTTACATTGTCTTTTCTTATTCAACACATTCAACTTTAACTTAAAACAACTAAAATTTCTACTAAAAACATTTGCTTAAATCAGGACGTATTCATAAACACATAAAGATTCGGATTAAGAGCAAATATCTGCATTTCAACATTGCTCCGCTAGTTTAACTAGTGTGCGAAATTGCCTCCAGCGCATCCAATACAAATGATGAATCAGCGGGGAGCAAAGCTATTTCTCCTCACTTAACGCGCCCAAACCTTGGTCATCTTTTCTTTAACGCTACTGCAAGCAAACAAGCATTTATACTTGTGACTAATACATTTGATTAAATAGTGTTCTCTTCTTTTTGTTCGAGTATGTCACTATCAGTTTATGCCCGGTGACCCAATTCAAATAAAGGTGTGTTTGCCGGAACATAATTGCTTTAAACTCTCTTTTGGTTGCTTATTCGTTAAGTTGCCTTGTTTTGCTCATCTTGTTGCAAAGTTTAAAGCGGAACTATTCGGTGACGATTCTCTCTTGTTTCAACGCTTTGCTTTTCGACATTATTTGTTCGTAATTACTCTAATTGTTTCAGAATGTCGCCTCCGCTTAACGCCGATCCACCACCTCCATATTCAACGGTTATAACCATTCAGCCGGGATCAGCAGATGAGATAGATTTCAGCCCACAAAGAATACCCGAAGAACAACAAGTACAGGATGAAGAGGAGAAACGAAAAAGGGAACAGAATAATACTAATAATGCAGCTCCATGCGACTGTTCTGGAGGAAACGGTGACTGCTGTTGTTGTTGTAATTGCCTGGATGGTGGTTCGGCAGATCCTGGGTGCTGCTTTTGCTGCTTCTACACTGATTTCTGTTCGGTTAGTTTGCATAGTTATTAGACAACAATGTCATTTGAAAGCTCTTACGATTTAAATGTTTAGGGACTTTCGAATCTTGTTGGAGAATGCTGCTCCGGACTTTGGCAGGTTTTAACATGCGATGGATGTTGTGGCTCGTGTAGTGACACTCCAGGCGCCGATCCAGATTGTTGTGGAAATTGCTGCGATGTATCCGACGGATTATGCAACTGTAATGGATGCTGTGACGCTGGGTGTGACGGATGCGATTGTTCAGGCGGTGATTGCAGTGGAGGGGACTGTAGCGGAGGGGATTGTTCATGTTAATCAGATATTCATATCTTAGCTCCAGTTAAACGGGTCTTTTTTAAGTCTCAGTTGTATAGAACTTTTGTTTAATTAATAAAATAATCATTTAAGTGCTGCTATTTGCGTCAAAGCTTTTATCAGAAAAGTTGAGTCATGAAATCGTGCTATCATTTATCAAACACTTTATTGATTCAAACGCTACTTGCAACCAAACAAATTATATTTGAACAAAAGGCTACACGAACCGCTTTAACTAATAAATTATGACTGCAATGTTCTGAATAAACAGATCAAAATAGAAGATCAGATGTGAAGAATACACGCAATATTATGAAGAAGCTTGGTTGCTTTCAGTACTTGTTTCCGAGTTGAGTAATTGGCGTTGAACAAGAGTTTTGTAAAGACCTTCTTCTCCCATCAATTTCTTGTGATTTCCTTGTTGGACAACTTCGCCTTTGTTGATTACATAAATGACATCGCTGTTCTCGACAGTTGACAGACGATGTGCAATAATAATCACTGTGCGGCCGACGGAACACTTTTGAAGAGCTTGCTGAATGATGTGCTCGGATTCCGTGTCCAACGCTAAACCAAAAAATAAACAACGTTTTAATTAGTGCAAAGATTACCTGATGTCGCTTCGTCCAGAATGAGAATAGACGGATTACGGACTAGCGCTCTCGCAATGGCGATTCTTTATTTTGGAATAGTGCAATTAGGTGGGAGTGTAAGTCGATTTAAACAAAAATGTATTCCCCAGTGATAAATTAGATCTTAGTCAGAAAAGGTTTTAAAATGCGTTTTAATTGGAAGCAGATTTGTTTTAAAGTCAAAGATTCCGCATAGAATGAGCCCATTTTTGTCTATGGAAATACACTCCCATCTAACTGTATTTTACCTCTGTTTCTGGCCTCCTGACATCATGACTCCTTTCTCGCCGCATTTTGTGTTGTAGCCGTGCTCCAAATCACTAATAAAGTCGTGTGCGTTGGCTAGTTTGGCAGCTTCAATCATATGAGAATCGTCTGCCCATTCACAGCCATATAGGATGTTGTAACGGATTGTTCCCGAATAAAGAACTGGCTCCTGCGACACCAAGCTTACTTGTTGGTGATAGTGACCGTGTTTGTATTGAGTGATTTCCACGCCGTCAACGAGAATTCTTCCAGAGCTTGTTTCATAAAAATGCTCAAGAAGTGATATAACGCTGCTCTTTCCGGCACCTGATGGTCCCTAAAAGCAGACATGCCTGAATTCCATAAATAATTTGCAAAAATCTCACCACAAGAGCAACTGTTTGTCCAGCACTGATGTTGAGCGTCAAGTTCTTTAGAACTTCGGTTGTTGAGCGTGTTGGATATGCAAAATTAACCGAATCAAATATAACTTCTCCTTTGATTGGCTGCTCGTTTGTGCCCTCATATTTGATAGTTGGTTGACGGCTAATGTATTCGAAAACTTTGCGGGACGCTCCTACAGACTCCATCAGGCCGGAGAAAACGTAGTTGATTGAATAAAAGTTTTCGCCGAGTTGCATTTGATAAAGAAGAAAACTGGTAACTTCATTCACAGTAAGTTGCCCTTTCATTGCCAAATGTCCCGCGTAAAACAACACTGCAACCAAAATAATGTTTTCAGACAATTCGTTGATCCAAGTGTAGCCAAGGTAAGCAACGGCTTTCTTCTAAAGCATTCTCGTTTAAAGTGTTTGCGTTAAAAGTTTGATTACTTTGCTTATTTCCAATGTCTTTTGTAGACGATCTTCAAAGCGTTCAGCTTCTTTGTTCTCGCAAGCGAAAGACCGAACCGTTCGCATCGATCCAATCTGAAAACAAATATAGTTGTTTTGTTTAATGAAGTTATTAAACGTACCGATTCTTCAGCTACTCGGTTCGCTTCAGCAATTGTTTCTTGAGTTTTCTCGCTCAACTTGTCAAAGTACTCGCCGTAGATTTTTGTCACAAAAGCAATAGGCGGAATTGCAATGAAAGTTATAAGAGCCAAACGCCACGACAGTAAGAACATGAAGACCAGAGCTCCAACTAGCATGACCATATTCCGCATGAAGATGTTTATGTTAGTTGACACAACGGACGACACAGTTTGGCAGTCTGAACTTAAACGTGAGATGATTTCTCCTGTTTGTGCTTTGTCGAAGAATGCAATTTCTTGGCGAACTATTGATCTGAACAAATCCCTCCTCATTGATTGATCTACCAGATAAGTTGCATATTCGAACTAGAATTTATGGAAGTCAAATCACATACTTCCAAATAAAACTTACAAATCCTCCGCGAAGTCCGCCAAATATGGTACTCAGTGCTGTGAGTGCGAGCATGATCAAAATCAAACGCAAGAAATCATGTTCCGTTTTACCCTCAGCTCCAACAATTTCAGCAATCACCTGGCCCGTGTAATAGGGAATGAAGATCCTAGCACCAGAGTAGACCATCAAAAACACAAATCCTCCGAAGAACCACCATTTGTGAAGCCAGGCGTATTCAAGGATTTTGCCAACAAGATTCATAGCAGTTGACCGGTCAAGTTTGGGTTCTTTTTGTTCCGCTTCCGTAGCTGTTTGTTCACTTGCCGGTTGCGGCTGTTCTTCGTTGTTTTGCAAACCCGGAACATGCCCATTTTCAGCCATTCGAGTGTAGCCTTCTCCATCCTGAAACAACAAGTTATTGGACGATGCTTATGAAATGTAACTGACCTGCTCTCGTTTGTGCTTCTTTATGTATACGAACCACAACGTGAAATGAGCAATTGCAAAAATCATTGTGCCAAAAATGCTTATCCATACGCCCGGGAACTTTAATTGGCTTTCAATTTCGGAGAAACATAGAAGTTTAACGAGTGAGAACGAGATTGCCAAAATGTCAGCAATCAACAGCACGTAATCGAAAACAATCAACGGCAGTCGTCGGAAGATCAAGAAAATGCCGACAGAAAAGAAGACTAGTCGAATAAACGCTGAAATACATTCTATTCGTTAAACTCCATCATTATGCACTTACATAACAAGACAAATTCGAATCCACTGGACAGAAAAGAATACCCGTTCGTAAATAAAAGTTGTTCTTCGAAAGCAGTTACATTGAAATTGAAGTTTGTATGATAGAATCCTAAACCAATGATGTTTGCCAAGTTGTCCAACACCGAAAAAGTGATCGGCACAGCCAACCACCAATGTGAAGAATCAGTCGTCATTTAATGGCATGCAGATCTAAATGTTTAAATCAGAAATTGAAAAGATGAATTTGGAGCACGGAATCGAAGAGCATCAAATCTGTTAAATGAATTTTCGCAACTGATAAACGAACAAATTACACACTTTGAATTATGAGTATCTTTAATTGATGTGAACGATGAAATAATTAGAAAAGGTCTTTTGGCCGCACACATAAAATAAGCGTCTAAGTCAAAAATTGATGAGTCATCTTCTCAGTTTAAATAAACGGCTAATTTGTTGTTCAAAACTGCATGCTTGAAATATATTGATACAAACAAATCAAGTACTAAAACGTTGCAAAATCGATGACTAAAGATTTCGTAACGCGCAAATAAACAGACAGTTTACATGAATCATTAAAAAGACAGCCTAATGAGATGATCAAAAAGTAATTCAAAAAGTAATTGACAAACTAGAATTCCGGAGCAAAATCCGAAACGCACCAAAAAATAACAGAAAAATAAATGTGTTCGTTGGTCAAGATTCGCTCCAAAATAAACAACAACAGGAGGCGCCCAACGTTTCAGACAAAGAGTAAACAACCGCCTCAACAAAACAAAAACATCAAATGCACTTTGTTTACGTCGATAATTGATGTGAAAAACTTTGCTTTCATGGAGGACATTATCAAGTTTAAACTTATATGTAACATCTACAGGAACTTTGTAATGTTTTTGTGCCAAGATTGTTGCAGTCTTTTAGCGCTGTTTTGAAAAGCGCAATAATCGAATTCAGATTTAATTGTCACTAACTGCTAATCTTTAAGAGAATTTCCAATGGCTATTGAGATCACTGCAAATGACCGTCTTGGCAAGAAGATTCGCTTAAAATGCAACCTTTCCGACACAATTGGAGATTTGAAGACACTGATTGCTGCTCAAACGGGAACAAGGTACTTTTTAAAGCCGTATACGTTTAAGTATAAAATACTTTTAGAACAGACAAGATCGTTTTGAAAAAAGGCAACATCATATACAAAGACCAAATCACTTTGCAGGATTATGAAATCAAAGACGGCTTCAACTTTGAGCTCTATTATCAATGAATTGCCTCCAGTTAATTCATGCTTAATTTATTGACTAGTTGCCATATTGTTGTATATGAGAATAAATTTGTTGAGTTACTTCAGTTTTATAAACATCATGAAAAGTGTTTAAAACCTGGATATTCGCGCCTCTGTTTAATGCAAAATGCCAACTTTTATGCATCGGCTAATTTATTTTTAGTTTTGGCACTTCTGGCGGCTTGAATCACAGCACACGGCGTGCTTTCTACTCCGACAAACTGTCCAGCCACGAGAATTCAATCGACGAGGAAACGGAGCCAATTGGCCACCAGCCGGGATCGCCAGACAAAACAAGATGCTGTTTCGACATTTTCTCCTGCTTTTCGGAAGTTTTGCAGGTTGGTTATTATTGTCGGAGTTGGTTAAATTTAACTTTTAGTGCTGTCTGCGTTGAGAGTGAAGGACAATATTAGAATTCAACTAACCGACTATGAAAACAATTGCATGCGTCTTCTTAATGGAACCAATCAAATTGGATGTCAATGTATGTTACTCAAGTTTTGAATTAAATAATTGAGCAAATTTAGCGGGTCGTGACGGAAATACTGGTGTGGTAACTCTTGTAAAAACTGCCGACGACATCAAAAAGCAACTTCAAGTTCTTCCATGGGGCTTGGATAAATTGATTGCTCTTGTGAATGTCAAGAACCTGGACAGGTACGCTTTCCAAACAAAACAACTGCAACTTCCTCGCATTTAGCACACTTTTTGATGAACTTAAAAACAACTCCAATGTTGTTGGCGTTCTTTTGTATCACAATAAATCCGATCACACTTTCAAAGGCTATTCGGAAGACGCTTCTTGTCCCAACAGAGAATATTGTGAGTGAATTAAAGGCAAACTTGTAAAACAACTTCCATTTTAGCCTTCTATCCGAAAGACGAAAAATACAACTGGAATAGAGCGGCTTTGGTTCCGGATGGATCGATGTTTACCGACTATGGAAAGCCAGTCTTTGTTATGCAGAACTTGACAGAAATCTCGTTGTTGATTGACCAAGTAAGAACTTAAAACATGCTCCTAAACGTTCTTTACTCGTTTATAGTGCTATCACTCTTTCAATCGACCGCTTGACTCGTCGCCTACAAACAACTACAGATGCGTTCTTCGAATGAAAGCGTTCATGCACGCGGCTGGCGATGCTCGACTTTGTCAAAGTCGTCAGAAAAGAAGTGCTTTGTTTAGTCAAGTGTAAGTGGCATAACAGGAAACTATATTCAAAATGCAACTTCTAATTTCAGTCCAGCTCTTTGCGACGAACTATACGACTACAATCTCATACAAATGGTTCCCACAGTTGATGCAAGTGTGTCAAAGGCGAATGTTCTTGTTGTTGCTACCCGTTTGGATTCAATAAGTAAGTCTTTTTGAACCTGCGAGAGTATTGTTTAATTTCAAATTCCAGGCGCAATACATAAGTCAAAAGGTGGCGACACTTCTGTCTTGGTTTCGTTGATTTCGGCACTTTCGGTAACTCGCTCAATTGGTCAGAATCGACTGGCGTTTGAACGCATGAGCAAGAAAACTAAAAAACAAGTAACTTGATTGACTAAACTGATTACAAAAAGACACAAAATGTTTAGTTGATGTTTGCGTTCTTCCAACTCGAATCATTGAGCTACATCGGCAGCACTAGTTTTGTTTACAACATGCAACATCCGGAAAGCCCCAAATACAAACCGGAGCGATCTGCAAAGTGGCTTCAACTGGAAGACCTGGAAGCATTCGTTGAAATACAACAACTTTCGGCCAACCATTCGGATTTTTACTTACACAACGACTGGGAAGTAGCTAAAGAGTTTGGAGGAGAGATGGACGCTCTGTTAAGATCGGCAACAGATGGGTGCAAGAAAGTAAAAGAGTGCAATGTCCACTCACTTTACGACAAACCGAGTTCTCGTTTGCCTCCAGCAAGTTATCAAACGCTTTTAAAAGCACGGCGACTTCCTGGATTTTTGTTGGCGCCGTTCCGCGATCACTACGATACAAGAACATTGAACTCCTTCTTCGACACACAACTTGGCGAACAAGATCCGGAAAAGGCTCGAAGTCAAATTTTGGAAGATGTCGAGATTGCTGCTGATATTGTAATGCGCGTTGCTCTCAATCACGTCAGCAATAACGATCACGAATTTGCCGAAAAGTTTTCGTTTGACAGAGATTTTGTAAGTTTTAAATGATGCTTTAAGTGTATTTATAACACTTTCAGGCTAAAACTCTCATTGATTGCCTCATTTTTGATCCAAAGTGGAACTGCTCGTTGATTCATAGTCTCGGACCGCGCATTGTAATTCCGCACAGTACTTATACGGCTTTTGGTGGATTATCTCCAATTCGAAGTGTTGTCGAATCTCTTCTTATCTACACACTTGGCGATACAGACGCTGCTCTCAACATCAAAAACAAACAGGAATGTGAGGCCAAAAACAAGAACCAAGATTTGTATTCATATCGTTGGCAAAGCGACGACGCCGGCATATTCCATTGCTATCAAACATCTTTGTACAAAAAACTTGCAATTTCTCCGGCATTTGACATTGAAGGTTTGTTTTGATGATAGCTTTCTTGACAGTTTAAAACAATTGTTTTTAGACTACGACTTGTCAAATACGACTTATCCGGCTTGGGTTGAATCTCGATGGGAGCATACGGAACTTGAAGTGTTTTTGGATGCTGGCTACAAATTCGAACTTCACGCATTTGGCCTTGCGCTGATGATTGTTGGGCTGAGCATTCTTCTTTATTTCTTTTTAAACGAGTCTTGGTTCGTAAATCCAAGCGATGTTTTGCCGGCAGACGTTTAAACAACGGGTTTTAGTTATTGCCTTCAAGATGTTCTCAACTTCCATAGTTTAAGTTTTGGAATTTAAAACAGTTTCCATATCCGTTAAATCAAAGCATTTACTGAGTTTGTTTCTTCAGGGTCTTTGTTGTTCATCAATTCTATTAATTTATTCGGTCGGTTACAACTTCTTTAATTTATTTCTACACAATCATATTTGTTCCAATTGGTCTCTTGCCGTTTACACAATTCCACTAATTTATTCACTGTTAAAGGTTGATTGAGATTGTCTGAAATTAGTTTGTAAATAAACTTTAAAAACAAACTTGCAACTTTTGTGAAAAGGTTTTTTCCAACAGCGTTTTTATTTGTTCGTGAAACTATAACAAATAGAGTACTAAATCATTTTAGTCCGATTGTTGATGTCTTTTGAAGATGAGAACTCATCAACTTCAACAGTTAGGTTAAATCGAGACATTCGCCGCATTTTCATAGGCTATTTTCTGCAAAACACGAGCAATCAATTGAAGTTTTCATATTATGATTCAAGGAATGAGAACACCTATTTAATTGGAGAGACACAAGTGGACAACATTCTTAATATTTATGTAAGTTTTAAACAGATTGCATTGCTATAAAGAGTAGTTACAGTTTTTGAATAAGTTCTGGCGTGACTCCACCAAGCATTACTTGCACTCATTGAACTATAAAGTCGTTCTGGAATCAGCAGGTGGTCGACGAATAAAATATCCAGCAATTGGTCGTCTGCTAACAGATAACAGTTCTTTAAAGCAGTCAAGAGTTTCGCAACAGTTCATTTTACTTTTGTGGGGCGGCATAGCACATGCAATTAAAACAACAGATTTGCAATTACTTTTTGAGTTTGCACTGTTGCGTCCAACTGCTTCTGGTCTTGATTACGGCCCACATTCAAACAGCGTGCTTCGACATACACCAATTCCGTGGGAAGATTGGTTTTCAAGTAAGCTTTCATGTACTTGATTAAATTATTAAGTATGTTTAGATCTTGAAGAGCTGGACTTTGCACCGGTATTCCCACCAAAATCAATTTCAATTCTGACACGTCTTCTGAATAGAAATATAAGAACGCTAAAACGCCTTTATTTACCTAACTTTGTTGATCCAATTAACTTTGATTTAAAACGTTTTGAGCTTGTACATTTGAAGAAATGCTTCATGACTTGCCTAGTTGGAGTCCATCCAGCAGAGCGTAAGAAGAATGTTTAGTGCAACTCATCTAAAGACATTGTTTAGCAATCGGCTCTTTTCTTCCATACTTTGCACTCAATGTTAAAACTCTTGAGTTCAGCATGAATTATTTGGCGGACTGCACAGAATTGCCGTATGTGTTTATTGAAAAGCATTTAATTGTGAGACTTTTAGGCCGAATATAATTTTCAATCCGAGTATCAAGAATCTTGAGCTAACTTTTAAGTCTGTCGTCGAGCCATCAAATCAACAATTCTGGTCGTGGATAAACTCGATCACTAAAACATCTAATCAATTGGACAAACTTGTATTTGCTACCCAGTCACTATATATCGTAAATAATGGAACGCAAAATCCTCATCATGCAAGTTTTTAATGAATAGTTTTAAACAAAATTTGATTTGCAGGAGTTAGCTTTGGATTTTGAGTTCTTTTCGAAAAATAAAGACTTGTTTTATTTTATGGCTGCATTTAATGAAGCTTTAATTAGTGGAAAACAAAGAGCTTTACCATTCAAATTATTGGCTGAATTTGATATCCGTTGTCATCACGAAGAAATAAGAAGTGGGTTGCGTGTTGGAGTAAGTTGATAAATAAATGCAATGTAATTGTTTTCGCTTTAGGGACAATTGTTGACTCTTCAACTATTGATCAATGCTCAGAATAGACACTCCGGCATTTTAATTGGATTCCAACGTGATCAAAAACTAATTAAAGAAATGGAAGCTCTAAATTATGCACTTGACTCAACCAACGACTTTGTTGAACAAATTTCAATCCACTGGCAACGAACAATGAATCCCCACTACTAAGTGTAATACTTACTTGTTACTTCGGGTCAATAATTTCAAATCGCTTTAATTCGACAATAAACTTCAAACTCTTTAATTAACCGTATTTATTTGACAACAACAAAACCAACAAATAAAGCGGAACTGAGCTACATTAAAACTCTATCTTCTGCTTATTATCGCATGGACAGTCACCACATGTGCCAGCCGCATAAGCGTCAATTTCTGATGTAGGTATACTACTCCCCTAAAACAAAAATGATTTAAAACAGACATTACAAATCGGACCTTTTTAACGCCAATTGACGTATCATTCTGATTGAGGCCATAAAGCAAAGTACACGCTTTGCATATCCGATTGCTGCAAATATAATTACATCGTTCACATCGCGTTTCAACTTGTTTGCGTGCCGACTCCTTGACTGACACTGAATCTCCAGAGTAGATCAGATCCAAAATTGATTGAGGTCGTTCACGCTCCAAATCTTTGATCAGCGTTCTAAAATCATTCTTTTAGTAACCAGTCAATTAAGAAGGAATAATTTACCTGGCGTAGCTTCGAAATGAATTGGGAGCATATTTACATTCTGTGCAGAAATAATTGAGCTTTCTGTGATGTGCATACATGACGATATCTTTCTCAAATGAAAACTTAAATGGCTTCACACGAGGCAAATCTCCTTCAGTGCCAGTAAATGCAGACGTGCAGCGCTGTAGTCTTGCCATATCTCCACGAAAGACATTCAACAAAACAGTCTCGGCAAGGTCGTCAGCGTTGTGACCAGTTACAACTTTGTTTGCGCCCAGTTTAAAAGCTCCTCTATCCAATGCTTGACGTCTAAATTGTAAACATCATTTACTTGCACAGTTATTAGCAAATATTTACCTGAAAACTCCACAAAACGTGCAATTGTTCTTCTTCCCAATCTTTGCAACAATTTCATCCATTGACCAGCCATACAAATCTTTGTAAGAAAGAATCAAAAGCGGCAACTGTAGATCCTCTTTGTTCTTTTTGACTTCACGTATTGAATCATCTCGATAACCTGTAAAAACATCAAAGTTAGATCAGAAATTAAAGATAACTCTTGCCTTGAATGCCCTCGTCAATGCAAACCAAAAGCAATTCAAGTTCTAATTGATGACGGTCGTTCAATGTGTGAAGAATATGTGCCAATACTGTTGAATCTTTGCCGCCAGAAACGCCAATTGCAATCCGGTCTTTAGGTTTGAAAATTCCAGTTTGCTTAATTGTCTCGTATACGTCCTAAAAATAAAAGTGAACATTTTCAACAACCAATTTCTAACTTACGTCTTCAAACCATAGAATGAAACAAGGAGCACATCTTAGAGACCCGTTTTTTGCAACTTTAATTTTTGCATTCGAATCACACGTTTCGCACTTCATTCCTAAAAAGTATTGAAGTCATTTTTGCAATGAAGTTTGTAATTATGGAGTTTCAAGAAGTCTTTAGCAGTAAATGGTAGAGTGTACTTGTGCAAAATGCCACGCCCACGAACTGGATAGCGCAGTTGGTTATGCGCTTGGAGCAAATCCTGTTTTTAAAGCTTAATGAAGAAATTGATTCCCCGGCGCATCTTTAATGTGCGAAAAATGTCATTTCCTGAGAGCTTTTTTTGTAAAATTACATAAAGTGTTTTGCAAAAGTTATAAAAACGTTGTTGTATGAAACCTTTTTGAACTTAACAAAACTGTTCAAAAATCGCTTCTTAAAATGACCAAATTTGGACAGCCTAGTAAACTATCAACAAAAGACAACAATAACCAAAAAGTCAAATCAATCAAAAGACTCTTATAACTCATAAAAACAAAGATGTTCGCATATTTTGAAAGCTCTCATTAATCACGACACGATTGCTTGCATGAAATTCTTGCGATCCTCTAAATGATCTGACGACATTCCACCGATTTGTAGCTCATTCTGTCCATTTGTCTACTCAAATCTAGAAGCTATGTTGAACGAAGTCCGACCTAATTTGTCCATCTCGCTCGCCGTGAAAGCAGCCGAAGCTCAATTTTCCGGCAGTCATCGTACCTACACCCACATTTCCACCGATGCTTCTCATCATCGTGCCGGAGGCGATAGTTAGTTTTAAAAACTATAACACTATTTATTCATTATATTCTTTAGGCCATCACAAAAAACGCCACGACAGCCACAAGAAGTCTACTTCGGCTGGAGACAACAAGAAAGATGACAAGAAGTCTCGCAGCAAGAACAATCGTCAACGAAGTCACCGATCTACCAGCGGAGACGAAGTCGCCACATTGCGTAATGAAATCGCAGAGGTCCGTGAGGAAAACTCCGCTATTCGCAAAGAATTGGAAGACTTGCGTCTCTTGGTCCAAAAGGTAGGCTATTCGGATTTGGTTGAGTTCATGTTTTCTCGTTCTATAGTCGCAGATTGACTGGGTTCTTATACTAGGAGACGGCAATCTCTCGTATTCCTATTCGTTTGCTCTTAAAAACCCGAAGGCTCACATCACATCGACTGTCTTTGAAGACGAGAAGACTTTTGTGCAGCGTTATTCGCGAAAGTTTGTTGATAAATTAAAGCAAATGGCGCCTAGAGTGCGCTTGAAGTTCGGCGTCGATGCAACTTCTCTTACAAAAGAGTTCGTTCACAATTTCCGCTTCGTTATAATGAACTTTCCGCATCCCGGTGGCAAGAACAATACAAAACAGAATAGGGACTTGCTTCATCGGATCTTCAGATGTCAAAGCAGAGCCCTGCGAACGCGTACACTATTCCTTTTGACGTTGCGAGCTTCACAAATTGGCTTGAATTTAGGTGATGATTTAGAAAGGTAATGCGCTTCAAAACCAGCACATTACTAGTTTGCAATTTAGAGCCACTTGTTCAAATCCCACCGCCACATCAATTAGATAGCTGGAGAGCTGTTTATAGTGCCGCTGACAATGAGCTCTTCTTGGACTCGATTAAGCAATTTGAATATTTGGATGACTATAAGAGTTCTGGCTACAAAAATCAAAACAAGTTCTTCCACAACGACAATGCATTAACATTGTTGTTGCACAAAGTTCGTGTGCCTTCAAATTTACAAGAAGCCGTGCGACTCGAAACACGCAAAAAGCATTCAATGTTCTGTCGATTGCATCCTTATTTTGTTCGCGACATCTCAGTTCTTTATCGTGCCAGCTTTGAGCAGAAAGACGAGGATTTCATATTGAAATACATTCAAGATCTGACCGGAAAGTTAGTTGTAAAGTTAGAAGAACTTCGAGATTTGAGCTGCATCTACAATGGAAAGGCAAATCGCATGTATCGACTTTATTGGCAATCGTGCACATTTCCGCTGTCTCGTCGTTTATGCAACGAATTTCATTCAACTATCGAGAATTATTTAGCTACGACGCAGCAACTGATTATGTTAAGTTTTTTACCGAACGAGAAAACATGAACTTGCACAAACATATCCACAGTTTATTAATTGCTTTTGTTTTAGTTGACTGTCGGAGACAATTCCACAAGCTGTCAAAAAGCGGGACCGTCCAAAGCTGCCAAGGAAGAAACTCCGGCTAAAGACGAAGACTTTGATTTGTTCGGTTCGGACGATGAGGAAGAATCTGCCGAAGCCAAGCGCATCAAGGAAGAACGTCTAGCTGCTTATGCTGCCAAGAAGGCCAAAAAGCCTGGCCCAATCGCGAAGTCTTCGGTCATCTTGGACGTCAAACCATGGGACGACGAAACTTCTTTGGATGAAATGGAGAAGTTGGTCAAATCCATTGAAATGGACGGACTTTTGTGGGGTGCAAGTAAGCAAAAATAATGTGTGACGTCTATCAAACTCATATATTTTAGCCAAGAAGGTTCCGATCGGTTACGGAATCAGCAAGTTGCAGATTGTCTGCACCGTTGAGGACGAAAAAGTCAGCATTGACGACTTGAGCGAAAAGATCACCGAGTTTGAAGATCACGTTCAGTCAGTTGACATTGTTGCTTTCAACAAAATCTAAGTTTCTACAACTTGCTTAAACTTGTTGTCGTTTTGTTTACGAGAGTATTAAAGAATAAATAAAGTTATTGTTGGATCAATTTAAAATAGGTTTATTGATACACAAAAATCACAACTAAATTGACTTGACTGATAAAAACGCTCAAACCAAGTCGACATCCAAATTATCCTCTTCGGCAAAGTTTGGGTCCTCTCCCAAATAGATTGACCAATATGCAATGTTGAAAAAGATGAAAGCAATTGGAAACAGCATTCTATAAACAAATGCACTTACATGACTTTGATAGATAAAAGTTACCTGGCAATAATGTCAATTCGCTCCGCACGACCTCTTTCAGAAAGCAAAGAGCACCAACGAACCAACTTAAATTGTTTAGATTAAGGTATCTTAGGCTGATTTAAATGCCAACCTCAACTCTTTTGCGTTGCCCCATGTAAACTAGATCTCCGAGTTCATGCATAGTCCAATTTGGCTCTGTTTGGCGGAGAAGATCTCTCGACGGCCCGACTTGAGACATTTCAATGTCTTCTTGATCGTCATATTGCAGATTTAATTGGAGTTTTCGTCTCTTTCGCAAAATACTCTAGAAAGAAGTGATTGTTTAACTCGAAGACGTTTAAAGCACTCACTCTTGCGGAGCCTTTCTTTCGAAATAAACCGACAGTTCGTCTGTTTTGACCCAAAGGTTCTCCGCCTTTCTCCACATTGTTGTCAACCACATTTGAAAGACGTGTTTTGTTCATTGCAACTTTGTGCATTTGCCTATAAATTATTGAATAAAAAGCAAACTGTTTTGTAAGCATTACCTGTTTTCATCAAGGATGCCGAGATAATTGACAAATGAGTATTCAATCAGAGACGCGAAAATGAAAACAACACATCCGCCAATCCTAAAAGCGTTCGATTACAGTTTAAGCCTGTTCATAAACGCACCAAATGTCAATAGATTTTGCATAGGAAACTGGTGGCAGGTTTGAATTTATGGCATGACTTGTTGTAATCATAGTAAGAAGTGTAACGATTGCGAGAGGGACTCTCGCCGCCGTAGACTTCCAATCAATCCAATACGATACCTGTAAGTACGTTAACATTAAATTGGCAGTTTAGACGCCATTTTACCCAAGAAACGGCAACTAACATTGACGAGGGGATGTAGAGCTAGATAGTTTGATTGATTGAATTCTAGTTTAAACAACTCACTTGCAACAAGAAGAAAGAGAAAACACGTTTAAGTGTGAGTTTGACACGTAGACAAGAGTAGGAACCTGTGTTCGTTGTTGAATCACAACTGGCGTTTTTAACCTTCATGATCTCAAAGTTTGGTAATGCACCGTTTGCCGTCTTTGCCAATTGCACTCCAATTTTATTCCACTCGTAAATGATGTCGTTTGTTGTGTAAGCGTAGGATGCAAAGTCGATCAAGCATTCTTGTTTGTCCATTGGATAGAAATGCAGCTTCATGTCACAGGAAAGCGTCAGCGTCAGTCTTCGGTCGTATTTTACTCGCCCATTGGACTCCACTTTAACAAACTTGTTCTCCTGAAATCAGCAATAGCTTTAACTATAAAAGTAACAACTAACCTGATCTAACAAGTGATACCAACCATTCCGTTCGTTTTGGAAAAACGTATCTGCAATTGGGCGGCTTTAGATTTGATAAATCTATTTAAAAATTACCTGGAATCCACGGCTGCTGATCTTGTGCAAAGTTTATAACGGCCAAGTTTTTAAATTCATGATTCTGATCGAATCTCAAGCGATCGTCGTACCTACAAACACTAGTTTTTACAACCACAACCACAACTAGCAAGTACCATTCTTGTTGAAACCGGAATTGGACTACATATTCCATATTTCTAACATTAACAGCACTTATTGATCGGATCACTAAACTTGTCGACACAACAACTGGTCCGTCTAAACACAACTTTTATTTGTTTAAATTGCTGAAGAACTTACTTTTCTCAACGTTTGGCAATGTACCAAAAGGCCTCACTAAACAACAGATTAAACTTATTATAAAGTGTGTTTACAAACCGGCCGCATCGTAGTTCTCGAGTAACTGACAAGCAGTCATCTGCTCCTTCCATGCTCTGTAATTCGTTGTTCTTCGATTGAATGCGGTCCGCTTGCTATAAATGTGTTTTTGTAATAAACAACATGTTTTAGAACTCACCAAGGCAACTTCTTATTGCGTACAGAAGAATGTACCCGTTCCAGCAAAAGCAAAACAGAAATAAAACACAACGTCCAGTTAACAATCATCTTGAATGGACACTTTAGATAGACTTATAAATTACATTTGACATTTACTGAATTTCTACATCAGGCCAGTTGTCTAAAAGTTATAGAAATGAAATTCAAATGCTTTATAAATTAAACACGCAAACAATTTAACAAACAATTCCGCAAAGACTTTGACCTTTTTGATGACGTTAATTGCTTTAATGTACATGTCGGTTACCAACAACAACTCTTTTGTTCAAGCAGATAGCCTATTGTCCGTTCAACCGAGTGTTATGTGCAAGAGATCCATTTTTACACAAAAACATTTCAAAAATTTCCCAAATGAGAACATTCCGTGAATCAATAAATCATCGCAAACCAATTTTCGGCCCATCCACTTACATGCACACAAAAAACCTAAGCACTTGGGAGTCCCGAAAAACCAACTTTACACTCGGCAAACAACAATAAGTCCAAGGATGCCGGCGGCAACTTTAAGGAAAGGGCGTTAAAAATTAAATGCCCGAAATGCAAAAAGGCAAAAGGCGCCGCAAAACTTTCCATTAAAACTTGGCCTTCATTTCTTCTTTCCAACAGCAAGCTTTACGTAACCGCAGACCCCCAAATTTGCCAATGAGGTTTGGCGCGGTGAATTCTTGATGAACTTTCGAGGAAACTTTGCGGTGTTCCGCCAATTGACCTGTCTTTCTTTGTGCAAAAAACTCGTGGACTTGCGAGGAAATGGGGTCACTTTTGAAAGCAAACGACAACGAAGTGTTAATTCAAAGCGAGGATTGTGTAACAGAAGTTGTGAAAACCCGTTCAGACACTAAAAACAGAGGCAGTGTCTAATAAACAAACATTCCGTAATCCTGGTCAAAAGACACTAAAAATATTAATCCCATTCAATTGGCTTCATTATTTTGCAATGTCGAATACATTTTTGGCCCGACGGAGCTAATTGTATGTTTGAGAAGATGTGAAGACTCACTGCTCTTGTGTTGTATTTTTGATTAAAATATCTCTTTACTGCTGCTGTTTACGCTTTCAAAACTATGGTAACAAACAACCAAACTGCATATAAACATAACTTTAAAGTGCAAACTCCTCTAATAAAACAACAACAAAAAGACTCAAGAACCCAAAGCCTACTCAGTTGTAAGCAAAATGATGCAAGCAAACCTAAAAATCTCTAGGAACAAAAGCCTCGTGAATAAAGACTATCGAGAGGTCCAAGTTCCCGTCGCTGGAAGAAAAGACTCCTCCGACAAATCTAATTTTGTACCGACTGCACGGGACAATTTTCATTAGCCAAAAAGGGGCTTTATCTCCTGTTCGACGGAAACGAGTTGAAGTCGCATCAATGATCTTCATATGCGTGTGAAAATGAAATTTAATCAAAGCAAATGAACAGGGTTTCTTTACGTACTTTCCGTAACACATTGTTTGACAGGAATAGATTTTAAAATCGTACACGTTTATTTTCAACAATTGGATGTGAATAAATACAAAGCATTCAAGCATTGATGAGATTGAGATTGACAGAGCCGAGAACATTGTTTATGTAACTCTCCGTCAAGTTGTTGTCTAAAAATAGTTATTAACAGTGTTCTCGAGACGCTACTTAAAGCTCACCTTCAAAAATGATAACGCGATCAATTTGATCGATTGTAGCGCGAAGTTGATTGCTTGAAATTATTCGTGCAACTGTCTCTTCAAGGGCGTCAGCAGGAATATGCAACAACTCTCCCAAGCGTTCAAATGTGATATTTTTATAGATTCGTGCCAAAGACATGATGTTGTGCTCAATTGTGGCTTGCTGAAGAGTGGACGCTTCGCTGTTTTCGACTTGTTTTTGCTGATGAGGTTTGAGAATAGTTTCGAATTCTTTCAACTGAAATAACTTGACTTATAGCAGAGAATAAAGTGTTTGTTAGTTGCCTGTTCTGGCTTGATAAAGCGCTCAAAGTGCATCTCTTCAATGATTGGATAGCCAATTAACGAGTGGCATCGCTCATCTTTGTACAAATTCGTCAGCATCTGACTTTTCTGTTGGCCTCGAATTGCAAGAATCGTACAAACAATGGCGCTTTGCAAAACACGAGCCTTCTCCTCCGGGCTCAGCTGTGATTTGTTGGAAATTTCAAAGTAACGAGTGGCAGCTTCGGCAAAACGCTGATTGTGGTCGAGAATAATAGCGTACAAAGACTAAACGATAAAATTGACAGTTTGTTTGGCCGTCCTTTACTACAAATATAAACGTACTTTGTATTGTTGGAGAAGATTTGCATCGGTCACCGTGGTTTGCAGCATTGAGGCGCGATTGATTTGAGCTTCTGCTTCGTCGATTTTTCCCAGTCGGATGCATAACTCAGCGCTTTTCAAATAAGTTTCCATCTTCAAAATATCCGTGCACGGACTAAATGTTGGAATATTTACAAAACAGAACATGTTAGTCATTAAAATTTCGAAAGTTATAATATTTTAAATCTTACCGCTGAGCTCCTTCAAAACTCAAGGCCAACAGAATTTGAGCCGCTCCTTCTAGATCTCCACCGGCTTCCAAAGTTTGAGCTTGTTGAATTTGAGACTCAATCGACATTGTTCAAGAGTTAAATAAGGCAATATCAACTAAATATAATGGAACGCTTCAAATTTACAAACCGAAAAATTCCTGTCACATAATGCCATGAAAAGAAGCGTTCGCATTGGAGTTCAGTTCTAGTAAGTTTAGGCAATTTTTAGGAGCTAATGTACAAGACTGTGCATCTGCAATTAAATTGAGGATAAAGAATGTTCGTTCCAACTATGTTTTAAAACCTTTATTGTAAAAAAACAACGTAAAACTATATGTTAACATATTTTCTTTCTTCTCCTCGCAACAACAACTTGTCCTTTTCGGGGATCTTTCGTTCGTCTTTCATTGCTACACGGACAAAATCTTTACACGAACACCGTGTGCACGGCGTTGTCGGCATTAAAGCATAACAGATAGTTCTTGTTGAACAGTCTTTGCATTTGAAGAAACGTCGTGTCGCTTTATGCCGAATATGAGCATGATTCAAATCTAGGCAGCGTTGTGCCAAATGTGTAGCAGTGTAGTCGCACTAAAAGGGCAATTTAATAATGTCAACCTAGATATAAAACTTACAGCTTTGCAGGTCACAACATCAACATTCTTTATTTCCATCAATGTTGTGGCATGATTTTCAATTTTCTCTTCAATTTCTCGTTTTTGGAAGTAACGAAGTTCGGTGTCTCGGTCAACCTGGTCAATTTCTTTTTGATGAATTGACTTCTTGTTGAGTAGTTGTCGAATTTGATCGTTTGTTATTTTGCTTCCACCAATCAATGTATCACGTTTTTCTGGTTCGGTACCACTTGATTCAACTTTTCGTTTACGTGATATTGGGTCAGTTTGAGATCTTTTGAAAATCTCCGCAGCACGCTTTCTTGCAGCCAGTTCTGCCGGCGAGAAAGGCGACCTTTGTTGAACTTTTTGTGGATTTGCTAAGTTGATTAAGCTTTCTTGTTTAAATGGCCGGTCGATTTTCGGAGCGCCAACACGCAATGCTTCTTGTTTAATTCTGTCCGAAGTCTAAATAAAAAGTTTATACTCAATTAATACTTATAAATACCGTTTGTCGATTGATAAATTCTTTCAAGACATTAGTTGACGCTTCTGCTTTGATTAGCTTCGGAGTTAGTGGTTTTGAAGAGGTTGATGCTTGCTGATTACTTTCTTTTTCAATCATCTCGCTCAACTTGTTCATTTGTTTCTGTCCAAT
This sequence comes from Aphelenchoides bicaudatus, assembly GCA_024699845.1. NCBI lineage: Eukaryota > Metazoa > Nematoda > Chromadorea > Rhabditida > Aphelenchoididae > Aphelenchoides > Aphelenchoides bicaudatus. The sequence goes on along the minus strand of JAMPIN010000002.1, from coordinate 4,092,782 downwards.
TCGCTAAAACATTGGCAATAACGACAATTAAAAATGAATACTTACAGCTTTGGCTGCAATTTCTGCACGGCCTCCTGTGAACAAGTTGACACTGGTACTTCTAAAACATTCAAAACAATTTGTCCACCGAGTTTGATAAATTTACGGTTGTACAGTTTTTGGCCGACTGACTGTATATAATTTACCATCATGCTGTGGCTTTTGTGGTGATTTTGCTATTGTAAACTTAGAACGTTCATTTGAAATTGCCGAAAGAGAGCCACGAACGGAGCGTAGTTTCTTTGCTTCTGTTTGGAGATGATACACACAAACCGGAGAGAAGGCAGCATTTACATAGTTTGTACATCGTTCGCCGTTCTTGCGTTGGCCCTGAATTAAAACAATAACAACTAAAGTTGTTTTTAAAGCAAACCATGCAAATTCCAAAATCAGGGCAAAGACCGAGTAACATAATTTGGAGTGATTTCATAGTTTTGAAAGTTAGAACTCTCGAGTAATTATTTGATAACTGGATACCACTGTCGTTAGCTACTTCTGCATTTGTAACTGCGACAACAAAGCCGACCTGAATTTTCCAATGTGCTTGAGCCGCTTCGCCAAAAATTAGCAATTTGACTTTTTGATCGCTCTAAAAAGACAAACTGAAATGTGTTTGATTTAAACACAGACCTGCAAGTCACTTAGATGCCAAATCAAGTAGTCTTTATTGTTAGCCGACTTCTTCATGCCGCTACTTTCAACAATCACACCCATGAAAATAGTGTTTGATGATGTGGAATTAGTCAACGATCCTATTCGTGTCTTCGTCAGCTCATTGCAATAACTGTTAAAGATTTCGAGTGAAAACCGCGGAGATCTAAAAACAAGTTTGGTAAATAAACTCTTTGTTGTAAACTTTACGCTATTCTAATTCCAAAAAACGGATCGAAGACTGTCGCATTCTTTGAGGATGAGTTAATTGCTTGACGAGTTAGGTCTTTGTTTTCAAGCGGAAACGAATCGTTTGAACTAAATTGAAAACTTGTTAACTGGATCATTTAAAAGCTATACCGTTCAACTTTTGCGTTGCCGAGAATCATCTTTAAAGTCGAAACAAATTGAAAGAAAGTGAACAATTTTGAACGATAAAACTCGCCAAATTTGTTAGGCACTTGGTTGGAATTGACAAACAATGTCATTACTAATTCACAGACATCATAACACGTTATTTATTAGTTCTTGTGAGATCAAAACAATAACAATAGTTTTTAATGAAAGTTCCTGAGATGCATTTGGACTGCTCGGCATATCGATCTAAAAACACTTAAATTAAAGAACTCCAATGTTAACTACCTTTTCTCGGAAATCTATCTCCAACCAATTTTATTTCTCCGGTGTCGTGTAACTAAATCAATAAACTTGAACACCAAAAGACGTTTTAGCAATACTTTTGCAAAAACAATATAAATTCCGCCACTTGGCTTAATTTTCAATTGGACTTTCACACGTTGACGACCATTTTGGGGCACAAACATTTGTAGTTTAAAGTTGGAAGTTGCATTTTTGTCTACTGACAGATTAACACATTTCTTGTCAAGGCCTTTTTGTTTAATCTCTCTATTCATCTTTGTAACAACTAACTCAGCAATGTCAAGCGCCAAACTTGCATTTTGAACTGTTTTGTATTCTTGTCTACAAAGGCAATGTTCAAAGGGGACGCCAAGAGATTCACAGTTTCGAGGTTGTGGCAATGGACGCAAGAGACTAGATCCAAATTTGTGCGAGCTTTTGTAGTTTTTGGCAAAATAAGCTGTATCGTTCCAATTCCGTGAATTCTAAAATCGTCCATAGAATTTAATTGAAAGCAAATTGTATTACTTCAATAATGTCTGTTAAAGTTGAATAAATGTCGAAATGTGTCACAAGTTGGTGAGAGTTTTTGTACAGTTGTTTCATCAATTGTGAGTTAGAACGTAAATTTTCCGGCACAATTAAACTCAGAAATGGATTGTTTGTTTCGATTTTGCCGATGTTCGTGTCAGCAATGTAATCCAAAAGAGCACCATGATCCGACATAAAGAAAACAAAAGAGTTAGACAGCTGGAAGGTGTTTATTAAATAAAGCTTTAGATTCGCTGCAAACCTGCTTTTGGTAACTGGCAAAAAAGTCGCGAAACATCCGATCTGCATAAAACAAATTGTTTATGTCGTCGTGAGCGAAGAAGTTCATCCACAGAAGTGACATTTTTGGGCTTTTAACTTTACTTAAAAACTGTTTCCAGTAATTCCAAGCAGGTTCATGCCAGTCAACACAGGACAGATTAAATATATTATGACGCAAATCTAAGTCCGCCAAGCTGGAAAAATCATCTGTGCGCAAAGTGAAATGCCGAAAAGGGTGATTAATTGAAACACTTGTATGATCAAAGCCGACACAATCTGGATAGTTAAATGCACTAGCCTCCCAATCGTCGGCCAAAAGTGTTGTGTATCCATGTCGTTTGAATTCAGCAAGAAGTGTCCGGTTGTCCAAGGGTTCTCCACAGATGTCATCTAGGCGAAGACGCACGTTTTCTTCGTTCTGTTGTTTCGGAGAAAGCTCTCCAGGCTGCTCACCTGAAATTATTGCTATTACTTTCATTAACAAATAAAGTCAACACACCCATTAAAAATGCATATAAGTTTGGCCTGCTGTTGTGACCAATCTTGTTTAAATAAGGAAAATCGATAGCACTCATGTAGTTTTTTAAATATTGTGAAGTAAGCGGCAATGCACGCCGGGCATGAGACATCGAAACTGCATCTAGTATAACAATATGGACATCCGGAACGTTTTGCTCTGTTTCAATGTTTGATGACCTAAACAATAAAGCACATTTTATTAATAGTTCCACTAATCATTTCAAAACTTACTCTTCTTCATATATTTGAGCATGCAAGTACTTATAAGTTGGAGCTGAATCCTCGTCTATCTCACATCTAACCTCAACAACATCACATTTGGGAAAAGCACCTTCCGTCTTTTCTATCATTTTCCACTTGCTAAACTTAATTCTATAGTCATGAGCGGCAAACAAGCATCGAAAAAAGCACCAGTCCTTTATGCCATTCTTCGAGTCGTTGACCCACAAACGACCACTTGAATCAACGAAACTCCGAAGTTCAAACGAAGGAGTGCATCCGGCTAGAGGGTTGTTCTTTGAATTTAAATATTCACGTATTGATATGTCCCACGGATCAAGTTGGGGCAATTTGCAAGTCTGGTCCTTATTTGTGTAATTTTTAATTGGCCGATCTAAAAGGCTCAGTTGTTGTAAAGACATTCTTTAAAAGTTTACCGTTGGTTTGAAATTCATTTAGACTTATTAACTTTTGATTGTCAACATACACATTGAAGTGGCCAAAAAACAGAACAACATTCAACGATATAACCAAACAAAACACAATAAACGATCTGTGAAAGATTAGTTTCACCAAGTCCATTCAAACAACAGGTGAGCAAGAAAGAAGAGTGCAACAAGTTGAGAGCCAAACCTAATAAATTAACTTACAGGCGATGTTATCACACTAATGGCGTTCGATCAAAAGCTTATCAAAGGTTTGAGCATTAACAGGCCAAATAAATGTAGTGTTTCCTGTTTGGTTATTTTGTTTTACTGGGTGGATAAGCATAATTTTGGGCAAATGAAAGTGCATGCTTTTTGTATATTTGAACTAATGATGCACTCAATACATTTTTAACATCAGGTTCCAGTTATTCGCTAATGATTTGCGCTAATCTTTCATTTTCGACTAAACGATTAATGCATTTCATTTCCGCGCTTTTCATCTGCACACGTCCATCCTTTTTGTCCAACGTTCTCATGTTGTCCATGCATTTGCGGCGTTGCTCACATCTTCGATTTGAACATTTTCCCTCCTTCAAAAACAGCTATCCATTTGTGTCTTTGAGTGCAGCGTTGTTTGGTGCCCTAAGTAACATTGTTTTGCAGGGGTAGTTTGTTCACAAGCGTTTCTTTTTAACATTTTGTTTTTAGATTAAAGCACAATGAGCAAAATGGCAATCGAAAGCATTATGAGCCTGATCGACAGTGAATTTAAACAAAGGCGCAAACCCGAAGAAGTGATTAGCCGTTTGTGCCAAATCAACAACATTGGTCATGTTTCGAACAAAACTGCCAGTGAGTGGCTGGAACGTTACAAACGCGGTGATCGAACTCTCCGAAACGATGCAAACATTAATATCGGTCAATTGATAATGCTAAAGTTGGTAGCAACACAATACGCTGACCAATATCTAATCTACGAACAACGCTGTCCAATTCACAAATTGGTCTATTTGAATGATCGATATTTCATGGTCTACGATGAGCCGGACTGGAAATTGGGTACTTTATATGTTTATGATCTCTTTCACGGCCAAACTCAGTAAGTGTTTAAAGACTTTTGAATACCTGACCATCCTTTTAGACGTCTGTTCGTTACCGACGCTCCAGGTGTAAAGTTCTTGAACAACAGTTCATTTCAAGCTCATTCCATCAATTCATATCATTTGTTGATCGCTGAGGACGGCATTGAAATCATGCCTGCCGAACAAGAAAACGAACACGCGACTTATTTGTATTTGCTTCGAATCAAATACAGTAAATGGAACGGCCAAATGAGCAGCTGGAGAGCAACTATTTTGGATTCGAAGCGTCTTCCACGATTCTATTTGGAGGAGAAGATTTTGATCAACCCTCACGACCGCAGCAACTTTACGTTGTTTGCTTCCGACGAGTTCTTTGATGCCATTAAAGGCCAAATTAAAAACTGAAAGATTGAATTGAGTGAAAAGATCAGTTTTGATAAACGTCTGCGCTGCAAACGTCTTCTTAACGAAAATCATGTTCAGGGACTTGAAAATGTACTTGTCAAATCAGCCAACACCTAGTAAGCAATTTAAATGATGTTTGAAATTAAATTAAACATACTTTGTTTTAGCGAAGAAAGAACTATGCTTCAGTTTCTGCATGGAGTTTTGGGTTTCAAGTTTGGTGAGCTTAAATTGGACGAGGGCAAACTAAACGCAGTTGAGCAGAAAATTGAGTGTTCTTTTGTTCCACCGGCTTGTGCTAATTGGTTTCATGTAAGCGTTGTCTTTGTTTAAAAGCGTTTATTGTCTAACTTTCAGGTCCCAATTTACAAGTGGTCAAACGAGAAGCTTTACATTGATTTGATGTTTCTTACTGATTCCTTCTCCGTATATTCGTTTGATCCCAAAAATGGTCAAGCCAGCCCAACACGTTTGGCGGCGTTGGGTAGAGAAGGTTATGAAGGATCAATTATTGACATGCACATTGACGAAAATGAAGTAATTACTGTGGCAGCAAATGGAAACTCAACTTTCCCTAACAGATGGCCGCTGTGCATATACCGTTATCCAACAAAGTAACTTACACCGTGTTAAACTATTTAAACCAATTTTGTTTAGAAAGCCGGACACTCTTCAAAATATAGTCTGGCAACGTGTACGCAGATCGACAATGCAGATGCCTGGACAAGATTACGCAAAAGTGATTGATCTACTTCCAAAAAACAGTCCGTTGTTGCCGTTCTCCAAAAAACTTCGTTAAATGCACTTACTGGGTGGGCCAAAAAAACGTTAACACAAAAAAGTCAACCGAAAAGTTTCAAACACAAACAATTTTTTGTGTTAACGTTTTTTTGGCCCACTCTGTATTTAATTAACCAGCCATTTAATTAAACACCTCAACAACAAAGCTGCATAACTTTATTCATTACACATGTTTAAACATGCTTATTTTCAAATAAATATGATGATATCAAGTATTTACAGTTCCGCGATCATGTTAAAGAGTGCTGACTAAAAGAGTTGCAGTGCATAGTTGAAATCAATAGAGACAGTGACTGAGTTGCCATCCAGTGAAGCTGTAAAGCATTGTGGAGGTTTTTCGTTGCCTTTACCGGCACTTTTAATTTCAAATTTGCACGGAAAATGAGTCTCCAAACGTTCAAGAACATGTTTGGGCTGGAATGCAGTTGGAAAGGACTGACTTCTTTTCAAAACAATGTCCATTTCAATAACGCAAGCAAAGTTTTGAAGACCATTTGATTTGGCCAGAAATGACAAGTGTCGAGCTCGTTCAGTCAACAAAATTAATTCGTTTATGAGCAGATCAATCGACTGAAATGGTTTAAATACACTGCAAGTGTTACTTTTAAATCAGTACCTGCAGTCGTGGAAAGCCACTCCAACTTCGATGGTTAAAGATCACTTGACATTCGGGGTTGATTGCTTGCTCCAAGACATGGATTGTTTTAACACAGTTTTCGACCGACTCTGAACAAAGCCGACTGCTTTGCGCATTTGTCATTTTATTCATAAGACCCGCGTCGATGAATTGAATTGACTGGACATGCTTGTTTTCTGGCAAGCTGCAATCATGACTTTTAATTAAAGTTCTTCGAGCAATTAAACTTACGGAGCGTTCTTCCACGTTTGTTCAAACAGTCCAACGAATTCAAAGCACAGTTTTTTGGCTTTGGTTTGAAACGCATTTAAAATCGAGTAGTCTGGATAATGGTGACTAGGGCGCTTGGTCAGCCAATCATAAGGTCTTACTTCTTGAGTGTTCATTAAAGTGTGCAAATTTGCTTGATTCTTTACGAACGGTATGTAGAAGTTTGGCCCACAGTAATAAGTAACTTTTGGAGCGATTAAGTCAACCAACATTTGTAGAGAAGGGTTTGGGATGGACGGCACGGTCAGTTGAATTTCTTTTATCCATGAAGTTTCTAAAAGTTTGTTTGGCTGTTATAAGTTGATTGCGTAATAGAAGCGATCCAATTTTTAGGCATTGTTAAGTGTTGTTAACGCTTTTTTAGCAGCTGCTCTGCCGTTTGCATTTCGCAATCTTCTCACATTCTCATAAAAGCCAATCACAGAGTTTTCTACCCCTGTTCGCACATTTCAACATTGCGTGCTTGCTTTCTCGTTGTGCGCGAACTCTGCGTTTTTGATTTCTTTTAGTTTCAGTTAAAATGGACTTTTCATGGGACGAATGTCCAAAAATACTGGTAAGGAAACTTCTCTATGGATATTCTTAACAACATGTTGTTTAGTCTCGAAATCACAGCATCTCTTTGGTCAACCAACAAAATGACTGCTTTATGAACGCAGTTCTTCAGTTTGTCTTCCACACGCCGCAATTGGTACGACACATCAAGAATAAGCGTATGCAGAGTAGGTGTTTATTTAAGCAAGTCTTGCATTCATTATTTCATTTAGACAAGTGCAAAGACTGCAACAAATGTGTGTACTGCATTGTAATAAAATACTTGGATTTGCTCGAAACACAAGCTGAAAATTTGGACCCAACTGAATTGAAAGACTTTGTAAACTGTAAGTATTCAATGTTGTTTATGCGTCACAATTACACATCCAATTTAGTGCACTTTCCGAAAAGAATTCCTAATAAACAAGAAGATGCACATGAAATGCTAACATTTCTTCTGGACGAGCTCCACACGCCAACGTGTTTTCTAGCCACCAAAGCAAAGCCCTGGCGAAAAGAGCCGGTAAAAGAAATTGGATCAAATCAACTACTAAAAGGGAGCATGATCAGTTGCAGTAAGCATATATCATTTCTGACACTTTAACACACTTAAACTTTAGTCAAATGTACTTCATGCAGTGCCTGGCATACTACTAAGAACGACGAAAAATTCCGAGAACTGAGCTTAAATTTGCAACGCCAGGCGATTAAAAAAGGCAAAGACAACACTCCGAAAGCGACTTTGGAAGATTACATCAAAAGCTTCTTTAACACTGAACCGCTCAATGGTTACATCTGTCAAGGGTAATTTGCTTGTAATGCGCAAAGAAAATGTCGAGCTTTTTAGCTGTGAGAAAAAGACCATGTACCGCAAATACTATTTGAATCAGGCTCCGTCTTTGTTGGTTATTCAATTGAAACGTTTCGACTCAACTGGCAAAAAGGATTTCACAGATATTGAAATTCCGCTTGATTTGGATATTGATGAATATTTTTGGAACGCGAAACAGAGGGCATAGCTTGTTTTTAAATCTAACTTAACGACTTTTTTGTTTAGAAAGAACAAAAGGGCAGACTGCCAGCCAAGTACAAACTTTATGGCTATATTAGTCATTTGGGCGCGGAAATCAAGAGCGGCCATTACACTTCAACGTTTCTTGGTTACGACACCAACTGGTATTTGTATGACAACGAGACAGTAAGTCTGACTTATCCAGAAACCGCCTCAGCAAGCCAGCCCTACTTATTGTTCTATTATCGAGAAGGCATTAAAGGTTTGTTGTAAATGCTTAAAAGATGTTTAGTTATTGAATTTAGCGCGTTTGCCGAAGGTTAAACCCGATCCTCTAATTGATATCTTTAATGGGCAAACTTCTCAGGTTCCAAGCCACAAATCTCGTGTTTCAAACCAATCTAAGACCTCATTGAATACAACTCGCACGTCATTGTCTTCTCAGTCGACATCTAATGAGCCAATGCGTCAACGATTTGGCGATGGTTGGGTTCAAACTGCCAGGCAAGCTTATATGTTCATTTTTAAATTAATTTAAATTCTTAGTGCGTCAACCGGTTCTCAAAAACGCAAATTGGCTGATAGCAGCGTTAGCGATTATGGCAGCCAAGAAGGCCCGTCATCTTCAAAACAGTCCTACGATCCGTGGGGAACATTCACTGAAGGTGAATCTGATGGTTCAAAAGACGACGGATTTCATAAATCAGACGATTATCAAAGTCGTTTTTAATGTTTCAAGTGTTGTTGGGTTTATTGAATGTTTGTTGAAGTGTGTAGAATAAACGCCAGCCAAAAACTTACCTTTTAAAAACCGAGCCAATTGAACGAATTGTGTGATAGATAAACGGCACATTACATTAACTTTTAACTGAATGATCGAAGGCTTGCCAAGCTTCAGCATCCCAATAGCAAGATTCAAATCAAGACCGCCTTGCGCAATTGAGTCGCAGTTATAATCTTCGGGCACGAACAAATTTACCAATTTTCCCGAGTCCAAAACTAACAATATGCTAGGCGATGACCACAAATGTTCAATATAATTGCGGTTGATGAACTGGAATTTGAAAGTAACTAAGTAATATGTATTTGTAGAAACTAACCGGGATTGCACATGGCTCCATAAATTTCTTGCGCGAGTAAATTGTGCTGCTCATGTAACGATATGCCAAATGTCGAGCTCGACTGTGAAGCCGTTTTCGTCTGAGAAGCACTGGCTTACTTGATGTGTTCATGTTGTGTGAAGACACTAAACACTGCATGTTTAAAAGTTTGATACTTTTCTAAAAGCACGCTAATAGACAAAGCTTATCGGCCGCACAAAACACGACAGTTTTATTGCTTTGCTCAACAGATAAACAGAAACGAACTACAAAAGTGTTCAAATGTGTAAAGTTTATACAACAATTAATTTAATACTGTAAGTGTCTAACGAAAACAACCTAATGCCACATTACAACTGAATGCAAATAAACAAACTATTTGGCAGAAAACTATTTGGCCATTTAATGTCAAGTGTGTGAATCAAAGATCGGCAAAAGCATCGGAATGACAAATTTCTGAAGAAATAAACGAATGTGCAAATTGGTAAACATATCTGAATACTCAAGAAGATTGCACTTTTATTTTGCTTCAAAAACTAATCCATTCTAAAAACAAAAACATACACTTGTTTGCAACAAACATGTGCAGATCTAAAAACACCTGTAAGCACGAAACATCAAATTAAAACATTACCTAACCAAATTTCCTCAACAGGTAAAGCATGTTTATACGCAAAAGCTACGCAAATATTTTCAAAAACTTGAAAACATCATGAAAAGTCCGCAAATAAAATAATTATAATTTCAACGATCGACCCACAAACAATAAACAACTTGCTGCTAAAAACACGAAACTTTCCTCCACACCCGAAAGCAACAACAAGCTCGCGGCGGAAAAATAAACAACCGTTGAAAGTGAGTGTCTTTTTCAGTTCGATGACCATAGACCGTGGAGGAAACCTGCACAACGCTTTTCGCAAACGCAGGCGCTCAATTTGGATGCGTTACAAAGACCTCAAGATTACTGCCGATTCCATCTTCCCAAACTATCCGTAAACAACTCTAAAGTCTTTGCCTTTTCGAGGCATTTCATGAGCAGAACTGGAACAACAACAATAAGCGTGTTGACCCAAAGCAGCTTCCCCTCGGTGCGTTGTTTTTCTGCTCTCCCCGGCCTAAAATATCAACAACATGTTTACATGATTTGCTTCCTTGTTTTATTGACGTTGTAGCCGTGGGAAATTATTCTAATTACTTTACGGTGTTTGACTTTTTGATTAGTAAACAACTCTTTGCATAAAAGTTTATTTATTCGATTGAGTTTAACGTTATGTACAAGAATGTAATTGAAATGAAAGTATGACATGCTGAGTACATTTGAACGGAAAAGAGGTATAACATATGATGGAAACGTGGAAATTACACAAAGTTATGAGTATTTACTGTAACGATACCTTGTTCGTGCATAGCGTCGCTTTTGATATGTACTCCGGCCTTTGCGTTGTAAGTCTTTGCGAACATTTAGGCCAACTCGTTGTTTTGGGGACTAAACATTTGGAGAGTAATTGGAATTGCAAATCTTCACTTAAATTACCTTCATAAGATCAACGCCAACGGATTGCACAACAATGGAAGCAAGACCGTAAACCATCATTGACAAAAGAATAACCGTGAACCAGCCCATATCTCTAAAAACTGAGTTAATTCAAACGTCACTTTAAACATGAACGTCAACTACTTCAAAACAACGTCCAGACATTTCAACAACCCACTTATCTAATTAAAAACTCAAACACACTTGGCAACACATTCGGTACGCGCAATTCAAACAAGTAAAATCACACGCCTGAACAGCGGCCAACACCCCCAACTGTCCGAAGTCATTGTGGCGCGTGAACTCCGTTCAAGTATTTTTCAAACACTTAAGACTTTAACAGTCACTGTGCGAGCTTTGATCTACGAGTTGAGACAGTAAGTAGGGGAAATCTTTGGAGACGGCCAATTTTTAAAACTTCGTGCAGTTCCTAGATTCTTTAAATTCTTACTTTGATGTATTTTAAGTACACTGTGTTCATTCAATTTATCAGTGTTGCAGCTTTTTAATTCGATATCAATCACTTTCAATTATAGTAAAAATCATTACGCTTCATTTGATTTACTTCCAATTTGATCCTCGTTTTAACAAATCTTCTTTTAATTGCTCGCAAATCCAGTTTCATGTCGGAAAATGAACATATAGGTCAACGCCGGCTCGAAAAAACTAGACGTAACTTTGTTGTGTGAACTGGTTAACATAAATTGCTCTTTAAAAAGTTATTGTAATTAACAACACTGATTGATTGAAATTATAGTTGTTAGAACTGATTTTAGCAATTGACTTTGAAAGAACTTGTAGTTTGTAACATAAGAGCGCAAAGACCTTATCTTGATCACCAAATAAAGCTCATCGGAAAATCAAAAACTAGCTTACGCAAATTAAATTATGCGAATAGCCAACAAATGCCAATTCAACCGAAAGCTCATCTAATGAAAGAACACAACGCTGATCCTGTTTTGTCATCTGTTCATTATTCCGCAGTGAAAATGATACTTGTTCTTTTTGATTTCCAGCTGATAATCCGTTTTTGCGCTCCGAAACATCAAATGGAGTCCGGTTATGCACTTTTTGCAAGAATGACTCCACCTCTGTTCTTAACCGCAATCTTGAGTATATAAGTTTCTCGAGTGACTTTGTGAATCATTGTGAGCTTCGGCTTCTTTCATTTCACCCTTTGATACATTTTAAGTCGCCATTCGTGAAATCTTTCATTTTCAACTTGTGCTTATTGTTTTGTTTTCAGATGAAGTGGTTCTCATTCCTCGTTTTTATCGGATTCTTGGCATTGGTTGCCTTCGCTGCCGAAGAGGCAAAGACTGACGCTATTCAAGCTGCATCCAGCGATGCTGCCAAGCCTGGTGCCAGTCCAGACAAGAAACGTGAGGAGCGAGGAGCTCGCCGTCACCGCCGGTACGTACACAACTTTTAAAACTTAACTAATCATTGCATTACAGACGACACCGCAGAAGACACCACCGTCGCGGATAGATTCATATCCAATGTCTAATGTACTCTTCAAGTTGTAAACATTATCGTAATAAATCTAAAAAATAATAATCGGCATTCGGGTGTGTTGTTTATTATGTGAACAATTATTTCAGTAGTCAACGAGGCATGCAATAAAAGTTTATTGTCAAATAAACAAAGTGTTTAAATATAAAATTAGCATTATCAACTAGATTTGTTTGTACACAATAACCAAAAACCTTAAACATAATCGGCCTGTGATATTTGAGCTTTTGATTTGTTTTCGAATTAAAATGGCAAAACTTAATCGAGAATTGAAAGAAACTTCGAAACTACTGCTTCTTAGCGCTTTAATGTTTTAAACTTTAATGATGAGTATATATATCAAGGAGTTAGGCACTTTTTGATATAAGTTGCATTGATTTCGCCAACAACATCAATGTTATTGACAAAAATGCGCTCAGTAAAAACTCTACACTTTTGAGGAAAGATAACTGGCATCACGAAAAGATATAAAGTTAAAGGGAAAGGCGACCAATTAAATTAGGAGTTGTTGAGCCACTTTTTGCTACCAAAGAATGTCTGTTTTATGCGGTTTCCGAATCCATTCTTTGACGAATCGTTGTTTTGCTGTCCTCCGCTTGATGACACTGAAATGCTTGTTTTGTTTTGCGTGTTTTACTCAAAACACTTACTCCCATCCATTGCGTAAATTCTCCACGGCTCGTGACTTAAACTATTGCTTTTCATAAGCATTCCAGCTCGTTTGGGTGTTGCATCGTGGCCAATCTAGAAGAATCACAGTGTTAGTTGTTTGACTGTCTTTACAGCTTTACTTACCCTATTCAATGAAAGGACAGAACCAGTTGACGGTACTCGTTCAACTCTAAGGTGTTGATGTTGATGCACTACAGGTCTTTCTGCCACTCCGCCGAGTTTTCTTATCAACTGTCCAATGCGAGCAGGTTGGTCCTAAAAGCAAATTGGTAAGTGACTTTTAACGGTTTACAAAACCTTTTTGTTGAGGTAAAAGGAACTTGTGAGGCGGAGGTACAGGAGCAGTTGGCTGAATAAGCATTGGTTGTCCAAAACGTGCTCCAGCTTTTTGACCCATTGATGGTAGATTCCTAGCAATTTGTTGTTCTTCTCGTGCATTCAGATTTTGGATGTTATCGTAAAAAGCTTCTTCTTCATTCTCTTCTTGTCTGTAGTCATTGGCCGTTTCGTAGTTAGACGGAGCTGCATATTCGTTGTTTGTGGAATGCGGTGGACCTAAAGTATTGAAAAATAAGAGTATAAACAAAACTGTTAAAACTTGCCAGTTACAGATGTTTTGTAGTTGCTTCGCTGTCCAATACTCGGCGTTCTTTGGATGTTTATTACCGGTTGTTGTTGTTGATAAGGAGGTTGTGATTGAGGAAAAGCAGGTCGAGAAATGTTGTTATTGGCTTTGAAGCTGGATGCTCGATTAAATTGTTTCTAAAACGTTGAACTTAAAAGCTGCAGAAGTTTCAAGAACAAGTTGTTACCGTTCAAATTCAAAAATTAGAAACACACAAAGAAATATTATGAAAACGCAAATAAAAGGAAAACAACGACAGATCAAGTTGATATTAGTACCTGCAAACAGTTAAGTCACACTTTTATGGCAAGCAAGTCAAACTATTTAAAAGCTCACGTCTTCTCGTTGCTGGAATTCTCCAATTTCTGAATACTGCGCTTCTGTCTCTTTAGGACGACGAACCTCTTCTTAACGGAATTGCTTTCTACAATAGAAATTATGTTTAAAGTTAACTTCAAATAACACTTACTCTTTGCGAAGGAGCTGCTTGTGAAGCTTGTCTTTGTTCGAATCTTTTCTGCATTGCGTTCACACCAGTTGGCCGTTGTTGAGAATACTGCTGTGATTGTTGCTGTTGACGGAACATTTGCTGTCTTTGTGCCTGTGTTGGAGTGGATCTTGTTGGCTTCAATTCGTCAATAACACTGTCCAATCTGGAAATTAGTAAGATTTAACTAGTCTCAAAGTTGTAACTTACAGATCAGTTGCATCGTCAAATTGCTTTCTGTTTGGATCTGGCGGTGGAGGCGATTTTTGAGGACCAAGAACCTTGTTAGTGAAAGGATTGTGCATTTGTTGTTGCTGAAGTTTTGACATTCCGCGATCCATTGAACTGAAAACAATTTTAACTAATGTTTATTACTGATTAAATGAGATTGTTACTTTGTGTATGTTTGAGGTTGTTGCGGAACACCTAATCTTTTTGGAATCGGTCTTTGAACAACGTTGGCTGGCTTTGAACGGAAAGCAACGTCATTGTGAGTAGTGGGGAACGACCTTCGTTTTTCTTCAGGATCTTCCGGGCTCATCTCCTCGTACAATTGAGATCTTTTACCGGTTGCATTTATGTCCAGTTCAGCCATCAAAGCTTGAACAGCTGGATCCGGAGGTGGTTGCTGGACATTTTGCTGATTTGTTGGTTGAGGACCAAATCCAACTGTGGGCGGCTGCAATGAGTTTCCAGAGATGTTATTTGCTGGATAAACACCGGGTTGAAGAGTTGACGAAGATCCGTGGATTTTTTGATTCCCGGCTACAAGAATAGCGTCCGGCAAAGACTGGATGCTTCCACGCTGAGGGTATTGGACAAAAGCACCAGAAACGCTTCTTTGAAGCGAATTTGAGTGGAATTGATTCGGAGGTCGAAAGCCTTCTTGTGAATGAGAACTGCCTACACTTTGATAGTCTTGCGAGCTTGGTCGTTCAGTGCTTTCACGGGTGGGAGAACGTCGAAGATCTTGATGAGACGGCACTTTTTGGATTTCAAAGCTAGTCGGAGCGTTTGAATCGGGAGCATTTAGCACAGTGATGGGTAAGTTTTTAGGCATTTGAGCGCCATTTTGTGGCTGTGGACGATATGCTCTTGGTTTAACGGGACCGCTGGCTTTTGGCGGCTCTTGGATTATAGGTCTAAATAGTTTCAGTTAGTTTCGGAATATGTGGAAATGTTTATACTTTTTGATGGGAGCCTGCTTCGGTTCTTGTTGTTTTTGTTGCTTTGTCGGGGATGTTTTGGTATTAATTGCTGCAACTTCGACAGAACAGCTACCCAACGAGTGCTCATCTGAGTCAAGTCCACTTGAGTTTTTGCGTATCAACAGCTAAAAAGTGTTGTTTAAAGCTTTTGACACTTAAAGTGACTTACCGAATAAAACAAATCATTCACTTTGCTCATCGATTCGTCATAAACTTCTGGGCCTTCGTCAATCTGAAAAGCGTAAGTTGTAAAACCTTATTGTGTTATTCGTTTAATTACAGGTTGCGATTGTCGACCAACGCCATTGTTCTTTGTCGGCAGAACAATAGTTTCATTAACTTCAATATCTTGACCACTCTCGACCTAAATCTTTTGAATAAACAAGATTGAACGAGTCAATAAACTCACATTTGATCGCTGTTTTCGAAGCACCGGCCTTTGTGAAGCCGCTGTTGTTGGCGCTTGGTGAATTGGATGTTGTATTCTTTGCAAATGTGCCGGCGGCTGAGGCTGAATCACTCTTGACAGCGGTTTTTGTGGTGCCGGGCGACTAAACTCAATTGGCATTAAGCACCAGTGCACCATTTTGAATGATTTAGTAAATGGTTTTAATAACTGGAATCTTCTAAATAGGTAGAATGTTTGGGTATTTATTTAGTCGGCTTTCAACGGACGTTTTAGAATGGAAGAACAGCTCACGTACGACACAATTTTTCACAACTACTGTACTATAAATTCAATTTAATACTTTTAAGTTAAGTGCCACACACGAATGCCACTTAGACGCTAATCACAAAAGCCTTTTTGCATTTTAATCAGTTTTAAGCAAGATTATTTTTGACTAAAAATAAACGCCCTTGTTTAATCTTCTGAATGTAAACACCGAAATTTCAATAGTGTCATCAATTTGTGCAAGCAAATATTAAATTCTTCAACAAAACTGTTTATTTGAAAGCAATTCTTAAACTAAAATCCGTTAAAAGCCGACTAATAAACCCAAACTCAAAACGACACTGTGGAATGCCCGGAGGCCATCGAGTTTTAAACAGAGTTGGCTTGTCCCAACAAGATATTAAATGACCATTTAATTTTGGAAAAGCAGTTGGTTGTCCTGTCACCAGGTGGTCGAAACAAATTAAGTCGGACGCTCGAAAGAATTTGTCTGTTTTCGTAATCGTTTCGGGTGTAAAAAGTTTGTTTTAAGGAATGGACTTAAATTACAAGTTTAAAGCCAATTTGCATGATCAAAATGAGTTTGAACGTTTTTGCAATAAAGCTTTTTAAAACAAGTAACAAAACTCACGTATCGCGAGAAAGTGCTGGATCTTGACTGACACTTTTTTGAAACCGTTTTTCTTGAGGTTGTTGGGGCACTGACTGTTGTTGATTTACAGGGAAGGGCTTTGGCTTTAACTGCTGCTGGAATTGCTGATCACCGGTATTCGATTTTGGCGGCGAGCCCTACAAAGGTGTGATTTAAACAACAATTAAAGAAAGATTCCACTAACCGGCTCGCACTCTTTCTTCAGATCCTCAAAGATCTGGTCTAAGTAATCAATGGCTTCTTTGAACTTCGTTCTATGTTGCTGATGTTTGTAGCGTGCTTGCTCGTTTATGGATCTAAAGTTTAAACAATCACAATAAAATAGTTTTGCATCGAGATTTACCGTTTTTGAGCGTAATTCGTTCTTGCCTGGTCAATCATGGCGTCAAGCTGAAATAACAGATGTTATCAAATTGGCTTGGCAAGAACACAAAATCTATATTAACAAACAAAACATGTGAAAGCACTTACTTGTTTTGAAGCTTGATCCAAAGCGCCGCTAAACGTTTAAAGTAAGACTTGTTGCACTTAAATAATTAACAGTATTTATCAGAGTAAGTTTTACCCATTTGCCACCACTTGAGATGCACGTTCTTTCGCCGTTTTGTTCAAATTATAGGGAGAAATTATTAAAATGGAAAGTTGGCGCAGACGTAGGAAAATCAAACGTCCAAAACTGATGACTTCCTTCACGACCTTTGGAGAATAAACAAAAACAACGAAAAAACAGTTGTTGGCTGAAGGAACGTTGGAAAAACGAAACAGGCGTTCATCTCTACGGAACGTGACATCAATTAGGTGGCGGCAAATGATTTGGTCCCAAGTTTCTTTGGGGTTCCGATTGATTTCGGAGGCTGACTAATGTTTGGAAAGGTTTTAGGGACCAGTTGATCAAATCCGGAGTCTACTCAACATTTAAAACAGTGATTGTGCTATTTTTGTTTGTTTGAATGTGAGAAGCTGACATTTTGAGAAAAAGCACAAAACTACTCGAATTTCAGTTTAAAGTATCAAGTTTAACGTTCTTGAACGCAAATTCAAAAAAGGTTTAAAAGAGACTATTTAAAGAGAAGATTTAAATCTAACTAAATTACCTGTTAACAGAGTCCACGCTTGTCACAGATTGTCGGCCACTTGAAATTGGAATATGAGCTGCATATCTTTCGTGTCTTGCAGGTTGTTGAGCCGTCAACGCAGCCACAAATCCCTGCGCTATACCGCCATCAATAGACGCGCGGTTTTTGGCCGGACCTGGAAACAATTAAATAAAGCTATTTCGTGTTTTAAAGACGCATACCTTCATTATCTGTGTCTGATGAACAAACAGAAGTTTTTCTAAGTTGATTTGCTTGTTGCTGCATTCGCTCTTCAAATGGACTTTTTGGAGTGTCAAACACATTTGCAGCTTTTAGACGATTTCCTCCAGTTGGATCAGATGTTTTTCTGTAAAAGTCGAGGTTTAAGTTGACAGTAATTGAACAAACCTCAAAACTCTTTTGAAAAAGTCGCCAGCTACAGGTTGTTGCTGGTTGTGTGGCTGCAATTGTGCTGATGTTTGAGCTTGCATTTGAGGGCCAAGGATTCCGCTGGCCTCATTTGGACGAGGTGTCATGCTCTAAACAAAGCAACACTTGAGAGAACTAAATATGTGTTAGTTACCTGTTCACGGCCCGACGATGCGGGCTCAACGCTTGAAATACGCGAACGAGTTGGAGTAGTTATTATAGGTTGCTGTATGTGCGGTTCGAGGATACGAACTGAATTTAAAGGCTGATAACTGGCAAAAAGAGTTTAAAATTACCGGGACAGGCCTGAAGCTCCGTTGTATTAGCACTTGGTTGTAGACTTGGCGGTGGAGATTCGGCTAAACTGTTCTCGTTGCTACTAGTCGATTGTCCGCTTTTTCGGATAGTTTCAAGATGGTTGCGCTTTCTAAAAAGCAATCAAATGAAATAAAAATAACTAATAAAGAGTGTCAGTTAGTTGCACTGTTAACTTAAAGCGCGCAAACTGGTTTGCTCTCCTCAAAATAAACAAATGCAAAACCTAATCTGGATTAGCTAGCGCGAATGGCATTTGTTTATTTGGAGAGAACAAATGTTAATTTGATCAACTAATGTATGAACACGCACGGAAAACAAACCTTTTGACGTATTCTTCGAGAGTGGATCGATCAGGCAAAACTAGTGGACCTCCTTGTCGGTCGTTTCTACCCAGCGGAACATGAAGTTGTGGCTGAAATATTTCAATTTTAATTGCCCAAACGTTTTAAACTCGTTAAAAGTTGATAACATTAAATTCCGCACATAAGCTTTAATGATGTCATAAGCCAAAGTACGAAGCTCCAAACATAAAAAGTCCGCACAAACCAAACAATCTTCAAAAATCCAACAAAAAGTCAGTTGGATGCAAACGAAACTCGGTATGCACTCGTCGCCGGATGGAGCTCATGCACACTGAATCAATTCATGACACAGAGCAACTGTTCCTTGGCCAACGGCACTCATTCAAGGAACAAAAGATTCCGGTCACTTGGGCATGAGCGGTTTTTGTCATGATTGAGAGAGGTGGAAAAACAAGTGTGGCAGTTTGGCTGATTGCCCGCCGTTGGAAAACTTGTTGTTGTGGTTGAGATGACAATTGTTTGGAGAGTGGACAGCAATTTTGTTTTTAGAGAGAGGACTTTTTAGAATCTATTCTGATGCTGGTTGCAATTTGAAAGTAGTTTTAACAGCACAAACCACTAGACTCACATAAAATCAAGCGGAAATTTATTTATGGCTAATTATTATGTGCCGGAGCAAATGTTTTCTTTTGCTTTCCCGTCGAGAACACACAAATCGTGTATTCAGCATCCGCAAACGCAATAGCATAAACTTTTAATGGATTTTAGTGGAAAGAGCAGACACATATAAAAAGACTTGAGTGTAAAATGAATTCAAGAACTTTTCAATCTAAAACAACATTAAAGCAAAGAAAAGCAATAAAGTCGCCGATGTTCTGGACAAGTCCCACTTTAAAAGTCAAATGCAAATTAAAAACGTGAACGCGGGACAAAGGCCACAACGAACAAACAAATAAAGCGGCAGTATAATCAGCGGCCAATCACCCAAACAGAACAGAATGGTCAGCTGATCTTTCTTTCCAAGAACAGTTGGTGCCTCCGGACGTTTGTCCGCATAAGTTGCAACTCGTAATTAGCGGATAATGGCTTTTGGAGGGACAAACGTTGGCGCCACTTTCTGTCTGGAGACATGCTGATCAACTGCTTATGCAAGGAGTGGACACAGCTATGTTGCATTTTGGCTACGTTTAGTAAACGAGCTTTAAAGTTCCGTCAACTTCAAACATAAACTCACTTCATATGGCTCTGGCGAAGATAAACCATCATACTGATTTGCAGGAGAGAAGATCTTCGGCGGTTGAGCCAATGTAAATTTCACACTTACAGGCGCCATGCAAACTCCGGACTCAACTTTAGCAAACACAACATCCTTATCATCTTTAACCGTGCCCTGCAAATTAAAAGAATTCAATTAAGCGCCTACACAAAGTTTCGCCAAAGTTTGCAACGTTAAAAGCAAGCTCCGTTACTTTGTAAATCTCAAAAGCCTTAGCGTTAAACGATTGCTTTTTCTTACACTTTTTGTATTTGGCAACAACTAAAAGTTTGGCGAAGTCTGATTGAAAGAGTTTTCTTCGACAACAAAAACTCACATTGCATGCTTTTGAATCGGGCTTTCGGTTTATATTCAAGTTGAGAAGTTTGCCCTTGTCAGTTATTGACTTGCAACTTAGTTGAGTTTTAGCAACAGTGAAGCTAAACAACAATGCATTTAAAATGAACAAACTTATTTAAATGTACCCTTTCAATTTCCACGACTTTTCAACGCCCAAACGCAGTCGCTTTTTGTTGGTGAAATGTTGATTTATTGTTGTTTCGGCAGTTACGCGGAGTTTTGGTTTAGGCTCTTTTGTCTTCAACGAAGCTATTGCACTGACGGTTGGTCTAGAACATTCCAGTGTTGTTTGTGTACCTTTTAAAAACTCACTTTCTGTTCTTGATGGTCACCGACGTGGCTTGATTTTGAATCTTTGGACGCATGAATGAAGCGCTGGAAACAAGCAAAGAATAAGACAAAAAGCAGTTTTAAACAAACCTAATTGTCTTGCTTTCAATCTTCGGCAGAGCTACCGGTTGCTTTTGAGCAAAAGGTCTGAACATTAATGATTGTTTCTTGGCTCGAGGCATTTTTAGATAGGCAGTGGACGCTTTGATGTAAGGGAAATCTTTCATAGTAATTTCAATTGTTATTTGGTCCGAAGCACTAAAAACAAAAGAGTGCATATATTTTTGATTTGACAAACTGACCGCCGAAGAGCTTTATTTTGCGATATGTTGACTTCGTTGACTGATTTTAGTGGCCAAGCTGAATTATTAAGTTTAAATGACTGTTATAAAACTAGACTTACTTCCAGGAACCGGAATCTTCTTCTGTTGAGGTGATTTGACGCGCTTGGCTCGCAAACCAGCGGGCTTGAAACTTGTTACGGCGTTGTACTTGCTCTCATCAATCGGTTCATCTGGGAACATTTCACTAGCATTTGTGGTCTGCAAAAGAATATTGAATCAAGTTTGAAACGTGATTTTATAAGAATTGGAACGTCTGGCTCCAAAATGACTCATCCGGCAAAAGATCACAAATAAAACTAACAGTTGAGTGAATAGATGTCTCCATTGGATCATTTGAGGCTTTGTTAGCCGCAACAACATCTGCCGCAATTGGACGACTTTCCAGCGCTGATTCAAATTGCCCAACAGCGGCTGGCATATTGATCTGAAGCGCAAAATGTTAAAAGTGTCAATTTGAGTGAATTGTAACGAGCTTTATAATTTTTAACTGCCAAAATATTAAAATTGCATCAAAACTGCATTTAAAACTTACCGCTTTATCTGTTGTTCTATTGTTTTCCGGTCCACGAGCTGAAATTGCCAAAAATCACAATTGCAACCGTAAAAACGACTAATAAAGATCGAAAAGACCAATTGAATGCCCCAAAAATTAACCACTCATTTTTCAAACTCCGGCCACATTTTCAACCAGTAAGGTTTTTGGCGGGAAGGTGACAATTGCCGGGTTTGTTTGGAACTTTGCAAGTGGCGGCCAAGTTTACGACCTCGCTTGATCAAAGAAGGGGCTTTTGAGTTTTCTGCTTGATTCTAATTAATTTGTTGTGGGCAAGTTGTGCGGCGTGAGGGTCTCGATTAATTTTGAGTTGTCAGCTTGCCACACATTGTTTTCGTGGAGCATGGATTTGCGGAATGTCTTTTACATAAACTTAAATTAAACGCACACGAATTTACCTACTAAACTTAATTAAATCGGTTTTGCAGAAAAAACTCATTTGCATGAAGCGAAAACGACAGCAATTAATCAAAAATGACAAGTTTTGTTGAAACACGAAAATCTCTCACGAACATCCTTTCCGTCTTAATAAGCACTACTTCTGGCTAAAACTTGTCGCCACCTCTACAAACTGGTCACTCAGCAAGTGGCCGCGTCAACTAAAGCAGCTGCTTGGCTCCTTTGCCGTAGAACAAGTTTGTGTTTAAAAAATGCAAGTTGTACAATTTTTTGTCAACAAAGCTAATTGAGTTCTCATTTCAATTAATTACAAACTAATTGCTAAATTAACATCACTTGCCAGGACTGTTTGATTTTTGGCGAAGACGGCGTGTTCTCGGTGGAACACGTTCTTCTTGATTTCTTCCTTCTTGTTGATCGGAGTCAGACGAAGATCCGGGCTTCAATTACTCTGGTTAAGTTGTGTAATTAATAAATTGCTTACTGGAGGGGGTTGATTGGACTTTGATCTAGACCTTCGCTTACGAGTAGCACTTGTGCTTCGATCTAAAAAGCTTACAAAATGACATCAATGAATAAGTTTTTGGACTGACCTTTTCTTGAATGCCTTTCATAAACGGTTGGCGGATTTTCGACAGTTTTCCAGCCGGATGGACTTTTATCATCCCTGAAAGTGATTGGAAATTGCAATGTTTTAAACAATTTAATGCACACCTGTTAAGACGATAATTGCTGTAATTTGAGTACGTTGTTGCAATAGTGACTCGCGGTGTTTGAGAAGCATAAGAAGGCGTGTAGCTTCTAAACCGTTTAATAAGGTCGGCAAGCACTTTAAAAACAAACCGTGACATGATATTTGAACGTCTTGAACTCAGTCCAGGTGTATATCGGCTCAAAATTGGAGGCGTGTAAGCTTTGCTTGCAGCAGTTGTTGAAGCTCTTAAAATGAGTAAGATTTAAAACAAAGTTTCTTTGGAGCTTGCCTGAACCGAGAAGTTGCTGTTGAAGGCATAGCTGATAACAGACTCATTTGAGTGGACGGATTACGTGTTAATTGCGAGTCTTGAGCGCTTGTCAACGAGTTTCTTGGCTTGTATCTGGATGCCAAATAACTAGATGAGCTGTTGGGAGGCAATACAAGTGAAGTCGGGCGAGAAGAGCTTGGCGACTCTGTTTGATTGTAAGTTCGGTTTTGGAACTTAAAAGTGCAATTTTAAATATTCAACATGCACGTAGTAAAGCTTACTTTGCTCTCGTAATTCCTTAACGCGAATACTTGATGTCGGCGTAGAAGCGCTTACAGGTTTTTGTCTCATCTGTGTCGTCATGGACAAAACTGGCTCTTTGATGATCGGGTTTTGTGCTGCTTCGTCTTCCAAATTTCTCAAATGAGCTGATGTTGCTAAACGTTGTCTCCACGGTCTTTCGGAGCGAGCAATCGGTTTACTTAAAATTGGAGTTGGCTGTGACACTGCTCGAGGGCGCGCTAATATATGTTGACGGTGCTGCAGTTCTAACTACTCCACCAGCCAAAAAAGCCGGCTGATTCCTCGACCCAAATCTACTCAGTACTTCAGGAACTAAACAAAAAATTAGCATGCAGAATTAAAACAACTATAGAAACACTTACAAACTCCTCTGGTCGCCGATGAAATTGTAGTCGTAGTCGCTAAAGAATCGTTTTGTGTCGCTTGTTTTCGTCGGGTCAGGGCTGAACATTTTGTAAATTAGTGGGACTAAAACAACTTGAAACCTTTAGTATACTCGTCCATCGCTTGTGTGTTTCTTGGCTCTGATTTTGTTTGAAATCTTGTCACTGATCCCTTTATAACTTGTCTTGATGGTTGAAATCTTTGGTTATCTTCCCTGTTTGAGTCGTTTTTACTGGCCGCTGCAACTTTGTTCGAAGAAACTTTGTTGGTGAACGACAAAATTGGAGCTGTTGTTCTTGAGACAGCATCGCCAAATCTTGCACGCAAATTGCTGAAAATATGTCTATCTTCTACCTTGTTGATTTTATTTGGACTTGGAGAAGCGGCTAAAAACAGTTTTTGAATACAACGTATTTAAACGAGCAGAATGAACTTAAAACCTACAACTGGCTGAGAATTTAGTTGGTGATGCTAAAGGACGACCGGAAGTTTGTGCTGTTGCTGTTGCTAACAGGCGAGCTTTTGTATAGTCGACATTGCTTGTACCGGTAGAGTTCGAAGAAAAACGCATAGACGTCCAACTATAATTTGTAGATTTTATTTAGTTGTTCAAATGAAACATTCGAAACAATCAATCTAATTGACAATACAAAATCTGTTCAATTAACAAAAAACAGATAAAACAAGTTTTCCTTTAACAGAAAACAGCTGATTCAACTTGGAGAACACATGCAATCTTTTAACGCGTGAAATCTCCCCCAGGTTTTACGGGATTTCTCAGGTTCCCTATCTACCCGATTGCAATTTGACCACTGCGGCCCTTTGTGAAGTGTAGAGGCTTACTTAAAGCGGACACCTTGTCCGTTCCATGCTGAGTGAGCGGTTAGCAAAACAGTGGGATTTTGGGTTTTTTGAAGATGGACAGACGCAATTGAGATGTTATTTGTATAGCTAGTTTACCGAACAATTAAATAATCCTTACAACTAGGCTAAAACTTGACTTTCGTGAATAAGCAAACTATTTACCTCGTTGCAGTGCTCGACGGCTCAGGTCTAAGAGCGGCCATTTCCTAAACATTTCGGTGTTATACCACAAAACAAACATGCGCAAACATCTTGAACGCATCAGAACGCGGAATTAAAGCATTTTCGTGGAAAAATCCGGCGGCAGGCTTTGCCAAGCAGATGCTTTTGCGGACAACAAATGAACAGTGCAAATGGGAATCATAAACAGAGAAGCAAGCGGATTTTGCTGGACGCAAAAAGCCAAATCAGTTTTATGGAAAAACGTCTTGTTAGTTAGTCGGCTTCCAGTTAGATTAAAGTTCAAAAGTGGAAAAACTATGGACGCAATGTGTGATTAAAATAAATCGATTGTTTGACATTTTTAAGTTGAGTGCATTTTAAGTGATTGATTTAACGGAGGCTACGAATAAGTTCATAAAAAATTGCGACTGACTTAATTTCAATAAATCATTTGAGAACACGCCACAAATCAATTGCGCACTTATTGAAAGAAGATCGGAAACGTAAACACACCCGCCACAAAATTGCAAATTAGTGAAATCAATAATTTCGCCGCATAAACGTCTCGAATGGCACGAACAAAACAGACTTATGGTGCGCCAAAAATGCCGAGTATGCAAATGATAATAATTTAAAGTGGCAGCACTTGAGTTTGAATTCAAAACTGCAGAGTTAAGTTGGAAATATAAAATTAGCAAGCATTAACTATGCAATTGTTATGTGATTGGAAAGTAAAGACACAACTTTTTAAGACTGCAAATTCAATGTTGTTAACTTTAAACAAACACAATAAACTAAAACTTCTCATGCAAACATGCACAAATCAAAAACATTCGCGCGGTAAATGTTCTGTAAACTCAAATATTCTTTTTATTGTTTTTATCGAAGTTTTCAGAAATCTTCATCAGCTTAGAAATGGGAAAGTATTATTGGTAAGTGTGATTTTTCGGAAGCAACTAAACGTTATTTATTTTTAGTGATTATTGCGATGTATTCTTGACGCATGATTCGCCGTCTGTCCGCAAAGTTCACAACAATGGAAAAAAGCACCGAGAGATGGTCTACGTTTACTACAGAACTTGGATGGAGCAGCGAGCGCAGAAGTTGGTTGATGATACTACTCGAGCTTTTGTTCTTTCTCAGCGAATGAAACACAGAGCCCAGAGAAATCAAGCTGTCTCATCTGGACTTGTACCAATTCCTCAGCCAGTCCTTCAGCCGATTTTGCAGCAAATTCCTCAGCCGACTCCTCGACCGATTTTGCAGCCAATTCTTCAGCCGATTCCTCAGCCGACGTTGCAGTCGATTCCTAGACCGCACATGCGAATGAACTTCAGATATCGGCAGTAAGCAATTGTATGGTTTTGTTTAATGATAAATTTATTTCATATTCTTTTTGGATTCTTAGTGCGGCTTGATTGGTAAAGAGTTCAAGTTTGTTTAATTAATCAAATGAGATTGTGGATTTAAATAGTAAGGGAAGCTTTGAAAAGCCATATGAACAACAAGATAAAATCGACTTCAACTAAAAAAAGCAATTAATTTCGGCTTGGTTGTTGCCAAGATTTTATTGCGATTTTTTGTGGCCATTTGTCACACGATTTGTGATGTGTGAGTAGGATCTGGGAATTTTACGTGTCTATAAAAAGTGAATTCGTTTAATTGACAGATAAATCAATTATAAAATCAACCCTTCTATGAAAATAAAGCACTTCAAAACTGCAGTTCAAACTTGCAGTTAAAAAACCCTTCACTAAACATCAAAAATGACGTTCCAAAATCAAATATCCCATTCTGAACGGGCGTTTATCCACCGGAAATTTCGTAGTTTAAGCACGCAATAGACCAATAACGCATTTAAAATGAATGTTCAAGAGTCGAAAGTTTGTTTTGAACAGTAATAAACAAGTTTTAATTGTCAAAACATATTCAGTAAAATACAGTAATTCTAAAAAGTACAGTTTACATGACAATAGTCGCTGATGATCAAAAACAATAACTAGAAGAACGGAACGCACAAAAATTGAGCAGTCTTTATCCATCTAATTTTTAGTTTCGTTGTTGTTTTTGGAAAAACGAAGAGAGAGTATAGGCGGGAGGCAGCTGTTTGATCGCTTTCGGCAAGTTTTAGGCTGGCAAACAAGTAAAAACTATGTCCTAAGTGGCGATCGGCCTTTGCTTGTGTCGGCCAAGTGTTCCCATAGCTTGTGTTTCATGAATTGAACATTTGATAAAAGTGGATTTGCGATGGAAAACGATACGGCTCAAAAAAACTGTAGCTGTTTTTTAATTTTGAAGATCGTTTTTAAATCATTACTTCCAGCAACCAATGAAGTCAACGAGGCAAACTTTAAAAGATCACATTGATAAGTTATGTTAAAACACAAACAATAAAGCCACAGAAATGCTTTTAATTAAGTGGTTAAATTACAAGACGCAATCAACGTGTCTAATTTAATGCAATGCGACTAAACGACGCAAACATCAACAGCCAACAAACAGATAAATTTTCAATCAAATTCAAAAGCCACCGGCTGAGATTATCACAAGCTCCAAAAGTAAAGCCAGACCAGTTGTTTTATCATCACCAGTGAATGATAAGAAAGCTGATTTGAGAAACGCCTGTTTTGCCGAGAGAATTTTTGGCAGCAGCTCCTTGTCTAAAAAACATCCAATCAACGGGATGAGTGAGTAGAAAAACAAAATGCTTTGCAACATTTTCAAAATTAAACATTGTTAAAGATTGAATGAATTGATTGCGCAAAATTGTGTTCAAGTGTAATTTATGTTTTCCGTTCAAACAAACAATTGCGTTCTAAATAACTTTTGGTCAGTTTCACGCTTATCTCATTGCAAAGTTGGTACTTTGACATCAAGCTCCTATTTAAGCGTTCGGAAGTTCGCCCGAAAAGTCTGAGTTCCATTTTTGTGCAAGCGATAGCCATTTGATAAGCAAACTTTGCGTTAATTGTTGTCTCCGCCTTTTGCTGTCCCTACCGCTTTTAATGCCTCGGTGGGTCAATTTATTTAACAGTGTTCTCTTTTGATTGCCTAAAGCGCAAGTGTAAATTGTCTGCTCAATTCGAAAAGTTTCTGACGATAGTTCCGACTGGGTGGTCGACGATTTGTGGCAGGAAGAGTGACCTAAAACTTCTACTATTGTAAAATGCAGCTTAGTTTGCTGGTTCAATCTCAATTGCTGATCCATTTCAGCACAACTATTTCAATAGGTAATTTGCTTACGTTCAAACTATTAAACTTGTCTTTTTAACATTTAGGGGTGTTTCTTTACCGTCAATTGCAAGCACGTTTCCATATGGATTTTCGAGTTGAAAACGTTGAAGAAGACGCGATTCATCGACTCATCAACTATTTTTATTATGAAAACCGACCAAATACAACTTTTTCTATGACGAAACCAGAGCCAATTCTTTTATTCAGTAAACAATTTGCCTGCGGAGGAGGCTTAGTTAGTACTACAGCAGCTTCCCTTGTAAGCTTTCCATGCTCCTACGAAAAACGTGAGTTTCATAGAATTTAAGATTTTTGGCGTTTCCACAAAAGAAGATTCAAGAACAATGAAGTTATTGCCATAAAGTTATTTACGCATAAAATCTGCTGCATTCAAATTGCCATGTTTACGCAAAAATTAAAACTGCTCCAAATTTTTATTGCTCGTCACGCTTTTCACACCTTTTATCTGCCAACTGTAGTCCATTAATTACCGTGTTTATTTTCCTTTGGCGGACTTATTATTACTATCACAAGATTCATAAGATTGCGTTCTTTTCGAGGTTCAGCAATTTTTATTATGCGCCTCAACTTTTTATTGTTTGCAACAAAACGGTGGACTTTTGCTTTTGAAGATCAATTGAGTCCAATTTGTTTTTATTGTTCTTCCTCTGTTAATATGTTTTATTCGGAGAGTGGTACGGTTTTATTTCCGCAAATAATTGGGACAAATATGTTTACAACTGTCTATCTTAACACCTTTCGATTCACTCAACAACTTCTTTATTTCAAAAAACTCAATTTAAACAACGGTTCCTGATAAGGAGTTCAAAATTTTAATAACAACTGCTCATTTTTTGCACCCAAAATTGATGAAACGCATGTGAACTGCACGCAATCAAAAGAAAGCGATAAATTTGCGAAAAGAACTTTTGGTTTTTGACTGCACGCTCTGTCAATTACCAGCTGCAATTTATTCTTGACCCCACTCTCTTCTATTCTAACTTCTGAATCGTTGACCACTTGACAACTTGATAAGCAGTCTTTGATTGTTCAATGATTGTGAGAAAAGCGAGCGTTTCAAATTATTCCAATTAAAAAGTAGACAATTTACTCACTCTAAACTTTGACCTCAAACATCGTTCGGTTGCACTCAAATAAGCAGCTTAAAAATTCCACACGCACATCAACTTGGTCACGAAAATTCTGCAAAGTTGGAATTTAAAGAAAGGAATTTTACCAATTATTACTGATTTATGAGTCTGTTCCGGTTTAAAACGCGCATTTTGAAGTGTGGAAGTGGTTTTACGCAATAACTTCATTGTTCTAATCAATCAAAGCGATTTGACATGATTGATCAAAATGGCAAAAACTTAATTTAATGTCAACACTTTCAGTTCACACATGCTGCATAAAGCATGATTTGTGCTTTGATTCAAGATTGGGGCAAAAGTTATGCGATGACTACTTCTGTAATTGTTTGTCGTCTCTGGAAAACGAAGGAGACTATTGTGATCTTTTCACACACTATGGACTGTGTCAATCCACCAGGCTTTTTGGACACTTCTTCTACGAACACGGCGATGTAAATCACACTGTTCTGGAAAAACTGGGCGCCGACGGATATCATTTGTTAGATGCATATTTGGCTTCCGGTATTCAATCCAGCATTAAGGCATCGTGACTTCTAAATTTGAGACATCTTTTTTAGGATTTTGACTTGTTGTATAGAATGAATTTG
Organism: Aphelenchoides bicaudatus; assembly: GCA_024699845.1. Lineage (NCBI taxonomy): Eukaryota > Metazoa > Nematoda > Chromadorea > Rhabditida > Aphelenchoididae > Aphelenchoides > Aphelenchoides bicaudatus. The sequence goes on along the minus strand of JAMPIN010000002.1, from coordinate 4,063,251 downwards.
TTGAATTGTATTTATTGCTAAGTTCATTATTGTTGTTCTGCATTTTAGACCATTATGTGTGATTGATCCTATAGTTTTGTAGACTTGAGAGTGTATTTATTTAAACGACTGTGTAAATAAACTTTAATTATTCCTCTGCAGCTTTTTATTGATGTAACGGATAAAAGAAATCCACTAGTTTCACCCAGTTTTGTGTGAAAGTTTCGGAACACATTCATCCAAAATAAAGATCGGCTTGCGTTCGGTGCGCAAATCCATAAAAATAAGCAAAAGTGTTTTCGGAGGATCAACCCAAATCGCCGAGAAGACAGATAATCTTTTGGTTTTTTCGGGTGAGTTTTAGTGATCAGAGTAGATTTAAACTTACACTTTGAATATCTTTTTCTGTTCTTTAAACAGTTGTTAAAATGCTGTTAAATGAGGCTAATTTGAAAGTTTGTTCAAGAAGTGACGTCAACGAGTTCTACATAGCTGATTTTTGCGCGGCTAATCAAAGCAGGAGCGGATAGATGATCGGCATGAATTCCTTTCATGAACGCCATCCATTCAAGATTTTCTGCTAATTGATTGGGGTTTTGACGAGGAAGCAACAATTGGATGATTAGAAAGTTTGGCGCTCAAATTGTGCTGAACATTGTTTTAGTGCGTGCTGTTTGTGCGAATAGGGTTTTCATGCATAACAAGTTTATAATATTTTAGATTTGAATAATGACCGATGAAGCAACTGGCCCGAATGATTTAGTCTTGCGGATTTCAAAAAATGAACCGACAACTAGGCACAGAGTGTTTGATATTTTGTAAAGGTTGACATCATTTTAAAATCATTACGACAATTTTCCTCTCTTTCAGCAAAACGATTTGTTTGGCCTGCGTCAGTTTGTATTGTAATGGCAATCTTTGGATTTCTTGCAATTAACACAAAGTTGGCTGGCCGAGAACAAAGACAGCGACTAAAAGGCAAGTTATGCAACACAAAATCTTATTCAGACTGTTTTAGCATTCGAAAAAGGCCATCGTTTTTTGGCCAAAGCTGGAGAATTGTATTTGGAAGATTACGTTCATCTTTCTTCTGTAATGCCTCAACCCGACTTGCATCGCTTGGAGTTGAGCACGACGTTTATGAACAAAAGCATGGACACCGAGCACATTAGAAATTACTATCGTTCTTCTGTCCGGCACCTACACAAAGCTGCGCCAATGTTGGAAGAAGTTGATTTAATCAGCGGCTATTTGTTCAATCCAGGCAAGAAGCAGGTAATTTCTTTTAAAGGTTTAACTGCTTATTTGATGTATCAAGCTTTAGATCACTAGCGAGTTATTGAAAGCGGAAATAGAAGGGTTAAAAGAAAACTTATTTGCAGTCCAAGATGCGTTCACACAAGCAAATATTACTATCCGGTTGTTTAGCTTCGATGCCGTTTTTGCTATTGACAGAGAGGTGAATTTTTAATTTAAACGAAGTTTAATCACATTTTAGGAAGCCGAGCAAGCCAATTATCAACAAATTTTGTCTGATCAACTGCAATATCAAGCTGATCGAATTTCAGTATACTACATGAAGTTTTCTATTCCAATACGTCGCCATCGGACCGAAATCCTCCTGAACTTAAGCTTTGAGCCAAAGTTAAAAAGCAGAGCTCTTGGTAGACAACGCTTTTTAACATTTTTGAGCGGCAAAACAGATGAACCCAATTCTGTGCCTGTTGAAACTAAACTTGTTCTTTAAATTGTTTGTTGTCCAACAATAATGCAAACTGTGTTAATATGCTTTAATAATTTATTTGATGTTGCTTGTTCTTGAATTATTGGGCTTGTTTGTTAATAAAACTATTGCGCTTAAGCACACTCGATAAACATTCGGTTGGAAGAAAGGCGTACGTCACTGCACGCTTAGTGCAATTGGTTTTTATCGCATTGCAGTAGGCCAGTGATTAAACCAGAACCGCTTATGAATTCGATGACTTTAACTTTATTGGAATGAGGCCTCTTTTTGTCAACAAGAAAGATAAATTTTTGCTTTTGCAATCAAGAACGATGTCAAAACATTTGGAAAATCAGAATTTCTATCATGGAATTAGGGCACTCGAAGACATTGAAAAAGAGCTCAAGTTAAACGATTTTTATTCTATCGTTATAAATTGTGTTTTTAGAAACCTGGTGATTTCCTTGTAAGAGTTGATCAAAGCAAAAACAGTGTTAATGTTATTCTGAATGTCCTCGGTGAACATAGTTTGCATAAGCTTAATTGAATACTCACCGTAACGTGAAATCGAACTATTTAATAGTTTCAATCAAAGTTGTATGATTTGAAGAAGCTCAAGAGATTAAAGAAATTCTAATTAATCTAATCTTTGTTTGATCAACAAGTTTTTGCATGTTCATTTAAAGTCGCCCTATTTATTATCAGCGCATTTAATACAGGAGAAGAGAACGTTTTGTCTCGCCTAAAGGTGTGGAGAGTGCGCTAGCAACGTGGCTTCTTTTTAACCGTTTAGGCGTGCGTTGTTCTCATTCGGGGCTCATCATTGTGCGACGGAAAGCTGGTACGTTTGTTTGCGTGTTGGAAACAGTTCGTTGGTTTGTCGGAGTTTCCGCGATTTCAAGTGGCTCTTTGTGAGAGAGTTACTCGGGAGTTTAATTTTAGATTGCCCTAACTTGAACGATTTGCAAATTTTGTAGGTGCTTGTTTGATTGAGTAGCAATTTGCTGAAAACAATAATTAATGACTCTCTTTGAATGCTGAATGTTTTAGCGAACAACGATCAAGCTTTAAACATCGGTTTAAATACTTTAAGATATAATCAAAATCAATCGAAATTCACTTCTCAACAGCAAAAATTAGAGTTTGTTGAGTTCATGATTAAAATGCTCCTTGTAATTTAGCCGAACCTAGAAAAACTACTCTGCACTCAAATGTTAATTAATTAAGCCGCACAGCGAACACAAATAAGTTTGCAATAATCTCTTCCCGAAAACATGAAATGCCAAACCGCAAACATTTGCCTTATGTTCGAATATAGAGGCAAGCAGACATTCCGGCTACGTTTATGCCCATTGTTTATTATTTTTTGCTTAGTTTGTGACCTACATAATTGCCAGATGCAAGAGTAATCCTTGCTGCTCAGTTTATTGCTAATTGTTTATACTGTCCAATAAATACTGCCTGAACAGCGTAATTGTCGTAAAATCGATTTTTGCTTTCCTAATTAGCATATTTTTAAGACTTATGTGCTGTGATAGTAAGCTCGGAGCCGCATTATGTTTGCAAATGCAAAACTAGGTTTTGAATGAATATGCGTTTAATCAGAAAAAACTTGACCATCACGTGCATTGATTTGCTGTGTGTCTGACTCATGAATTATTGCTAGTTTTGCGTGCCCTGTTTTGAATTTTAGCAGTGTTTTGAGCATTCAACTGATCACAACATCGGATTGGAAAAGATCATTTTGTGGCTCAACTTTTGAAGTTTCTACTTATTTTATTCACTCTCATTAGATACCGATTTTGAGCATTATTGCTTTGTTTTTGCCTCGTTTCTCGGAGATCTCGCGCCCCACCTTATCTGATTCAAGAGTCTTCTTGCCGTTGAGCTTTCTTGATTCTATGTTCCGGTTATTGCACTTTGATTCGTGAAAGCCGAATGTTTTGCCGGCAGAGTAGACTTTCAAGTTTGCAGCTATTTTCATTTGGTTAGAGATTATGAGCGCGATGAAAAACGTGGAAGTGTCCTGGCGCCGATAGCAGTATTTTGCCACGTTGATTGCGTTTGATATTTTGTGATAATCAAATAAAAAGCGTTCGTGATTCTAGGAAAAGATGATGGACTTTTGAAATTGAGTCACAGTTTATTAGAGTGCATTAGTTATTAGCAGAAAGCCTTTTTGTGATTTAAAAGCGAATTCATTAAGTTTTGGTATCAAGTGCTCGTTTATTTAATTTCAATGAGCCGAGTATTTGTTGGGCCGAGTATGCAAGTGATTCATAAAAAATTAACGACGAACTAGCGCCCGAATTGCAACTTCTCTGTATTCTCATTGCGATCCTGTGTTTTCGTGCGCCGGTCGCGGCGCTCATTTCCCAAATTTTGCTTTTTCGCCGTAGTTTTTGGGTTAGAAGCGCACCTTTGGTTATGAGTTTGTTCATGCTGATAGGGTTGCTAGAGGGCGAACTGTCTTTCTGGGGGCCTGCGCCAGTATTGCTTTCGGTTTTTAGCGATTAGCGTTGAACGTGTGGCGTTGAGTGTACATATTGATTTGGTGCTTTGTTCTCGCCGGGTTCTGTTTTTCCGAATGGTTTCACGAGTTTTTGCTCATGTTTCTTCTTTTTGAATTCATGATCGACGCGTGTGTTTATTGGCTTATCTGTTTTTACAACACCTTTTCGGTCTTTTTTGCGCACTTTGAATCTTCTAAAATTTGACTATTTAAAATTTTCATTTCAGATCTCGGTTGTTTTTCAACAAAGTGAAACATTGACGCCGTTTTTTGCTCAAACTTGTATCAATTGAAACGACAACAAAATGTCCGAAGGGCTGGTCCAACGTCGTCGAAAAAATGTAGCTGACGAAAAGCCGGAAGATGAGGAACACAACGAAGAAACAAATTCTGACAATGATGACCGATCTACTGCTTCAAAATTGACACTTATGGAAGAGATTCTTCTTTTGGGTTTGAAAGATCGCGAGGTTTGTTTTCGGCTGAATTGTACTTGTAAAAATAAATTATGTTTAGGGTTACACTTCATTTTGGAACGATTGCATAAGTCCGGGTCTACGTGGTTGCGTTCTTATTGAGTTAGCACTTCGTAACAGAATTGAATTGGAAAAGACTGGTCTGCGTAAAAAGAACTTGGTTTCAAGAGCGGTAGACTCTATAGTTGAACTTACAGTTGCTAACTTTGACTTTTAGGTTGTTCTCAAAAGCGATGCTCCTACTGGCGACGTTATTCTGGATGAAACACTAAAGCACATTAAAGAAACTCAACCTCCGCAATCAGTAGTCACGTGGATTGAACATTTGAGGTAGCATAGTCTGTGAGTGATTATTTATGATTTACTTAATTTTAGTGGCGAAACCTGGAATCCGTTAAAATTGCGTTATCAACTTAGAAACGTGCGAGAGCGTTTGGCTAAGAACTTGGTCGAAAAAGGCGTCCTCACAACTGAAAAGCAAAACTTCTTTGTATTTGATATGACAACACATCCATTGCACGATACGGTTACTAAAGCCAAGCTAATAAAGGTGAGCTTTTCTTTGATGATTCGTTTGCTAATTTACTTGCGATTTTAGCGAGTTCAAGAATCTGTTTTGGCTAAATGGACTAACGATGTTCACAGAATGGACAAGCGGGTATTATCGTTGATTGTTTTGTCACATGCAAGCGATGTCCTTGAAAATGCGTTTGGGCCATTGACAGATCAAGTAAGCGTTTGAAACTTTGACACTCGATTATAAACTTTTGTTTTAGCACTACGAATTAGCTATGAAGCGTGTCCGAGGTTTATTGGAACTTGATTTTGAAGCAGAAGCTGAGAAGAAGCCGAATCCATCGCACAGCGTCATGTGGGCCGTTTTTGAAGCATTCAACAAATGAGCAGCGTTTGTACGAATTCTTTTCTCTCACTTTTGTCTTCTTTCCACCTTGTCAATTAGTTACGGCTTTTAACCAGAAACTTTGAGCAATTGTGTAATTCAATCTCGAAGCTGAATAATTTATGACCGACCGAGACATAAATTCTATTTGATTGATTTTTGTTTTTTTAGTAGTTGTTGAAGTAATGAGGCCAAAATTGAGTTCTACAATTCTTTACAGTCGATTGTACCATTTCTTGAAGATAAAAGAAAAGTGTTTAGTAATCTTATTTTAAAAACGTAATGCAATTTGTGTTCCTTCCGTTGTTAACAATTAATGTATAAGCCAACTCCCGCCCAATTCCATTAACAATAAATTTCTACGTTTCCAAGCGTTAGTTTAGTCTTCACCAAATCTTGCGGCCCTCGCATCACGTGTAATCAAGTTTATGGTATTTGCAAGTTGTACCATAAATTCCTCGGATTTATTATCTTGTTTGCCGCTCTAATTTATCAAGTTTTAATGGCAATTTTCATCTTTAACCACCCAATTTCAACGGTTATTCTTTGTGATTTTTGCGAAATTTGTACATTTTGATAGTTGTTTCGTGTAACGTAGGCTTGTTGATGAACGAAAATTGCGTCTCTCTAAGTTATGTTTAAGTTTGTTTGCAAGTTCTTGTCTGAAGAAATAAATTGTACCGTGTTTTTGTATTGCTCCTCAACGATTTATTTTCGCATTCAACAACAACATACAAGACCTATTAAAGTATCCAAATCAATAAGTGAAACACAAGCAAAGTGGGAATAAATAACGGAATCAAACTGTGAAAGTCGGTTAAATAAACTCTGATTCATTTCATAAACATACAAAGTATTAACTATTTATTGTTCCAACGACAATAACTTCTGGGAGAGTTTCGAGTTGTAGAAATCGGCAGTTGTAGGCTCTTCCAAATGGCATTCAAAGTCAACAAGTTCGCGGTGAAGTTTCAACTGAAGTGCAGCTGTGTAAATGCTTAAAGTCTCGTCAGAATTCGCGAGCTTGCAACTAAAAGGAAAATGATTGAAACGATAAACAGCAATAGAATTACCTGAGTGTCTTCCATTTTGCCGAGTCGTACGTGTAAGCAACTAAGCACGATTCAGTAGAATTCAAGCACAACTTGTCATTGTCGATGCGCAAAACAATCGGCGCAGAAACTCCATTAGCTACCAACTTCTCATGCAACGGTTTTGCCCACATAATGTCCATGCTAGAAAACAATAACTACATTTAATCTCAATGAAAATAAAGTAAACCTCTCGTCGTCTTTGCCGTCGTTTGCAAAATACGAGCCAATCAATTTGAACCCATGTTCTTGACAATACTGATCCACATAAATCAACGCAATCTCAAGTGGTGGCGACACTACCAAATTGTGAAAGACCGGAAATGCATCCTTTACTTCAACCTCTTGATTCTCACCAATTCGACCAACTAGTAGACCGTGCACCGAGAAATGCGGATATTTGACAGCATGTAAAGCCATTTTGCAATACGGAATTGTTTCAACCCGAGGCATTCTGATTAATTTCTCTGAAACGACTAACAATTATCACTCTTAATGTATGTTGTGCAAATGTAACACAAGAAAAGCCAATCTTACCTTTTAGAATAGTCTAACTTTATTAGATTGCCAAATAAAACGCGGAAAGACAAAAATGAAAAACACGTAAACAAAGTATCTTTTTGATTTTTCATGATGGCAAATTTAAGCGATACCGTTATTCTCTTTCAGTGTTCTTGTTTAATGTTGTTGTTTTGAATACGACGCCCAATTGAAGATTAACGTTTATTTATTGTAAATACCTAATTACCGATAAATTAACTGCATAACACAACAAAGATGTACAATAAGTAGAAATTAACGAAGAATCCGATCCAAATTAACTTGCTTTGGCTTTAAATGTTTTATGCAGTCACGCAACGTAAAGTCATCGAATTTTTCAAGACGCTTGTCAACTGGAACTTGATCAGTCACAAATCTTTCCCACTCGGCACACTAAACAGTTGATAGTTATTGAAGTTTAAAATATCTTTAAAACCTGTTCAAAGTACAAGCAATCGGCCTCTATTTTATGTCGCTTCAGTAGAGAATTAACAAGAGGCTCAACTTTTTGACGGACTTGACCAACAACTTCATCTCTCGATCGGGCTGGAATTTTGTTCAACTCATCTGTATTTGTGTCGAGTACGTTTCCGTTGTAAATGTCATTGTCGGAAAGAACGCGCACACACGTAATAGCTGTTTTCGAACGTATTGGTATGTCATTTAGTTGGCGTTTAAATTCTCTTTCAATAAATTGGGCCAACTGCTTCCGCTCTTCAAAATGCTTTTTGCGCATACGACGCTGGCGTATTATTTGGTTTTGCATTAATTCAGCTGATTTGATGTCTGGCTTTGGTTGAGGAACTTTTGGATTGATTAGTTTTGTCTGAAAGTCTTTAAATAAGCAAAGAACTGAACATCAAAAGTTACCACTTTGGGCCGTGTTGATTGATTTAATGAAGACTTGCAACGTGCCGGCGTCCAAATTTGTTGTTGCTCTTGAAAATCGCGCGCCCATCGTTGATGCAGCTAAATCAGTGTATTACAATTAGATAACTTCAAAAGAGTCATACCATCCTTTTCAAGCCAGTGTAAGCGCCCAAATCAGATTGGTTGAACAAATTGGTGACTTGAAATGACAAACGTTCCGGCTGCAAGTTAAATGCTGGGTCGTTATCGCTCAAGTTACTGGATTGAGAGTTTGCTTCTGGAGATGGAGGCATAGAAACACCTAAGCATATTAAATGACAATGTCTTTAACAGTTTAAAGAATCTACCAGTTTGATCAGCTTGAACTGCACTTGAAGTGGATGGCGCTTGTGACACTTCTCTTTCACGTTTTGGCGTCAATGCACGCGATGATGGGCCGGATGCGCCAATATTCCGTCGAGTTGCTCTTGGACGTTTGGCACTCAAGCCTTCTGAATGAGGAACAGGTTGCTTTCTAGCTAGCAATTGTCCTCGTGTGAGTCGTGTCAAGCGTTTTTCATTTGCCGCTGCTAAAAGTTAAAACAATTTTAAAATATGCTTTACAAATCTTACCTCCAGCTCCTGCAGCTTTTTTCCTTGCCGCTCGTTTACGAATGCCTCCACCTATTTATTTAAATATTCGTTATCCAAATGGTTTAAATTCCAATGACTTGCCTGTCGGAGTCCCGTCGACTTGAGCATCCAAAGCGCCAGAACTTGTGCTAAGAGAAGGAGACAGATTCTTGGATGAATCTCCGCCATTTTTGTTTAAAAGGATTCGTAACGGTGGAACCTTTCGACGTTCGTCTACTGACTGGCCGTCGTTTGACTCAGTTTCGTCCAGCTCTTCATCATCACAGCGCTCGATTTCAAAAGTCGGAACCGATGGTCGTTGAGCAGATCGACGCTTGTTATCATGTCCGTATTCTTCGACATCCATTTGTTCGTCGACTAAAGTTTGTGTTTGAGAATTAGAAAGCAATCAATTATATTTATGATCATTAACATTCAACAGAATAAAAAGTCTGTTTACACGTCATATTAGTTAGCATTTGGACTAGCCAGTTTGCACTTCGCTTAGTTAGTTGCAGCAAAAGCAACAAAGATGATTCATCAGTTTCGTGTTGTCATAATTTGATGTAAACAGAACAGATTTTGACTAAAGCCCCCATATTTTGTACAACAAAGGACTAACCAATTAAATTGCCCTCCATCTGGTCCGCCTCTTCATCGTCCAAGCCATATCGACTTTTCTCGAATGGCGCGAAATTGGAGCTTGAAGAACGATCGGGATTCAGTAACATAGCATTATCTTCTGGACTGCTTTTGAACTCGTAAACGTCGTCTTCATCCGTCATTCTTGTTTTCGGTTGTTGAGTTGATTGTGGTTGACTGAAACAACTTATTAGTTAATCCGTTTGATTAGTTCGCATAATGAATGGTAATAGCATTGAGGCGAATGCGAACTTTTTAGGCAAGCGTGCGCATTATTCAAAACCCATTAACCTAATTTGTACCACTCCTTATTGGAAAACTCTTGGCCATGTAAACAACGCGTAAAAATGTAGTTGATATTTGCGCTGTCCTTCCGAACTTCGCCGGCATTGTTGTTGAATGTAATTAAAAATGGAGTACAAACAATGTGAGTCAAAATATGGACATATCGTTTGCCAGCAGTTTCGCATGCAATGTTATTTGGGTGTGCGTGAAAGGTGGCACGCGAGTTTGTGCCTAATTGGTACGTTTGGATGAAATATCCGGTCCTCTTGAAAGGCTGACTTATAATTAAACTCGGGAGTAAATTGAAACAGTCCGCAATTTAATCTATCTTTGTTTAAAAACTAATGTGTCAAACGTTTTTTGTTGTATTCAATCAAAAGCTCAAGAAACAAACTTTTCTGATTAGTCAAAATTATAGTTTCTGTTTTTGTTTAGATTTTGCAACATTTAGAGTCCGATAGAAACCGTTTTAAAACTTTTGAAATAGATCCGAATCTGCAAGGCTACAAAAATCATAGTAAATACTGATAGAGTTTGTCGAAAAAACTGCTCCACACTTGGTTGTGAAATGGGCGGCAGAGCGCACGCTCATGAACAGACAAAACGAAAAACCCACCTGATAAACGTTGTTGCTTTTGCTGTTTCGTCGGTTTGGTCAAGTGTCGGCATTATTGCGCTATTCGTTTGATTGCTTGAATCAATTTGTTGCTCTGTTGAGACACTTTCGGCAACTTGACTAGGTTGTGTTGAATTTTGATCAGCTTCCATTATTAACTTGACTTTGACAGACTATTTTGAACGAAAGCAGTTTGAAGACTAGTTGAGTATTTAAAGAACGATACGCTTTATTCTCTAAAACAACATCAAAGTGACAACAAAAATCAACGAAAAACTCACATTAAATGCTTATCAATTAAGCATGCTTGTTCAATTTGTCAAAACTGATAGCACAAACAAAACGATGCGGATTAAGGGATGGAATTAAGTTAGCAGTGATCTTTTTACGTTATTTACGATATTTTGAACTTGGAAGTTTGCAGAAATCCGCTTTTAATCGTTGAATTAGTGTCCACAATGCTTTGGTTTTGCATGTAAGCCAATTGCAACCGAATTGATTTCTTGCCGAACCAGCAAGTTTTGAGCGCCCAAGATGCAGCGTTATTTTCACATGCGTTTTCTCTTCCTTTGTTGGCATTTTCGGCGGCTGTTTTTGGGTGCCGGCTACCGAAAACTTTCCAAGACCATCCTGAACAACAAGTCTCTGTGGACAAGTTGGGCCACGATGGCCCAATTCCAGGCGATACAGCGTTCGCTGACTCTTTTCATCGACAACAAGCGTTTTTTGCGATCTCAATTGAAGTTCATTTTCGCTTTTGTCAATTGAATGAGCGAACTTGGGCGGTGAATTCCCATTCGAATGAATACTTTGGCTTTCCGGGTAGTTTTTGTATTCTCGACTGCCTATGCGTGTGTGATTTGGTTCTTCTCGTTTTATCTGGCAAGAGCTTTTTGAAAACTGCGTAAAACCGTTTAATTCACAGTTCTTTAAACAATAACTCGTTAACTGCTTGTTAATTAACACGTTTGTTATTTCATAAGCACTTAGTTTTTGCAGATTTGAGTCTTCTCTCCGTTGTTAGCGAGTTTAATAAACAAACTTTTGCCGGATTAGCTTCGGTTTTGTTCCTATTGTTAGCATTGCAGTCCACTTGTGCTGGCTATTTTAGATTCTTTGGAAACATTTGATCACTTTTTGAATAAAGTCTATTTTTGAAGCTACAAAACGAAATTCGTGCTGAATACAATTTTAACGAGAACGTTCAATTGCGTCAATGATGCTTTTCACGTGAATTCAAAGTTACAGAGAATGCGTTATAAGATCTTTATAATTAAACTCCCGGTGATATTTAATAAATTGCTATTTTGATAATTCGTAATGCTGATTTCTATTTCCGTCTGTTTAGCACTAATTGGTGGTGCACTTTTGAGAACATCCAAATTAAACGTTTATATTGAATAGGATTCGTATGTCCAGCCTCAATAAGAGCGTAATTACTAGTAGCCACAGTGCCATTTTATTAGCTTGGCCGATTTACGGCGGTGCGCGCCCTTTGATGTAAGCAGGCAATTTCGACTCGCTTACCACTTGCATTTCTGCACATAAGGCAATTTCACGCGTTTTCCGCTGGCAAATATTTGCTTTAGAGAGCACGAACCGAAGTCATGTTTATTTGAAGTGAATTACGCGGTTTGGTTGATAAAGTGTCAAGTGACTGGAGTTTTCAGTCCTTTTGGACTATTTTTCAGGATTTAAAACTGCGGTTAAAAGTCACAAAGGATGCGGACGTGTATCAAACAACAGAACGTTTATTAATTTCTACACGGCGCAGTTCCATTCAATGATTTATCGCATTTGTTTTTTGCACATATTCTTGCGTAAACTCTAATCATCCCACTGTTAAACACTGTTTGATGCAAGGGATTGCTGTGGATTTGCAATTAAGCGTCTTTTAGTGGGTTTTCTAGAATGAGGCTTTTGTCGTAATCAAAGGTCCCATTGATGCAAAACATTCATTACTTTAAGCGATCTTTTAAACCCAACTTTTCTTTAAGTCACTGTTGCTTAAGGCGCTTAGTTGTTAGTGTATAAGTTCAAAAAGAGTCAAAGACTATGCAGTTTGAACATTGCCAAGAATTTTTGTTCTTTCAATACACAAATCAAAAAAACATTCGTTGCAGAAAAAACAATTCGTTGCAAAATGGCTTTTTGCGCATTTGATCAAGACCATTCATTGTCACAGGCTGTGTGGGGCGACAACGAGCCGTTGTTTTGGGTCGATGTGCGCAATAAATACCTGGGGTGTTCGGTTTAATTCATTCGGGAACTGTCGAGTGCTTAGCTTTTTGAACGGAAAGGTCGCTATTACTTTCCGAGCTTAACCTTTTCAAATTCCAGCACCCAAAAGTGCATTTTTGGTCAATATTCGTACAGGCTGGAGCAGGTGCTTCCAGATTTTACGGACCATAAACTTTGGGAACGAACGCTTGGGAGGCGCGATATATGCGCAATGCAATGTATCCATGGCAAATAGGTGTTGGAAAATCCTAGTGCGCTTGTTATTTTGCAGTTGAAACTAGCCTGTTTAAAAGAGCTTTAACTATTTTAATCGCTGATGAGTCATCGGTTTTAAAACGCGCCGCAAGTCATCAAAGCGAATGCTTTTGACACAAATCCACTCAAAAATCTTTATTCAATCCGTTTTAACTGATTCAGCGCGTGACACAACTTGTAAGCTGGACAAACAGGAAATTGGAAATTAAATTTCACAGCGCTTTATTTAAAAAACCTCAACTTGCACCGAAAAGCGTTTGTTTTCGAGCTAAAAGGTGTTCAACAATCGGTCATAAAAACCATGTGTGAGTGCTTTTTTCAGTTGATTGATCATTTTTGACATTTTCGCTCCTCTTTGAAATCCACCCACCCGCGGAAAAAGACTCTAATCAAGTTGACAACTAAGCATGTTATTCAAAGTTCATTCGCGTTTGATCGCTTTCTGTTTTGAATTGTTTACATTTCGCTCGTTGTTTTTGTTGTAACAATTGATTATTTGAACTTCTAAAACACAATCAACTTTGTCTACTCACTGTTTCCGCTCATGCAAACTTTGTTTGAATATGCTCTAATTTATGCAAATATCTGTTTATTGTCGCGTCGATTTAACTTTACGCCAACTTGAATTGCTTTAAACAAGCTCTTTAAGCAAGTTGCATTTAGGTTCTAAAATGAATGACAGCGATTCAAGTGATGATGGAAGTAGCAATGATAGAATGTCTTCACAGTCTCAGTCCTTCAATCCAAACCCTCACCCAATCACAGTTGTAAAAACACAGACAGGTTTTGGCTTTAACGTGAAAGGACAAGTCAGCGAAGGAGGTCAACTTCGAAGTTTAAATGGCCAGTTATATGCACCGTTGCAACACGTGAGCGCCGTTTTGAAGAGTGGAGCTGCTGAAAGAGCTGGACTTTTACGCGGAGATCGAATCATTGAAGTCAACGGAGTCAATGTAGAAGGAGCCACACATCGCCAAGTTGTTGAGTTGATAAGAAAGGGCGGTGATCGTCTTCAGCTGGTTGTTGTTTCTGTTGGGTCCGACGTTATAGACGATGAGATATTTTCTGAAGAACAAATGCCGAACTTTCGATACGACTATACAGACAAACGTTCTTTGCCGGTCACGATTCCAAACTACCAATATGTGCAAGCAAGTGGAGAGCGGTTTATTGTATACAACATCAATATGGCTGGCCGGCATTTGGGATCTCGTCGTTACAGCGAATTCGTCCAGCTGAATAGGCTACTCAAGGACGAATTTCCAGACTTTGCCTTCCCAAAACTTCCCCGGAAATGGCCGTTCCGTTTATCAGAGCAACAAATCGACTCACGACGCCGAGTTCTTGAAAGCTATTTGGAAAAGGTGTGTACCGTAAAAGTGATTGCAGATTGCGAGTTAATGCAGGTAAAGATGACTTTAAATGCTCTTTAAAACACACTCTTTTTAGGACTTTTTAATGGAAGATTCGCAAATGCATGCGTGTTCAGTGGATGTCAGTATTCGGATACTTCTTCCAAACCAATCTTCAATCCCGTTGTCAATCAAAAGAAACAGCGATACGACAACTGTGTTCAACATGCTGGTCGATAAAATCGGTCTTACACAAGAAGCAGCTCGTTATTGTGCTTTGTTTGAAATGATCGACAACGTGTTTGAGCGAAAAATCCGACCGAACGAATGCCCTCATACAATTTACATCCAAAACTACTCATCGGCAGCTTCAAGTTGTATTTTGCTGAAGAAATGGTGCTTTGACGTGAAAATGGAAGAAATTTTATGTGAAATGGACTTGGTCTTCAAAAAGATTTGCTTCTACCAAGCTGTAAGTGATTTGAACACCGGTGTTTTGCGCGTAAAAGAACGGCTCTATCAATTGAAAGCTTCACAAACTGAAGACCGGTGTGACGAATACCTTCGAGCTTTGCGCCCACTCAAAAGCTATTCCGAAACACACTTCCCAACCGCTGAATTTACCACATCCACCAAAAGCGGACTTGTTCTCATCACAACTGACTTCGATCAACTTACTCTTCAGCTCAAATACACTCAAAGCGACAAGGTACTTTTTGATTTAAAGACTAATCGCATTGTGTTTTTGTTTCAGGAGAAAACCGCTCATTTCGACTGGGACTCGATTGTTGATTTCTCGCTCGAGATGGACAACCTTTCCATGTTGATTCGAATTCAAAAAGAAGGTCAAACAGAGGATTTGTTGATTGCTTCTGACTATGTAAGTGATCTTAATTCACGACAACAACTTACAACTAACATTTACAGGCCGAGCATATTTTTGATGTTTTTGCGCGCATCAAATACGAACGCGCAGAGATCAAAAACGGAAACAGTCACGAACGCTTCACTGAAATCACTCTTGGGAACATTCAAGCAGCTATCGGCTAAGCGTCTCAAATGTGTGGACACAAGCACTACTTTCTGTACAATTTGACACTTTGTCTGCCAACGTATTCTTCTCAACTAATTAACTTACACCGTTGTTATTTATTGAACGCAAAACTGGTTGTTTTTCTGGCTGTTAGAGCATTATAGGTTGATTGTTTCCATGGTTGTGTAAAATTGCTGTATGCAATAGATTTCTAAGTCAATCCAGTATTCTTATGTTGTGTGCTATTTACTTGTCTTGATTCGCGGTACTTCTTGTTTTATGACAAATCCGATAGATTGCCATCAGTATTCTGTGTTTATAAGGGTATTCAAGTCTATACCGTTTACGCCCAGTAGAATGTAAATAATGAATTGTGCATAATAGAAGCGTGTGATTCCGTTTACCGAATAAATATTTATTGATCAAGCGTTGTTCAATGCAAATAAAGTGGGACTGACAGCAATGCTAAGTACTCGTATACAATTAAAGTTAATGTTAAAGGCTAGTTATAAAATCAATAAATTGCATTTCAATGTAAAGGCAAATAACTTTAAAACCCGTGAGATCTTTCTTTAAAGTGTTCTTTAAATTACTTTTTCTTCTTCTTCGATGTGCTCGAAGGCGGCAAAGGTGTTCCCAAAACAATTCGTTTCTTTTCTTCTTCATTTGCTGCCGGAGAATGTGCTCGTTCGTGGATGGTTTTACGCAGTATCTTCTGCTTCATAAACTGTGAAAGCAAGGCATTCCTATAAAGGCGTTTGATCTCCAGCGATAAGTCGAGCCATGTCCAGTTCTTGTCGTGACTTTCAAATTGTGGAAGTGTGAGATCTATCCTGTCGACATCTTCTATATTCTTGTCTTTGTTTCCCTGAAAGTGTTTGTTGTTGAATGCGTCTTTTTCATCTTAAAAGCTCTACCTTGTAAGACACAATGAACGGCACAGAAGTTATGTTTATGTAAGTGAACATGTTATTCTTATCTGCTCGTTGCTTCATCCTGTCAATTTCGTCTTCGGTTGTATGGGCTGTTGAAGACTTTTCAGCAGGTTGAACTGGCTTTGAACTTCTGAATGAATTGTAAGCAGCGCCTCTGAACTTTTTGGATAGCCAAAGACTTCTTTGTGACGACTCATCGGATTGGCCAGCAGCAGGCTAAAAAGGAATATGTTGAATAAGTAATATTTATGTTGCTTACTTCAACTGATAAACTTTGCGACGTTTGAGCAGATTCTTCAGTGCTGCGATTTGGGAAAAAGAATGTCATCATCTTTTCGAAGAAACGATATGTAATTTGAGCTTGCATCGGTGCAATGTTGACTAAGTTGTTTAAATGATTGGAATGAATAAGTTGAATAAAGTTAAATGTACCTTCAAAATGCTCTTTCAAGCTTATTCCTCCAACCGGCGCCCGTTCACGACAAATAACTCGAATTGAAGGTGTTTTATCCGTTTCGTTCGTTGCATCTGCTTTGGGCAAACGTGAAAGAGTCTCCTGAATTCAATAGAACGTTAATTACTATAACAAGTTTATTTAATTACCCGATATTTACTGTTTGGGAGCAAATTGAGAACTTTAACCGTTCCAATTTCTAACAAATGCTCACCGGAGTTGTCAATGCGAGCTGTTCGGTTGTATCTACAAAATAAGCACAGTTATTGAAAAACTTCATTTAAAAGTAAACTTACAAGAAATTGCGGATTTGCACTTCGGTGATTGAAATTTGGCCATCTTGTTCCGTCAATCTCCACATACAGTCTTCAAAGCAGACTTCAAAACGTCGAGCAATTTCGACAACATTGTCTCTGTCCTCTTCGTGCTGTTGATCCTCGTGTTCATCTCGACGCCTATGCTGTTCAATTTGTTCGTCCACAGTCTTTTCTTTAAAAACACTGATTGTCTGAGGCAAGTTCATCAATGAGAGCCAATTGACGTTTTTTGTTCTCTTCAATTTCAACTTGCAACGAGTCGTTTGCGGAGTTTAGTTCTGGGTCGTTCGGACATGCTTGAATTTGCTTGTTGAGGAAGTATGCTTGGCGTTCCAGAGATCTAAAAAAGCAATTTAATCCTTGAACAACAAAATCTTTCAAACCGTATGATTGCAACTAGTTCGCGTAGATCTTTTTGCTGCACTTGAACCATCGACTTGACTGTTGTTTTCTCTTTGTTTGCTAACTCGAACCACAAACGCCGTCTTCGCTCTTGAGCCATCTTCTTTTTGGAATCCACAAAAAGAACTAAGTTGTTGACAATGTCCAGGAATGTCTGGTACTGCTCCGCATTTGTACACACTTCTAGCATGTTGTGTTTAAGAGTAAAACAGTCAACATCTTCTCTAGTTGATGCATATGGTGATTGTTTGTCTGCTGATGTTGCTGATGGCGTGTTTGGAACGGCTCCGATCACCATGATGTCTTCAAATTTCTCCATGTTAATTAGATCCGAGTAGTAGCAGAAAAACAACTGGCACGAACATCTTGACGCGACTCTTTGTAGTTGAAAACTACGAGATTGTGGTTGTTGATCAAGAGAAATTGATGAACTGGACAATGAACTGGAAGATGAGCGCGGAGAAGAACGGTTGTTTGGCATTGTAGCTAAATATAGCCAATGAAGCTTTTAAATCACTTTTAAAACTCACTGGTAACAACGCCTCCAACAGCGTCACCGGAACTGAGGTAATTATTTAACTTGTCGTTTGGCCCGCTGGGATCTTTTTCTTCAATAATTTCACGATTCAGCCACTGAAAGGCTCGATAACGTGTAGCAGTCGGTGCTTCTTCATTGTCTCCGGCTGTTGGAATCGGTATTTGCGGTCCAATTGTCAAGGGTGCAAAGTACTGCATTCCAGACAACAAAGATGTAAACGATCGTTTAAGCAGAAGTTGAGCTTCTTTCCAAACTGGCAAGTGATATCGTTGAGTGATGCTTGCCCTTGCTGCAGAAACTAATATGAAGCCATCTGTTTCGTGTCCTTTTAAGACCACTTGTGAGTTTAATAAGTCGACTTGCCAGTTTGTCAGAACAATATCATCTGTTGTGCAAAGTGCCACGCCAAGAAGTGAATTAGTTGGAGGCTCCACTGTTTCTTCACTGTAAGCAACTAAATTCGTTTCAGCTTCGTTGATCAAACGCCATAACATGTGTTCCGAGTCGTCAACAGTTTCTAACGTTTCGCTTGCTTCCGGCTTTTCAGTTGCTTCCGGTGAATTTGTTGGAGAGCTGAAATTTATGACTGAAAAACTTCTACGTTAAAAGTGCTTACTTTTTGGATCCGCGTCTCAGATCAAATCGTTCAGCAAAAGCAGCTCGGTTCTTCATTGCTAGCGATTCTTGAGTATCCAAGTCTACAAATTGGAACATTTTCATGGCGTCGTTTGAAAGAACTTTGCGCAACAAATAAGCTTTTTGAATTCCGTCAACAATTGCCAAACAAGTGTCTCTGTTTTCGGTTGTCCACGAAGCTCTCAAATCATGCACAGTTAAACGATGCACTGCTGGAGCATCTTTTGCTGTCTGATTGACGCCGGAAGAATTCAGATCAGGTCCTGCGCGTGAACTGTTGTTTACTTTTGCAGCGTTGGATTGAGTTCGTTTGTGTTTTGGTATTACAGTCAACTGAAATCAAAAGAGTTAAACAATAAAAGAATTGACTGTACCTTGTTGGCTTTTGATTCTCTAACGTAATTCAATCGTGACAGACCAATAAAGAAAGATTCATCATTGTCGTTAAAGCCTGTTTGATTTGGTTGTCTTGTCTCGCCAAACAAATGAACTTGAGCATTCTCCAGCTGAACAGAAATATGCGAAATCTTCCATGCAGTTCGTGAACGACGTAATAAAGTAGCGTCTGAAGGTTGAGATGATCTGTCATCTAAAGAAGCAGTGACACCGCTAGTTGTGTGCAAAACCATAGACGAAGTCAAACGGAGACTTTCGCTGCACATTCGGAATCCAAATGAAGACGAAAATGACATCCAATAAGAAATCAAAAAGCGTGGTAGCATCAAATTTAATTGGATATTTCTGAAACCGTGCTTTTAATAGAAGTAGAAAATCCATTAAAACATACTTAAAATGCCTGGAAAGTTGTTGTCGTCTATGTCCCACTTCATTAAAGATTTTTCCTCTCTTGAATTGGTCGATTCACCATTGTCAGCGTGTTTTTCAAGAAATCAAGCCATTTGAATGTGTTTGCATAGAAAAGAATTTGCGGGCATTCAGTATCTCGATAATGATGAGGCTTAACCTCCACTTGCAAAACGAGATCCAAATGTTCGGAGCGAAAACCTCGATAAGAATCGTGCCCACCGTTTGTTACATAATCAGGCAATTTGTTCGGAGCAATTGGATGTACCTAAATATTAATGAAATACTATTAAAACATTGTAGCCAATAAATACCGTATGATGGTCATGCTGATCATTAAGACATGCCCAATTAAGTTGAATAAAAAGCTTCAGCTGTGGCAGATGTAGTAAGCGGCTATCGTCATATTTGGATGCTGTTCGAATGAATGCGTCAAGATCTGTGTAGATTCGAAATTCCCCAGTTAGCCATTCAAATGCAAACTGTTCCCATGCAATTTCAATCAACTCTGTGTCGTTGTACGGATCTGGACTAGCAAGCATTGAAGTAACTAATTTTCTTGCGGAAACCAAAATTCGACCATGCAATAAAAGCCTAAAAATACTCCAATTAATCAAGTCAATGTGATCAAACTGTTACCGTATTTTATCCCAAAAAGCCAACGGAGGTGACGGATCTCTTGAAGGTGAGTTAATAAAGCGCCAACAAAGACTGACCATAGATAGGCAAGGTTCCCAACAAGGTCCATAAGTGATGCTCAAATCAGCTGCTTCGCATTCCAAGTCATAGTAGAATTTCAGAGGACACATGTTGCGTTGAATAATGAACGTTCCCCACGGTTCTGGCAATTCAACAAAAGCTTCACGCATTGATCTTTGTCCAGCAAGTTGTTCGGCGCCACATATTGTTCCCCAAAAATGAGCATCTGAATTAATGAAATTATTTAAATTGACTGCAACAAAAAGAACAAACCCTTCAAATGCTGATACGGTAACGGGTAATCACGGAACTGCATTCGACTTTCAGCTACATCCAAAACAATATCTCGAGCCCATAGCGTTGAAAACTCCATCTCTTGAGGTAATGGTGCTTCTGGATTGTATGAGCGAATGCAACGCAGTGCATTTTCTTTTCCGTGCAACGACAAGTCTGCAAATGCCTTCAAATCAAAATTTTTGAGACGCCACGAAAGAAGATGACGTTGTTGTTGCTTTTTTGCTTTCATTATTCGTTCAGCATAAATTTGTGCATCTTTTTTGGCTAGTGATTGTTGAAGAGCATCAAGTTTGGCTTCTAAACAAAAAATGATTATCTTGTTTTAAACAAATTAAATTCACTTGAAAGTCCACCATTATCTTCGCGTTTCAGTTGATCAATCTTTTGGTCAAGCATTTGACAACGTCGTTCACGTTCAAAAACTTCATCCATTGAAATCTCATAAATTAGCTGGAGTTGATTTTCAAATGGATCGTCATTCATACACAAAAGTGCTTCTTTGATTACAATGTTCAAATCAGATGGTAGTGGACTGTCTAGTGTGAAAGGCTTGCGTTGAACACCGTGAAGTTGTTTCACCCATTTGAAAGCATTTAATATTTGATCGAATGCAGCAGCAAAGTCATACTAAACACATTTAAACTTGTGCAACGCAATGTATATTCGAGAACTTACTTTGTATGGGAAAATTAGCTCCATTGTTTGTGCAGACCACAACCAAACACGATTTGTTCTATTCAGACGCTTTTTGAAGTCACTTCTTGCCATATCCATTAAAGCTGACATTTCCTGGCGTTCAAAACAAGGCATGTCCAAAGTCATTAAAATATGAGAATCAAGTTCTAAAAGGAACGTCGGAGCGGAAATCTGAATAAAGCAATGTTTCTCTATGTAAAAGTTTGTTCAAGTTACCAAAATGTGAGCTTCGGAACGTTCAAACTGCAATGACGGTACAATCCATCTCATGACGTGCTCGGCGGGTAGTTGAATTTCTAATTCAACTGGATTTTCAGAGCGAATAAAAATTTCCAAGAATGAAGGAGTTGTTTGATCCGACAAAGCAGGTGCACGTTCTAATGATGCAAGTAGGGCTCTAGTGTGTGACTGAACTTCAAAACAAACGGCGTAGCCAAGTGTCGACCAGCAAAGTGATAACGAGTCTCCAGCTTCAACGCTTAACCGCCTTTTTGTGGTGTCCAAATCCAATTTGACTGCTAATCTTGCACATCCACCACTTTCGTTTATGACCAATCGTTTGGGTGCATCACGTTTCCACCATTGAATTGGCAAAGAATGTCGAATGTCTAGCTCCCCAGTGCCGAGACGAATTTGCTCAAAGTTTAAGTTGATCCGTCGAGCTGCTTTGCGTTCCAACCAATCGACTCTTAACGTTTCTATCGAACAAGCCACAAATGCTGCTCCTTTGGCAGTAAAGAACAGAGATAACTTTTTGGCAGACAACATAACTTGCAATTCAACTGGAGATGTTTCGGAACTTGATTCGACTAAAATTGATGTTATTTTAATGTCCTTTCAATTGATTTTTACCTTCTTTTTGTTCAGCATATAACTCCAAGTTTGGCTGAGAGTGAACAACGGAATCTGTTTTTGGAGGCATCGGTGCATTTGGTTTCCGGAACAAACGAATATATTCAACTAAATGAGCCATAACAGACGCTTCCCACTCAAACTGGCAGTCGTCAACTTGAATATAAATTTTCAGTTGGTTGTCTTTTGGTCGAATCAACTGTAAACATGCTGCTCCAACAGCAACAGTAGTGCCCCAACAGTGTTGATCAAACGACAATTGTGAAAGCAGACCGCCGGATCCTCGGTGACACCACAACGATTCGACTTCAAATTCAATTGTCCGGAATTGCTTTAAAACAAATTATTGATTACTTAAATTAGAGCACAAAAAGCTTACATGATCACATTTCAAACCAGCCGTTTCAATCCCGACCACAATAATTGGACCTTCTCGTACTCTTAACAAACATTGGAACCCATTCAATTCCAAATGCAAGTGAACAATGGGACTTTCTTCCTCAACTGTTTGGATATCATCTGGCACGTCTGTTGTTTTTGTGTTGTTTGAACGAAATGCTTGTGCTAATTGCTGAGCCGGCAACAACCTCAAATAATCCATCCACCATTCAAGATCTTGTCTAAACATTTAAGTTTGTGATCACTGCCTTTATAACTAAACATACTTGTAAAGTTCTAATTGCGGTTTGCCTAATCGAACTTCTACATCAAACTTTTGTGTTTTGTCATTTAATTCGCTTTCGTCAAACTCTGATTTTTGTTTCTGACGATTCAAACCAGCCATGAATTGAATGCATTTGAAACTTGAAGCGGCTCGATGATCACCAATGTTCAAATCTCCAAATTTTGCAACTCCTACTCGTTCCACGGCATTAAAATCGGCTTTTATCTTCTGAAGAGACAGTGAAAGAGTTCGAGACGAAGCAGCCGACAAAAAAGCAATAAATTCGACTACAAAGCTGTCTAAATCTATATCTAAAGACGGAGTTGCTTCTACAAAACGAATAAGCTTTGATCGTTTTGATTTTCTTGATGATTCTTTGGATGTTGAAGCAGACGAGCGAGTGGCTGGCGAATGTGAAAGAAGGTATTCAAAAAGAACTGAAATAAATGTTATTAACTGATTAGTTGAGACTTTGAATGTTTACCGTCCGATACGCAAATCTTTGGATTTTTCAAATGCAATCCAAGTTTCTTGATTCTACCAGTCTCGGAAACTACATCCATTGAAGTGCGACCTGTGAGTTGAATGTCCATTAAAGAAGTGCCTTTTGATGGTAAAGGATTTCGCATAAAAAGTTTTGCTTGAATGAGACGGAATTGCAACTCCAACTGTAAGCCTTCACGATCACGAAATGTTTCCAAATTAAGTCCTAAAGATTGAAGCGTTTAATGCGTAAAGTGAGGCGTTTACCTTCAATTGTTATATGCAGAAGACAATCAGGAACATCGTCTAACAAAACAATCAATGCCGTGCCAACACGTAAATTTACATATTGCAAGTAATTCATTATTTTTGTTAACCGTTTTGCTGATTTTGTTGAAGGCGTTTGTGAACTACAACATTAAACTCATTTTTGCTTATTAGGTCTTTAAAAGCTACCTGTTTGGATCGTCAGTTGGCTGATCTTTTGTGCCATCCGCATTTTCTGTGCTTAATTGTGCCGATACTGCTGATTTTGAGCGCTTTTCAACACGAACATCGCCAATTAGCAAATGAAAAAGTTTGCCTTCAGCCGAAAAGAAATTCGACCAGAATCGAACACTTTGCAACTGCACATCATATCCTTCATAAGAGAGTTTGACTAGACCGACACCGCGGAAGGAAATATCTTGTAGTTGAACGCGTTGACATGATAGCAAGCGTTTGAGTAATGCCGATAGCAGGTGATTGACGTAGCTAAAGATGCACACTTTTAAATCCTTTAAATCAATCAACTTACTGATAACAAATGTAGAAAACGCCAGTTAATACCAGAACTAGAAAAATAGAGATCATCCTTTATAAGCGGAATCTCAATAAGAGCAAAAAATCATTCTGCACACTACCCGCTGAACGCCTAAATTTCAACCGTTGCAATAAAATGTGTTTAAACAATTAATATAATGGTTATTCAACCAAATAGACACAACTTAAATAAACGTTTTAAAATCTTTATTCAAACCCATTTATGATCACAAAACCTGGCAATATGAGCAAAAAGATCATGAAGGCAAATAAACACAAGTGAAAATTGCACACATATTTTAAAGTTAGCTAACTATTGAAGTTGTTGAGCAAACTGACACATCTTTTTAAATAACAAATGCTAGAACATCGACACGTCTGAATGAAGACCGGCAAAGGTGTGAATGAACGTGGAAGGCAAGAGATTGGCATAAAATAAAACTGTTCAAAATGCTAAGAAGTGACTAGATTTTGATAATTTAAGCTCCGTGTATGTTGAGACATCAAGTTAAATTAACAAGAAACTCCGACGTCCTCGATATTTTGGTACTTTCTGCAAATTTGGATCGTTGTCGTCCGCATCTGGAAAGACGATTAGGAACAGCGTTATCAAGGCAAATCCGAAAATCAACATAAGAATTTTAAACGGTCGGTAGCCTTTTTTGTTTAATTCGTGAGGTAGAATTTCGAAGCAGGTAATGTAGAGGAAAGTGCCTGCGGCAAACGCCTAAAATAGATTTAAAATCACATTGATACGCTTTGATAACTAACCTGTAAGATTCCGCTAACAAATCCAGCAATTCCATGAGACTCCGTATTTAAAACGTCCACAATAGCCAGACCGATAAGGCCGCCAATAAGAATTTGAGAAGAGAAAATTGCACAACAAATGACGACTGTTCGTGGTCGCATCTTGCTTTGAACTAATCGGACTCCTAAACTGATTCCAATCAACACTTTGTGGATGAGGAGGGCGCCACATATCTAAAAACAAGGATATTATTTGTAACAACGCCAAAAAGATCACCTGTAACAATGCAGCTACATCAGAAATCATTCCAACAGAAAGTCCTTCAAAAACTGCCTAAAGTTATCATTATACCAACAACAAATATCTCAAAAAACTTGCATGTAACGAAATAGCCAAGACAAGAATTGCAGCTCTCATTGTTGAATGCGTCTCATGTTCAAAATGTTGTTCATCGTCATCTGGCTGTTCTGCTTCGTTTGCGTGCAAATGTTGATGTTGTTCTTGGTGCTCTCCATCGTGCAGCAAGTTGTGTCCTCCGAGCCAGTCTTTTTCGTGAGCAAAAATGATCGCCTTAAATTGAAAGTTGAATTTCAATCATGCATAAAGTTAAAGTACCTGTTCCACAAAAAGAACAAAAATAAAACCAAGTGAAATGCAAAGTTCGGCAAATGGAAAATGCGTATTCCATTGGATTAGATGTTCCGCCTTTTCTATCTGTTCCATTGATTCAGGCAATAAATGCATCAAGCATGTCGCCAAAAAGACTCCTCCTCCGAAGCAAGATACGGCAGAGAATATTTTTGATGCGCGAGAATTAGGACTGGAAGTTGTTGCAGAAGCAGCACGCTTCAACATCAAAGCGGACTAAAAGTGTTGACTCATAAGGTTAAAAATATCAACATGACTCACTGTGCTTGCCAGAAAAGTTGCAAAGAAAAGAGTTAACAACAAAATAGATTTCAAGGCATTTCGAGTTGGCACTAATGGTTTCGGAGTTGTTAAAGCATTTGCACGTTGATCCAACCACCACGTATCCATCTAAATTTAACTTGAACTTATTAAAAATTGGCACGCAAATAAAATTCAAAACACAAATTATAATCTCAAAAAGATTCTCTCTATTTGTTTCTTGAAAAATGAATACTTTTTTATTTACTCGAGTGACTAGTAAACACTCGCAATATTGTTACAAAGAACAACGAATCAAAGAAATAAAACAAAAATACAAACAATTTTTGCTTGGAACGAGTCAAACAACCGCGCCTCTTTGCATGCAAACTGTTCGTTCACTTGAGTGCCCGCTGAATTTGACAACCGGTCTTTTGTGTCAAAGATTTTCTGGTCATTTTTGATAAAAGATCAAAAGTAATTATTTATGCGAAACTTCCAGAACGTTGCTCATCCAATCATTAAATGAGATCAAAAGTAAATGATTTCTGTTAATTGTATTTAGAGAAGTTCTTTCCTGACAAATCACTGAAATCAAAGCACGCAACATTAGTCAGCGCGGCCAAAAATAATACTGGTCACCGGCAGTTCAGTCACAAATGATAACGTAATGTTTGCTCTTGAATCTGTTTATTTGTGGAAAAAGCGGATGTGCAAAAAGTGTCGTTAAGTTGCTTTCAAATGACGAGTTTCCCGGATGTTTTGTGTGCCAATTTAATCTATCGTACAGCAAGGTAACTTGTTTATTGCTTAAATTTAAAACACAGCAAAAAAAGACAATGAGCATATAGACTTTACAAGGCGTGAAATGACCTGTTTGTTTGAACCTGGCTCGGAGACTAATTTACAAATAAGCTTTTGTGCGGAATGAGGTACATCAAGTAACAATTTAAACTGTTTTTAACTGTTCGAGTTTGAAGGCAATTTGGAATCTCCGTTAGCTTTTGATTCGTTAAAACGTTCACGAGCTTGCCTCCTGTATTCGTTAAGAGCGTCCATTTTCATTTGATCTTGCAAGTACTCCAAAACATCCTGCAAACAAGGATTTAAAGATGCTTGTTTATATAGAAAAGCTTACATCAGGATACTTTGCAATCAATATTTCCAAGGGCACACATTCAAAACGGAAGCTTCGATCAGTGTTGTGTTCTAATCTAACATACGCAATCATGCCCAATGGTCTCTTTGCAATTAAAATAAGGCGAGAAAGTGAATAGTCGGAAGCTTCGTCAACAATTGCATAACCTAAAATTCTCGTTGTCATTCTGTAACTTCTAAAGCGGCTTACCATCTACACGCTCCAACGACTCGTCCATTTCTTTGATCTAAAGTTACACATTAGTTGAATAAACTTTAAAGCGTTCGTACCAGTTGATCAATTCGGTCTTTGTTGACGTCCTCTCCGATCAGGCCATTGTGTCGATGAAGCTGAAGTCAACGAATATTTTCACATAATACAAATCAAATCAAACCTCAAAGGGATAATCTCCAGATGTGTTAGCTGAATCGTCTAAATCTTCTTCATTCTTCTTTCCATTTAGAGCTTTGTTTAATGTTGCGTCTTCAATTTCCACATCTTCGTTGTTGACAAGGATTTTAACAGTTGATGATTTTACTTCTTGGCTCTCTTCAACATTAAAATGGTGTTTACGAGAACGACCACCTCGACGTTTTGTGCGCATATTGAGCGAATTGTTTGAGCTCTGAAACTAGTAAATTTGTTGATTATAGTTTCTGCTTAACAAACCTGGGCGTCTGCGGCACTGACTGAGCTTTCGGGAGTTGATCTATTCGACACCGATGCCGCCTGTTCACAGTTATTTTGAGGCTTTTCAATTAAACTTCGCTTGTATGTCGGCTAAAAGTAATTTATTTGAATAACTTATTGGAATAATGTGAAGAGAATCTCAAAAAACCACAAAATAAACAACAAAAGAGACGCTGAGTAATCGGCGTTTCTCATGCGCTTTCACGACGTGTACAAACATTGCTGTGTGTATAAATTGATTTTTGCGCATTTTAAACGTACGGACTGTGTGTTTAAATGCAAAAAGCCACATATGTTTAAAATCGAAATTCCCTCCAAAATTCAACAGTCTCACCTTTCGCCGCCGAGTTAAAATCCTTGCTCCTACTGGCTTGCTAACAGCGCCAGAAAGTGGTGTTAATTTGAGTTGACGCTCTGTTTTGGCCATTCTTCCGTTGTGTTCACGAGCTTGTTTTGTAGACTCTTCGTACAGTTTAAGCACTTTTTCAGAGTTCTGAAGATAAAACATATTTAGAAACTGTAGAGAATTGTTGAAAGATGTTTACAACTAATTAAAATCAATGAACTCGAAAACAAAGAAATTAATTAATTAAAGAATGTAAACTTAATTCAAACGCTTCTGGCAAAAACATTCACGCATTCGTTACTTATGCAGATTGTTTTGGGCAAACACCGCGCTGTATCAACGGATTGCAAAACAAATTTTTTACTAATAGGTGCGGAATATGTGTGCGTGTTGATAACCGAATAATTTCTGCTAGTGCTTGTTTAGTGTTGCAGGCTTTTTTATGCGATAAATTAGCAATAGAGTTTTTGTAACTTATAAGTTTGAATGAATTTATTTAATTCAATTGTTAAAACTCACCAAAAAGCTTTGTTCTGGTTCCCACGAGTTAAACTTCTCGTCATAGTCAACCCATTTAACGAGATATCTGTAAATGCACAATTATGTACACGTTGTAATTAACTCTCAAATTACAATTTTTTGTTTCCTTTCTCTTTATGTTTGAGTATCTTCTCCACAAAGAACACGTCGTTATTTGGTTTTCCTTTTTTCATTACAACGTTGAAGATCTAAAAATTGTAGTTGCACTATTAACTTTAAAACACGTCAAAAAACTTGGAGCGGATGTTCAGAATTAAAAATAGCAATAAACTAACTGTCCTGTCGGCTAATTAGAAACGATTGTTAATTGTGGACTTTTGGCACAAGCCTCATAGTTCTAGTAGTCTTATAACTTAAAAAATCATCAAACTCTTCAAAACTTACATACTAACTCAACAAAAAACATAAAACATGTTTAAACAGTTATGTGAGTTTTGAAATTGTACAATCTCATTCGCACAAAACTTACAGTTGTTTTCAAGTGTTATCTTTTAAACAAACTTATAACTCAAAACAAACCAAACAATTCACTCTTAACGTTAGTTTCTAACATGTTTAAAGCGAAATCAAACTAGCAGACAAAATAGACGTCTCAGTAAAACTAACAATGGACAAAAAGGAAATATCATTCCACTAAACTGTACGTTGTGCTGGGGGGACAAAAATTGTCAATAACAAACGTCCCGAATAGAAAAATTGACAGACAATTCCGAACAGCTTTGCGCCACATTCGGTAGCGGTTTGTCTATCGAAAAGCAACTCGAAGACCAAAAATCTAACTCAAAGGCGCCAACAAACGAGGAGAAAGACATGGTGGAATTGCGAGCGGGAAGTTGGACGATTCGCAAAAATCGGCAGCCAGTTGGTTTGTGGTGGAGACGAGAGTGCTTTTTCCACCAATTGAAGCCCCTTTCGCCACACTTTTCGTTCGCTGCTTTCAAGAAACAGGCGAAAGCTCCGCTCGAAAGAGTTCAGGGACAAATAGAAAAGCGGAGAGTTGCGCAGATTTTATGTGTTTTCACCGTTGCAAGAGAAGAAACAAATTGTTGAGTTTGTTGATTACAATTGGCTAGTTAAAACGTTGTGATTGATAAAAGAAAGCGGTTGTAAAAAGTGTTTGAGTTGTTGTAATCAATGAGTGCTCAATCTTTAACAAGCAAGCAACTGCTTTTAAAGTTTGTTTAATAAACAGTGAGCCTTAGTGAGTTTTAGAACTTTAAGTACTGTAGAACAGCTTTTAAATTCACAAGTTATGAGACAGTTTTATTAAAATACACAACAACTGAAAATATTGCACAAAACAAAGTAGACACATCTTTTCGATAAATTGTAAGTTTGTTTGTAGAAAATGGAGTTTTCACATAAAAGATAGCCATGAACTTGGAAAGTATGTGTACAATAAAAATAGAGGAAATTGGCGTTTGGAGTGTAATAATCGAACGGTATTGGCAATTGTTTGTGAGCTTTGGTGGAAAGAATTGAGGACTCTGTTAAAATTATTCAAGTTTTTTTTGTTGAATGAATTAACTTTTCTGATTCAGTAGAAACAACGAGAGCGCTGTTTAATAATAGAAATCGTGGTAATCTTTTAAGATGCTCTTCGACAAGCAACAAGCAAAACAAATGCCAACAATTTGAAGAGCTCCGACTACGGCGCTGAGTCCGCCGACGATGGCTGCATTTGTTAAGATCCATTGTTGAACGGCCTGAAAGTAGTATATGTTGAACATGCATTATCTTTACATTTTACAAAACTTACTTGAACGCAACCTGTTGGAAATAAACGAGCTTGTTGCATCCTTGCACATCCAACATAAAACTGTTCGCAACATGAATCAGGTACAAGACGCCAATCAGATGAGTTATTTACGCCACAGCATTGAAGTTCTCTTTGAGTTTCATCCCAAGCCAGCTGAACGCCGCTTGAGCGGTTGTAACGCTCCAGACCCTAAACATTTGGGGTTTAACCAGCTTACTTTTAATAAAGCAAACCTGAGTCAATTGATTGACCAATGCATCATATAAAGGTTCGTGCAATGCGTAGGCAGAAACTGCAGCCGACACTTCTGTCAACAAGAGCAATGCCAGAAGAACGGCAAAACTGACGGTCAAGCAGTAATTTTCGCGAATTGCTCCTAAAACAAGCAATTAAACAAGTTGTGTAAACTTTAAAACTTACCGCAACATCCAAGAAACCCAAGTAATGCACAAACACAACCAATTGCAAGCAAAAGAACAGGCGTCGCTAGACGTTCATCACCAAGTATGTCTGAAACGTGTTTTTAGCTTTTTTTTTCAACAACAAAAGTTACCTAATAAACCGGTATATTTAAGTTGCAAAACAGCTCCGGCGACTATCAGCGCGAGACCAGATGCCTAAAGAGTAGAATTATTTAAGAGTTTGAGTGCTGAAAGACTTGATTACCCAAAGTATAAAATTTGCAAGGAAGAGTAGATATTTAACAAGTGTCACACCGCCTTCAACCATTATTTAAATGACGCGTTTGTTCAATGACAGTCAGCTGATACGTAGTTCCGACTTATAATCAAATTTTATGCAAAATGCGATTATCTAAAAACAAAGAACTAATAACAACACGAAACTTACTCGCAAACGCGTACCAAAATGTTTAAATGCAGTGGACACAACTATTCCAAAGAACAAGAAAAGAAGCAAGTCTTAATAGCCAACCAAAAGCCAAATCTTAAAGTTAGGGCTCGCGACAAAATTGGATTCTCACTGCAAAGTCACGAATGCCGTTTCAACGAGTGTAAATAGTCGAAATAGTCGGAACACCCGGAAACCAAATGGGGACTCATCGCAAAAACGCCTATCTTCTTCTTTCGTCGACCCTCTTTTAACTTTCGTGTCAAAAACCAACTGTACGTTTTATGCAAAGATGATAAATGGCACATTTGTTTTGGGATGTTGCAATTTGTAGTAGCTATTCTTTAATCAGCATTTGAAACTTGAAGCACATTCTCATAAAGATGAATCAAGTTTGTTCGCAAAGTCTTTCGCTAACACTTATTTTACAAAAGTTTCTCGTTCAAATCGATGTTTTTGAAGTAATCAAATAGAAAAAAAGTTTGAATTCACTCACTTTTTAAAACTGATTTTCTTTGAACATCATTTCGCTTTCTTTGACATCACTTTCACACAACACACTACAAATTCAATCATTTAATTCAAGACCACACAAAACAAACCCATTCAAAAAAGTCTAAAAGAAACCCAAATTACTGAAAAATCCGTCGACTAGCTTCTCTGCGAAAAATCCGAGCAGACGGCAATCGGATGCGCTCCAGAGCCACGCAGTGAGAAGATGGCCACCAAGAAAAGCAAATTGGATGGACCAAGAGAACTTGCGCGTTTGAACTCCTTCGGGATTTTTAGTGGAAAACCGAAATTTGTCTGCTCCACACGTTTGACTAAAAAGGTTGGCCGGATGTCGAAAAATTAATTAAGACATGAATAATGGAATTATAAATTATGACATTGATAGCAAATATTTTGATTGATCGGGTGTATAGAAGTAGTAATTAAACTTTAACATGCGAACAACTACTGCAAACAACAGTGCAAACAATATCTCAATGTTCAAAGCAACATTCTTTTAAAATACATTGAATTGCAAAAGTTTAAAAACACAAAAGTTTAAGAACGAACGCCAATTTTCTTTTGTTCAAACAATAATGGAGTTCCGGATTTTTTGAACTTATGAATAAAATTGCATGCAACGACTTACTGAAACAACTTAAGTTAAGTTTAATGATGAAAATGGAATTGTACTCAAGAAAAACTAACTAACAAAGCGGCACACAAAACAACTCCAATCCGCGCTTATAAACAAAACCCCACTTGCCAGAAGAAAAACAACGGCAACTGTCCACTCACAGCAATCTTCAACGCATTCATAACTCGACGAGAAATGCTAAATTTAACTCACAAGAAAAATTGCCGGCGGCCATAAAAAATGACTCTGAGCAATTGTTGCGCTCCCTTCATTCAGCAAGCAAATCCCATTTGGTGCCGAAAAATTTGCAAAATGCCCAAAACTCGTTGAAACTCGCCGCTTCTCCATTAAACTGCCCATTTTGCGTGTCTGAATTTGGCATGACGGCTTGTTTTTGCGCTATGATACACTAAATGCCCATTAAACAAACTAATTCCTTGTAAAATCCTACAAATGCACTGAACACACAAAATTCAAATTCTCGACACTCACAAACACGCCGATGCAACAAAACTCTCGATCAAACCTCGAAACAATGCGTTTTTTGCGCCAGCGGCGAAATTCCAAGCAATTTGCGCGACAACACTTTCACCCTCAAAAATCAATTCGACAACTAATAACTTATGCGCAAACTT
Source organism: Aphelenchoides bicaudatus (assembly GCA_024699845.1). NCBI lineage: Eukaryota > Metazoa > Nematoda > Chromadorea > Rhabditida > Aphelenchoididae > Aphelenchoides > Aphelenchoides bicaudatus. The sequence continues at coordinate 4,030,820 of JAMPIN010000002.1, read as the reverse complement.
CTCTTGCAACGTTTTCGGAAACGGCGAAATTTGAACTTGTTGCAAGTTGTTTCGACGATTTAAAAGAACAATTAAATAATTTATTGGCTTCATCAAAATTGATACAATTTGTTGTTTGCTAGTTATTTGCTGAACTTGTTCAAGGTTTGCGTAAAATTAATAATGTGAACGACAAAAGTAGACTGGGAACATAAAAATGTGTCTGGCCTTTCAATAAAATAGCAAATATCAAGTGAGACAAGATAGTTTAAACGGGATTTGGAACTAAGAAGCTATTGAATACTAAGTTGTGTGAACTTAAACTATGGATGCTACGAAACAGCCTATTGTTAACATCTTTCTTAAACGCCTCCACCGCTTCTTTCGGTTGTTGGAGTGTGAAGTTCGTCGAGATAACGCACCAATCTGTTCTGAGTGATCTGGCCACCTTTCAAACCGGAGTACAATTGGAAAAATTCCGATAGCTCCAGTTCCCCATTTTTGTTTAAGTCAACCTCGTTAAGCAACTCGTGGAGAAGTCTCTCGTCTATCTTGTTGTTGTGCTCCTAAAAGTAGTTTTGAATGATTGAATATGAAGAGATAAAAGATTTATGTTGTTGTAAAAAGTGTGCGAGCCGTGGAAAATTTGTCTGCTTTTCGAACAAACAGATAAATTGATAACAGCTCGTCGGTTAATCTAACAATGGATCTAGAGCAAAATCAACCTTATTTGTCGACTTGCCGATAGGCCTTGTACAAGCGACGCAAAACCAATTGCGCCATTAATGCGCTGGCGTCCGGCTAATGTTTAAATAAAGAATGGATACGTACTCGGAAATGTTTTCGGATGTCATTCAACGTCACGACTCCTTTTCGATCTTTGTCCAACAAGTTGAAACGCTCCTTTGCTGCCTTGACTTCCTCTCTTGTAAGGTTCAACGTGATCTCCGAGACACTTTGAGCACGAGCTGAACAAAAAGAGTTTTAAAACACCGTAATTGCAAAAATCATGCCTTCTTGTCCCATTTCATGATCAATGAACTGACGAGCCAAATCTAATTGTCGGCGTGCTTCCGCACTCGACCAATTCAATTCAGTTGCCATAATTCCAACAACTTGATCCAGAACTTGATGGGCCGCATAGGTGTTTAAAAAGGCCAGTCTCAAGCGACGTGCAATTACATCAACGGCTGAACCGGGTAGTTTTTATTGTTGAATGTAGTTTAAAAGCTCACCTGTAGCTGCATACTCGCGGACAGCGTATCGAACCTCAGCTTCCAAATAAGGAAATTCTTCATGTAGACGATGCCCAACTATAGGCCATCTTTTTCCGGTCATTTTGCACATACGAGCAACCACAAATGCTCTATCACCATACGTGTTTGCCAGGTGCTGGGCAACATCCACTTCAATTCCATAATCTTGCACCAAATGAATGTATAGCAACGGATCCCAATCGTGAGCACCTTCTAACATAAGTCCGGCAGTGACACAGTTGTTGCGAGCTTTCAACTTGCATACTTCAACTAACTTGTCGACAGTTTCTTCGGCCATCTAAATTTAATTATTCAAGCAATTCAAACGGTGTTTTTAAACTTACATGCCGATACGTTGTCCATTTGCCTCCAGCAATTGTGATCAAGTTGGAAACTGAATCTACTTCGATGACGTGATTACGGGCCAAAGATTTTGTGTCCTTTTTGTTGATGTCACGCACCAAAGGTCGTAAGCCACTCCAGGCTGACATGACGTCGCCTCGACGAATTGAGACGTCTTTGGACAAGTAGCGCCGAATTTCATTCAGGATAAACTCAATATCTTGATTCTTGGGTGCTGGAGAGAATGTCAAATCGCTCAAGGCGTCTGTAGTTCCAGCAATGGTCATCTTCTGCCATGGGAGGAAGAAAATGACTCGGCCATCAGATGTAGAAGGATCCAATAAGCCAAATCCACTAGGTGTATAATAGCCAGGCAAAACAATATGCACTCCAGCAGAAGGACTGCAAATTGGAGTCAATTCCAGGATTGGCCATTAAACGAATCGAATCGGTAAACGGCCCTGTAGCATTAACGATTGATTTTGCACGAACATTCCATTCCGATCCAGTCAACATATCCTTCAATCCGTGCTCCGCATAATTTGCCATTTTCATCTTTCAACAAATGCTCCACTTTCACGTGGTTTGCAGCTTTTGCGCCGTGTCGAATAGCAGTCAAGACAATTGCCAAATTCATTCTCGCATCGTTGTGTGCGCCTGAAAGTAAAAATTAGCTTTAATATTCTAAACACAAAAATTGTTTATTACCGTCATAATAAACAAGGGATCCTTTCAATTGATCTTTGTTCAGCATAGGAAACTTCTCCAAAGAATTTTGTTTGCCGATATAATAGGAATGTTTTAAAACACGACGTCCAGACACAAAATCATAGGCTTTGATGCCGGCCCAGTAGTAGGGGATCTGCCAATACTTATAGACAGGCAACATAATAGGCAAAGGATAGCTGAGATGTGGTGCAATTTCCAACAAGTTGGCACGCTCAAATAATGCTTCTTTGACCATTCGATATTGTTCCAAATCAAGTTTCATGATGGCTGCTTGCAAATAACGGACCTGAAACGTGTTTTAAAGTCGAAGATAGGCTTTTAAAACCTACACCGCCATGAATCAGTTTGGTAGATCTCGAACTAGTTCCTGAACTGAAGTCGTCACAATCTACCATTGCGGTTTTCAAGCCTCGTGTTGTTGCATCAAGAGCCACTCCAGCTAAATAGTTTTAAGTGCTATAAATGTTTAAATGAGATTCTATAAACCTCCGGTCGCACCGCCGCCGAATAACCAAAACATCGAACTCTTCTTGTTGCAGACTTTTCAATAGATCTTGACGCGTCGGCAAAGAACTTGAAGATCGTTTGTTGAGTTCAGAGCGGATAAGGCTATCAGCGTGAGCGATTCGGAAGTAACTTTGCTAAAAACAGGACAGTTGGTCTTAAAATATCGAACACATCATATTTACCATTTGCTCTTTGAACTTTCGCTCATTCAATACATCCAATGCATAAAGTCCAACAGCTGTGGCTCCAACTACCGATCCAACAAACACAAAACGATTCCGCCCAACGCGTTTCAATGAGGTCCAAACACGAAACATTTTGGCTGCAAAGGTTAAAATCCTATTCCTATGTTCGTCTATCAAAAGGTGTTAACCTAAAACAAACAATATGAATAAACACCGATAACTGAAGCGTAGAAATCTCGTACGGAAGTAATCTGAATTTAAAAACAAAAATTCCAGGACTTCACATTCCAGCCAAAATGGCACGTACATTTTATGCAAACGGATAGCCGTTGGAACTGCTCTTTACAAGAAAAACGGACACCGAAACGTCCAAGTGAGGAAATGACTTGTTTGACGGAAAACCACAAAACGCAGTAACGAAGTTTTTTGACCGGCAGTGATATAGTTTTTAAATGTGGACCATGCGCTTAAAGGTTTTAATAAAAACGGTTAATTAAACTAATTTATTGGAGAATAAATTGCGGATCTTAAAAGCTCTCGAAAAAAACAACAAACAAAAAACGTGTTTTCACGTTTGATCAAATCAAAAAATTGCATTCGTTCTCCAGGTCGATCGGGTCATGAAAAATGGCATTTGGTCTGCTAGCATCTGCTTTCCGAACGGCCGTCTTAACCCAGCGCTAGTCGAAAAGTCTTGGCAGCCCAAAGTGCAAAGAAGACGAAAATAGTGGGAGACCGACGACACATGAAATTCACGCAAGAGCATGCATGATACCAGAAGAGAACTGACCGCCAAAACAGTCAATTGATACTTGAACTCTTTTGTTGATTCAATTGCCTTGTTAGAACTAAAAACGCTGAATCAATTTGAAGTCGGAATAAAAGATAAAGCGACGCTGCAAACAAAACAATAGGCAGTTTAAACTGATAAGAAAAATTAAACGCAAATTCCAGAAAGCATCTTCCAATTCTTTAGATGTTTATGCAATTATTGTTCGAGTGTATATTTAAATTTCGCAAATAGCAAAAGTGTTACATATTTCAAATCATCAAATTCAAACGCATCTTCACATAGAAGGTGTTTCAGAAATTACTCAAAGGCAGCATAACCGCAGGTGCTTTTTGACAGCATGAACAAAAACAATTAGGTCAATTAGGGCCGAAGAGGAGCCGATTGATCATGAGACTATTTGAATGCTTTAACGAACGAAGTGTTTGAGCTTTAAAGCTTTTATTATCAAAACAAATGGAATTCAGTTGAGGCTTGAAGATTTAAACTACGTATGTAAATAACTTACTAAAAAGTTGCTGGCCATTGGACGTGTAATGCAATTTACATAAAATTTCTACGTTCACCTTTGTTCTCTTGTTCAAATTTGTATTCACAGGTTGCGTAATTGTCATGTGGGAATGAAAAAACTTGAGCGGCTGATCAAGTCAAATGGTTACAAAGACACAAAGACGGCACAATTAGAGATCTAATTTTTGGCTAATCAAATGAGCGGTCACTCGGGTGATTGTAGGGCGGATCTACTCTTTTCTCGGCAATGTTGCTCTCCGGGCTCTTATAAATCAAAGCTATGAAATAGATTTTACTCATTTGTGAAATTATTTTGCTGTCAAGCTTGTCGATTGAGTTCTTGCCCAAAAATCTATCTCTATATCTGTTGTCAACATTAACTGAAATCATGCCTGCGTTCTCTTGGTTGCATAAACATTTGAATGGATTGTAACCGGGGAATAGCAGGTATGCGTTCCGAAAACAGATGTGATTACTTTAAATTAATTTCAACTTCTATCTATTCTGTAAGCCCACTACTTTTTCTTGCCGACTCTGTGGTTAAATTGCAAATTAAGATTTTTAACCGGGAGCTGGTAGGACGAAGTTTTGCGGCTTGTTCAAGAAACACTTATATTTCTAAATCTATATTCACTGTCTAAACAAACTGTCTGATTTACAGCCGATTTTTTCAATGTGGCTTTAAAATGTAGAAGTCACAGGGAAAGTAATCGGAGGCTGATTTGGATAGTCGTTGATTGAACTTGTTGCCGTAAACTTTATATGTTTGCTGTTTATACTTTATCTGCAATAAATGATTTAAGTGGAAGTTGTTTTGATAACTGAGCATTTGAAAACGCTTTCAAAACTGTAAAAAGAAAGTGACGCCTCAAAATTATTCAAAACAACATGTAGTTCAAGTCAATTCTGTGTCATAGCCGACCGACGAGAATTTTGATTCATTTGTTGTGATATTTTCAAAGCATTGCGTTTTTGAGTTGTTTTGTATGTTTTCGGAATGGCTTCAAATCAAAGTCTGTTCTTTTCTTCTTTTGCATTCATGTGGCTTTTAAGTTTACTAGTGATAAATTTGCTGCAAATTGTAAATGGATACCGTAAGCCTTTAGATAACTGATTGAATTTTAATTTGTACGTTTAGCCCTTTGTTCTCTAAAACATGTTAATGATACAGACCCAGCAAACTTGTCAAGCAAAGGATATTTGGATGTCCGCGTAGAAACTATCAAAAAAGACGGTGTAAACAAATTATACTATTATGTCGTGCATGTAAAGGATTCAAAGGACTGTGGATCTAGTGGAAAATGGCCTTATCATCCTATTTATTGGGATTCGGACGTAAGTTTGAATAAGTATGTTTATCTTTAATCTTAAACGTATAGAGAGGACTGATACTTGATCCAAACAAGGCATTGAAAAACGATAGTAACGTTAAAATTAGAGAACATCTTATAAAGGAACAAGTCGAGAAGATGTCAACTTTAAGACATTTGTTTTTAATTGTAAGTTTAGTCAAGAAAGAATTGTTTTCACTTTTAAAGTTTTGCAGAACGAAACTGAGTCTGGTGGCTACGATATCTTCTTTTTGCGCCGAGATCCGTTTGTTTATGGACTTCAAGTGGCTAACTTTCAAAAATGACACTTATAGTATTTCTGACGACGATTTTTCGATAGTCTGGAAGTAAGAGTTAAAATAGCTTTTAAAATTAAAATCTGTCTTAGCACACAACTCCACATTTTAAATTTTACATCGGAACAAATTGGCTCGCAGTTCTTTTATAATGGAAGTCTTTACCTCAACCAAACTCTATATTGGAATCAAACAGCAGCAATCGTTAATAGTAAATTTTTATCAAACATGCTTAAATGCAAACTTTATGTTTAGGTCCTAACGCCAATAAATGCTCCCAGCAAGTGGAAAGAGGACAACGGAGATTATATAGAGCTGGGCAATGCTGGTGGTTATGAAGTTCGATGGTAAGTTTTAAAATAAGCTTAAAATCATATCTCTCATTTTAGGTACAATGATGGAATTGTCCGTTTTTATAAAGGCAATGAATGCGACTTCAGATACCATTTGGATCATCAAATTGACGAAAACACGCGAATCATATACCGCCAGCCCATCATAAAAACACCAGATTGTCAATAGTTTCTTAAGATTATTTCAAACTGAATAAATGCGTTTAAACACCTGTCATGGTTTGAATAAAAACCAACTTAGTGACTGGACAAAGATTTATTCAAAAAATGCATCAAATAGAACAAGCAAAGTAAAAGAACCCGTAATGAACTCATGGAAAGATTTTAAACCGTACAGCTTTTGATCGGCAGTCAGTACAAACATAAGCAATAAAATTGATCATGACTTCAGATTGCTTGTAGTAGACATTCTCACCGCAATTTCGGACATCAATTTGGCCATGCTTGACATAATCAGTTCCGTGAAATCCAATGTTCTTGCAACACATAAAGCAACGATGGAGAAGTTGATCGCGTTCAGATTTCAAATGTTCAGGCAAAAGATGATCGGAATTCTCGCTAAATTAAAAAAGTTAAAAGTGATACTTCCAGTAAAAACAAACTTGATGTTGAAGAGTCGCGCCAGTGTAAGAACCTTCAAATATGGAACTTCACTTGGATTGCCTTCCACGACTTCTGCATGCTTGATGAAAAGTTGTGAATTTCCACTTAAATCAAGCTCGCGATATCGATGTCCATAAAGCAGCGAATAAGGCACATTTCTGAGGTTGTTCTGTTGAAGCTTCAAGAATTGCAAACTGCGCAACAAGCAAAACTAAAAATCAAAATTAACGCTTGTCAACACTTTTAGCGTTTACATTTTCATGGACATACTCAATCTTGTTGTTGCTTGCATCCAAAGCGACCAAATTCTTGAAACGTGTCAAGCGACGAGGAAGCTCAAGCAATTGATTGTCAGACAGAACAAGTTGCTGAAGACCACTGGAAATTGCATCACAAATTTCAATCTAAAAGTCGCTTTGTTTGAGAATTTACTACATCTTTGAAAACAAACCGATATGTCCACGAGACTGTTGTTGGCCAATGAAAGCGTTTTCAAGTTCGGTAATCGGCACAATTGCTTCAACAATCTTTGGTTTCGCTCTCCATCGAGTCCAATGTTTTCCAAACAAAGCTCTTGCAAATGTGACAATGTAAAAATGCGGCCGTCCAAACGAATTGATGAATCCTGAAAACGTATTGATAAACTCAAACACAAATTTTGTTTACCCGAATAGTCAAAGATGTCAAAAGCTCATTGAATTTGCGTCTCTTTTGAAAGTCGTCTGCTGCATCTCGACCAACAAGAATTTTGCGCTTTGGTGGCATCTCAAAAAGGTGAATTAAAATTGACAAACAAACAAGTACGAGTTGCTTTTTGAAAAGAGTGAATAACAAAACATCAAAGGCTTGCTAGTTTTTGCAAGTTGAAATTTGTTTGTTTACATATTGTTTTAAATACAGTGGAATCTCAACAAGTAAGTCAGACTTAAACAATCAACAAAGCGTTCTCAAGGCTCAATTCATTTACACACGCAAAACCGTGTAAATCCGCACGCGGTTGTTTCAGCTGTGGCATTCTAATTCAGAACATTCTTATTTTTGGCGATTTCATAAACGCGATCAAGCATTTATCTTTAGCTCCTTGATCACAATTCTGGCGTAATGGATTTAGAGAATTTGGAGTATTTGTCTCTAGTTTCAAAGGTTGTCACCGAACTGGAGAATCACTTCGACATCAGTGATAAAAATGTAGCTGAAATGGTTATCGACATGGCGCTTCAAAATCCGACATTTAACAAGTTTAAGCAGACTTTATTGGACAACGAATTAGAAGTAAGTTAACTTTTGGAGTACTTAAACATTAAACTCTTATTTAGTTTTCCGAGCCACTTGTTCAACACATTCTTCGGTTAGTTCTCACAATGCACCCATCACGGCAGAACAAATCTGCAACTGCGCAAAACCAACAAGATAATCCAAAATTAAAGGTACGTGGTCCTCAACAACATAAAATGACTTATTTAACTTTAGGACGAGCGTGAACGTTTAAAAGAAATTCTTCCTGTTCTGGCACTGCCCAATGAGCCGAAGAAAGAAAGCTCTATAACTGGTGGCAGTTTCTTGGGCGACATGGAAAGCCTGATGTCTAAATGGCAGGAGGAGAAGCGCAAAAATGGACCTGATCAAGATGACCGCAAAGAAGACCGAAAGAGACGCGACGACTCGCCAAAAAGAAGACAAAGATCAAGAAGCAGAGACAGAGAAAGACGTCGTGATCGATCGAACTCTCGTGAAAGAAAACGTGGTCGATATTCACGCTCACCAAAAAGAGAAGAAAGCCGACGCAAAAAGCCAGAACTTCTAGACAAGCCAACTATCGGTCAAATCTACAGCGGAAAAGTCAACAATGTCCAAAACTTCGGTGCTTTTATTGTGGTAAGTATTTAAATTGCAATTCTTTTACGACCTGTGCTTTTAGTTGGACGGATTTAAAGCTAAAACTGAAGGCCTTTGTCACATTTCACAACTGAGACCGGAACGCGTCAAAGCTGTTGCGGATGTTGTGAATAGAGGCGATTCTGTTAAAGTTAAAGTCCTCAAAATTGACAACAATCGAATGAGTTTGTCAATGAAAGAAGTCGATCAAAAAACAGGCGCTGATCTGAATCCACAAGAAGCACCCTTGAATGACGACGCAATTATGGGAAGCGATGATCGAGCACCGTGGATGAATCCTGAGCCGGTCAACAGGTCAAGAAACTCAGCGGCACAAAACGCAACAGCTACAGGTAGGCAATTAAATTCATTGCATAAGCCATCCAACAAGTTTAGCCAGATCGCGTGTTCGCTTGTCGACTCCGGAACGATGGGAATTGCAACAAATGAAAGGTGCCGGTGCAATTAGTTACGTTGATATGCCTGATTTTGACGAGGAAACTGGCATCTTGAACAACTTCGATGAAAGCGACGGCGAAGATATTGAGATTGAGTTGGTCGAGGACAACGCAGCATTCTTAAGTGGTTATGGCAAACACGTACAAGACTTGGAACCAGTTAAAGTAGTCAAAAATCCAGATGGCAGTTTGGCTCAAGCCGCACTAATGCAGGGCGCTCTGTCGAAAGAACGCCGAGATGTAAAAATCCAACAACAGCGTGAAAAAGATGGAGGTGGCCGCCAACGCGGCGGAATTGGAAGCGGTGGCGGCACATCAAGAATTTTGGATCCAATGGCAGCATCTTCAGCTCGCAACGAAGAAGATGAGCCAGTATCTTTTGCATCACGCCAACAACGTGACCGTGACATGCCCGAATGGATGAAGCATGTGACTGCAAACGGAAAAGCATCGTATGGCAAGAAGACCAATTTGACAATCAAAGATCAGCGAGAGTCTCTGCCTATCTATGGCCTCAAAGATGCATTGATCCAAGCAATTAGCGAAAACCAATACTTGGTCGTTATCGGCGAAACAGGCTCCGGCAAAACTACACAAATGACTCAATATATGGTCGAAGCAGGCTTTGCACGCCGAGGCAAAATCGGTTGCACACAGCCAAGGTAAGTTCTCTTGTAAACTGTAAACATTGTTTCAATCCAACTGTTTAGACGTGTCGCTGCTATGTCTGTTGCTAAGCGTGTCAGTGAAGAATTTGGTTGTGGTTTGGGTCAAGAAGTTGGCTACACTATTCGCTTTGAAGACGTCACATCGTAAGTTTTAAAAGCCGAGTTGGCAGTTGACTAACTTCATTTTCAGACAAGACACAATTATCAAGTACATGACTGACGGTATGTTGCTTCGTGAATGTTTACTTGATCCCGACTTGACTGCCTACTCTTGCATTATGTTGGACGAAGCCCACGAACGCACAATTCACACTGATGTTCTCTTTGGGTTGTTGAAAGTGGCCGCTCAAAAGAGAAAAGAATTGAAGCTTATTGTCACTAGGTAAAGTTTGAAAACGAAAGAGTTTTGAATTAACGCAATTGTTTAGTGCCACACTTGATGCTGTCAAATTCTCAGAGTACTTCTTTCAAGCTCCAATTTTCCGCATTCCCGGAAGAACGTTCCCTGTTGAGATTTTGTACACAAAAGAGCCCGAAAGCGACTATTTGGATGCAGCACTTATCACTGTCATGCAAATCCATTTGACCGAACCGCCTGGCGACATTCTTGTTTTCTTAACTGGTCAAGAAGAAATCGACACAGCATGTGAAATTCTTTATGAACGAATGAAGAAGTTGGGCTCTGGCGTGCCTGACCTTATTATTCTTCCAGTTTATGGCGCTTTGCCAAGTGATATGCAAACACGAATCTTCGATCCAGCACCTCCAGGTTCTCGCAAAGTCGTAATTGCAACTAATATTGCGGAAACTTCACTTACAATTGACGGAATTTATTATGTTGTTGATCCTGGCTTTGTCAAACAAAAGATCTACAATCCGAAAGCTGGAATGGACTCGTTGGTTGTTACGCCGATCTCACAAGCTGCTGCTCAACAAAGATCTGGACGTGCTGGCCGAACAGGACCAGGAAAGTGCTATCGCTTATACACCGAACGCGCATTCAGAGATGAAATGATTCCAACACCGGTTCCCGAAATTCAACGAACTAACTTGGCATCAACTCTACTTCAACTTAAAGCAATGGGCATTAATAATCTCCTGGAATTCGACTTTATGGATGCACCATCGGCCGAGACAATGATTACGGCGCTGCAAGAACTTTACAATTTGTCTGCATTAGATGACGACGGACTTTTGACGCGCCTGGGACGAAGAGTAAGTGTTAGGAACTCGATACAGTTTAGTAATTCCTCAATTTAGATGGCAGAATTTCCACTCGAACCGTCTTTGTCAAAACTGTTGATTATGTCTGTTGATTTGGGCTGTTCCGACGAAGTACTTACAATTGTGTCGATGCTTTCGGTTCAAAACGTTTTCTATAGACCAAAAGTAAGTTTTAAAAATCTTTAACTTTAAATCAAATCTTTTTAGGAAAGACAAGATGTTGCTGATGAGAAGAAATCGAAATTCCATCAACCAGAAGGCGATCACTGCACTTTGCTAGCTGTTTACAATTCGTGGCGCCACAATAACTTTTCGCAATCTTGGTGCTTTGACAACTTCATCCAAGCCCGAACACTGAAAAGAGCGCAAGATATTCGAAAACAACTCATGGCCATTATGGATCGGCACAGACTGGAAATGATTTCTTGTGGTCGCGAAGTCCAGCGCGTTCAAAAGGCAATTTGTTCTGGCTTCTTCCGAAATGCAGCAAAGCGTGATCCACAAGAAGGCTATCGGACATGTGTTGACGGTCAAACAGTTTACGTTCACCCATCGAGTTCCTTGTTCCAAAATCAGCCGGAGTGGGTCGTATTTGGTAAGTTAGTTTGTTTCTGTGCTTTTAAAATATGTCCGTTCAGATGAACTTGTGATGACAACGAAAGAGTACATGCGACAAGTCACAGTAATTGAACCTAAATGGCTGATTGAATATGCGCCTTCGTTCTTCAAGATAGCCGACAACACGAAGCTGTCCAACTACAAAAAGAATCAAAAGATCGATCCGCTGCACAACAAGTACGAGGATGCAAATGCTTGGCGTCTTTCGCGTCTCAAGAAGAAGATCTACAATCCAAATCGTTAAAGTGCTTAATAGGTTGTGGTGGACTGTTTTTGAATGGGTGTTTATGTTTGGTGATGCGAATAAATTATTTCAAAGTTGTTTTCGATAGCTTTATTTGAACGTTCATGATAACAATAAATAAAGAAAAGCTGATTGCGCAAAGTTAAAAATCTGACAAACTCTTTAAATTGAAAGCAAGAAGGCAGTTTGGTGCGAATGTTGAAGGCAGTTATTAAGTGAATAACAATATTTAAAGTAGTGAAACGCCGGTCCGCAGAGACATAATCATATCTGTTAAGTAGACGACTATTTGAAAGAAACAAATCACAGCGGCTACGATCCATTCAAGTCTGTAGCAGACCAAATTGATCTTAATTCCGTTGGGAGGATAACAAGCTGCGTAATATGTCTCGATACAGGTAAGAACAAGATAGAGAAATGATCCAATTGCCGAATTCACAATGTCAATTCTTCTCCAAAACAAGCGCGTATTTGCACAACAAATTGTAATCAACAGTAAAAGTGTAACAACGGCCAGACTTGCAACGGTGACCATCAAAACCGCTTGCCATTCGGTTTGACTTTTGCGTAAGAACTCGCTGAGATTTGTACCTCGTGTAGGAGAAAGAACCAGACCCAGTATTACAATTCCAAATACAAGTTCGGCCAACTTTATGCCAAAACGTGCTGCAAGTGGATAAGCGTTCTCAATCTGCATTTTCTCCTCCTTTTTACGCATCTTTCTCTCCATTTTCCTTTCCATTTTGAGTGTTCCCGAAGGTTGGACATAAAACAAAGGTGGAAAATCCGCATACAAGTCTTGCTGTTTTGGAGCGTACGGCCACGATTGATCGTAAAGTGTGCCATAGGTTTCGGCTAACTAAAAGTAAGTTGATCAGTACACAAAACTGCATTTCTTATTTACATGATAACTGTTAGGTCGAGGATCTCTTCTTTTTTGATAAATTGGCGCCGGCTTCTTCAATGGGCCGGAAAATGAACGAACGTAGCGTGTATCAAGAGTTTCACTTGGCCCAATTTGATCGATTCTACCGGTTGATGCGCGATATTTTTGGAAATTTGCATGCCGACTAGGCGGAGTTCTAAACATGGAAAGCATTAATTTTAATCAATAAAGATCAACCTGTATCGTTGATATTTGCGTAGTGTTGGATTTAAAGTGCTGCCAATTGCCGCTGAATTGTATGGTTGTGGAGGAACAGGACCCGTATACGCATGAGCTCGATAATTACGTACAAACCCTCCATATGAGTTTGTTGTTGGCGGATAGAAAGCAGAGTTTATTGGTTGTTCGCCCTAAAACAATAAACTTTTGTTACGCAGTGTGGATAAAGAGATATAAATTAACTTACGTTTGAGCCTGCCGCTTCATTTAGAGAAGTTTGAGGATCGGTACGCAGCGTTTGAGCGTTGAGTTGGCCGGAAAATCTGTGGGGTCTCAGGTCGGCAGCAGGGACTATGCGAATAGGTTCACCACCTCTTCTATACCAATGGTCCATTCATTCAGTGCCAACGTCATTCATTTGACTTGATCGTTTGAAGTCTTTTGAGTAGAAAGAATTTGATTAGCAGTTGATCTAGCTAAATTTAGAATTGAATTATAAACGATCACAACTATGAAAAGCGAACAAATACAGTTCGCGAAAAGCTCACATCAAAAGTTTAAAACACAGAAACGCCACGTTTAAAAGTTGCGCAAAAGCAAACGGTTAATCCAAAAGTAAATCCGGCCAGATCGTAAAAAGGTTATTATTATTTTTGGAGTGCAACTAGAATTTATTTAAACTACACGAGTTTTAATGATTAAAATAAATTTAAAACACTTGTGGCAAGTTTAAAGACGCCGGAAACACCACCAATCAACAAAATGAAAACGTTAACAAAACTGCAGGCAAATGAAGCGCTTCATCTCAAGGACACCGCGCTATCATAATTGGGGGTTGCCGGTTATTAGAATGTGCAATGGAAAGGAGACGGATATCACAGAAACGGAAGCTAATCAAAACCACAGCGGATATGAAAAGAAAACAATGCGCCGTCGTTGACAAAGAATGCAGTTTAAAACAGTTGACGCGTGGTTTAAATACGGTACGTGTTGTGAAATAGTTCTTTGGTTGTTAACAGAACTTTCAATTGAAATAAAGTCGAAACAATTTTTAAAAAGCGCAAAACATCCAAATGCTCGTGAAACGCCCAAATTAAGCCAATTTACACCGAGTTTTATGTTTTTCGGGGTCTGAACACAACGGTAATTAATCGAAAGCGCATCGGTTACGCTAAATAATCATAAAACCCAGAAGGTTACTCGATCACCAAAAACCACGCGTCGCTGTGCCGACAACACCGGAAACCAGTAAAAACTTGGAGATTCTCAAATGAAGTGTGCCGTAAATGATTGTTCGAGTAACTGCTAACTAAGGATTGTAACAATTTGTATTGCTTATCAAAATGAACACAATTTCTATGTTTGCGTTTGAGTAAAAAGATCGGCTCATTTAACCAAAAAGGAAATAAACAATCATAAAATAGAAGAAAATAAACAATTCAAAAGGCGCCTCAAATATCCTCAACAATATACTTCACCCTGCACAGTTTCCCTCCGTCTCAACTACCGCAAAGGTAAACATTTTGAGTGAACGGAGAATGCAAATTCATATGATTTTTGTGTGTGCGCGAGTGATCGGCGAAGTTTGCAAAATAAAAAATACTGCGCGCCAAATTTTGGACCTTTTCAACATTTCTTCAAATTATGTGGTCGATAAGATCATACTTCCAAGCAAGTGTACAATTAAAAGCTCAGTCTATTAAGTAGCAACACACCTTTTTAAATAAAGTAGTCGAATTTAAAAACAGATCAAACAAGTCCCCGGAAGGAAAACAAGTGGATCCGTTTTAAGCGCACGCAAAATTTTGGTTGCTCAACGCACAAATAAGCAAATAACAAGAAATTGGCGGATGCTTGAGTTTAAGACTGTTTAAAAGTACTTAACGCTCGTTCATCGGACCATAATAATGAACAATGTGTTTTGTTGACGATCGGAAGCGATTGCAAAAAATTAGTTTCTGAAAATTGAATTTAAAATATTAAGATCGTCAACTATATTTATAGTCGAAAATGACGAGCACGCGTAACCTCCATCACCCTTTATCTGATCATCAAGTTTTACGTGAATTTCTATGAAGTCCGTCGCTCACAAAATTCCGAGAGTCAAACAAGAAGATTTACGACCACTCCGCTCAATTCAATTTAATGATATGAACTGAATTTTTCGGTTATGTTTGTGAGTCAATTAGAGTTTAAAACGCTGCATAACAACATCCAGAAAACAAACTCAAACCAGAATTCAGTCAAAACTGCCCAAAAAAGTAGCAAGTGAAATCGCGCAATCTCCACTCGTCACTGCGCACTTGGCCAAAGAATTTAAACGCATTAATTGTAGCAGTGATGTGGTTGACCGACGACCCCGATGGCTAATCTTTTCGTTTGATCATGTTTGTCTAAAACAAAGTGCTGATCGGTGGACGCAAGGACTCGCAAGCAAGTGCGCGGAAAAACACGACGGCTTTTTTGAAATTGTAGCGGAAGTTATTGTTCTTGTTTTTTGAAGCGACAAATAAGTTAGCATTGTTATTAAACATTTGAATTACAAAAGTTGGCAGTTGTTATGTTTAAAATGCAGTGTGCTTATTACTGTTGTTCAAACTCTTTTGCCAACAACTGCAAACTGCACGACAAAAGACTGTTTGATCAACAAAGCGCCGTCAAAACAAAACTTCCAATGCATTTGTAAAAACGTCCAAATCGATTCAAGTAAATATTTGCCCAAATTTGTACGTTGTTTGTCTAACAAATTTGCGAATAATTCGACACGCACGACTTATAAACTGTTAAGGCTTTTGACGACTGGCCTTCCGACTTTTGATTCCGTTTTGTATTCCATTTGTATTGGTGAGTTCGGTTTGTTGGCAGTATTTATTGTTTAGTTTAAAGTTTCAGTTCACTGCATAAGTTTTGCTGTTACTAAAATAAATGCACATTTTTTGACACTTACTCATCACGCTAGCGCATATTTTAAGAACTATACTAAAGTATTCGTCAGAGATATCTGTTTATCCAGCCAACTAAACTTTTCTCCGTTTCAACATTTGACTTCAGATTCTTTAAAAATGCTCAAACATGGTCGCCAAAAGTTAAACACGTTGCTTGTCAGCATGCGTTTTGTTAAAAGTCGCAACTGGACGTCAATAAATCATAAAAATCATCGGTGTCCGGCTGTTTCCTAATCGTGTGCAAGCGCAACAATCAAAGAGCAGGTAGATTTGCAGTGTGTTCATTGGATTTACGCAATTTTTGTTGAAGTTTATTCAAATTGTTTTAGTTCTTGTTTCTGCAATAAACAACTGCCATCGTTTTTAAGTGATTTCACAAAACTAACAATTCCCGCCAAAAATTGCATTTCCATGTTGGCAAATATTTGTTACACCTAAATAATGGAGACTTTACACTTCTGGTCTTTTCGTCTTTGCTTGATTAGAAAGATGAGTTTGAAATTAGAAATTAGAGATGAGTTTATTTAGACAGCTGAATAAACAAAAATTAGAATCTATCAATTCGAAGTAAAATGTCGATTTCATTTTAATTCAACTTCGTGTTGCTTCGTTTTGTGCAAACTTTTGATCGCCTCACCTCCTCAAATGCTTATTAGACGTGTTTGTCTTTTAAATTAGTGGGTCCAATCAATAAATATCGTTTACAAGTGCGCGTCTACAGTTTTTAAATCCCACTATGAATGTGTGGAATTTTGTGGGCGTTTGCTTAAAGATGAAGTTTGTGTTCTATATAAACCGATCAATGACTTTAAAAAACACTGTTTTGCGAACCTGTACCACATTTTCCCGCTCTTTTATTGGTGTGGATCTGCAGCGATTTTCGGTCCAATTTTTCTTTTTGTTCGGCGCCGCTTTTTGATCACTCATCCTGTGCGTAATTCTGTTGGAAGTCAGTTGGAATCAATATCCATCCGCTCGAAAAACTAAACAGAAAGTCGACGGTACGAGAGAATTTGGCGATTGCGCACAGAGTTCAAAGAGCTGCTGTTGTGAAATCACGTCATTTTTTGTTTACCGCTTATTGTTCATATAGATCATCCAACCAGATGGTTTAAGTCATTTAGTCATTTAGTCGTTTAGTCAATTTTTTGAAATGTCCGGTTATTTCTGCGCCGTGTATATGTTGAAATACTGTAAGTTTTAATGTGTTGTTGATATTTTCATATTTATGCGGCTCAGTGTGTCGTGTTTTACGAGTCCATCAAATGAATATTCATTTCACGCCTTCGTCCTTTTAAAGTGTTCATGTGCAGAAAGCGTGTGAAATATTTTAAACCTTTTGTCGCATCGAGTTTGCCAATTTTGCTTTGTTCGAGGAGCTTTGCAGATGTAATTGATTATTTGGATGCTTTAAGACTTGCGGCTGAACCAAATGGCAGTAGGACCATGGAAGAATCGCTACAGATATGTCATTTTGGTAGTGGGACTTCTCTGTCTCACTTCCATTTCCTCCAACACACTGGCGTTTAATTTGGCTCAAGTTTGTATGGCTTCAAACTCACAGGTATTTTAAGCGCACAGATCAAATTTGAATTAATTTGAATTAATTTTAGACGAACAGTACTGATGATGATATTGTTTCAAGGGCGCCGAGAATAGATTACACGCCTTCGGAGATTTCACTCATTAACGGAGCCATGGCTTTAGGTTTTAGTTTGAGTAGTTTATTTAAATTACCGATGTTTTTAGGCATTACTGTAGCGACAATTCCGTGCACTATGTCTTTCAGTCATTTCGGGATGCGCTGGCCATTATTTATATCCGGAATGCTTTCGGCTTTATCCACGTTTCTGATGCCTTTTGCTGCTATGAAGAGCTTCTACATTCTGCTGTTTCTACGTCTTATTCAAGGAATTGCCTACTCGGCAAATTTACCGGCAGTTGGCAAACTTTGTTCAAGCTGGTCGTCGCTTAAACAAACTGGAGTTTTTATTTCCGTTCTAACGTCTTACATGGCTTTGTCCTCCGGATTGACAAACTCTCTGGGCGCGATGCTGTGTGAAACTGACTACGGATGGCCACTTGTCTTCTATGCACATGGCGCTGTTTGCATGCTATTATTTGCAGCCTGGTTATTGTGTTATGACGACTTACCCTCAACAAGTAAACAAGTTTCGCCGAAAGAATTGACTAAAATCAACCACAACAAAACAAAAGATCAACTCCATCATGGAAATGTGAAAATGCCTTATAAGAACTTACTAGCGGATGTTCTAGTTTGGGTTATTTGGATCAACGCATTTGCTGAGTTCTTCATTACTGTGTTCTTGACTCTTTATTCTCCATATTATTTACGTAACGCTCTCAAATACAACATTGAAAAGACCGGACACTACGCTGCAATTTCGCGGATCATGCAAGTTCCATTTCGTCTGGCTTTTGGAATTGCAAGTGACAAAATTAAGTAAGTTTCACAGATTAATCCTATTTATTCAATTCAAAAAACTTTCAGATTCTTTGATGACAACGTTAAATTAGTGTTGTTCAACTCAATTGCACTTGGAGGCGCTGGTCTTTCATTGATCGGTTTGGGATTTGTTCCGGATGACTATCCTATCGTCGGAGTCATTTTATTAACAGTGATTTCGATGGTAACCGGAGCCGCATCGTCTGGCTTTTTCAAAGGAGCTGTTTTGTATACTAGGTTCATAAATGTCGCTAGTTTTTAATAACCTAATATTTTCAGACAGTACAGTCAATTTGTTATCGGAAATTGCCAACTTATTAAATGCGGAATCTTGTTCTTAGCACCGTTAGCTGTGGCTGTTTTTGTTCAAAACAGTGCGGATAAGTCACAGTGGAGATGGATCTTTTTACTGGCCGGAATTACGGCGATTATTGCCAACTGCTTGTTCTTCCGTTTCTCACAAGCAACTCCCGCGTTATACACTGCTGAAGGCTTCTTTGATCAAAACCTGCAACAACAGACGGCAGATCCTCTGAATTTGGCGGCAGAAAAACTGGAGTTGCCCGCAAAAGAAGCTGTTTAAGTAATTAAATGTTGTACAAAACTGTCATTCCGTTATTATTCTATGAATAAATTGGACTCAATTTATGCACAAACAATTACATAACTTCAATAACAACAACAAATAATTAACCAAAAGTGCTGATAACAGAAATGCGTGCTCCACTAATGATCAAAACACATAGACGTTTTCAATCAGTGATAACCGCATAATGAGCTACTTGCGTAAAATAATTAGGAAATGAATAAGCGAGTTGATCTATTGTACTCAAAACAAACCAGACTTTTGGTTATCTACTTGCACCAGTTGTTTCCGTTAGAATCGTTTTGTTCTTAAACGCTTGAGTTTGAAGCAATTTCAGTCGCAACAATGAATACAATTTTGCCAGTTCTTCTTCTGTTTGGTCTGTCGCTTTTGGTCGTCGACGGTCATATAAGCATGCCAATGTACCGACAAGAGACCTACCGCCAAAAAATGATGAGCGAAGGTGAGAACTTATGTTGAATACTGTAAAGTTACTTTTTAACACATTTTAGGCAATCGGGAAGAGATGTTGAAAATTAAAAAAGCTCAAGCAGTGCGTTTTGGACGCATTGTTTCTGGAGAATTTGATTCCTCGAGTCAGCCGCTCTATGATTACGCCGATCAAGAATATAATGTGCGGATTTCTATTGGCACGCCCGGACAGACATTCGAGGTTCTGCCGGAAACGTCTACCGCAAATTCGTGGATCATTGATCAGTCGTGCAGTGGCTCGTACAATGAATGTCCTTTATTCTGCCAAGTCACAAAAGACTATTGCAAGAAGCACTGCAAATCATCTTGTTGTGCTTCTAACACGAAACGTTTTGACGATTCAGATGATCCATGCAAAAACAAAAGATTGTTTGACTCTTCGAAATCTTCAACTTACAAAGTTAGCAACTTTAAGTTCGATTTATTTAACAAATTTGTGTTCTTAAGGCGAATGGAGAATTTTTCGAT
The DNA here is from genome assembly GCA_024699845.1 of Aphelenchoides bicaudatus. Classification (NCBI taxonomy): domain Eukaryota; kingdom Metazoa; phylum Nematoda; class Chromadorea; order Rhabditida; family Aphelenchoididae; genus Aphelenchoides; species Aphelenchoides bicaudatus. Next base: position 4,010,789 of record JAMPIN010000002.1, on the reverse strand, counting down.
CTGCCGTTTGGTCTTGGGAATGTTACTGGTTTTCTCGGGACCGATACAGTTACTCTTGGCAGCGAATCAAATCAAGTAAAGATTCCGGGCACAACATTTGGGCAAGCTACAAAGCTGGCTGTTGAGTTCGCTCAGTTGCCTCTGGACGGAATGCTAGGACTTGCCTATAAAACCTTTTCTGTTGACGACGTGGAGCCTATATTTCAGCACGGAATTGACCTAAACTTATTCGATGAACCGGTATTTAGTTTGTGGCTGGGCGAGTATGGAATTACAACAAAAGATCAACCGGCCGGAGGCTTGACATTTGGAGGGTAGCTTCTTATAAAGCCTGTCAAATATGTCATAATTCTGTTTAGTCGTGACCCTGATAACTGTGCCAACGATGCAGTGTTTGTCCCGTTATACTCTGAGGCAATTTGGTGGTTTATGACAGACGGAGTTGGCTTTAACAGCATGAAGAAACCGGAATCGCAATTGGCCGTCATAAGTTTGGGATCATCTATGCTGTTGATGTCAGATTCTGATTTGATGGACGTAGTTGACGACTCCGGAGCCTCTTATAATTTCCAATACGGACTCTTTGAGCTTGATTGCAATGCCAAATTTACTTTGAGTGTGTTTGTCGGCGCAAACGAATTTAAAAGTAGATTAAAACTTCAATCTGTTCTTTTAATCAATCCAATTTAGTTGACAGCAAACATCTGATCTGGAACCTGGGCGACAAAGACGGAACTTGCATATTGGCAGCAGCAAGTTGGGAAGACGCTCCACACGAACTTGACTTAGTTCTTGGCGTGCCGTTCTTGAGACAATTCTGTACAATCTTTGATGTAGGAAACGGACGCATTGGATTTGCAACGAAACTATCTAATTAACTTTTAAACAGCATTTGTGATTGAAATGTTTTAGCACGTATTTAATAAACAATTGCACACCAACTTTCGGTTATTCACTCGCGACTCAAAAACAATGCCTACAAATAACAACGGTCTTATCAGTTCTGCACAACTAATTCATCAAATTTCTATTAGTGCACGCAGCTTTGACAAACAATTAACTTATCAGTAGGGAAAAGAGTAACGGAATGTTTTGAAATAAACGACTTGATTGATCATTTCGCAACTAGCATGGCGATGTTTTAAACCTTTGTACCGAAGCGGATTAATTGTTTGCAAATTAGTGCTGCCGCGATCCGATCCTGCAAGAAGACTAAGCTTTGCAGAGTTTTTAGTACATTTGAAAATAAATAGATTAAACGTTTGTTGAAATCACTCAACTGTGTGATAAAACAACATTCTCAATTGTTTAATCAAAATTTACCTACTCAATTAGAATAAACGTTGACCTTGCAAACAGTAAAAGTACGCAAGCTTAAAGTAAGTTTTAAGGAACACGTACCGAGGGGAATTTGATTACATTCAGAACTTTACTTAGAGTCTATTAGAGACAGTGATAGTGTAATATGAATAGTTAAACACGACGACTTTACTTATCGTTTATATTTGAGTCTTTTACATATTTAAAGAACTTTTAAACCAAATTATGCAAGTATGTCTCATGAATCGCGGCAGCACTATTGAAAACATAGACGAGAGATACAGCAATAGTTATTTGTTGAAATGAAGTTGTTTCTTTTTGTTTTAATTGCGCTCTTCGCGCTGGGTGAAGCCGATCATTTTCAAGTTCAATTGAATCGACACGAAACTTTGCGCAAAACTTTGATTAAACAAGGTAAACAAGTCAACTTATCTTTTTGATAGTTGTTTTTGCAGAAAAGTGGTCAGAACTCCGCAAATTAAATCAACAAGTTTTAAATGCACGTTTGGACTCGACAAATCAAACGCTTTACAACTTTCTCGATGAAGAGTTTAACAGTGAGCTTCCGGTAATATGAATTTATAATTAAAGTTTGTAAGTTTTAGTAGTGTTATTAGTTGGATCGCCCTCACAGAAATTTGTCGTTTTGCCGGACACAACGGGCGCGAATCTTTGGTTAACTGACAGCTCTTGCAATCAAAGTTACATAGATTGTCCGGATTATTGTTATGCAAGCGTCGGTAATTAACATTTCCAATTACATGATCCAAACATGTTTGTTTAGATTGGTGTAATAGGTATTGTGACAAATCGTGTTGCAAGAACCAATTTGCGAAATTTGACATTCCTGCTGATCCGTGTTTGAATAAAACAAAGTATCAAAGCGGCAAATCTTCAACTTACCAAGTGGGCCGAGAAAGAATTTAAATATTTAAACATTTGTTAGGTTGACGGACGGAACTTTCATTTAAACTATGGAATTGGAAATGTTAGTGGATTTTTGGGAATGGACACTGTTAGTTTAGGTAAAGACAACCATTTGATCAAAATTCCACAAACGACATTTGGTCAAGCAAACAAGTTGTCTATTCACTTTACCAATGTGCCAATTGACGGAGTGTTTGGACTCGGATTTACCGTAATTAGTTTTTCAAACTTCTTCTTATAAAAATACATCTTTAAAGAAAGCAGCTGTTGACAATGTTCAAACACCACTGGAACGTGCAATTCAACTGGGATTGTTTGACGAGCCCGTTTTTACAGTTTTTGTTCAAAGCGAGCAACAACAATCAAGGAAGTCTCCCAATTCCAAATTGCCGCCTGCTGGAGGTCTTGTTACTTTCGGAATAAAAGATAAACTAAATTGCAAGTCATTCGACAGTTACATACCGTTAAGTGGAGATTCAGAATGGCAGTTCAACGTCGAAGCAGTCGGTCCAAACAACCAATTACGACAAGGACCGTACAAGGTACTTTAAATAGAGCAATTTTGAAAACACACTTTTAGACACTTTTGAGCATTGGAAGCAGTATGATGATCGGAACGACAGCGACTCTAATGGATTTAGTTGACACGTTGAATGCCGAATACAACTTTGATTTGGGACTTTATACAGTCAAGTGCAACGTTCAATTCACATGGACACTTAGAGCCAATAATGCTGACTACAAGTTAGATGGAAAGCAATTTTTGTGGCCGTTTAACGGAGACGATTGCATTCTAACTTACAACGGATGGGATGAATCGACGCCTGACGGAGTTAAATTATTCTTAGGTCTCCCACTCGTTCATCAGTTTTGTGTTCTCTTCGACATTGGCAAGAAGCAGATAAGCTTGGCCGAACATTTGAACTAGTTTATTATTTAAACAAATAAATACACTCGAGTCACATTGTTAGATGACTAATTTTTATAATTGCTACAAATATTTAATCAACTTACGTAATAGACACAAGTTTGTTCTGTCGTTATCAGGTTTATCGAGATTTTCACAAAAATGAGTAATTTTTATGTGTTGTGGATGTTTGTGAACTAGATAAGGCTTGCAAGACAAATGCAAGACGAGTTTTACCGTAATGGCGGCTATTAAAATTAATGCACTCATTAAATTAATGGCAGTTATGAAATTGCACAAACGTTGAATCCAATTATGTTTTCCAACAAACAAATAGTGAGTGCTTTGTTGACTTTCTTGTAACTCGACGAGTAAAAGAAGATGATAATGAAAAAGTAATTCGATGATAAGTGACTTCCGATGACTCACGTTGTGCTATTGTACCGCATCTAGCCAACTTTCTGCCTATTTAAGGCGCTAAAAATTAGCATTTGGACAAGTTGGCAAGAAACACTTGATTAAACAATGTTTCTGAAGTTGGCTATCTTTGCTTGTTTGTTCGCGATTACTTTTGCCGCTGTCTTGAAAGCACCTATCCACAAACGCGACACCATAAGAAGTCGGCTGCTCAAAGAAAAAAAGTATGAAGAGTTTCGTCTATTAAATCGCATGCAATTGGCTCGAAAATCCGGAGGACCGTTGCGGATGGACAAAATAAGTCAACCTCTTTACGATTATGGAGATCAAGAATATAATGTGCGGATTTCTATTGGAACTCCCGGCCAGCAGTTCGAATTGCTTCCAAACACAGCTGGTTTGACTTGTTTATAAACAAAATCTAAAACTCAATTTTTTAAAGAAGCGAATAGTTGGATAGTCTCGAAACAGCTGTGATCCAACAAATCCTTACTATGATTGCCCAAGTTATTGCCGAATCAATTCCGACTGGTGCCAACTATACTGCTACCATAGATGCTGTACAGGACCAACTCGCTTAGGCCCAGACGACCAAGATCCTTGCGCCGGCAAAAAACAATTCGATTCTTCTGCATCTTCCAGTTATAGCACTTCAGGGGAGAATTTCATAACTCCAGCTGGTCTAGGCAACGTTTCCGGAGTAGTATCAACTGACTCGTTTAATTTGGGCGACGGAGGCTCATCGTTGATTGTAAAGGGAACAACTTTTGGATTAGCGGACAGGTTGAGCACATCGTTTGCTGGAGCCCCCTTTGATGGAGTACTTGGACTAGCCTTTCAGGCTGTATCGTTTGAGGGCGAAACTCCTTTCTTCCAACACGGCGTTGACTTGGGTCTCTTTGACTCGCCTATTTTTACGATCTATATGAAAAAAGACAGCAACAAAGATGCAGATGTACCTGTCGGATCAATTACATTCGGAGGATTGAACACCGACGACTGTCAACCAAACTATATCAACGTGCCCCTCCAATCTGAAGTTGTCTGGTGGTTCCATACTGATGGCGTGAAAGTAAACGGCGGCGCTCAAAGATCCGGCCCATACGTCACAATGTCATCTATTTCAACTGCTATCAACTTGCTCCCTATTGATGTGATGTTCGATCTAGTGGATGCATTAAATGGTCTTTATGACTTCAACAATGGATTTTACGCCGTTGACTGTTCGACGAAATTCACTTGGAGTCTTGTTGTCAACGGCCAAGAGATTAAAGTAAACAATATTTGTTTCAAACTTTAAATGAGAATTCCTTTCAGGCCGACGAAACAACAATGCTTTGGCAATTCGGAGACAATGCGTGCTATATTGCTGCTGGTTCGTGGGAGGACGACGATCACAATGTCGACATGATTCTTGGCGTTCCATTCTTACAAAATTTCTGCGTTTCACACGATGTTCAACAGGGCGTTATCGGCTTCAGTTACGGAAAGTAAAGAATTCAACTTTAAAACAACTCTTGTCGCAAAACTTCAGATATCAAATAAAGAATTCATTCTATTTACACAATCAAACAATTATTATCAGGGTTAAAAAGATTATTATTAGTTGTTGCGTAAAATGCAAATAGCACATTAGTTTGAATGGAAATGACCAGCTCAATTCGTCAAATGGGTAAAGAAAACACTCGGCTTATAACGGAAACAAATTAAAATCTCAACTAGAGAGAAGACCTGTATGTGAACAAAGCGGAGACTAACAAAATAGCTTGACTTGAAAACTGTGTGTTAAATAAATGCGGTGTTTGAATAGCACCGGTTGGCTGAGACTTGTACCCGAATGAAGTTGATAAAACGACTCGATTATTCGGCTCCAATTAAACTGTCTTGTCGAATTGTCCGCGTTCGACGCAATGACTTCCTGTTGAATTGCCGAGCACGTCGTCTGCTTTGATCACGAGAATCAGCTTGAGCAGTAACTGTCCGCACAACTCCGTCAAACAACTCATCTGTATGTGTATCTGTATCTCCCGGACTTTTGCGCAAAGCTGAAATAAAGCGGTTACTAAAAGTGTCATAGATGATCGTTACCCTCAGTTTGGGCAGCAATGATCTGACGCTCCGAAGTTGGCTGACCAGGCCGCCTTCTTTGCAGATTTTCGTCTCCGGTTGTGGACAAAAACTTCTGCATTTGTTGATGACGTTCTCGATCCGTCAATTCCAGTTCTTGTTGTAGTTGCTGAGCAGTTGCAGAAATCGGTTTTTTGTAGTCCATGTTTGCGGCCTGTTTTTGCGCAGCGTTGATCATCATGCCTCTTGTCTTGTTTCGCTTCTCGTTTTTCTGCCATTCGCTTTCGCATCTGAAGAACAAATGTTTATTAAACAGCAGTAATTAAACAAACGTTACCTGCACAATTTTATCCCTGTTTGTTCGGTATTCCAACGCAAATTCAATTATGATCTTAAACACGGACATTGGTTTCAAGTCTTTGATTTCGTTCGGGGTGTAGCCAATGAAAAGGAGGAACGAGTTCCATTTGTAGAAAGCGTGACGATGTGCTCGCTAAACATTTAAATGCTAGGCATTTTCTTCAAAACAACCACTTACTTTTAAATTATGGATGCGTTCGGCAACTTCAGCCAAGTAACTGTTAACTTTGTTCTTCATTGACTGGTTGTTTTCTTTTTGTGAGATCTTGGCAACATAGTCAAAACAAGACTTGCAGTCCTAAACAGCTTTTATGAATAAAGTAGGTCAACGAAAACTTACATGTTCCATTTTTCTTAAATTGTCTTGAACTGCGTCGAAATCTAGACGAGCACAACGAGACACAGCACCAAATTCGGTATAAAGATCTGTTGAGTCGGGAATTTTGTTGAGCATGAGTTCGGCTGCGTGATATGTAAGTGGATATTTGTGTACGGCATCTTTAACCTCGCTTGCTCTTGCAAGGAAATCAAGTTGGAAAGCCTTTAGATCCGTTCCATTCAGTGCGTTGCCAATGTTGAGCAAAACACCCATTACTTGCCGGAAAGTTTGAGATTCTTCCACTTCTTGCATTGCGTTTTTCAACTCATTCAGCGACTCCGACACATCTGTTTCCATCGACGGATAGTCGAGCATGAACAGCCATAAACGAAGGCGTTCTAACAAGCAGTCGATTTCTGCCAATGACAACATGAATTGCTCTGCTTGACCAAGAGGCATATCTGGATTCTCGCCCTAAAAGTTTTGCCGATTATTGCGATAAATCGTCCAAAACTAACCTGTTTCTCTTTTATCCTTTCTACTTCTTCCAAACTGGGCATCATTGTTTGTAGAATCTTTTCAATGCTCTCCTTATTCAAGACTGTTGAGTCAAACTTTCGGATGGCCGGAGGAATAGTGCTTACAGGCGGCAGCTTAGTCAACCCAATGTTGATTGCCTGCGAACGTTTTACAGACAAAACTTGAAGCACTTGTGGCTTTGTTTCCACGCCTGCTTTTTTGATTGTCGGCTCTTTTGTTTTGGGTTCGAAGAGTTTTGTCAAATTTGCAATGTCGACTGGCGGAGCTTCGAGTTTGGCCCAAAAGTTGCCCTTTTGTGCGAGTTGAGGAACTGCAGATGGTGCTTCTGCTTGTGCTGCTTTCCAGTGCATTTTAAGCGTTCCGCCTGAAAACAAGGATTATTTGATTGTCTTAAAAAGCAAACCTTTGAGTTCGGTCGTTGAAGCAGTCATTGAACCGTTCATGAAACCATTTTTCTGCATCGGCGGGGGTACTGGAATTCCAGTCATTGAACTCATTGGAGGGGGCGGCGGAACTAAACCGGAGAAAGATCTGGGCATATCTCGTTCTTGTGCTGCTTGAGCAGCTTTAACCAAAACTAGTGGATCTTGTTCAAACTCGGCAAGCGAAGAGAAGTCAATGTCGTTGAATACCATCGGCTTAACACGGAGTTTTAAAAGCTAGACTATTGAAAGTTTGCTTACCTTGTCTTTGCAGTTTTGAGCAGCTTCTTGCCAACGCGCTTCGGATTCAGACGGCTTGCTTTCCACGAGACTCTTTCGGAACGCCGATCCTTCCATCTTTTTGGCGCGTTTTTGAAGCAATGCAGCAAAGCCTCCATTTGCAATTGCATCAGCTTCATCTTCAGAGTCCGCCTGAAATATGGAACATATATGAGTTTTAATTGTTTTGAACTTACTTTTTTCACTGAACGTGGTGGTTCTTGTTCAATTACTTCTACGGGCAACGGAGGAGGTATAGGAATATCCGGAAATTCCATGGTCTTTTTCTCAGTTGGAGAAAAAATGTTAGTTGGGATCAAAGGCGGCGGGGCTTTCGGTTCCGGCTTTTGATGCTTTTCTTCAGACTCATCATCCTGAACAGATTGAATAAACAGAGTTTTTGATTACAAGGCAAACAAATTGACTATTTGAGTAGTTTGAGCTTATTTTTGGAATCGCAAAAATTCGAAAACACTACCTGAATGTTTTCTTTCTCGTTGTCTGTGGTGCTGGATTTAGGCGACAAAGCTGTCGGCGATTCATCACCCAATCTTGATGGCTCTTTGCTCATAGTCAGCAAACTGTTGTTATTTGTTTCATACTGTCCGTTCGATAAGCCATTCAATTCCGAAGCAGGCGTTCTTCTCCACGACGGTTGATTTACATGGCCGTTTTGAGATTCAATTGACTGAGTAGCATTTATTTTTTGTGCTGCCTAAAATTTGATAGGTGAGATTTGATAACACGACTTAAACATACTTGATACAGATCGTCTTCTTGAATTGGCTGTTTCGATTTCTGCTCATCAAGTTGTTTTTGTCTAAGTTCTTCGGCTTCTTGTTGCCGTTTGCGCATGATTGTTCTACGATCCATGCCATTGACGCCATTTAGTGGTGGGCTAAATTAAATAATTTGTTAGGAGACGAGACGTTCAAATGAGTACCTGGTATTGTTGCTATATCCATTTTGTTGTGTCGACATTACAAGCGGCTTTTCATTAGAACGCGCGGCAGCAAAAGCTGCAGCTGTTGTGCTGACTCCAGTTGTTCGCATTTTAACCACTTCTCCAGAATCTCCACTGTCTGATTGAGTTGCGGCATCTTCTTTTCGTAGTTCGTGTTCATAATGCTGACATTGTTGTAACAATTGAGGATCATTCATAAGCTGCATGGATTTAAGTGCTACTTCCAAGCCAAGACCTTCCAACACATCAACAACATCAAAGAATGTGTCCTAAAACAGTAAAGTAAAATAAGTTGTTGCAAACACAAATATTACCTGATCTGGAATTCCATTCAGCGTTTTGTTGATTACAGTCATTCCAAGTGTCAAAGTTTCAACATCGCTTGCTTTTTTGTCACCAACGATCTTCATCAAACTGGTCCAGTCCGAGCAGCCTTTAGACTTTTCAACTTTGGAGATTGCGGCCAGCAAAAGAAGAGAATTCGACTCAGTGTACTCGACAAAAACCAGCAATAATTTGAGAGCAGTCTTCACAACAAGCCGGTACTAAAATTGGAAGGTAATAAAATAGATCTGTTGTTGTGAACAAAAAGACAAACAAACACACGCAATAGACATAAAAAGAACCCAATTTTAGAACACATTGAAAGAGATTAGGTGTGAACAGTTGCATGCAAAGTTGTTAATTCAACTTGTAAGAACAATGTTAGTTTGCAAACGTGCGAAACGCTCAACTTTACCCATTCTTGTCGGTGAGCGCTCATTTCATTAAACTCTTCCGGGTCATAAAGCTAAAATCAAGCGAACATAAAAACATAAAGCGAAAAGCATAATGACAAGTAAAGTAATTTATGACAAGACGCGACTTTGTATTGCAAAAAATGGACAATGCTTACCGGACTTTCCAACAATTCATAAAGCCAGCAAATTGTAGCCAAGTGACAAATGATTCCATTCATTCCATCTACATAGAGCATCAGCTGTCCAATGGCGCGGAGAATGTGGTTTTGGTGTGTTTGGTCGCATTCACGTCCCAACTTAATCAAACAATCAAGTCCTTCGTTTTGGACGAACTCATGAACCAAGTCTTTGTCATCTTGGAAGATCTGAACAAGAAATAGGTTAGGCAGAAAGAGTTTTTAAAGCTTACTTGTTTCAGAGAGAAAAGAGCACGTCGTTGATCACGTCCAGACATCGATGTTAGCCGTTCAATTATAGCTTTAACGCGTAGTTCTGGTTTTTGTCTTAGAACTAAGCTGCTCCGCAACCTAAACGTTTGTGTTAAATTGCAACAATTAATTGGCGGAATTTTGAAGTTAAAGTTTTCGCGTTTAAACCTTTGCTCTTCGGCCTTATCTGTTTCTTCTTGCCAGTGCATTTCTTCGTCCAAATAGTCTTCTGTATTGCTAGTTTTAGTAGTGTCACTTAATGACGGAAACGTGATTTTTGGCAGTTTCTGTAGATTGTTTTGAGTCGTCAAATTCTTTACAGGGCTTTTATTCGCTTCATTCGATTTTGATTTGCATTCTTCGAGATGCTCATCCGACTTTCCTGTCCGCCACCTTTGTTCACGATCTCCAGCACACTTGCACGAAGAAGACGGCTTTCTTGTTAAACGTTCTGTCACTCTATCAACACGGCTCATCTTGCTAGTGGACCCACATTGACTGTTTGTATCTGCTGAATTTGAAGAGCATTCGTGGTCGTCGAATAATGTAGTTGTTGGAGTTGATGCTGATTGAACAAACAAATCGGTCTTCTTGTGTTCTTGGTGAGTTGACACAAATGGATTTAAGAAAGTAGACGGTTTGCTTGCTTCGTTTGATAAACTTTCAAATCTCAAACCTCCGCTTTTGGAGTCAGGTTTTACACTCGGTAGACTTTTTGTTGGAGCCAACTTTTCAGACAATCTATATGTTGAAGAGCCGCTCAAGTCGTTTTTAGGCTCAAACGACGAAGTATTTGTTTTGGAGCTTTTTGTTAAATCTGCTTTATTTAAGTCGTAAGTTTGATAGAAAGCTGGAGTTGTTTTCATATTTGAGTTGATTAGTGCGGCAGAACTAAAGCGCGGAAGTGTTGAAGTAGGCAGATTTGATTCAAGCTGAGTTTTTGGTGCTTCTGTTTGTGGTTTGTACAAATTGAGTTTTGGCAACGTTGATGTTGTTGAAGAGACATGTTGATTTCTATCTGTATTTGCTTCGAATTGGCTGTTTGTTGTCAACCACTGCCCATATTTGAACGAGTCCGTCTCTGAGATATTATTGGGCTTCTTGTCCAACTTAGACAATGTTGCAGACTGGAAAGAAGGCAGTGTGCTGGCCATAGTGCTAAAGCGGGACTTTGGCGTTGTGATGTGAGTTTTGACGAGTCTTCATTTTTTGTCGAAGTGCTTAGTGATGAAATTGAGTCTAATTTGAATAGATTGTCTGGCTTTTTACTCAACTGACTCCTTTGTTGGTTTCTTGATTGACTGCTTGCCCATTTGCTGGTCGGATCATTTGTCGAATCAACAATTACGTCTTCATCAATAAATTGAAACTTTGATGCGCCGGCACATTCAAAGGGCTTCTGTTGTTTTGTTGGCAAAGTTGAGTAACCATTTATGTTTATGGACGGAAAGCGTGAAGGTGAATGAAATGCTTCACTTGAAGTTGTTGGGTGAACTTTTGTCGTTTCCAGAGAAGGTGGCGCAAACTTTGATGATTGAGAGCCAAGAAGCAGAGACCGTAAACCATTGGCCTTTTGTGATTTCGTTGAAGATTTAAAAGGCGGAGGAGAGTTAAAACTTGCACCAATATCATCAATGTCAATGGAATAACACTGAAGTCTACTCATATCGGCCAAAAAAGAGGAGATTAACAAGTAAACATTGATTGTATCAACAATGCACGCAATCAATTAAAAATGAACTTGTAGTTTTATGCAAAAGCTAAACAACTGCACTGTAGACTTACAACCGAGAGACTAGCGCCCAATAATTACTTTCTTACAATGCAGAAACCTCAATACCCAAAACCGATCATCCAAAAGGGTTCAAAACGAAAATTAGAGTTGCGACAGGCGCCAAGTTGCTCATCCGCTCCAAAATTAACATTCCCCACTAGTAACCAACCGTGCTCATTTCGTCGAACCGGGAGTGGACTTCGTGGGATTTTGCTGCGCTGCAATTTGCGCCGCAAGAATCGGGCAGGTGCAAGACAAGACCAGTAAGTGAAAGTGAGATTGGATTCGCAACGATCCTGCCGCTCTTGTCGGCAACACTTGCAGTCAATTAAGCGCTTTTGTACGTCGTTTTGAATAAAAGTAAACAAGTGGATATTGTTCGCCTATTCATTAGCAACTTTCTCTGTCTACATGCGCAGACAAACCACATATTTATAATAAAAAGCAAAGTCGCCAATTGATTTGGAAAAAACGGAACATCTATCCCGTTGCGTTGGATTCTTTTAATCGAGAGCCTATTGAATTTCGCATTCAAATGATAGCGCTCGACGGCACAAACAAGAATACCTTTCACTTTTGATTAGTGTGCGCGCAACACCGAATTTGCAACGGAAACGCATGTGTAAGTTGCTAGTATTGGTCTGGCCTTTTCTCACAAAAAATGAACAAGTCACGCAAATATAAACTACTATTGCTTGTTTATTACCTTTCAAAACGACACTCGAAAGCTTGACCGAGAGCAAAGATTTTACGCAAAAACTTTGAATCTTAAAATCGATAAAGCACTTACGGATCTGCTTGGAGAATCTGCAATTCATCTGGCTGCTCAAAGAGGGAAAGGTCGGAGTCCAAATAACACCCCAGATCTCCGGTTGCCGATGGCGAAACCTGAAGTTGAGAATCGCCGCTCTAAAAACAACGAATTTGAAACATTCAAATCAATTGTTAATTTTTAAACTCCCTTATAAGATGAGTACATTTAACGAGAAAGAAGATAGAAGTGCTTGTTAAAGAAAGCGAGTTGTCTAGAATATTAATACTGTGCGGATTTGGCACTTTTTAGGTAATCCGTTCGCGGAAAGCACGTAGGGAAATTTGAAAGGTGTGCATTTACAGTGTTTTGACACAGCTAACTAGTACTTTAAATGTGCATTCAAAACTTTAACTGAATTGTAAACCCAAAAAACAAATCGAATTTCCGGCAATAATCAAACGTCTAAAGCTTTAGTACCAATAAAAACACCTATTCCCAAAAGAAAATAACAATTTGTGCAGGTCACGCAAATGACCACACAGATTATATTGCTTGTTTGCGAAATTTTTGGCCAACCTAATAGTTGTAATGCGTGGAAGTGAAAATGCCCAATTAAGCAAGCAATTCAGCCAAGTTACGAGAACATGTTACATTATGGCCATGAGGGAGGACATAAAAACAGGTAAGTGGCTACTTGTATAATGACCGCTTTTGAATGGAAAAGGTGTTGAATACAAATCTCAAAAAAGCAACATTAACCAAACACACCTTGTGTGGCGCCTTTAATTTTCGAATTATATCTGGCAACTGTTCTATAATCGGCTGATTTAATGCTAGTACATATTGTAGAGGAATCATCGGCTGCCGATCACATGTTGATACAAACGGGTCCAAATCGTTTATAAACTGCAAGCGACACTTAATTGTGTCGTCATCCATTTTGAAAACTTATGTTGCAGATCTGAAAGGTTTGCTAGTTAAATTTGCTCAAAAACTCAAAAGAAACAAACCTTTTAATTAATCCAACAAACACTTTGTTTCAACCAGTGTAAACAACTTGTAAACACAATCCCTATTTGGCGTTGGCGCTTCCAGATGGCCAAAAGTTGTGGTGGCGCGCAAACCACTGAAAATAGGAAACGAATACAATTTGTCGAAGCAAATAAACACGATGCGCAAAATCTGCATAACAAATTCGAGTTGACAGTCGGCAAATTAGTTGAGTAAGAGATGCAAACTGTGTGAAGTCAAAAAGTGAAAAAGTGCTTTCGGCGATAAAACTAACAAGATTGAATAAACAAGTGTATGAATAAAAAGTTGACCGATATCTGCGAAACAGCAATATCCGTTGGCTAAACAATATCGCGCAAATCCGCCAACAATTATGTGCATTTATACAATTTGATGAACAGGACCTGAATGTTATTGTTCAGGATATTGTAATGCGGCTACAATCAATAAGTCTTAAAATTCAAGTATCTGCAATAAAAACCTAAACTCTGGCAACAAATTAAGCCATAAACGTTTAAGCAAACAATATATTTGGAACACCGTCAACACCCAGACTGAGTATTCCATTTCTCGACAAATGCAGAAAATTTACACGCATCATCGGTTTGTACGCGCACCCTCAAAAACTCTCACTTTTAATTGTATTAGAAGAGCGCCGGAAAATCATTGACATAGAATTCGAGCAAATTGTGCAACAAATACGGCGAGAAATGTTCCGAGTCAAACAGTGCTGACCCAAAAGTATAACAAAGCTTAAATTTATGAAGTTGACTTCAAAAAGATCAACTCGTGTGAAGGTTAAAACTCTAAGCTAATCCTCGCAACTTCAAACGCCGATGACTAAAAGTATCGAATCAAGAAGGGAAGAAGTCGCTGGCCACAAAAAAATCACTGAACAAATATTGGCGAAAGACTCTTCAATCCCGCGAGTCCCCCAATCAAACTATCCTGAGGATCCACTCAATTATTATATTAATTGGCTGCTGGGAAAACAAACTTTGTTTGAAACAAACTTCTACAAATCGTGCAAAAAGCATTACATACAACTTAATCGATTTCAAAAACAAGTTCAAACTTATTGAGCAGAATTTTAAGCAGCAACCTCTTTAAGTTTCGTTAAGTTCAAGTTTTGAAATCCGTGGAACACCGGAGAATCAAGCACCCACAAACAAGCTCGTTTCAAAGGTGATCGGTTGTGTTTAAATAGCATGGATTTTGTGGGCGCATAGAGCAAAAAGTGGCTCATGATTATGTAATAAAATAGTTTTGTAAAGCACGGCAATAAAGCAGTGTTTTTAAAAAGCAAGATTTAAAACTTATTAGTTGGCGGCCCTGAAGCAGCTCAAATCCAAAAATCAATTTATCTTCCGCCTGTTCGCCGGCGGCCGAATGGAAGACGAACGCGGGTCGGAATTAAAGCGGCCTTTGGGTCCCACTAGCCGATCAACACGCAATAGATCTTTGAAAGTCATTTTGGATGGAATGTTCAGCTACTCTTTTGTAAATAACTTTTGAATTAAACGTTTTTGAATTTGCAGTGTTTTAACTAAAGCTCGTTAATTAAAGTGGTCAAGAAACAATTAAAATCGTGCATTTGAAGAATCTAACAATAGTATCAAAATCAAGTGTCACAAGCAAAAAACAACTAAACTCTAAATGAAACCTATTCCGCTTCTCGCCTCCAAATGCCAACTCTTCGGCCCATATGTACGCAAACGCTGACCCGATCTGGCAGGCAATAGCCGCTCCAATTTCGCCTAGCATACACATGGCCGGAGGCGCCAACAAGAGAACAGCTGATCAACGAATTGCCAGCAGCAGCGACGGCTAGTGAACATGAAGAAATGTTCGGCCAAGAGCGGCTTTATATTTTTAGAAGGTGGAGGTAATAAATTTCGGGTGGGCTTTATGTTTTTTGAAGTAGGAAAATTCTACGTCGCTTTATGAAAGTACGATCATTTTTATGACTTTATTGCTAATTGGATTTATAAACAATAGTAGACGCAGACAATTTGCAAACCAAACGCTACAAAAGGATCAACGTGTTGAGTGCACGCAATTCTCCCTCACTAATTAATCCTCAAAAGCTCTCATCATTAAGTGAAAAGCTGCTCGCTGAAAAGATCTCGAAAATTAAGCCAATCAACTTGTCGGATGATGAACGAACATTTCGCATCAATAAAGAATGTTTGACGTAAAAGAATGAATGTTTGAATAGATATTTAAAATTGGCTATTTCTAATTCATTAAACAGTTGCACTGTTGGTAGAAAGAACAAAAGTCGCACCTAATCTACAAAAAGTGCTGATGACACAATACGTGAAATAAACAAATCTGCGAAAAACTGAGACTTTTGTTGAAAGAATAAGCGTTCAACCGAGAAGTTTATTGAAAATGTTGGTGTCTGGTGCTAGAACGTTTGTGGAAACGTGAATATTTAAACAATTTTAATCCCTAATTATTTATGCAGCAGGTCGTTACAAAAATTTAATTTCAAATGCTGATATTTGAAATAGGAAGAACGGAGACTAAAGCTTTTCAGCGTTTAGATCAAACTTAAAATAGAATAAAACTGAACGGACTCGTCGCCCACATTTGCACTCAAGAACTCCAAAAATTCAAAAAACGCGGAAAATGACTTTACATTTTTTGTGTTGGACGTATCTACGTAAAACTCGGCGCAAAGAACTGCTGGGACTTTAGGCTCGAATTACTTTGCGCAACACATCTAATGAATAGCCGAATGTTTGTTGGAAGTTGCGGAGGAAAAGTGCGCAATCAGAGAGAATATCTTTTGCCGCTAAAACACAAAGCATTTTTAGGTAATGTGTCTACTTAGTGTTTGGACACAGTTCAGAACATTCGATTATTCAAAATAAGTTTAAAACGCAATCGCATAACGATTTTTATTGTAATCTAAAAGAGCGTCCAGCCTAAACAAAAATAAATCCAATAAGACATCAAACGAGGGAAACCGGCTTAATCAAACACCTGTTTCATCAAAAAGCACGTCAAGGAAACAATAAAGTTCCTCGACAGCAAATTGGATCAATTAAAACGGCTGCTCCCGATCAAAAAATTAAGCATGTTTGTTTGTTTTAGAGTCGGCGTTATGCAAACACAAATGGATTAAACTCACTTTCCTTAAGAACAAAAGGTAGTTTGAATAGCAATAAAACCGACTAAAGATTAAGTTTACAATAACATACAAAAGTGAATGCGCAGAACCGAACGCGTGAAACCAAAAGTGCAAGTGAATCATGCTTTTATTGAAAACATGACTACATAAATATTTTGATCTGGTTGGCAAAACTACTTATTTTGAGAGGGTTTTTAAGTTTTGGCCGAAATAAGAGACCCTTCAAACATTGTTTACAACAACCTCCCTCGTCGAAAAATCCTCAATAAATCTAAAAAACCAATCGAGCGCAGACTTTTGATGAAGAAGAGAAGGAAATGTGTTGGATAAAAAATTGCGCAACGCACCACAAACATGAAAATGCCCGAGGCAAATGTGAGGAGATCCAAAAAAGGCAAATATTGACTGATTGGTGAGAAAAATTGAGGTGGATTTGTCACATAAACAAAGCGATTGAATTGAAACAACAACTCAATTAAGACAAGCGCCACAAACAAAACCCAATGGAGAGCCGAAATCACACATTGCAGCCTGAAGTCGAGCGCTTAATGGGCCTCCACGGCAGCAACTTTGCCTTCATGATCACGCAAAAAACAATATGGTTGCTTTAATGGCTTTCACTTGTGGGCTGATCACTTGCCCGCCTCCAAAAACTTAAATGGCCTTCACCGTTTTGTTAAAGTGTGCTGCGGGTAGAAGTTAATATAGCATCGCGGTATTAAAAACACATATACTCATTTCTACGTCAAGATGGTCAAAAGCATCGAAGATCGGCGGCAAAACAAACGTGAAACTCTAGCCTAAAAATACTCTAGAGCCAAAAATATCTAACGTTGAGTGGCAAGCGGTTGGCCAAATCACATGTAGAGTTGGAGATGCTCCCAAAACCCACCCAATCAGACACTTGTTAGCTTTTATAAATTGAGAGGTCAACAAGTGGGCGCCATTGTTTAACTCAGTTTGGATGGCTCTTTTTGATCAGCGGCTCATTATTGATTGGAAGCAACTGACGTAAATCGGTTTAAATGAACAACATTTTGGAGTGTGTAATTAGGCGTGCAAACTGATTAGACATAAACTTGCTTAAAGTAATAAGAAGTCTTCTAAATCTTAAATATCACTTTGAAAACTCATTCAAATCAAAAGTCTCTCGTAACTTCAAAGTTATAAACAAAAATTTTAAAATCCAAACAAAGACTCTCACGGAACACTCACCATCACACATGATAAGGAGCCTATTGGTCACCAGGCACTAAACACTCACTCACGCCTTTAAATCACTTGGGCCAACACGGAAAAGAATGCGTTTAGGAATTTTGCTCGAAGGAAATGATACAAAAATGCAAAAGACTGATTAAACTCAAAAACGGAATCAACTTTTTTGTTGAGATCGGAATTTCTTGAATACAAACACTGAGTTAAATAAGAGCAGATTTAGTGCTGAGGAATGCCGCCAACAGCAAACAAACAATATTGACGCAAACCATTGTTTTGGCGATTTACAACAGGAAACAGGGTGTGTCAAGGCCGGATTCAAACTGTTGCCTACGCTTTACAATTTGCATAATTAAACAATTGAATAATTGGAAAATAGAGTTCGACTGTGCATTAAAGAGCAATAATTGCCGAATAAGTTCAAAAGAACTCAATTTTGCGCAGAAACTCAACTTCGCGCCGTAAAAAACTGTAAAAGCGTAAAACGCGCTCATTACTTGTGAGTCTTTTGACAACGTCCTTGAAGTGAAATCAGAAGTTTCTACAAAATGACCGCTGGCTAGTTTCAGCGCTCCAAGCCTAGAAAGGCGCCAAAATGCCGCTGGCACTCTTCTCATTTCACCTTGACCGGCTAAACTTTTTGTTTCAGCGAGTTTTTGCGCTCGGCTTTACGGACTAAACGAGTTTTGGCAGTTTTGTATTTGATTTGGTTGTAAATTTAAATGAGTTTCTTCAAACACAAAAGGTTAACTCAAAAATAACCCCAATTAAAATTGCACAACTACAAAATCAACAACGGGTTCAAGGCGCTCAATTCAAACAAAACTGGGTTGCGCTCTGCGTTCGCGTCCAATTCAACCCGTTCGAATAAAAACAGTGCAGGAACAAGGTGTCTAAGGACAAGTGGGCCTTTGATGAGTTGAGGGAGTTTGCGCACGTCAAAACAAATTGTTCACGCGGTCGGGAGCACGCAAATTATGCGCAGCACAGGAACTTATAAAATGTTTGTTGGGAGACTTGTTCTAATGGCTCTAAGGCATTAAAGCTTTTGGATGGATCCGTTCATTAGAACTGTAAAAAATTGGCCAACTCAATTCCATGGTCATTCATTCCAAAAACAACACAACCGGTGTGGCAAGTTTTGTTGACCGCCCGCGAAATGATTCATTTTGGAATTTGAAACCGCATCGGGTTTTGTTTTTGGACTGCTCGCCTTCTGTGCAAAGGAATATTTGGACCGATGAGTTGTTCAAAGCATTTACTGAGTGTACAAGTAAGTAAGCAATTGCTATTATAGTGTAAGTTATTGCGCCGAAATAAACAAAAATGAAAGCGAAATTACGCAAAAATCACGCAATGGCGCAAAAAACTCAAAGATCAGACAAAATGTGAGTCTGGTCTGCTCATCCTGATTCCTCCTCCGCGAGCCTCGAGACCGGTCATTTAAGGTTGCTAAAAATGCTTGGCATTCGTCTGCGTTTTTGAGACGCGTGAGCTTCGGTTGGCGGAGATGTGTATCAATTGGAAAAAGAGTATATAAAAAGAAAATCTCGCGAGAGCCCTCCACAATTTAAAATTGATTCCAGTGGGATTCGAACGGCGTTTGAGCGAGTAATTAAGTTATTTTCGGATTTGATGTGAGTTTTTAAGTTCAGTAACAAAGTTAGTTAATATGTGCAACCAATTTAAACAAATTCAAGAACCGAAAAAGATCAAACATAAAAGTTGCGTGGGAGCCACGCAAACAGCTACGAACGCTTCGTCGGCCACTTGACATCAACCATCTTATTGTATTCGCCGTCGGATCACCACCTATTGTTTCAACGGCGTCGGGATAATAAAGACTCGGCCATAAGTGCTGCTCAAACAAACAAAATCGAACATGCTCAAGTAGTTTGCATTACAGTGGTGGTTTTCTTCTTTTAATCGAATTCTGGATACCTAATCATTAAACAAACTAATTACGTAAAATCTTTATTATCAACTTTGGACCATGTCTTAGAATGCATAGGTGTTGAAAATGCAGTTAAGCAATAGTGTTTTTAAACAAATAGCAGGCAATTTGAACCCGTAGTATGGAGATCCTGTTTCGAGTGAATACTTGATTAGACGTTGAACTGTAATTGACAGGAAGTTAATCAGCTTTTAAAACAACACTAACCCTAACAAAAGATGCCGGGAAAATGCCAATGAATCCGTGCCTCTCTCCTTCTAGCCAGTTTTCGTCGATTCTTCGAGGCATGTAAATCAAATCGCCAACTTCAAGTGAAAGCTCTCTGCAATTTAAAATTGTGGCAATTTGATTTCTTCGAAAGCTACCTGGGAGACTCAGCTACAAACTTGTGAATTGCCGTGCAAGTTAGTGGCATATTTCGACTGTGACCAAGCGGAAGAGGAGGCCGCAATGAGTGTGAAGACAGTGAACGAGAGCGTATACTACTTGATGTTCCGTTGGTTATAGGAGTGCTTCTGCCATTTGGTTCTATTGGTCTGAAATCATTTAGTAGCCGTTCCAATCTACTAAAATCATCTTGCAACTTCGGCGATAAATTCGGTCTGAATTTAGAGGTTAACTTTGAGTTACCAAACTGTTTTAAAGAACTCACAAATAGCCATGTCGTCTGTTCTTTTGATCTTCGATCTCCAATGCCAATTTATCAGCACGTTGCCTTCTTAGCAGCTCTTCTTTGCGCAATTTGTAGAAATAGCGACTTTGTGCAGGCGGAGGTAACAATCGAAAGTCATTCTGTGGAGAATGCGAAGGGCCGTTTAAATAGTTAAAATCTGGAGTGCTTTTAGAGCGAGATGCAGCTGTTGATGATCCGCCAAACGATTCCAATTCATCTAACAAACGGTCCAGTTCATTACTTGCTTTTTGAAGTCTAGCTGCTGCTTCAAAGTGACTACGTTTTTCGGCCACATTAGACATTTGACGTTGATACAGATCTGCTTTATTTTGCCTGTCAATAAGATCATAGGCTGCTTCTATTTCCAACCAAGTATTGTTGCGTCGCCGACTCAATCCACATCGTTGACAGTCAGCTGCATGGCCCAATGCACTTTTTGGTCTAGAATCCTCATCGACAAATCTGTAAGTTGGCAAATGCAAGTGATGAGGAGGTGAATTCAAAAAAGCTCGCGATCCAGACAGTGGAGGACTAAACGACGAGGTTGATGGAGTTTGTTCACGAGAAGACGAAGATGCTTGTGGCGCGACAAGTGAAGCAATTGCACCGTTCTGGACGCGTTTCGGACTTGTTTTTTCGCCTTAAACAACAGATCAGCATTAGTATTCAAGCAACTAAAATAACTAACCATCGTATGAGTAATTTTGGTTTCGGTCCGTTTTGTAGTTGTTCATTTCGAGTTAAAAGTCAACAGAGCGCTCGCGTCAAAAGCACAAAGCAGCCATAAAATCTGCTATTTTCATTATTCATCAACAAGTGACTGGTGGCTATAAATTCAGTGTTTATGAAAAGCTTTAAGAGAAGCATAAAACGAGAATTGGGCGGAAGTGGCAAGCAAATTTGCAAAAATGCTTGTGATAAAATTAAACCACACGCGTATTCATTTTGAATGCCTGGAACGGTGTGCTGTCTGGAGAAAACGGAGAATTTTTGATATGAGATGATGAAAGCGTTCGTTTTTCCGCAAATGTTTACACTCTCCACACTTTAAAGTGGATTTAAAATTCGCGCTTGAATATGTTTAAATATTTGAATTTTCAAAAATAGCTGGAGAATATTAAAGTTCCTACACAAAACATTCGTAAAGTTGTGGAAATGCGGCAAAAACAAAAGAACAAATATGCAGATTGACGGAAACTAACTGATAAGCAACTGAACAAGAAGCGTTGGATGCACGAAACCCAAGCATCCGTAAATTTTCCTTGGGCATTAAATGTGGTGATAAATTTGGTTGCAAACACTTGATGATTACACGCGTCAACAAAATATTTAGTTAGATGCTCAAACGACTATACAAAAAATGGCAATAAAAATTGGCGAGCCAAGCAGCAATAACAAAGCATCAAAAAGAGATTGTTGAGATATGGAGTAGGCCAAAGCTATCAATAATGCATGACAAAATCTCGCCTTTAAGTGGTTTTGAACTGTGAACTTTTCAATGTTAAATCCAGCGCTTTAGTCATTTCAAAAAGCCTCATAAAGCTCGCAAGGACTAAAACTCCAATCCAAAAATAAACAAATAACGCTTTGAAGGAGTTTTAACGCAAAGAGCTTTAAATGCGTTTGCTTGTTTAAAACGATTTCATAAATTAATGATTATTCAACCCAACACAAGCTTTAATCAAAATGACCCTGAAAACATTTGTCGAATGGGACCTAGCGTTTGTCCATCTTTTTCATATTATTCACAAGGGGTGAGAAACCGGAAGACACTGCCGCCCTCGAAAACCAATGTCAATTCTTCTGCGGATCCCTTCAACGCAAAGGACAAACAAACGACAAAGGGGAATCTAAAAGCCACACTCCGTCCAAACAAAAATACATTGTCCCCAAATGGAAAAAACACGAATGAAGAAGATTTGATTTAAGAGAATTGTTGCAATTTTATTCGTTGTTTTGTTGCGGCCAATTTGAATATTAAATTGGAAGTTTTAAAATCAACGTCAAAACCATAAAAGCGTGTCAAAACAATTCCAGCATTGCCTTTCATATTTATGGGTCATAAATTTGACCACTAAAGCCGACAAAACATTCCAACAAATTGATTTTGAACACAAGAAAGGCTGCCAAAACGAATTACTCAAAAATTAATATGTATGAGCAACATTTGCAAACAAACAACAATATAAAATGACTTTGAACAAATGCACTCGAACAATAGATTTTGATTTAGCAAATAACAATAACCTGGAGCAGACAATAACCGAATACAAAACGAGTCAAATCCAATTAAATGCCAGGGGAACAAAGCTGCGCACCAAAAACATTCACGAAATATCCAAAAATCACACAAAAAGCCCTTCGCTGCAAAAACAAAGTTTCAAGCCTTTGTGCCGCCAAAATTGCGGAGTCAAAAACGACCTCGAATTGGAATAACAACGGGTTCGATTACAAATCGCAAAATAGGCGGTAGTACTTGAAATGACGCAGATTTATGGATCCTTTGTTTTTGTAAAAGGCAGGGAAGCATTCAGTGAAAGTGCTGATCACTCCTTTAAACAATAATAGGAAGCAAGTCTGGAATCTTTCATTTAAAGCTCATCACAACGATTTGAAAATCCGCAAACAAACATCTCATTTAAAATTTATGACCTGGACGTAACAACCGTTGCATTCGACAAAAAAGCGTTCGGCTTTTGTGCAAATTCAAAAAGAAGTGCCTGGAACAAAAAAACAATAAAACCTGCAAGCTATCAAGCGTCCGAATCATCTTTATTTACAACATTAGTCAAAACCAGCCACTAATAAAGTAAATAGAATATCTAAGAAATGCAACAAATAAAAGCCAAAACTGTGGAACTAATCAATTTATTTAAGCGAGAAACATATTAACTGCACCACGGCCGCATCCTTTAGGACCAAAGAAGATACCATAACAGCGTGCGCAGTAGGGCTCTAAAATGTGAAATATAGACAATGCACTTCAATCTCCAGCGCATACCTGATTCATGAACAGTTTCCTTGCCTGGCGTCAATGTTGCACGACATTCTAAGAACGAAATTAAAAATAAGTCCACGAACTCACACCTTACCTTCGTTCGAGCAACGGAAGCACGACTTATGCCAGTTCCTTGTTTGCAGCAAAAACCTTTTCGGCTAAACCAAAAAATTAGCAATGAATAAAGAGCTAAACCCTTACCAAAATAAACAACTTTGTCACATCGATGGCATTTAGGCTGTGCACCAAACGGTATTGGAGTCATCGCGCTGAGTAGATTAATTTTAATCAGAAAGCAAATGCACAAAACTAAAACGTAGCGCTTGAGCAGCCTAAAAGTTGAAATTAAATTTGCATATCAAATGTACGTAAAGTGATTGCTTGTAAGTAAAACGAGCTTGACAAAAGGAAAATGCTTTTGTGAGAGTCATAAAAACTCTTGATTTTTGGCAAAAATCAAAAGAGAATCGCGAAAAACACCATTTTGACTCAATCAAAACTGACACGCGACCTCCCGAAGACCAAAATCCCCCGCTGACCAGCAACATCCTTGTAAACGTAACCCTCAATTTTGACGAATAAATGCCCGGCAAAGCTTCTTAGTAGATTCGGACCGATGGTGGAAACACGCGAAAAATAAGCTTAAATCGAGCGTTCTGACCGAAAGCGCCAAAAAGGTAGTGAACTCAAACCATCAAGAATTGTGCAGTGAAACCATGATCAAAAATCAAACGCGTTTCGATTGAGGTGACTGTTGTAAAAAGTGTGAGTGGGTTCAATAAAAACACAAGCAAGTAAAAAGTGTTATCTATTGCAAGATGCGCAGAAGTTACGCAATAAATCATTTACGCAATTTAATAATACATAAAATAGTCAAAACTAAGAATTATGGAAATAAATTTATTCAACCAAGAAACAAAACAACAAGTTAAAACTTGATCGGTCCAGCCAATTAGTTTTTGCACTTGCTCAACAGTTCGGTCTTCTTTTGTTCTGTCTCCATGACGTTCTTGATTCTAACACTGAAAATAGAAATTAGTTAGCTGGAACGTGCTTCAAATAAACTTACTCAATTCCAAGGTCAACTTCAGGAATTCCCACAAGCATCTGATTTGACATAAGTTCATCGTTGGTTTTGCTTTTGTATCCACTCAATTTCTCGGCCACTTTCATTAAGATTTCATCCTCAACTGTTGCAGGATTGGCCTTCTTTTGATTCGATGCATCGATAGAGTTGCCCGCAGATTCAAAATTCAAACGCTGGTCAATGAACTTTTTCCTGTAAACAATAAATTAGTGATTTCAAAGCTTCTCAAAATACTTACATTTCTTCATGCTCGTTTCTCAACAATGTTTCATTCATAAATTGCTTTTTGATATTGTGCTCAATATCTACAGCCGTAAGTGCAAGCTTCTTGTCATCAGTAAGCTCCAGATTCTTGCCTCCACGCATTTGAAAAGGATCGTCGTCTAAGTCGCTGAACTCTTTTGCCAATTTTTTGCCAACTGCACACTCCAAAGCTGTCATCCCATTTTGGCGTTTTCGAGTCAACTGAGCTTCTTGAATGTCGGCCAAACGACTACTAACTTCCTCTTCATCTTCATTGCCATCACTTGTCTGTGGAGCTTCTTGTTTTGCTTCATCTTCCTTTTGTCGTAGAGTTTTCGGGCGCCTCTTGATTCGTCGAAAAGAAGCTACTGGTTTGTCGTCTGCTTGATCGGACATAGTTAAAGCGTTTCTGAAAAGGCATAAAGTTAGACAGTTTTGTGAAAGTTGCACGAAAAATTCAAAAATGCGCACGAACATTTTCTTTCCAAAAATTTTACACACTACGGAGAAGGAAATGGATGACCTCGATGCGAATAAACGGAAGACAGTGTTGCGCGCCTACGAGATTTAATATCAGTACACGGCAAGTAAATAGCCGCTGGAGCGGTTGAGAATCGTCGGATTTTGCGGTTTGAGTTGCCAAAATGGTAGTTTTATTGGTTTATTTTAATCACTTGACTCAATTTTAGGCCGAAAACTTCAATGTCCAAGAAATTATGGGTGGGTGCTTAGCTTTTGATCGTTATGCTAATTCAAAAACAAATATGCTTATAGAGATCCGGAAATGCTTCGAACTTTACGCAAGAAAAAAGTACATCGACAAAGAAGCGCAGTTGAGATTTATTATGCGAACGCTTGGCCACGTTGTGACTCCAGTAGAAGTCAAAGATTACATGAGAGAATTCGGTAGAGTCTGAAACGCTATGTAACACTTTAAATCTTACTTTAGGACCGCAAATACGCCTGCCTCAGTTTTTGGAACTTTTATGGCGCGATCGACAAAAGCCCGAAGATCCTGTTTGGGAAGTGGCAAAAGCTTTTCGCAACCTGGACGAAAATCAAACCGGATACATAAATCGAACAAAATTATTCACACTATTGAGTGGATTTGGCGAGAAAATGGAGCCCGTAGAAATACAAATCGCACTGGAGCGAATGCGGCTTTCTGCATACGGACTTCGTATCCCAATCACGTCACTTATTGACCACATTTCTGGATAAATTTAAATAAATGAACCAATTAAAAAGAGCTAACTTATTTCGCAAAGAACTTTTATTTCAACAACTCAAAACACCAGTGTCCAAAGATTCGCTTTGAAACCCGGCCATTTGTGTAGAACTATGACTTTAAAGCGTAAACTTACATATTAATTCTTTCTTTAACTGATCAATTCAAAACGGAAGAAATTACTTTATTATCACGCTCTTCAATTAAACACCTTCATTATTAAAAGCGTAAAATCTAGTCAACTGATTTGAATGAGACAATAAAACTTACAGAGACCTTTAGTTTCGGCGGCAGTTTTTAAAAGAAAACGGAATAGTTAGATGGCGTATTGCTTTATAGAAAGATTTTTGGTTAATAATTTGGAAACTTAATATTGCTGACCAGAAAGTAAAGAATTCGTGATGTTTTTGACCAATACATTACGCCAAATACAGCACAAACACATCGTTTGACTTAGATACTTGAGTTTTAAGGATTTTCCTGACAATTTTGTTATGAGATCATACGGATTTGAATTGGAGCTGGAAAACTAGCGTTCAATTAGACAGTTAAAAAGACGGTTAAAAATTGACCGATATGAAAGAGTTGATTAAACAAATGGAATGTTCAGTGTAATCGTTTTGCGGTAAGAAGAAAACAATGAAATGTTTACATGATAGGAAAAGAGTTGTTTCTAATTGCACGTCTAACAACTTAAAGGTTTCAAGCTAACGATCGGCGCTGAAAGACGTTCCTCTTCATCTTTCTTTTCTTGCTTTATGCGTTTGAGAAGCTGTTGCTGTTGACTGCGTTGCATGTACTGGCGAAGCTTGATGACTTTGGCACGATTAGCATGCTTGACCAAACGTCGAATACGGAACGACTGGCCATTTGCCAAAGCTGCTGCTCGTCTTCCACACGATCCCCAAATGAGAGTTCCGTTACCGGCTTTCGGTTTGTTCGAAGACAAAGGATCGCGATTGTGGACATTCAACAACGTGTGGGCTATGTAGAGGCAATCATCTTGTTTGACTAGATGACCACTGCGGTTCTTTTGTTTCCGGGCCATTTGATCAGATTTTGCTTTCTGCTTGGTCTTCTTAGTTTGTGTGGATTTTGAAGGTGCAGGCTTTACCGGCTTTTGTTCTAAAGGTTATTTTAAATGGTCGAATAAATAACACTTTTAAATATTACCTTCATTATTATCTGTCTTCTCGCTTTCGAATAAATCAACTCGTCCGTTACAACGCCCATAAAAGACCTAAATGTTAAGTGTAAATACGTTGTCTGTAAAGATAAATACTTACTTCATGTTCGTCCAGCTGTTTAGAATGCTGATAGAGATCATTCATGCGTTTGCGGTAGCGACTTACAATGCTTTCAGTAATGATTGTCTTAAAAAGGTTGATTGAAAATGTGAAAAGGAATATTTGCTTACAGGAGTGATTTTTGCTTTCTTGACCGGCGGTGGAGCCATTTCACCTGATGCCGGCTTCTTTTTGTCTTTGACAGCAGGCGCTGCGTGTGCTTCAACGTTTCTCAAAGCTTGTTTCTGCACTTCTAAAGCTAGTCGTTCAAAATAAGAACTGCGTCGAGTTGTTTGCTGTTTTTGTTCTTGTTGCTTTTGGAGCAAAGAGGCCGTAGAACTTCGACGAGATGTGGCCATTATCAGACTGTTTGGATTCTGACGAATAACACATAAACGCTTGTTGCTTTGACGGCGCGATGCTATGCTTCCACGAGCGTCAACTTTCAGAGGAGCTTTAACACCACTTGTTCTTGACGCAGTCGACGTTCTTCTTGACGTCGTTTCAGAGGGTTCCTCTTCCTTTATTGAAGTTTTTCTGTTCATTGTTGTAGTTGCGCGTGATGAACGTCGAGCAGACAGTTTAGGCAATGTAGGCAACTCGAATACATCTTCATTTTCGTGGATTATTGCTGCCGGACTCAACAACGGAGGTGGATCGTTGTCGGTATCCAAAGTTGTGCGTCTAGATGATAACTTTGGCGTGGTTTCGTTTGTAGACGAAGATGAAGTTTTACGGCGACGTGATTGCTTGTTTAGTCTAAAACAATCAAGATGTAACTAACAATTACTTAAAGAAGTGCTTTCAAACATACCGACTTGAATTTTCTTTTGTGTCTTCGATCACATTTCCTTTCAAAGTCGTCGGAGATAAAGGCAAGCTGTCCAAACTAGCCATTTTTTCCAAAGTCGGGAAATCAAAATCCTCTCGAAAGCCGGACACGGCCGATGACGAGCTCTGTGGTGTTGAATTGGAGCGATTTCGTGGAGTGGAATCAAGGCTAGACGGAGTGTCGACAGTTAGGTTGTTGTTTGACTTGGTCAAATGCCCATTTGAAAACAAAGCGTCGGTTGTTGTGGGACAGGACAAAAATTGCAAATGATTGTCTGGCATGTCTATGCACATTCTCTCGTGGACTATTTTTAACTGATTGGGAATGGAGAGCGCAAATCTAAATGTTCGAATTAAACTTGAATGATTTGGCAGATAATAGCAAAAATTCGCTGTTCAAACGACACTCTTTTATTGCATTGCATTTTATGAAATAGCACTCTGTTGTTACCTGAGGGCATGTCTGTTTTGCGGGGCTTTTGAATGCATAACAACGTGCGTTTTGAATGCTTTTATTTTTGCTAATTTATGCTAACTTTTCGATATCTAAAACTTACTCGGAGTCCATTACTTCACGCATAAATACAGCCAAATGCTGTCCGCCAGTTATGATGTTTAGGAAACGAAGTTTTGAAACAGCCTAAACAGGTGTCTTTAACGCCATTCGAGTATATCAACTTACTTTGCTTCTTTTGTCCAAATCCGCTTCGTTCAATTGATGTAGATCATGCAGCAAACGCAACTTATGCAATTCAACTAGTACGTGGAGCTCTATGCATTCTGAAATTAAATGATTTGTCGAAAATTCCCAAAACAAAAGCGTACGAATGTTCTTTTGAGGCTGACGGCGTGAGTCAATTTCAGAACGCAAAAGCTGGGTCTCCAAGAAGTGAAGCTGTTTTTTCTAAAATTAAAGCGATAAAGAAATCCTAAAGTGTTCCAAGGCATACATTCTGAGCGTTTGTTGTCCGCTCACTTTTAAACAGTTGTGCGAGCTCTTGTTTTAAAGCAGTGAACAGCTCCGGTGTGGTTTGATTTCCCAACAAAACGCTATCGATGAGCCTCTCTAGTTGTGCTGAAAGTGTCGAGAATGTAAAAACAATGTTTGTATCTGATTTGAATAGGGAGTTTAACAACTAGTCAATTGGAGTCTGCTTTAAACAGCTAAATAGCTCAAACTATGGGTTTACGCAAATGCCAACGATGGCACACAATTGGCGCCTGCGTGAAGGTCGTTAATCTTAGTCGGTGACCAAAATTAATTAATTGTGCGGGGCTCGTCGGATTTGGCATGCAATTTCGGTACGTACACGCAGTGTTAATAAAATGGATATAGAGTTGTGTTTAAAAGCGTTTAAAAATTAAAAGACAAAACTAATCAGCTGATTGAAACGAGACGAACAAAAACTTCGCCGACCTTTGTTGCCCAAAACGACGCAACTGATAAATTAATTGTTGTGCGCGTTTGAACAAAACTAGTAAAAGAGGCAGGTGCTTTCTGGAACGGGAAAAGCGTAAAGCAGATGGCAAAAAAGACAATCGAATCAAAGTGGCACGAAATTCTTGGCCACAGGGAACAAAGAATGGCGACTCTACTTTGTTAATGTTATTTAAAGAGTCTATTAGGGAAGTCTGTTGAAAAGTGTATTGGAGAAGTGTATCGCTCGATTTGAGCATAAAAATCAAAAATACACGTAAACCTCCAACTTTAGAGGAGCGGCGGAACTACGACAATCCCCTTTTTCTCTCACCAAACGAACGCATCTTGTCCGCCACAAACTCGCGCATTGAACAGCTCTCGTCTCGACTGGCTGTAACACTTGGGTTTGTTCGGAGGAGGTTTGCGTGTCCAGTGGTCAATGCAGCTCGCTGGCCTGCCCCACAATGACCGGCGCAAAAGTGTAAACAGACAACCAATGTGTATTTAGATGGCCGGCAAGCAATTTGCGCTATTTTAATGGGGTTTGGAGATTGGAATGTAAAACTGTAGACATGCAATTAGAATGTATGAAATTAACTCACATTGAGGTTCTTTTTCCGTCGCCTCTTCGCTTTCTTGGCTGTCTACACTTGATCCGAAGGAGATTTTGCGTCCCAGTGATGAAGTAATAGAATGTCTTGGCAACAACGCATTATTTGTATCCTCTTCCTCAATTTTCGGCAAGTGACGAGACAAACGAGAAAGCTTTTTGGGAGGCGGTGAGAGTAAAATGCTAGTGGAAGGGAGGTCGAACCCTTTGGCTGAGAACTGTTGGCAACTTTTGGGAGGAATTTGGCCGTTTACTAATTGCTTGACTAAACGACGAACACGGCTCATTTTTATGTCACTTAATTGGAGGTGTCGATTTGGGTGCAAACTAAAACGTTTCACAATTGAATCTTAAAATGAAACTTTGTTTGTAACTAAAAAACTCACGCTTGCAATGTAGACAAAGCCAACTCCTCAAAGCCTACTGACTCGGAAATTGAAGCTCTACGTTGAGATGAGCGCGATGTCGATGCGCTTGAGGAATGGTTTGCCCGTGAGGTAGCCTGAGGCATTGCCTTAAACACATTCAAATAATTGGATGAAATTGACGTTAAACGCAACATTAAACATTATTAAATGAAAGCTGATAAAGAAAGACATTTGTTAAATTCGTTCAACTCGCAATAATCCTATTACTTGCAAAAGCCCGCTCAAAATTTCTCCCTGGCCACGCAAAATGAGCACAACACACTTTTCCTCATTTGCATGAGTTTCTGGCTCGAGAGCGGCGAGGCGTGTGTTTTCTGCCTGGAGCAGTAATCAGTCAGGGAGCGCGCATAAGCCCCTGGAACGTGCGGCAATATCACACAGGCAAACGCACCTGGAAACAAATATTTGCGGAGGTTGAATGTGGAAACGTGAAAATCGAGGTATATTTGCAAAGGTTTGGGCAATCTTTCCGACACGAAATCCAATAGCTTAAATAGCATAGTCCATATTTAAAAATCGAATCAATGATCTGATAAATTTAGACTGCGTCTCATTAATAGACTCATAAATAATCAATTTTGCTTGATGTGCAGTCTAAAATGATTCAAATCCCAAATCGACCACGTAGTTCGGAAACTAAAAATTGCCCAATAATTAACTAATAAAACCGCAAAACATTGAAAAAACTGAAGAGAATGTAACCGACAAGTGTGGAAGAGTGCGCCTTGCTCACCCTCCGGCTTCTCAAAGTGAATAACTATGGCACGCGAGTGGCTTTTCAGCAAACGCGGGGCTGTCTTCGGCTGTGTTGGCATTGGCCTTTGCCACTGGCCATGCTATCCGCAAACTCAGCGTTCGTTTTGCCTTTGGCAACGCAGCAAACATTCAAGAGCAACATTTTTGAACTTGAGAACAAAAAACATTTAAAGTCAACAACAAATATTAATAAAGTCAACAAATTACATGCTAATTGGCAAAACGCGCAGAAATTTCACTAGTTATTTGGAAGCCAAAAGCGCTCGCTTGTTTGTTGAGCAGCAAAAGAGCATTCGAGCCAAAAACGCAGTTGCTCTTGGTCCCCGAGGCGACACGCAATTTTCATAAATGGTTGGCCGACGGAAGAAAAATGGACATTTGGTTTCTTGGCAAAGAGGCAAGAGTGACCAACAAACAAAGTGTTGTTTAAAGAGTGCATTGATTTGTGAAAATTACACAAAACAAAGCAAATAACTTAACAAACAACGTGAAACTTTCATCAAACTGTATATTTAGCGCCTCCGGCAAGCACACATACACTTTCGTCAGCGGCTTTTTGAAACAAACCGAAAATTACGCCAACAAAAAATCATTTGTCCCGTGTGCGGTATAAAATGCTTTTCATCTAAAGCGCCCGCTTTTTTGTTGTTGTTGATGAAACTGTACTGTCGAGAAAAGTTATAAACAGAAGCTGTGAGTTTTTAACAAGTGCAACATAATCACTTCTTTTGAGTTCTTTAGATACAAACTGAACGACAAAAATTAATAAACTTTATACATTCAAATAAATTCAATGCAATCACAATCAATCATAAAACAATTAAAGGGACTCTGTTTCGAGTCCACACGCCAATGATAAACAGTTTTGAATACAGGCAATCGGGATGATCAGTATTTATGGCTGAGTGTTTTCGGACCGATTGAAATTAGAGAGGATCGTCCACCGAAAGCACCCAAAAAGTAATTAAACGAATTAACACGAATAGGCATTGAGTTGACAAAGAATGAGGCTATGCTTGCGTTTGTGTTCACAAAATGTGTGGCGCAACAATTTGGGCAAAAATGCTGGCCGCATTTCGAGTATTTACAACTGGACTTTTTGAATGAGCGTGTTTGGAGTGCGGCAGAACGTCGATCCAACTTTAAATTAAAAGTGCAGTCGCATTGGATCGGCGTGCCTCCAGACTCGGAGACAGCAAAAAACGTTGACGGTGGATAAAGGCAAGTGAATGAGAGGAGGGCGATTTAGGTATTTGCTTATTGATCGAAAAGGTTAGTTTATAAGTGATCGGGGTGCATAAGTGTTGGCTTCATGGTGTGTCTATGCTGTGCTAGGGAATTTTGTTAGCTGATGAGTCGCTGGGGTGCAATGAAATGCCTGATAGATGCCCGAATTGCGCGAGAAACATGTGATGAGGATGGGAGTTTGTATGGCCGGAACAGAGAAAAGGATGTCAAAGTCTACTTTCGAATACCCGCACTTGTTCATTGTTGAGGAGAGGTTGGGTTATGTCGAGTCTACCTGCTCGAGTTGATAAGTTGTGTCTCTGCCGCCGGATCGAAATGCTCTTCACCGCCCATGAGAGCCTGCTGCAAGTCGTTGTCCACGTGATCAAGGCACAGATCTTGGAACTCTTGGAAGCATTCTGTATTGCCTTCAACGTGCGTTAAAGTGACTCTTGGGATGCCCATATTGTTGTCAGGAGAGGCGGAGTAGTGTCTAAAAGCATCAAGTTCAAGTAAGTAGTCAGGTGATTTAACACGATATCTACCTCGTTGGCGTCCATTGAGGCTGGAGTGGATTAGTTGTGTAGTTTTGAGCCGGACTTGTCGGTGCAGATTGGCTTGATTCGTTGCCCAAACCTTGTGGCATCGTTAGCTGGTGTTGCGGTCTATATGCTTGTTGGGCTTGTTGAATTTGAGGCGAATTGTAGGCATAAACAGAGCCACCGTTGCAATATTGCTGCATAGTAGGCGGTGCTGACTGCAAAGGTTCTTGCTGGTTTTGAGAAGTGAACTCATAATTATAGTAGTCTTGTTGAGATGGTTCAGCTGAAAGCAAAAGAAATGAGCTTTGTTGTTTCTTTGAAACTCACTTTTAAATTGCTGTTGATTAGGCATGCTGTTTGAGTGCATGTTAGGCAGAGATCCGACCACAGCCATATCGATTGGAGACCCACAGGGACTCTGCTTCATGTAGCCGTTATATTGAATCGGCGGTTGAGCTTGATGATTCTGAGGTGAATTTATACTGATTGGGACCGATGAAGCAGATGACGCGTTACTTTCTGGCTGACTTGGAGTTTGTGGTTGCGGGACATTTCTACAATGGGCAAAATAGTAAGTATTCGGAAAGTTTAGTTAAAATCTAAGACTTTAAATTGCTTACCCAGTTGGCGTGGTACAAATTGGAGTTCCACTGCCATTTGCTGCATAGAACTGTTGTGGCGGATTGTTCGTCATCATTCCATTTTGCATCTGAGCCCACTGTTGTTGTTGAAGCTGCTGGTTGTATTGCTGCTGTGCTTGGAATTGGGCGTTCGGTTGTGGATTGTAGTAATTTGTATTCATTGTGTTTATGTGAATAGCCGGATCTGATCGAGCACGAGTGTTCCTAAAAGTGGCAATTTAAAACTGATTTGCTCGAACTTTGCGTACCATGTAGCATCGGGCGGTTGTAAATGAACATTGTTGGACATCATGTGAGATTCCAATGGAGGTACGCGTTCATTTCTGTGCGGATGACCTGGAGAGGCTGCAACGTTGCCAGATGAGGGTCGATATGGGTGAAAATGCGATGAGCCGGGAGAGCGAGTTCTTTGATGCTGATGTGCACCTGGGCTTCCGGCTCCTTGTGCATGCATTGTTTGTTGCCAATAGATCCAATTTTGATGATATGGATCAGTAGGGCTTATTTGGGGCGCCATTCCAGGCTTCTGCTGCACCATCTAGAAAATTAAGCGAGTTTAAGACGAATAAAGAAATCAAATGATTACTTGATGTACATTGGGAAGAGAGCCTCCAGACCGTTGCCAGTGCATTCCAGCTAACGGATGCATAACATGTAAGTTATTTCCATCAATTGGTGATTCGATTGCGGGCGTTCCAACGGCAGATCCTTGATTTCCTGTTGGAGAGCATGGGTATGGAGTGGAAGAAGGCGTTGTTTGTTGAGAATGGGGGCCATTTGATGTGATCTTTTTCACCTAAATCGATTTAACCAATCAAAAATGGCAAACAGTCTAAGCAAACTTACGTCCTGCATAACGGCCATGAAGTCATCTGCTTCCACTTTGGATTTGCGCTCCAATATTGCGATCTTTTCGCTGAACTTGCGAGGTGTTTGTGACATTTTGTTTGAAGCGGTCACAAAGCTGGTTCAAAAATCACTTGAAATCAATGGCGCTTTTTGTTGCTTTCTGAAAACATAGCAATTACTCAAAATATTGTCAACACTTTTTTGTCAATTAAAATAAGCAATGGCCACGGGTCATGAACTCGGTGCTCGAATGAGGAAAACTCCGGATTCTTATCAAAAATCCCTTATACAAATAACCGAATTTGACGCTTGCCCTCTTCAAGTTCTATGTGCTTATTCACGCCAAGCACATGGATTCGAGACTTTAGTTGAATTTAGCCAAATAAACTGAGGTGATCAAGTAAAAAACTATTCAAAAGACCAAAGCATAAAGGAGACGCATCTTTAAACAAAAACTCACTTTTAACCAACAAACGATGAACTTGTATCAAACAAGCTTTTGCGCTGCTTCTCAATTAAGCTGTTGAGAATCTTGTTTGAGTGCCACTTGGGCTTTGGACAATCAACGTAAAGGGCAGTCCAACTTTGAGTTCCGATCCCTGCAATAAAGCAAAGTTATTAATTGGACGCAGCTCGCGACAACAAAGTGTTCTCGACATTCTCACGTTTTACACAATAACGGATGATGAAACGGTCATTAAAATTCATAAGCACGCGACCGATTCGATTAGATCAACATAGGGAGGTAGCTAATGCAAGACTCCGACCCAAAATCACAACCGAGTCAAAAGCTCCCCTAAACCTTCGATAATCATCGCGATTAGGGTTACAAAAGAAAATCAATAATGATCGAAAGCTAGTGACTGCCTGAACAACTGCGTTAATGATGATTGCCGCCCAGTGTGCAACAGGCCTTCACTTACTGATAAGGCGCACCGCAACGCTCAGCGCAAACCATCGACGGCGAAACAAGCCAAGCCATTCGCGCCATTTGCAAGTCTCGCCAGCTCTCCAAGAATAAAAACTCCCCACCTTCATGCGAAACAACAACGAAGCGGTGGTAGCATGTTAGTCGCTGCACTTTTGTGATCGGCGGCGTAACGGTCGTGTGTGGAAATCAATTTCACTTTTATGTTGTTGGCGGCTGTTTGTCGATGAATGGCAACGATGTCTAATTGTCTGGCGGTTTTAAATGGATTTCAGGATGTGCTGTGTTCAAAAGTGATTGCACAATTCTGTAAAGTTGATTCGAAGCAACGATCAACGGTACAAAAGTTTATCAGCATTAGAAAAAACTATGCACGCAATTAAATTTTAACTATCAGCATAAACAATAATTAATCCACAAAAGTGATATAAAAACAAGCAAACCCCGAGTTGCTTGCGTCAAATATGTTCAAATTCGCACTGCGAGCAAACGATAAACACGTTGTTATCTGAATTAACAAAACTTTGCGTAATGTCATTTGATAGGCACTTTTTGAACAGCAATTGTAAATAAACAGAGCAAGTAAACACCGAAACGAAGCCGTTGACCGAATCAAAAGCAATTTTAAAAGTTAAAATAAAATGAACGTGTTTTTTCACAGAACGAGCAGACAAAACAAAAATTGCGCCAAATATGGAAGGCCGGAAGAGCAAACGAAAGAGACCGATACCGGGAGAGAGCACGAAGGCCTAAAAGAAGGGAGCAATAAAACGACTCGTGACCCACATATTCAGGCAACACCAAACAGGGAAAATCACAGCAAACAGCCGTTCTCTGCTCGTCGAATTGGGAGTGCCTAAAGTCCGCGTTGCCTCAAAACTTGCTGATCATAATTTAACTTTGATTAGTGTTTTGAGCTTTTTCAAATCGCGCAAAAGTAATCTTTAACAATCTTTAAGAATCAAACAAATATCCAAACATCTAAATAGCTATTTGAGCTATGCTTTTTAATGTAGTCATTTGATTGACTTAAACAACTTGAACTCGAAATGAACTTTAAAGATTGTTTGAACGTTGAGTGAAATTCGAAAAGCAGAAAACAAACTTTAACAACAAAACTGTTAATAGTGCAGAATCAATGAGCGGCGCGAAACACCCAAACCACAGGAAAAAACGTTCGGCTCACGGACAAAGCCTTCCGAAACTAATGCCCATTTTCACGCTTCATAGAGAGGAATAGGAATGCGCAAACCGGCCTCCAATTGTTTGTGTTGTGGTGCCTCTGATTTGAAACGAGATTCGGGCTATGTTTTCGTGGCGCTAACTTTTGGCCACCGTCTTTGGCAAAATCCCAGCTTTGAGACGAGCCGTCATTAATTGAGCAGCCAAATTGGAAGTCAAGCCGAGCAGTCGAATTGGACAGACGAACTTAGTAGCCAATCGCAAACAAACATTAGCGAATACCAACAAAAATTACCCCCTACCGCAAACCACTACTTTACAACCAAGAAGTCCAGACACATGAAACGGGTGCCACGCAAAACATATCAATATGACCATCGCCAATTTGCCTTCTTATAAACACGCAAATTTGTAATTTCACGCAACTTATATCGCATGTTTTGCCAGTTTGCTTGCCCGTTTGGGATTGAGTTACAGACGAGCGTTTGATGCAAAGGTCACATGCGAGAAGTGTGGTTGTTTTAAACGAAAGCTTCCACAAATCACGACCACTGCAAAATTAACAAGCTTCTTCGAAGTTGCAAACTCTCAAGAATCAAAGCAATCACTAAAACAACAAAGACTCTTAAAGCACTTTTAAATGACGAATCCAAAACAACCCCAGACCTGCAATTCGGCAACCAGATTTCATGCAAATTTGCGCCAAATCAAATAAACTTCGGACACAAACAAAAAGTCCACCCGCTGGCTCTCAAATGAACCAAAACGTTCTCCCATGAATGAATAAAGGCCAAAATTTGGCGGACAGGCTGACTTTTGTGCAGCATTTTTGTGTGCCAACGGCGGGTGGATTTATCGGAAGGTCAAAAGTGCAAATTATATGCCAGGGTTCACCGTAACTTTCCCAAATCAAAACAACTTGCATTAAAAGATTCATTTAACTGAAAGACATGTTTTTGTGGCAACACAACTATTTCAAAACACTTTTCGAAAAAACAAATTGTATCAATTAAATTAATTAAATTCGCTGAATTTTTGCAATCTCATTGAAATTAAACCGAATACGTTGAACTGCTAGCCCGGAAAACAAAATGCGCGCTGGAGGGTGTTTTAGCCGCCAAAGTGGGGAACCGAAGTCAGCTGCTGTTTGGCAATTAATCAATGGAATAATAAATTCGTTTCAAGCTACTTGTTGGAAACGCTATACAATGCTGCCCGTTGATTTTGTTGCTTTGGTCTGCTTCCAGTTCAATTAAACATGCCATGTTTTGAGCACTTGAGCTCAGAGAATTAGACTGTTCCAAAACTATCTAGAAAATATGCAACAATTTGTTTGTTTTAAACACATAAAAACCCGGAACTCAATTGCAAGTCAATTGTGAGTCATTGTGTACAAAGATCCGCTTTTATACTCTTGTTGTTTGGCCGAAACAATCTTTCAACATTTCGTTTCAGTCTCTGGTCTTCCTCCCTTTCTATTGGCCACACTATTGGCACGCTGCCCGTTTCATCACGTCGCCTGAGAACGTCATTTTGACGTCATGGAGGATGGGGAAATTTGTCTTTTCGAGAGTTGGTGCAAGAAAATTGGTTGTTTCGGCCAAAAATAGCTGCAGCGTGCAAAGAAGTCCAGCAACTTCTGCGAACTCTTTAATCGAATTAAGATTGTTTCAACACTGTTTGAAAGTGCAAAATCGAGTTAGAATTCCAATAACAGTTTAATTCCATTTCATAAGCACAGGTTTTTAATTCAATTCCCGAACACATGGCTAGGCGATCAAAACCGCCGACACACTTCGCCGATTTCCCACACGGTTCATAATCTGTAAACCAAACTTCCTTTTGGTGTTTTACGCACAAAAAAGGAAGTGTAAAAATCGTCGCCAGCAGGGAGTTCTAATTTTGGCAAACCTTTCGGCGAAAGGTGCTTGCTTTGATTTGTTTGTGCGGGTGTTTCCGGCACTCAAAACTTCTTTGACCACTAGAACTCCAAAAGTATTGCGTACAACTTGAGCGCTGCGAACTTTAAAATACAAAAATGCTCCAGTGGGACCAAAAACTAAAGACAAAAAGTTAAAAGTGTATTTCTGTTCAATTAGAACGCTACAATTTCGCCTTTTGTCCAAAACACTGCAACAATTAAAGTTTGTGGAATAATTAATTTGAAAGCCGGCGAAAGAGTGCCGCGAAAACAACGAATGTGTTTTTGTGTTCAATGCAATTAATTGTGGCCTTATTTGCGGAAGGCTGTAAAGACTAACCAAATATGAAACTTGAAGTTGCATTGGCCGAAATGACTCACTTTTAAATCCCCACGCGATACAAAGAGCCAAAAATTAAAACTGTCAATTGTTTAAATCGATGTTTGCTCAACTTCCGGCTTAAATAGTCCCGAATTTTGTCAAAATAAACAAATACTCTTTTTGGAAGCAGCCCAAATGCGTTTATTAAAGGCAATCGAACGAGAATGGAAGCTATCGAATTGCAAAATTAGAAAGATCAACTGCAAATATAATGCGGCGTTTGAAAAGAATTTTCGGCACTGCGAATACACAAAATTAAATCAGTAACAAAAGACTTGTTGAAAACTTTTGGCATCGAAACAACTGACAAATCAAATTACTCGCTTATAAGCAACTAGTACAAGCAATATCTAATTCCACTAATTCTCCGCAAAACTACAACCAATTGAGTGTTTTGTGTTGTTCGAGAACGGAGCTTAAAATAAAACAGATCTTTAAACTGTAAAGTTTAAATTCCACTGGAAAATGCAAAATTGAGTGTAATTTAAGACAAAATTACGACGGGCATGGAAGCGGCAACGTACTTGCTACGGACATCGGTCCGCTCTCCGTGTCCTTGTTGGGCTCTAATCGGCTTACCTCGCTGTGTTGTCGACAGGGTGCCAGAGAAGGAAAGACCAGCGAGGAGCTGTTAATGGAGAGCAAAAAGCAGGTGTTCCGGGGAATTTTTGGAAATTCGGCACGTGAAAACTTGAATTAAAAGTATAAAAGTTGTGCAGCGGGAATTAAAGATGCTTGCTTTCAAACTTCAACAATTAAGTTCGTCGCAGCTTGTTTAAAGCGTTTAAATAGATAAAACAAAAGACCAAAAATCTATTACAAAAGGCTAAAAATAGATTTAAACTTTCCAAACAGCCCCACGCTATGCCATAAAAATACGGTAAGCTGCACCGCTCACAAATTAATTAAATTCGGCTTCCATCCAACTTATTTTTAATCCACGCGCTCGCAAGAAAGTTTTAGTAGAATCCTGGCGCCGAATCGCCTTATAGAATTTATGGAATGATTTTGACAGCAGATTTGCGCTAACTGGCCACGAACCTACAAATAAGTGACTAAACTTATTTAAGTCCAGCTTGCTTATAAAAATTGCGTCTTAAACTAATAAATAGAACCGAAAAATCACGCCAACAATGGTGGAAACTTGTCAGCAAACCAAAAAACGTGAAGCTAATCCGTTTATCCCATACACCAGCAACGACACCATCTCCCTTCCGCTAGTCCAATCGCATCTATTTTGGGGAGTTTAGATGGCCTCGTGCCTAACCAACTATACCTGTCCACTGTCAAATAAAGCGCAATAGCTGTAATCCTTTGACGGGCCCAAACACGAAAATCCCATAAAGGTGGCCGCAATTGCTAGGCTTTTCGCAATAAAGTGCCATCATTTGGAGGAATCTGCTGGCAAAAGTTGCAAAATAAATAACAGAGAACAGAAACGGATTAGACAATCAATTTGAAGTATTCGAATAATGTTAATTCAAAAGACTGACCGAAGCAAAACTGCTGATAAATAACTATCTAATTTCTGCAAATAACCTCAAAATTGGTTGCTTAAATAAATAACCCAAATTTATAAGGCCATTCAGAAAGAGATGTCCAAAGAGAGCATTCAAGACAGCAACAAACACCTGCCGGAATAACAGAAATTACCTAAACACGACTCTCTTTGCAATGATATCACGTTCCTGGCGTCGAACCCCCTCTCGGCTAATCTTCAAGTCAAAACAAACACCTATAATTGCGGTCATGAATTGAAAGGATTCTGTGAAACTAACAATCCAAAACGGTGGATTCTGCGCCTAAATGTCGCAAACTGAAAACTAGGGCCGAAAGTAAAAAGACCAAAAACCCCGCGACTGACTAAAACTCAAAATATGCAATTACTGATTTGCGTAACAAACCGATTATTATGAAACAAGGAAGAAGAAACGGTATGTTTAGATGGAAAGTTCATTAAATGCGTTTCCTGGTCTTTCGTCACAATAAACGGTAGATGATTGATTCTTTACTCACGCGTAAACGCTTATCACAAAGTTTGAACTGCAAAAAGTCGCAGTAGCGAAAACAAATGAGGAAGCAATTTAACTGTTTTCGACAACAACCGCAAAAGTCTTGCAGAAAAACGTAAAAACCTCACTTGGTCGTGTTTCAAAAAGATCAAGGCTAAACATGCGCCGGCAACAAGCGCCTCTTTGTGCACTTGAACAACAACACAAAGCAATTAAACCAAAAGTGGAACAAACTCAAACATGAATCATCGAATTCAAAGTAGTTTGTAAAAAACAGCAAAGTGCAACTAAGTAAGTTAAAACAAGTCTCGGCTATCTTCAATAATCAAAATCAGATCGGAAGTCCGGCACTCAACAGTCAATCTCACACTGCACCCACTCAAAGTTGAGCGCGAAAAGTTGGGATCGCCTTGAGTCGGCCAACGGAGAGCTACGCAAAAAACTACAAAAGACTCAAAAGAAGGGGTAAACATTGTACGAGTTGTCTTGATTTGTTTGGAGTAAGCAACCCACACGATTGCGCATGAACACATTAATAAACTGAAGTAAATTACTAAATGCGCGTGAATAAACATCATTTTAATCATTTCAAAACGCAGTGTTTCGAATAAACAAATGTCTCTTCAAAAAACTAATTCAAGTCCACATGACTCAATAAAAACTGACATATAAACACAAAACCCCCACACTCAATTAAATCAGCAATAAAACGGTTTATGAGTTATTGTGCTTGCAGCTCAGCAACCTTTTGTTTCAAACATCACACAAGCAATGATTTTCGGACTCTCAATAACTGTGTGTGCGGCCAATTTGAATGACAAAATGCGTGCATAATTAGAGAAACTTGTAATTGAACTAGGTTAAAAATGGAAATGATAATGAGAAACGAATGCAAAGACGAAACACAAATCCGCAAAATCCAACAGCAGCAGAGTAGTCGGGGCACTAAAACAGCCCATACTCTAGTGAGCCGCTGCCAACGTCTTTCATCGGCTGAGCAAAAGCCAGCTCATGTGTCCCTTCATCCAGTAAAAAGTGAACTTGGCCAGGCATTTAGCCGCTGACCTCCAGTTCTTGATTCTAGCACACTTAATCTAGACACAAACCGGATGAATAATTGATAGGTCAAACAGATCAATAATTTCGAGTAGAGTTGAATCACTTTGAACTGCTTGAAATCAAAACCAATAACTAAAGAATGCTGTCGAGAGTTTTCAAACATTGCAAACATTGTAACAGATTATTTGAAAAATGATGCGCGCTAAAGAGCAAAAAGCAACTTTGTTGACTCGAATAAAAACCCAAAACTGTGAGCAACAACAATCAAGTAAAAAGTCTCGCACTCGTCTTTTGCTTTTTTGTTCAAGACCCAGCAGCGGAAATTGAGCCACACAGTCGTTTAGCGGCTCGAAGGCAGCGTGCAGGTTTTCCATTCCAAACAACCGGCGGCAATGTGTTGAAGGAAGATTAAATCTATGGACCGAGAGGCTGACTCTCTCCCCGAAGCAATACTTTTTGCCTGCCTGTTGCGGCTCACAAACATCCTTTTACGTTTCGGATTCGGGATGATTGCAACTTTTTGAAATTAGTAATTAAATTGTCATGCAACTTATTCCTGACACAAAGGCTAAAAACTTGCTCAACCATATCGTTCAATTGTGTTTATTCTAAAAATATCCTCAACCACACAAACACTTGTTCTGGATCGTCCAAGTTCAAGAACGCGCCAAATAAACACAAACTTTGAAGAAAATGCGTTCTGGCGATAAATCTGGAAACCTCAAATGTTCAAAGGACTCAAGAAATCTGTTTTTGATTTTCCCAATCGAAGACGACCACTTTCGGCCTACACAGACAACTTTAATGGCTCTCACATCTGGTATTTCCGATCCAACTTTCAAGATTGGTCACAAGCCCTTTTGAAAAGGCTTTTTGAATTCGTCTCACGAATAATGAAGTTTCTGATTAAAAAGCACGCTTTCAAGACGAATTTATTTTAAGTATACGAAGAATACAAAAACGATCCCGTTACACAATAAGACTACGAACACAATCGACTACACAAATAGAACAATGAGATGAATGGAAGACGAATATGCACAATGAGTAAGTTCAAAACGTGTGCAGAAATAACTGGGCTTCTGTTATGAGTTATGCAAGTTGTGCTGGCATCCAATTTAAATAGTAATTGTTTAAATGAGCGATTACGGGTGTATTTAAATTGGCGGTCGCAGTAAAATGGTAGAGAAAACCGGCTGTTTTGGAAACGAAAGATTTGATGGGAAACAAGCAACTCGATGATTTTCTACGCAAATCTATTCATGTTTGGGCTATCGTCTGTGAGGTTGTCGCTCGGTTGAGAAAGGTTGGGTATTGGAATATTTGGTCGTTGGAGAGGTCTTGGGTGTTTATAGAAATGCGAAAAGAACTATACTTCTAACTGGAATTTAAACTAAAGTGCTATTGTTTATGATCAATGACATCCGATCTTTGCGGAACATCGTCGTCCGTATCGTTATTGAACGAAAATGAAGAACTGGACTGACTTCCAGAAAGACCACCGCCATGAGTTAATTGATCTCCTAAACTTGGCTTTCGGTGGCGGTTATCGTGTTCGCGTAAAACTTCGTCCAGCAAGTCGGCGGCTCTAAAATAAAGAAGTTGCGATAGAGTTCCGTTAACAGGTCTATTACCTTTGCGGCTGAGCATCAATCCACGCCGGAGTGTCTTGAATAACTGGACGTTGGAAGTAAGGAAAGCCAAAGCCGTAAAAGAACGAGATCTTTAGAGTATAAAGTGCTCGCAGAGCATCAACGTCCAGTGCCTTTTGGCGCTAAAGTTACAACAAGTTTGCAATCAAAAACTGCTATTTGAAAGCTTACTGGTCCCATAGAAGCTTCTGTATTCAAAAGTGGCGGATTCAACGGCGAGTCTCGACCAGCAGCGTCTTGATCTGGGTCTTCGTCAGGTAAGTCAATTGCTTGTGCCTTGCTCTTCAGTCCATCGGCGAATGCGTGCGTAGAACTCGTGGAGATCAAAAATCTAAATGCATTTCTTTTTGACTGCAATTCAATTTCAGCAATTACTTTGACAACAACTCCGGTTTTAAACTCGTGAGGCCAGTCGCGCACTTTTCTGTTCGTGTGATCGTCCAAATAGCAACTTTGCACAAAGACAGGTCCATTCAAAACAGTCAACCAAATGTCTCCTTCACCTTTGCGTGTAAGTCGGACACCTCGTCGCAGTCTTTGTCTAAAATACATTTTTAGAATTCAATTGAATCCATTGTTTGTACTCACATGCAACTCTCGGAATCCGGCTTCCTGTCCAAGTTTCCTAAAACGAATCGATTATTTTGAAAACAATTAGAATCTCTCACCAGTCCAGCCAAGGCAGAAACGGGAGCGGCTCGAAATTCGCATTCCGTTATCAATGTAGACGTCGTTCAAGTCGCTGGCTGCGTAAAAGATGTCTCCACAGCTCATCGAATACTCGGCATATGAGATTGTCAGCCACGAATTGGGTTCTAAATAGCCGGCAAAATTAACAACTTGTTTTGCACAAGCTTACGCGGTGAAACAGAAATTGGCAATTGATTGTTCGGTCTTTGAAACTCTTCCATTCCATAAACATAGTCGAAAGTCTGGAACGGCCCGTCTCCATTCGGAAGTTCGCA
This sequence comes from Aphelenchoides bicaudatus, assembly GCA_024699845.1. NCBI lineage: Eukaryota > Metazoa > Nematoda > Chromadorea > Rhabditida > Aphelenchoididae > Aphelenchoides > Aphelenchoides bicaudatus. The sequence goes on along the minus strand of JAMPIN010000002.1, from coordinate 3,966,332 downwards.
AATAAAATCATCATGTTGCGGATTCGGAAACTCGTAGTACAGCTCATCTTTGGTTTGCATGTTAGTGAGTATGCGTTGACTTGGCCGAGGAATGTTGACTTGTGACTTGAGTGAAACTGGAGGACCAAGAAACAAGCTGTTAAAGTTGTTGGGCGAAATAGGTTCTAAACTGGAGCAATTAAAATAGCCTAAAAGAATGTGCTTACCGTGTTTGAATGGCGGAAAGTCGGCAAAGTCGTCTTTTGGATTAAAACTCATTATATTCGAAGATGAGATTTGTTGTGATTGGATGGGCATGTACATTGAATTGCCCGGTTGTTGAAGCGGCTGATTTCCATAATTAGACGTCACATTCGACTGTGCATAGACGTTTGAAGCGGACGAAACAGCATTTTGTTGATAAGCCGAAGTGACTTGACCCTAAAACAGAATGTTTATGTAATGAGTGTTGTTTATTAGTTTATTACTTGTTGATGGACGATTCCTTGCGCATTGTTGTACATCATTCCTTGTTGGACGTTGGCAAATTGTGCTTGATTCGGATAAGTTGGGCGCTGTGGTTGCTGTTGTGGTTGCTGTTGGTATTGAGCATTGTAATTGTAGCCGGTTGTTATTGGTCCATAACCGCCTTTGTTGGCATTGTATTGATTTTGATATTGTGCGGGCTGTTGTTGCTGGCGATTGATTTGATTAGTGTTTGCGCCTTGCATTATGCCGCCCATTTGCATCGATCCCATTGTTTGTGGAATCTGATTTGAAGGGCCCGGGGAAATGTGTTGTTGAGCACTCATGCCAGAAGTTGGAGATTTTAGAGAAGATTGGCCTGGCGAGGTAGTTTGTTGCATTCCTGCATACATTGTCTGATTGTAATTAGAAGGATAGTTGCGGCCATTTTGAGCATATTGTTTGTTATATTGCTCGGTAGCCGGGGTGTTTTGCGCATATTTGTTTGGACGATAATTCTGTTGTGGCTGCTGTTGTTGATTATAGCTGCCTTGACTTGACTGGCGAGTCGGCGTAGCTTGTGCTGGACGTTGCTGGCGCTGTCTTGGTTCGTTTCCAGCGGAGGCCAAGTTATTGATGTTTAAGTTGGAGATGTCGAGAGAATTAAGACCGGCGTTTGTCAAGCGTTCGTAGTGGTACGGATTTACACAAACCTAAAATATTCGTGCTCAGATGCTTACAAAAGACTCAACTAACTGTTTCGCTTTTCAAATCAAATGCAGACAAACACATCTCGTTGTGCTTCAACTCGTTTTTGTGCAGGTCCGGCCAGCGGAAGATTCGAGAATAAACAACGTGAGGAAAGCCTTTGCGACCAGCAACCTGGAGACGACCGTCCAAGGTTCTTGGAATAGTGACACATTCACCGGGTGCTTTGCCCAAAGTACCAACGGCAGTGATAAAGATGTCGAGTTCATCTCTCTTGTCTTTCAACTTTTTGATGAGGCTTTCCATTGCTTTTCTCGAAAATTCGACATCAGAACTCTGCAATATTATTTTCAGTTTACAGTATCTCTGCACTTTTTGTTTTTAACATTTCTTATTTGAGAGATCGCTTAACGGACCGAAAATCTTCTTACTTTCCTAACGCTAATTACTTTCGGCACGACCATACGATCTTAATTAAAGGCAATGACTCATTGTCATGGAGACTCCGCGCAGTTTTACAAACCTAGCAATTATCTTATTGCGTGAGCCAGACACCGCGCTATAATCCGGCTGCCAATTTGAATACAGTATGTGGAAATTGATCGTTAATCGCAAACTTACCACGTTGAACGTCATCAAATACTGAGTAATTGAGTTGCAGGAGTCTGAACTGCTTGGTCTTGAAGTCAAATTCATAGACGGTGGAATAACTCGGCCTTTGCGATTGGTAGGTGGCTGTTGAAACTTCTTGTCGTCTCGTTGACCTGAATATAAACACAGTTATAATAAATCAACAACAAAGCAATTAAAGTCTCACCGCTATTCATCTCGTTGCCAGAAAATCCTTGATTTTGGTCAGCAAACTGATTTGGTCGTGTTTGATTTGATAAATCCATGTATGTTCGAGACGAGGAGGAAGAATCTAAATGAATTTACTTTAAGAATTGATTCAACACTTAAAGTAAACCTGGATATTCCATTGAACGTGTCGCCTGACCGCTGTACATTGCTTGTTGAGATTGCTGCGGCATAGAGGAAACCGCTGGGTCCATGCGAGCATGACTGAAAAAGAGCATTGCGATAAGAAAGGCAACAGTTTTGGGTGCTTTTTTGTTTGATCTGATAAAAGTAACAAATCGTTCTAACAAGTCCCATACCCGGAGTTCATGTAGGCTTCCTGCATTTTGTCGCTTCAAATTTTGATTTATTACACTGTACAATTGAAAAGTTGATAAAAGTACCAAACACTTGTGCTTGGCGTGTTAACGAGTAATCCTTGGCATAACTAAACAGTTTGCTTAAAACTGATTGAGATGGACAAAAGCATCGCGCACAAAACAAATAGCATTCGTAGTTTAAACAATAAATCAACTAAATATTCAAAAATGTGAAAATGTTTTAACAGTTTCGGTTCATTGCTCAAGCAATGAGCGCTAAACATTCGTTTGATGCAAAAAACACTTATGCAATGAGCCGAGCAGCGACCACAAGCGAAACAAAGAACGGAGTGCTCACTGGACCACGATGTTCAGGGCATCTTGTGCAAAAAACGAAAAACAGGAGCCAGCACGCACTAATTTACCAGTGCTTTATGCCCCCAGCTGCTTAAACGGCAGCGCTCAACGTAAAAGCCCGCAACAACAAATGGACGCAATGCCACGTGAGTTCACGAGCAAAAGCAATGGTGCGAAACTCCAAGATTTTACTGTCAATCTTGGTCAATAAACGCTTAATCTTAATTAATTGAGTTTCAATCAAAGAATAAGTCTCTAACTTTTAAATTAGTGCAAATAAAACAATCACAAAAATCTTATTATTTATTACAGAAATTAACAAATTCAACAAGTTTCAAATTACACCCTTACTGATCACGGGTTCCAGCTTTCTTACTGGCGAGATGCGAGTAGGTCAACTGAACCTCTTGCTCCAAGCTGACAAATCCATGTACGACACCAGTTAATTCAACAGCGTGACTGTACTCAGCAACTTCTAAACATTCAGATATAAACATGCAATTCAAATTCTTCACAAACCCTCGTTCTTGCGCTTGCGTCCATGATTGACTTTCTCATCACACTCAAAGTCCAGAGCTGGAAAATTATTTTCAACATGCGGCACAGCGACTCCCAAATGTTCTTCAATAGTTGACAACGCCTAAATGACTCATCAGTAACATAACATTCAAATAAAAACTTACCTCAGTTTCATTAAACCATTTTGCACATCCACTTTTTTCGATCAAATTAGTATTACGACAACCAAGGCCACGACCTTTGCACTGATGAGACCAAATCTTCTCGGACACAGTTGAAACCAATGAAATTGCAAGGCCCATTTTACCAACACGTCCAATTCGACGAACATAGTTAAACTTTCTCCTCAGGCGGTGGCAAAGTAAAATTGAACACTAAAAAGATTGTAGATCATAACTCGGAACTTTTATTTACCGTATGGAACCTCTCGAACATCAAGACAAAGAGCAGAGACGTCAGTACAAATCAAAAATTTAACTTCGTCTTCCCTGAACTTTCTGAGATTGTTACCACGCTCCTTTGGATTACGATCGCCGTGCAAACAAACGCAACTATGACCTACTGTCTTCAAATACTTTTCACAATGATCACAATCCAAGTTGGTACGGCAGAAAATAATACCTTTGCCCATTTCGTATTCTTCAATAGCCTAAAATCGAATATTGGACAAATTACTAATCGCGTTAACTTACTCGTGAAAGATAAGAAAGTTTCAAAACTTTAACAGCTTCAGACAGTGTCTCTGCATCATTACTCTTTCGTTGAATACGGTCGTTTGCGTGAATTCCGTCGGTCTAAACGTAACAATTGTTAAATTATAAATGTAATTATTACCTTAATCCCAGCATCTTCGAGTTTACGCATACAAACCCATGATCTGTCAAGTTTAGGATCAACCAAGCAAACGAATTGATGAACATTATCGGGAACACAATCTCGGCCTTTCAAATCAATCTGTTGCGGAAAACGCATAAACTGTTCCTAAACAAAAAAGTGTTTTTAGTCATCTAAAGTTAACATACAGCCAATTTTGTGACATTGGGGTTTTGTAAGGTAGTTGAACAAACAACAACCATCTGCAAACGTTGATTATCAGCTGAATAACGCGGAATCTTTAAGTGCAAGTCGCGGATAATACCCATGGATTCTAACTGGCCAGCAGCTAAACTATCGGCTTCATCCAACACAAACAAACGAACATGACTCATTGAAACAATATCTTGCTCGACAAGATCATAAATTCGACCAGGGGTGCAAGTGATAATGTCGCTGCCATCTTCAAGTTGTTGAACCTGTTCACCGACTGACAATGCACTGCTCACCAAAGCATTTCTAAACAATAAACATTTTAAAGACAGTTTTTTGTCGTAAAAACTACTTGATTTTTGGAGCATCCAAAACCTTTGTAAACAATTCAATTTGGTCATAAGTTCGCTGAGCCAATTCTTTGGTAGGTTCAATAATGACACATATTGGAGCATTGTCGGGTCGCTTTGTTGGGGTTGTTTCTGGCACAATTCGGCTGTTTGGAGAATTTGGAGAATTTTGCGTATTCGGAGCTCGTGAAACTGCAATGTAGCCGCCTCTAGGTGGAAACTCAAAAGGGCGAGCACCAAAATTCAACTCCACTTCTGAGTTCTAAAAACTTCTCTTGTTACATTTACGTTTAAATTAGCAAATTCTCACCTTCACCAAAACAATTGGAAAGAAAGCCTGATTTTGAATTCCTAACGAGATTGTGAAAGCAGTCGGAAATTCTCTGCCATTCTTGGAAAAATGAATAGTCGCCTTGTTCAAGTCAATAAAGCATCCAATGACGTCGCGATAAGTAAAAGCTTCTCCATAATCCTCAAATCGATTGTCGTTACTCTTTTTGCCAGTGCCTCCAAATCCAAAAGATTTTTTGTCAGTGCCTAGATGTTTAAAATAAACTTTTTGTTGTTATTGAAAACAACTCACCCAAATTCAATTTTGCATCACTCGTTGCCCAGCCTATACGACACAAACCACCACGTGTCTTGATCTCTGCTTCGTAATAGTATTTGCCTAAACGTCAAAAATCACACAAATTCATCTAAATCCGCTGATTACCTTGTCCAATGATTCCAATTTCACATCGAGCTCCATTCCATGCTCTTTGATGAGTTGAGTGACAAATCAAACCCGCTTCATTGATTCTCAAAGAATAATCTCTGTCAAACGTGGACATACGCCAATTTTTCTTGACTAAAATAAGCAATATTTAATTGTTCTAAAAGTAGCCACCTACTTCCCAATGCGTTGTGTTTTCTCATCTGAATGTCACGCATGATTTTCCAAATAATTTGTACAATTGGCAAACAGAAAGCGCCAGTTTTTCCACTTCCAGCTTCAGCAGCCTGAAACAACAGATTATTTATGTCAAAAACATAAATTCAAACCATCAAAACATCATGTCCACTCAAAATTGCCGGAATTCCCTCTTGCTGAATATTAGTTGGCAAACTAAACCAAATAAATTATGATGCTTTTAAAATGTTCTACTACCTCCATCCCATTTGCTCAACAGCATTTGACAATTCAGGCTGTATACCAAGTTCCATAAACGCGACCATTTTGATAAACTAAAAGTTTGAAATAAGAAGATCGAGTAAACAAAGAAAGCTTTTGAAATAATGTGTGTGACTATTTTGTAAATTCATTTTGAGTAATAAAAATGGAAGAGAAGTATTCTCATTTGTTGATAAAGAATCTTTGATGTTTTAAAACACGTTTATTTATAAACCACATTAACAACATTTGTTTGAGCAGAAAACTCTTCTCGACATAAATTATCAATAGCTGAACGATAAATTAAATGGCCTTAAACATTTCTAAACAATACGGACTCAAATAAGATTGAAAATTAAAGTAAATAGAGGTACAATTCTACAACAGTGAAGTTTCAATTGAAATACAGTCATTTCTTCATACAACAAGTTCGGCTACTGTGAATTGTTGCTATTTAAAAAGCATAAAAGAAGCCGTAAACAACAAACAAAATTCGTTATAGCAGAAGTAATTCGTAGCTAACAACAAAACAAACTTAACTTTCAATAACTTTATATAAACAAATGAACTACAAACAATAGATCCAAAGAGAAGAATTGCTTGTAAATCAATTAGGAACGTAGAAAGCTCAGTGACTTGTCTGCCGGAAGCTTTGACTCAACAGAATTTCCAACGATTGCCACACCTGGAAAAATGTGATTAGTACAATGCAACTACGAGGCGACCCAAAAACGGCAAAAAACTTACGATCGGCAAAAGACAAAAGTAGTCATAGGCTAAACAGTTGAAATTAGTATAAATAATGAATACGTAATTACTTACCTCATCGGAGCTTCGAGTTTGTAGCTGAGTGTAAGTGCAATTGTTCTGACCGCATCGACCGCATTTAAACATATCAGTCGCCGTTCCTTAAAACGAAATATTATTTGATCACATAACAGCCAAGTACTTACCCTCTTGAACAGACATCTGGTGCTCCAAAATTGCATCCTTGGTAAAAGCTTCACGCTGAGTCTTCATTGCATCCGAGGCCATCTCTTCGGTGCTCATTTTCGAGAAATGTTCAGCGTTAACTGCTCCAGTCAAAACGTTTTCGCGCAAGTGAGGGTTCTTTTTGTCACGCAAATTAGATGCTCGTGATCGGGCAGCACTGTAATAATCCTGTGAAACGTCGCCAAATCTTTCAAACAAAGCTGCTTCAATGCGAGTGGCAATTGCTTCCGGATCTTGAGTGTGATCAGGTAGTTCACCAGACTTGAGAGACTTGAGTAAAACGTCAACAATCTTTGCGCGTTTCTAAAGCGAACAAATGAGTTTCGTAAACTTTAAATATTGTGAAATTCAACAAGCAATCCTTTGCAAGGTGTGTAATGTTTTCACAAATGCTATTATCCACCTGCTATTGTATACTTGCATAATCAAAAACATCTGACTTACCTCGTCTTTAGGCATATCGTGTTTGAACATTTTGTAGTTGTTGATCTGACAACGAAAAGATATAGTCTTGTTTTAAAAACAAAATAGTTTGAGACTGACTGCTTATTTAAAAAAGTTCTTTTTCGAAAAGCTTGTAAATGCTTTCAAATTTATTTGTTTTGTTTTTGACAGCATTTAGAAGCCAAACGATCTCTTTTTAAAGATTTTGTCAGTTTAAATTGATGTGTTTTTATAATGAGATAAGCACCTACCAAGTTAGTTTTTGCCAAGTTGCTGTCTTTTCGTGGCGGCGGATTGCTATCATCCAAAGGTGGAGATGGACTTTTCTTCTTTTTTGGCTCTTCTTTGGCAGGTTTTTTGCCGGTCTGTGAGTCTTCGAATTGTGTTTTCCATTTTCTAATAAGTGCTTTTCCACGTTTGGCCAGTTTATCATCCGATGTCTTTTTGCGCAAATCATTGATTGTGATGGCAATGCGAGAGTTCTAAACAGCAACAAATATTTAGCAAACTTAAAGCGTTGCTTACATTGATAATAGTTGCGTCGACTTCCAACCTCTCCAGCACTTCAAACACCCCATATGCATGTTCTTCGTCTTTCGAGCCGTCCAAAATCTTTCGGAGTCGTCCGTTCATTTTGACAAGCTCCTGCTCGCTTTCGGTTGCCATGTTTGTTGTAAGATTGCACAAAAATAATTGAAATATGCCAATGTAATCTGAAATGATGCAGTTAATTACATTGAAAATCACTCAAAGCTTCAGTTTTATTTAAAGATGGGGCGCGCTCGAAAAATTCGTCTGTCAGACTGAATCAGATGCTTTTAAATAAGAGCTTTGCTTTATGGGAATACTCATATGCAGCCGAGAACACGGGAATATTCACAAGCATACACTGCTTTGAAAGCAACAAAAAAGCGGTTTCGAAATTCAGTACAAAAACAACGATTGAAAGATATTCAACGAATTCAAATCGCTACCAATTGCAAATATTGCCGAACAAATGAAAGTAAACCTTTATTCAACACAACTGCTAACCGTTGAAATTTATTTGATTCAAATACGTACTTGGCACCAAGAAGCGCCGATCAAAAAGTCTTGAATTTATTTGGCAAAGCATGAATAATAAGAGTACATAATTAATGAACACGTAATTAGCGGGAATGCCCAATATCACAGTGAAGTATTAGAGCCATCAATTTGAGGCGTTGAATGTCTGAATTATTGAGCTTCTTCGGCCCAAACTGTCAAATGGAAATTAAAGTGTTCTTCGATGAAAGTTGAAATGTAGAAGTATGAATGATCAAAGTTGTCGCGCTTGCTGAACACGAACTTCAACTTGTCGTTCTTAACTTCGACCAGAGTTTCTGGCTTTAGTTGTCCGTCGACGTAGAACTGATCAGCAAGACCTTGGTCGATTAAAATATGGCGCTTCGGCCCAGAATATTGTTTGGCCAATTCGGTAGCGTCATATTGCTTCCAAGTGCTGGAATCGGAGCCCAAATAACCTAAAGATTGCAAATAGACAATATTGAAAAGCAGCTGTGGAATTGGTAATTTCTAAATCTTCACCCGTAAATGCCTTTTGTCCCCAAGGTGACGAGGTTGGGTTGCAAATTGGAGCAAAAGCCGAAATCGAGCAGAATAGTTGAGGATTGCGAAGGCCTATAACAAGTGCGCCTAAAAGCAATTTAATATAAAGAATTTTAAACATTTTGGAGACAAACCATGTCCGCCCATCGAATGTCCAAAAATTGAAGTTTTTCTTGCGTTTACTGGAAACTTTTCCTGTAACAACGGAATCAACTCATCAACAATGTACGAGTACATTCGATAGTTTTGTGCCCATTTTGACTCAGTCGCGTCCAAATAAAATCCTGCTCCTTCACCGAAATCGTAGTTATCCTTGTCGCCTTCAATGTTGCAATTGCGCGGAGAAGTGTCCGGATTAACGACAATCACACGATGTTTCGAGGCAAAACGTTGAGCTCCGGCCTTTTCAACAAAGTTCTTTTCAGTGCACGTGAGACCTGTAAGTTTGAGGTTTTTGATTCAGTATTGTTTACGAAACCTACCTGATAAATAAACTAGCAAAGGAAGCTGTTCACCGGGCTTGAAATCTGGTAAATAAACTCCAATAGGTGTGGAGACTTTGAGTTCTCGACTAAACAAGTTGTTTCACAGAGTTTACGAGCAAAGAGCAAACCTGTTGAACTTGTAAATAAACTGTGTTCCTTTGAAGGATCGGTTTGCACTAACTTCTGTCCACTCTGCCATTTTTTGAAGTACTTTCCGTGTAAGAAACAGTTCTAAAGAAGAATTTTAATAACTAGTTATTTAATTTCGAAAATTGCGTCAATAAAGATAATTACGCCAGCAAAGTGTGCTTATCAACCGGCCAAGAGCAAATTAAACCCGCCAAAACGTCAGGCAATTGATATAAAAGGCAAAGGAACGGCCTGAAATAGCGCTTTTGAATTTGGTCGCCAAGCTTTCGCACATACAGGCAATCTGTTCAATAAAGAAACGTGCGAACAGAACTTCATTTTCCGTTCACAAGCGAATTTCTCAAAGTTTAGGTTTCATAACTCCGTGCGTTTTCTCACTACCTTCTTTTAACGAGTGATCGATCTCCATTCTATTTATTCATTATTTCTGTTTTCTAGCTCCGCTTCTCCTTCGTCTGATTCCGCTCAACATGGCCGCAACAAACCGTAGACTCCAAAAGGTTAGCTTTTTTGTTTGTTTTGATGATTCGTGTAGTTTCTTGGAGGAAAGCTCCGTTCATTAGCGTTTATTAGTGTTCATTGAGTATTCAAATCATGCTTATTTTAATGTTTAGGAAATCGCCGATGTTCGTGCTCTCTCGCAAAAGCTCGCTCGTGTCTTGGAGATTAACGAAAGCAACATGTTAAATTGGACGATTCTGCTTCTTCCAACCAAAGAGCCATACAACAAAGGTGCTTTCAAAATCACAATCAACTTCCCGGTCGAGTATCCTTTCAAACCACCGAAGATTGTCTTCAACACTCAAATCTACCACCCGAACGTCGATGAGAAGGGCCAGGTTTGCCTTGGAGTAATTGCTCCGAACAACTGGAAGCCTGCCACGCGTGTTGCTCAAGGTAATTAAACGTTTAATACCCGAACATTTCAAACTGTTTCGTTTCAGTCATTCACTCCTTGTTGGACTTGATCTGCGAACCGGAATTGGACCATCCTCTCCGCGCCAGCCTTGCCGAAGAATATCGCGCAGACAAGGCGAAGTTCTTCAAAGCTGCGGAAGATGCCACCAAAAAGTATGCAGAAAAGAGACCGGAATAAGCTCCCAATTTCGAACGCCTATTGACTTGCTCACGGCCAATACGGATTATATTTATTTCTCGTTCTTATATTCAGTTGCTGTTGTGTATTTGTGACCATTAAACGTGTATGAAAATTTCTAAAATTGTCCGTCTTCTTTAACTCTCTGTTTAGTGGATCTCTCCCATTCGTATCATTGCTTATTTATTGCATGGGATAAGAAACAGTCACTTTCGTACAGCTATCCTTCTCTGCGCTTAAATTATATCAGTTTGTTCGAGGTTGTCCGACAACTTGTTCAAATTTCGAGCCAATCTAACTTCTTCCTCGTACGGTTTTCTGCATTGACTTTCTAGGAACAAATCGTTCATACCTTTAAGCGAATTCCCAGTTTTGTTTCAATCTGACAGCTTGATTTTGTTAATATCAGCTTCCTGTGCGTTTTATAACACAATGGGTTAATTGTAAATTTCTGTTTATTTGGGATAAAATTTTAGCTACACTCGATTGAATTTAATGTAGAACTGTAATAACTTATAAACTTTATTGACACTTGAAAACACTTCACCAGTGATTCACGATTTCAACAAATTTCGAATATCGAAACAACTAAAATTAACGCCACTACTGTTAACGATCAACATACACTTGCTTTGAGCACAAGCTGTTAGGCGATAACGGTTTAAATAACTTTTTTGTTTTTGCTTTTGAAAACAGTTCACACTTTCATAATGAACCGAAAAGCTTCCGACGCAACAACTTTAAGTAGCGCATTAGCCAGGATCTGTTTCCGAGGTTACCGACGCGCCATTCAAACAGTCACAAACTATCCGCCCCAGATCATCATCATATGCAATTACCGGTCTGCGTTGGTTTCGCTGTCCAGAACTTTTGCGTGTTCCATGCTTGTGCTTTTCGAGTGTTTGCGCGCCAAGCAATTCTCGCCTGCGCAATTTGTTTTGCGCTCATGGCGCTGCATATGTAAAGAAGGTTTTGTTCGGGACGCCTCCGACTCGTTTACAGACGTTTTCGAATACAACAATCGTCTGTGTTCCGTCGGCGAGTTTTGCTTTCGCCTGCTGTCATTGCCTCAATTGACGATGTTAACTTTATATTTGTTTGAGAAGTGTTCAGGTTTTTGTCCGGAACTATGACAACAAAATCAGCCACAAGCAAAACTCATTCGATCACTTTAAAAGCTCCATCAAAACTTGTGTGACGGCGTTTTGAATGACCGAGTGCGCCAATAAATCAAGTCAAATTGATTTGACACAATCGGCCATTGTTTTGCCAAGGAACTCCCATTTGTTGGTCATTCGGAGGGGCGAAGCGCTTAATTAATGACTACCTGAGCGGGAAATTCGGCCAACTTGTTAAATCAGAACTTGTTCCAGCATTGCTGTTTGTTGAACTTAAAAAGAGTTTGAATGCTTTTTACATTTTCGTTTAAACAAAGGTCGCTAACAACCTTCTTTGATGACCAATCAAGGAGCCAATCAAAGAGGCCGCTTACGTTTGCATTAGCTTGAGTTTATTCTTTGCGTGTTTAGCCGTTAAAGATCAAGTAAGCCCAGCCCATTAGAATTAGTCATCGACGCGCAAATACGGCTTCCTCAGTTGGTTAGTTCATCGCGGAGTAAAACGGGTTTTTGAGGAAGATTCGATGTTTTGGTCAGATTCACGCTCTGGATTGGTGTGGTTTGCGTAAGGATTTGATGTGATAGTTTTGAGTGTAGTTGAAGCGTAAGGGTTGGTATGATAGTTAGAGCTCTTGTGGCAGCCTTTTTAAGTTCAACAAAAGGTGCAAACAATTCAAAACATGTTTTCGTAGAAGTTGTAGAAACCAATCAAGTGGTCACTCTGGCTGTAAAGCCGCTGCTCTCGCGCTTTTACCGCTCACCTCTACCTTTAAGTCATCCACCGGCCTTTGCGCGCTCATTGCAACGCATTCAGTTCGGGTATAATTCGTTGGCTGCAAATCCCTAACGCCATTTCGCGAGAGGCTTTCACGGCGCGCTTCCTTGCTTTCCACTTATGTTTGTTGATTTCACGGCTTCCTCAACTTTTAATTGACGCGCAATCGTCTAGCTCTTCTAGAAGTGTTTAATAAAGAACTTAAACAATGTTGTTTTTACACAAACTTGGAAATTGAGGATGTAAGCATGTTTTGCACTAGTAAGTCCGATACTTTTCAAATTAAATTAGAAATCGGCGCTTCCTCACCCTAAATTTGGATCCGGTTTTATTGCAGAAATTTGATTCGTGGTGCAGCTTAGCTAGACCGCACAGATAAACAAATCCATGTTGTTGGATCGGGCTTCCATTACAATGTGTTTATTTGTTGGGGCATTGGCGGCGCAACTCCGTTCGCAAATCTTTTCGGCCAATCTATGCTACTCAATTTGACACCGCTTATAAACATTAGTCATCGATCTATCTGTATTTGTGATTTATTGCTGTTTGCAAATTAGTGCTTTTATAAACAAAAAACATTGTGAAATGTTTTGCTGAAGTTTCACAATCTCATTAGTCAATTCAAAATCGAACCTCATCGACGATAACTTGAAGTTTTCGCGGGGTTTGCGCGACCCAATCAAACATGAAAGCCGTTTAAGTGGAGGGATTATCATTTCGGAGTATTAGCCAATTCAAAGGTTACAAAGCACAGTGCATTCAATCGTCTCGATTCCATAACAATTTTCGTTCATGTGCTTCTTTACTCATCCTTTCGAACAAAACGTCATTTTCAAATCGATCCTCCTTTTCGTTTCCTTTTGCGAGTGTCGAAACAAATTAAAGCTGAGGTAACTAGCGCGCTCAAAAATGATTTTTGACTTCGTTGAGTCATATCGTTCTTTCTTTCCACGATTTCAGTCCTTCCTTGCATAGAAAAACGCTACCGTGCTCAAACAACATTGCGCAACTTTACAACTGTGAGAGATAAGACTGGAAGCAATTTAAGGGATTGCTTTTGCTTGATTGATGCCGCTATTAAGTGTTGCGCACCCTTAATTGATAAGATAGGCGGTGATTTGTGGCGGCTTTGGATTGTTTGGCAGGCCATTTAACCTTATTGATAAGATAGGTGGCGGCTTTGGATTGTTTGACAGACCATTTAACTTTAATTGATAATAAGTCACTGACTTACTCATAAAAGTCCGGTTGTTCTGTATTAGGATAATTTATGCTAGATCCTACAACTATAATTCACAACTAGAATTATTAATCATCAAGGGCTTGCTGATGAATCTCCTCTCTTGTTCTTCCATATGCGTTATGCAACTGCTCCAGTTTAAAGTGGTTATCTGTAAATCAGCAAAATTAAATGTCCACGATTAAAGTCTAGCGGCAAATCAAATTCGTCGAGGCAATTTGCTGGCTATTTTTGGCCCAAAGTCCGCAGACAAAGAACTTTTCACGGATTTGCACCCTTGTTGCATGTTGCTAATTGAACCATTGCAAGACCCAAATCCGCCGCTCCACATCTCTTTTCACAGCAAAAATGACACTAATTGGTGCTTGCGCGACACCACAGATTCCTCGAAGCAACCGAACAAAAAACCGATACTTTTGCTCTTGAGGACACTTTTAGAAGTTCGGGTCGGCGAGTTTTGCGCTTAAGGCGGCGACTTTTGCCTTTGGAGCTTTGTGCAATTATGGGTCACTTTTATTTCGTTGCATAATAGAAGTTCTCCGCCAAAATCCCAACTTCCTTATCAAAAAACCGCAATGTGACGGCAGCCATCAAGCATTTCACTTGCGCGTGGAGGTCAAAGCGCCGAAAATCCGTCGGTACACGCCGTTTACCTAAACAAATCGACCGTTTGTTGAATTCCAGTGGTTTTCGAGTTTTCATTCGCTTAAAATCTGTTTGCGTCTTTTTTGAACAAATTGAGTCATTTAAGTCAGATTTCAACACTTGTTGTTTTTGTACATAGAGATATTTTTAGTCAACAAAAGTGTTTTTGAGATTGTCCGCTACCAAAAGCCAACTGCAAGTGAATCATCGGCCATCCTATCCTGCTTTCCGCAAATCCTTCAATTTGCGTTGTAATTGTGTTGTCTCTTGATTGCCGATGCGATGAATAGCGGCCGTGTCTGGATGACCGCAGTTTTTAAACAAATCGTCGGTTTTCGGTCTTTATTTGCTGTACAGTATCGTCTGCAGAGTGGTTTTATCTGCATTTGCTACCGAACATCCTTAGTTGTTTGGGGCGGCCGCAAAACAAGCGATCCGAGGTTCTCAGACATTGAACATCTGTGTGAGTCTTGGGATGTGCCCGATCGTCTCTAGTTGTGAAATTTGCGCACTCATCTCGATGATTGCATTCGTGCTAGAAATTTGGTGGGAACGATGCGCTGTGATTCCAGATAAATCACTCGATTCGTTCAGCTTGCAGTGCTGATTTGAAATGATTGCCGGTCCATTGGAGTCGATTGGAGTCGAAATGCATTAAAGCAAGCGCCTGCATTTAACAGCATAATTCCCGCTTATCCAAACAGCTAAACGTTGCGGTTTCCGTTGATTCAATTTTGTGGGAAAGTGGCTCTCTCTGGACTTCCGTTCAATTTGCTCGATTTGTTCGATTTGCCTTGCTCTGAGATTGTTTGTGGCGTGCAAACGTTTCTGCTATTATATACAGTAGCCTGTTTAGTGAATTTCCAATGTTTTCACACCAATTAAGTAGAAGCGCTTAAGACAACACTTGCATTCACCTGCTTTTAAATCCAGGCGTTCCTTTCAGAAAAAGGCATTCGACAAATCTGTCCCTTGGTGGCAAAAAACGTGTGCGGAAGTGCTCGGCAAACCACCGAAACAAAAAGAACCTTCGATCTGACACTTTCATGTTAACTTTTTCGACCTCAAGTTCGAGCATTTGTTTTGGTTTTAAGATATCTGTTTTAACGCGTTTATTTGATTGACGCGTCCACTTTAAACTCACTTTTAAACACTTAATTAATTGTTTAAATTGCAGCTTCAAGCATCTCCGCATCTCCAAAAATGAAGGTCTTCGCCGTTGCACTCGTCGCCGTTGTTGCTATGCTCTACTTTGCCTCGCCAGCAAAGGCAGACACGGACATCATGCAAGAGATCCGCAGCTTGAATGTCTTCAAATTGAAGTAAGTTTTGAGGTGATTTAAATTAATTGCTCGAAATGTCAATTGTAATTACAATCTGTTTCTAGGACCTCTTCGTTGGCTTGTCCAATGATTGTTGTTGGAAATGCCTGTCCGGAGGAGAACCCGCTCTACTACTTCAAGTGCTGCGGAGAAGTCAACACCAACTGCTGCTTCCGCCTTCAAGACTGGGCCATCGTTTTGATTGGCATTATGATCTTGCTGATCATCGTCTCTATCATCGTTAACTTGATCCGCTGCATCTGCTGCTACTAGACGCAACGACGAAGAACTCAAATGAAATGCGAAAATGCCTTCTGTAAAGTTTTTGATTAGTTTTGAGTGCCCCCGTTTTTAAAGTTTTATGATTTTAACTGTGAAGTGACTTGTTAGTAAGTGCTATTGGCACACCTTTGAGATTGGAGCTTCCACAATTAAGACCCTTTGACTAAGCATTATCCCTTTTGTAACCTCATTGCTCCTCAATCGATTACGCCTTTTATCCACTCCGGAGACGGGTTTTGCAATTATTGAGTTTGCGGTTTGTTGAAGAAAGCTTTCAGTTCTAGTTAATTCCAAAACAGATTCAACAGGGCGCGAACTTAACATTTCAACGCTACACAGCATTTCTTTGAAGTTATTATGCTCAAACTCTTTTAATACAAATGCAATACTGTTTATCACAACTTCCATATACTAACTTGCCTATTCGAGTCGACGCCTCAGTCTCGGCTTTTTGTGTCATATGATTTTTGTTATACAATAAAGTTTTAATTAAATGCAATCGTTGACTAATTTGCAGACTTTTGAATATGTAAAGTGCAAATGACTAAAGCCTCAATTAAGTTCTAAATTTAGCCAATTAATTGTGATCACTTTAAACAATAAACAGTAACTTTTTTGTTTCGAAGAACAGCTATGCAAACACTTTTCAGCTTTACTCGCACTCTTTCTTAATCAACGTTGTACGATTGTTTCAGTCGCTGCTAATATTTTCTAAAAAGTTATTATCAAATAGCATAAATTAGTGTTTGATTAATCTCGGCACTTGAAACAAACATTTTTCGTTGTCAAATATCCGGCCCAAAGTTGTTAGTGTTTGAGCAGCTTTTAAGTTCTGAACCAATTGCGTTGCTTGACATACAATCCCAACGTTAAATGTATGATCACAGGTGAGTACAAAAATTACGCTTGGTTGGTAGGCTATTTAAGCGGAAGCGAAAATTGTTAGTTATTAAATTTGAAGTTGATCTTTTTAGATTACTTTTGTTTCAGGGACGAAAAGTTTCAAATGAAGCAATCGCTTTTTATTTGCTTGTGCGTTTCAACTTTCCTGGCTCTGCAATTTAGAGAGTCCAATGCACAATGCCGCGATAGAGTCAATAGCTGTGATCGAGCTGCTGCATACTGTAATCTTCCAAGATTAGCCAACACACTGAGAGTAAGTGCTGCGGTTAAAACTTACTCAACATCTTTGATTGTTTAGCAAAATTGTGCTGCGACGTGTAGATTTTGCTCAGGATCATCTGCAGGACGAAGGCAACCTGCTCGACGCCCGGCGCCAAGAAATAGGCCACAGCCTAGACCAAGACCAAGGCCGCAACCGAGACCGCAACCGAGACCATCTCAGCCAAATCCTCAGCCAAGTAACCCAGAGTAAGTTATATGTGCTTTAAACTACACTCAAACATGTCTGTTTCAGGCCAACGCCCAGTTATGTTTTGTGGTACTTTGCGTTCAGATTTAGAGGTGAACCTGCTCGAATGATCTTAAACTATGCAGGCATTCCGTTCACCGACAAACGATTCAACAACGACGAGTTCCAAGCAACCATTAAACCGAGTAAGTGTTTAGCAGTTTATTAGTGTTCACGGTTATTTTCAGCTTTGCCTAACGGTCAAGTTCCGTTATTGCAGGTCAATGACAAGAATCTAACGCAAAGCAATGCAATTTATAGATTTTTGGGCCGCAAATATGGTGAGAATTTATTTCCGTTGTCATTTCAAATTAAAGGCATTTACTTGCAGGCTTGATGGGACAAACCGAGCTTGAAACCGCGTACTTAGATCAAGTAGCTGAACTGTTCCGCGAATTAATAGTGCGTTTTGTGTTGAAATGCTATTTTAAATTGCACATTTAGGACATAACTATTCCGTTTATTCAATTGACGATTGGGTCCAGAACTGATTTGAACAAAGTAATCTTGAAGTTGCTAGACTTGTTTAGTTTATCAATTTCAGGCCGACGAATACAAAAAGTTCATACCTGCAATCAACAAATATTGCAAACAATTGGAAGGATATCTAGATGCTGTTCCAAGTGGATTTTTTGGGCGGCAGGTCTCTTGGGTCGACTTCTATGCTGCCGATTTCATACTGACTTTGACCAACTTTGCAAAAGACGAGGTCGCCAAGTACCCGAAAGTTTTGGCTCACCAACAGAAGGTATTCGGATTAGACAAGCTCAAAAACTACATTGCAGCGCGTCCAAAAACACCAATTTAATTAAATGTGCAATTAAAGTGGAATAAATAGAATAAAATTGATTGTTGTGCAACGAGTGTTTGGAACATTAAAACAAAGTTTGACGCTCAAGACCCGACGTGCAAAACCAAACCCAAAAATGACAAGTGAAAATGATCTGACAACTGGCATTTAGTTGTGATGTTTCTGCAGCGTAACAAGGTGTAATCTTGCGGTTTTCGTGGAACATTCTTTCGTTGAATCACCTTTTCTTGTTCTCTTGCGTCTTAAACTGATTCAAATCTTCTTCGCTCTTTAAACCGAACAAATTGTTTATTTGATATGGCGGCTTTAAAAGACCCATCGCATCAACATAATAGACACACTGAATGTCCTTGCGGCGATTGCCACCAAACAAAAAGCCGAAATAAGAGTAGGCGCTCTTGTGTTACAGCTCCGATTGATTTATTGTGCCGATCATCAAGAACCCGAATGATGTGCCCAATTTGGGCGTAAAAGGAACTTTGCGCACCTCGTTTGGCTTCTTTTTTCACTAATGTCTACTCGACTGTCTTCCTGTTTGTTTTTTGTTTGTTCGCCAACAAGGTGTTTTCATTCCTGTTCGTTGGAATCATGCGTTAATTGGGGCTTTCGGTTATTTTAGCTTTTAAGAACTTTCTTCGAATTGCTTCAAGTTACGCACAGATTTTAAATGAAGTTTATATTGTTGGAGTTTAGGCAAAATGCGTCCATCGGTTTTGGTGATTTGTTCGCTTGTTATTGTTTTTGTGGCGTTTGCACCCA